>CM019698.1:18179597-18237097 GCA_009760885.1 Achatina immaculata
GAGGATAGAAAAAAAGGGGGATAAGTTGAGCACGTGGAAGTCCAGCGGCAGACGTGGACAAGGAGGGTCATGCGATAGATGGAGGCTGACGTGTATAGTTTAGTTGTGTGCATTTATAATCAGGATTGAAATCTTACTATTCAAGGAACCTTTTTTTTATGAATCAATAACGCGTGTGGAAATATATAAACATATGGACTTCGTGCGCATAGGTTTTATTTTGATTCGCATTGCCTTGTGGATCAGAACTTTGTAAATACATTGATCGTGATTTTAAGAAAAAGGATTGTTGTTTCGTGTTCCTGTTATATATATGTAAGGTGTGAATGTATGGTATAGTCATCCTTCCACCACTCAGTACGACGACGGCCAGACAAAATAAAAGAATTAAATAATAATTTTCATCAATCTAGTAAAGAAATATTTATTACCACAAATCCCTGTCTGACCGAAAATCGTAACACCCGGAAAGGAAACGAGGTAATGACACAGAAATTCCGTCGCTTAGATTCAGTCTGTCGCAGGTACCACTTCTTCAGTCGTCTTATATGTCTAGATCTACTTGGGATACATTCAAGAACAGTGGTCTGATCACAGGGCATGTCCATATCCCTTTCAACATCACCAAAAATTGAAAATTGTCGATCAAAACTTCGATTTTCTCCCTCGGTGCTAACCACTCTTCGGTCATGATGAAAAGGGTTACTGGACATGCGCACTAAATGTTTACAATCAAAACGTCACACCAGGTTTTTTTTAACGAAACGAAGCGTGTATCAATATATTGACTTCGGCCCAAACTTGACAAACCGGAAGTGTTGATATAAAAGCAACGACACGGAAAGAGTGAAGAAGTGTTCTATCTCCCTGGTTTTTAAACTGTCAGACGATTCTGAAAATACAAAACAGCCCATGTAACTAACAACTCAGTCGACACCTTGTGTGTACCTCAACATCTTCATCGCATCGACTGCAGTTCCAGTGAGGTACAACAACAACAACATCTGAGGTTGTTGTTTTTTTTTTAAATTCCATCCCTGGAGTCAAGTAACTATTCTCACCCTCGGGTGTAACTAATGTGGCACATTTTTAACCCAGGCTTCAAGGGCGTGTGGGCAAGTGGTCTTTCTATAGCCACACAACTTGGGGTCAGAGACAGCAACGAGGCGTCGTGGACGCAGGTCCTTGAGGTTCTCGAGTTCATGAATGACGCCTGTTCCGTCCCCATCTTGGTTGACGCAGACACTGGCTACGGCAACTTCAACAACGCGCGTCGCTTGGTCCGCAAGCTGGAGGAGAGAGGCATTGCAGGTACAGTACGTCGATTCTGGCAACAGCTTTTTTTATCAAACGTTCACCTAACAGCTTAACATATGTTTGCTGTATCCATTTATCATCATATGTTTGCTGTATCCATTTATCATTATATGTTTGTTGTATCCATTTATCACTATATGTTTACTGTATCCATTTGTCTCTATATGCATGCTGTATCCATTTATCACTATATGTTTACTTTATACTTTTGTAATACTTCTATAGATCTCTGGGAAACTTCAGCGACTGCAAGTATTATGTTGTAATTTTGATTCTTGCTTGTGAAATTATTAAGCCGGTGAAGTTGATCATAATGATTTAAAACAAAATGTGGTGAAGGAAAAGAAACTGGTACAGTTTGCTCAGCTTAATTCTCACTCAAATGAAGCATAATAGGCCGAAGAAAAAGAGATCGACCATTTGAAACTCTAAAGAGGACATTGTTAAGAGAAGCCAGTTTAGTGGGCATAACATCCCTTGATGAAGTTGAAAAACTCGCAGAAAACAGGAGAACTTGGCACACAACTATGCCAGCCCTGTGTGACGTTTGACGGCACGGAAAGGATGTAAAATGTAAGAAGATTTTTCGCGGTTCTTAGCCTGGCCAGTCACGTGATCTTTTGAAGTTGAACAATTGTGTAGAGGGGAAAAATTCCAGAAGGAGAAAGTAATTCCCCCCCCCCCCCACACACACTTGTTCATTTTCTGTGGATTTGACTGCAGTCCCATAATAACGGGAATGTTTTTAACATGACCTCTTCATGCACTGACAGGCGCGAGGTACAGCTAACATGTCGGTCCATCAAGGCTCACATTGGTTTTTTTTTTAGGTAGTTTCCCTAACACAAGTGTCACCATTTTTTATAGTTGAGTCCACATGTAATCCAAGGAAGCGTCTAGCTGTGGATCTTCATGTGACGTGAAAGAAGATGTCAGGATAAATGTTGTGTGACACATCATCCTATAACTAATGAAGGATCAAAGCTGACCATTTGTGTTCACCTAGCCATTTAAAATTTGGTCCAAAAGATCACGTGGTCGACTTGTAATTATATATTCCATCAGTTAGGAACCTGGGGTCCACGGACTATCAAGGTCATGTTAGATCCACGTTGAAGTTTAGATTTGTGTAGAGGACTGGAAGAACAGTCATCGCGACAGAAATGAAAGGAGAATAATAAATGTGACAAGAAGAGACCAAAATAAGAAATGACACCATCAGGGCAAAGGTTGGAGCAACACCAGTATTACACTATATCAAAAGACAGAAAGTCAAATGGTTTGGCCATGTTACACGGTTACCACCAGACAGTATATCACAGAAAACATTCACACTAAGATTTGTAGGTATCAGAGGAAGAGGCCGCCCACGAAGGAGATGGGGGGAGGAAATTACAGGAGCATTAAATATCCCATTATATGAAGCAAGTCGTCGAGCCCTATCAAGACGTCTATTTGTCCCATCAACACCGAAAAGCATATGAGGAAGGAGACAACACAAGACAAGATAAGACAAGACTGAAAGTTTAAGGTTTCTAATAGAGAGTGGCGGGGGAGCCAAATCGAAGTACCATTGGCTTTAGGGGTCAGGGCTCTGATAAAGGATGAGAGCTACTACATAATCTTAAACGTGCCCGTTTCTTGCTGTTAACTTCGGTATCCTTGTACTAAATAAACAGTTTAACAAATTTAGGTAGATAGATAGATAGATAGATAGATAGATAGATAGATAGATAGATAGATAGATAGATAGATAGATAGATAGATAGATAGATAGATAGATAGATAGATAGATAGATAGATAGATAGATAGATAGATAGATAGATAGATAGATAGATAGATAGATAGATAGATAGATAGATGGGACGGACGGAGAATTGGAGTGAATAAAGAAATGATGTTTACCTCTGCAAAAAATGAGAAGCAAAATTCACCATTTTATATGGGAAACTTTAGTCGCAGTCAAACTTTAGTCACAGTTGAATTGTCAAAAACGATTTAAGAGAAGATTTCTCCAACAGCGACGTTAGTTTCAGTCTGTCCTGTTCCATTCCTGATGTTGTAACTGAGTGCAGTGCTCTTTTGAAGATGATAATGACTGTGACGATAGGCAGTAATGATAGCCGCTTGTCAGAACTTTATACACGTTGCAGCATGGAGCTACGAGAAGGCCCTTTCACCGCAACCACCATCCCAACCCAAAATTAATTACAATAACAGGCTGTTCGATGACACATTATTACTGTCCACAACACAAAAAGGAATGGAAAAACTAATTATGTCAGTCTGTAAGAACAGCGAAGAGTAAAACCTCTATCTTAATGGGAAGAAAACTAAATTGATGACACCCGACAAAACAAACAAGGCAGATGATATATGTATCAATGAGGAGAAACTGGAAGAGGTGGAGAGTTTTGAACATCTTGGATCATTACTAACTAATAATGTAGATACTCGTATCAAGAACGAGGAGGTCTGGGAAAGGGCAGGACAAGAACCTATGAACCTACAAATCATGTTTAGGAAGTGGAGGTGGATTGGCCACACTCTGAGGAAACCCGACACCAACATATTAGACAGGCACTGACATGGAATCCCCAAGGAAATAGAAAACGAGAAAGATCTAGACTTACTTAGAGAAGAGAAGTTATGACAGTGCTCAGAGACAAGGGATACATATCGAAGGAAGCAGAGAATAATTAAAAAAACAGGGATGACTGGAGAGCCTTTATCCGTGGCCTATGCCGTCAAGGAAGTGAAAGGCGATGATGATGATGGATGAGGAAAATTAAAAGGAGGACATCTATCGTTCTTAAAAAAAAACAAACAACTAAAGTAGCTATGGAGAGGAACAGATAGAACTTCAAAAATAAGATTTTTAAGGGCATGCAACTTTCTCATCGCAGCATATGCCTGTGAGACGTGGACACTTAACAAAATAGCTGAGAAACACATAAATGCCTTTGAATGTAAATGCTACAGAAGAGTCCTTCAAATATCATGGAGACACACACACACAAAAAAAAAACAAAACAAATATAACCATACTACAAGAACTTAATATTGAAGAAGGTTGGCTAGTAAAGAGGATTAAACAAAGAAAACTGAAATATTTTGGACACATTAATCGTCATGATAATTTAGAGAAGACCGTCTTGGAAGGGTGCATAATGGGAAAAAGAAAGATAGGAAAACCAAGGCGAAGATGACTGCAAGACATCGTTGATGATCTGCGAATGAGAGAGAGGCCTACAGGAGAGCTGTTAAGGAGGCAAAGTTCCACAAGGGACATGCAAAGGACTGACTGACTAACAGGCTGTTCACTTAATATCTTTCTGGTCTAGGGGGGCTGTTGTACGCGTCTGTCATTTTAAAGAACGCGGCATGGACCGAAAGTAGGGTAATGGTCGGCCATCGTCTAGCGCGGACACAAGTAGGGTAATGGTCGGCCATCGTCTAATGTGGACACAAGTAGGGTAATGGTCGGCCATCGTCTAATGTGGACACAAGTAGGGTAATGGTCGGCCATCGTCTAATGTGGACACAAGTAGGGTAATGGTCGGCCATCGTCTAGCGTGAACACAGCTAAGAGTGTAGCGAGCGACGTCTAGTTGTGCTGATGTGAAGTGAAGAAATTGGAGACATTAGGCTGTTTTTAACGACTTATGCATCTACGATATACTGGCATTTATAAAGTACTGAAGATATTAAGAAATACTGGATACGCAGGAGTAAAGTTACGTAAGACCTATACGTGATTTCCAGGTCTTGTATTGTTCTATCTCCCTGTAACTGCGAGCTGGTGTTCTTTACGGCCGATGCTGTGGAGGTGTTGGGCTACAGCATCGTATCAGCGTGGGAGCGGGTTATGGCAGCTATCTTTTCAGTACCGGGTATAACACAAGCTATCAAACACCCTGCCAGGGCCATGAACAGTCAGGTCTGCCGCCCCACCCCCCCCTCCGGTGTCCACTACTATCTAAGCACAGAAGTAAACTGTAGGCGGTGCCCACTACTATCTAAGCACAGAAGTAAACTGTAGGCGGTGTCCACTACTATCTAAGCACAGAAGTAAACTGTAGGCGGTGTCCACTACTATCTAAGCACAGAAGTAAACTGTAGGCGGTGTCCACTACTATCTAAGCACAGAAGTAAACTGTAGGCGGTGTCCACTACTATCTAAGCACAGAAGTAAACTGTAGGCGGAACATTGCAATATTTTCTTGATCTTTGTCGCTAATAAGAGAGGGGAAACAAGGCCGCGGGAAAGAAGTATAAACCTCTCTCTCTCTTTCTATCTCTCTCTTTTCTCTCTCTCTCTCTTTCTCTCTCTCTCTCTCTTCTCTCTCTCTCTCTCTCTCTCTCTGTCCTCCCCCAAGGGGGCTGCGCTGAATATGAGGGAGGCCACAAGCTGGTCACATGAGAAAGTAAATCCAGGCAGGGCATAGCTCTGGTGTTTGGCGGTTTTTTTTTAAAGGATGGGCCCAGAGGTCTGGGGAGAGGGGGGGACCGACAAAGTGGATGAAAAACGTATAAGCGGGTGGAGGGGAAAAGAAGGGGGCCGAGGGAGTGTTGTACCAGTTTACAAAATTTCTCACAGAAGTACTGGTCACAAGTAACATATCTGTAGCTCTATGGTCACAAGTAACATACCTGTAGCTCTATGGTCACAAGCAACATACCTGTAGCTCTATGGTCACAAGCAACATACCTGTAGCTCTATGGTCACAAGTAACATATCTGTAGCTCTATGGTCACAAGTAACATACCTGTAGCTCTATGGTCACAACTAACATACCTGTAGCTTGCCTGTAGCTCTATGGTCACACATAACATACCTGTAACTTACCTGTAGCTCTGTGGTCACACATAACATACCTGTAACTTACCTGTAGCTCCAGGGTTGGTGGGAATCACACACACACACACAATGGAAACACAAAAGAAAAGTTCATGAGCAGATAGAAATACGCAAAAACCAAAAAAAACAAAACAAAACAAAACTATACGATACAGTAATACAAAAAGATGATGTAGTAAAGGGAGTGAATTAAAAACAACCAAGTAATTGTTTCAGTTATGTACAAAAACAGACAGCAGTAAAGGATTTTGATTTCTTGTTTCCTGGACTGCAGTATCTCAACATCCCATGATATTCACAGGAAGATAGAGACACCATATCCAAAACGTGACACAATGAATTAATGCAGAAAGGCGGGTCACTTTACGAGTATGACAGTTTTCTAAGTCTTGATTTGGTTAATAGTGACGGACTAGTCACTTTAGAATAGTTTTCTAACTAAACTTTGATTGGGCTAATTGTGAAGGGCTAGATACTTTATGATAATTTTATAACTAAATCTTGATCACTGAAATATTGCCATTTTCTGATAAATTTACTTTGTTTTTCAAAACTGAAGAGTAACTGTCATATGAATTTCTATTTTAAGATATTTTCATATTGTGAATTTGTTTTTTTTCCTGAATTTGATATTTTATTTATAAACATTTCATTCATAGATTTGTATGTTATTTCATGTGCTAGGAGCTGCAGTTGAAGACAAGCTATTCCCAAAAACAAACTCTCTTTTAGATGGCAGACAACAACCGCTGGCTGACATTAAAGAGTTTTCTCTTAAAATTCGGGTAGAAATAATGACTTTGTGTGCTCATCTGAGAAACTTACTCATCATTTTTCTTTTGGATTTATGTTCTTTTCTTTGTTTTACCATTTATTTTAGTGTTCATTTGTGCTAAGACTGTAATGTATTTGTGGTAATACATATAGCCAAAGAAGTAAAGAAAATCTAAAAGTAATAGGAGGGAAAATAATATTCATTGTTGTCATTGTCATCTTTCTCCTCCTCGTCATCATAGTCACTGTTTATATTTCCCGTAGAATAATGATATTTTCACAAAGTTGTAGATTTTTCATGTTTCATACTGTACCTCTCTTGTCTTTAATTTGTCTAGTTGTCTCTTACTGTCTCTCCTAATTGTCTATTAGCTCTCTCTTAGTTTAGAAAAAATTCATCTTTATTTCTAGACAAAATAGCAGATAATAAATTTTACAATCTTCAAGGAATTAAAAAATATAATAAAATTTGATGTTTATTTGTACATAAAAGAATAATGGGGGTGCAGTAATCAAGTAATAGACAAGAAATTTGACACTTTTGAAAACAAATGCCTCGGGAAAATACTAGGTATAAAGTAGAACAATTTAAGAACAACACAGAGATAAGACAGATCAGCAAACAAAAACCTGTCTCATGGGTGATCAGAAGAAGAAGAGGGACACATGTAGGCCACATGATGAGAAGAAACAATCAGAGAATATCAAAACAAGCTATCAAGTGGAACACAACAGGCCGAAGAAAAAGAAGTCGACCACGTGAAACTCTAAAGAGGACATTGTTAAGAGAAGCCAGTTTAGTGGGCATAACATCCCTAGAAGAAGTTGAAAAACTCGCTGAAAACAGAAAAACTTGCAAACAAATATGCGAGCCCTATGTGACGTTTAACGGCATGGGATGGATGTAAGATGTGAGTACTCAAGTTGAGTGAGATACTGGTCAGAAACTATGGCTGGCTGCTTGTGTGAAGATATGGCTGGCTGCTTGTGTGAAGATATGGCTGGCTGCTTGTGTGAAGATATGGCTGGCTGCTTGTGTGATGATATGGCTGGCTGCTTGTGTGAAGATATGGCTGGCTGCTTGTGTGAAGATATGGCTGGCTGCTTGCGTGATGATATGGCTGGATGCTTGTGTGAAGATATGGCTGGCTGCTTGTGTGAAGATATGGCTAACCATAGTCAACCAAGATCTTCTTCTATATCCTATTGCTGCACCCTAAAAAAAAAAGGCAGTGGTCTGGCGGAGTGAATAGGAATCACAATGAGAAGGTGAACTGTGACCTATAATTGTGTAGAGCTGAAGATGGATGTGTTGGGCCTAAAGGGACATAATTGCAACGCAAGGCAATGAACATACTTTTGAGGATAAATAATGACAAAAAAAAAGACAAGGAAGAATTTAAAAATAATATATAACAATTTTATCTGTATGAACACTTAATAATAATAATAATAATAATACAACTCTCACTCAAATGATGGAGAATAATAGTATTATATTTTTATCTGCTTCTGCAAATACTTACTTTCAGCTAATGAGGGAGAGTAATAACAACAACTTAGATACTTAAATTAATAACAGTTTCACTTAATTATACATAAAAGAATAACAATCATCCCATTCTAAATAATAATTAATAACAGGCAATGAAGAACGTACACACAAACACTGTCATGTATGTACATAACAATTAAAAGCAATAATTCACACTTATTTGTTTAGTGTAGATAATAATTAAAAGCATTAATTCACACTTATTTGTTTAGTGTAGATAATTACAGTATTCACATTTACTTCTTTAGTGTATATAATAATTATAATATTCATGTTTACTTGTTAAGTGTAGATAATAATTAATTACAATATTCACACTTGCTTGTTTAGTCTAGATAATAATTAATTACATTATTCACACTTGCTTGTTTAGTGTAGATAATAATTAATTACAATATTCCCACTTGCTTGTTTAGTGTAGATAATAATTAATTACAACATTCACACTTACTTGTTCAGGCAATGAAGGATTCACAGACAGATCCTGACTTTAATATAGTGGCCCGAGTGGAGGCACTCATAGCAGGATGGGGAGTAGATGAGGCCCTCAAAAGGGCTGATGCTTATCTTGAAGCTGGTGCTACAGCAATTCTTATGCACAGCAAGCTCAAAGAACCGACGGACATCAAAGATTTTTTGAAAGCTTGGAAGAATAAGGTGAACAACTCTAGAAAATTAGCTAAGTAGTATTTCTGATACAGAACTTTCCTATATCTCTTCATCTGTGCGTGTGTGCATGTTAAAAACATTGAAATATTAAAAAAATAGTTCAGGATACAATTATGTGAGGTTTTCATAAGCTTGTTTTACTGTTCCAAGCATAGTCTTTGGCGACAGTTGCTGCATTCAAATTGTTGTTTTTGCTCATCTCCCCGTAATTTTGATAGAGTGGCTGTTATAAGGTCTGTTTTGTCCATTTGTAGTTGCCCAGGGTTGTTGCTTTGTTTGCCAGTTGATCTGCCATTTATATATATAAATATAAGGTACCTTGGGAGAGACATTCATCAACTCTGTAAGCCATTCCCTGAAGGAGAGATTTAATAACTTGGCACTAAGACGGCTACCTGATACCTGACCTTCCAACTGTAGTCGCTCCATTATCATCTGTACCAGAGCATACACCGTGGAAAGAAGCAGATTATACACAAATAACTATTCAGACTGAAGTGAAGGGTGTGCAGAATGATGAGATTCAAAGCAGTCTTGTAAGATCAACAGCCACACTTAGTGTTATAGATGTCAAATATCCATGTGACACCTGGATATGTGTGTATATAGACGGATCTGCATACAATGCCATAAAGAATGGAGAGCCAGGAGCCTCCAAACAACACCACTGACAAGATTTCCATACCCACTGGAAAATACTGCAACAACTATGATGCAAAAGTTCGGGCAATTATTGCTGCAGCTGAAAAACTATCAGACTCCAGAATTGATACATGCCCCGTAGTAATTCTCACAGATGCAAGATCAGTACTGGAAGCTCTTCAGTGCAACAAACTACCAGATCTTAAGGATGCCTCGTCAAAAATTGGTTTGCAACACGGAATCACTTTGCAGTGGATTCCCTCCCACTGTGGGATACCAGGCAATGAGAAAGCTGACCGTCTGGCCAAAGAGGGCACTGAGATGGAGCACCCAGACATACCAATCACCTATAATCAGAAGAAAAGCATGATAAAAACCTACAGGAAGCCACAAACACCACCACATGATGACTATCACATGCTAAACAGAAAGGAACAAGTCACCATTTTCCGTCTCCAAACAGGGCACAGCCGACTCCGAAATCATATGTATACAAAGTTTAAGGTTGGTACTACTAATCTATGTACATGTGCCTATGTGCCCCAAACTGTGGATCATATCCTCCAAAACTGCACCAACTATGAGACACTGAGAAATAATTACTGGCCCAGTGAAACCACTAAAGAAGATAAACTCTATGGTTCCATACATGAATTACAAAAAAACAGTGAAATTTATCCAAGAGACAGGACTGCAGATATAGACAGACAATGTGTACGAAGAAGACGCAGAAGAAGAAGAAGAAGAAGAATATAAACAAATAATAAATAACAAAGAGTCTGTGGCAAACAATCAGAACTTTGAGGAAAAGACAAAGCTGTGCTCAGTCAATGTGCATCACCCAACACACACTATGAACAACATTTCAGATTAAGGGCTGAGCACATATAGGAGAGCCCTGAGTCCATCTCTAGGCCAGAATCAGAGCAAGGTCATTCTTCAAGTTCGAGTTTTATTGTTTCAAGCACATTTTGAATGCCTTTGAGTTGATGTTTCAATTAGATGCCAGGTAAATGAGGTTTTCCACACTGAACAGACAAAAATACCATCTTCTTCATTATAGTGTATTTGCCTGTCCAGCACAGAATGCCTCATATGACCAAATTCATTCTCACATGGCCAGAAATGGATGATCAGAGTTTTATAAGTAAACAGTCTGTGTCTTTTATGCAGCTGTGTTTTAAGTTTTATTCAGTTCAAGTGCCATGCCGCGTGGCATAGGCGATCATTTTTCTCCGCAATTCCCTGTCTTTAGACTTGATTATGAGATCCGCCGGTGACATTCTTCCTAGCCACACTGACAGCCCATCAAGTAACTTCTCTCTCTGTCTTCCTGTCTCTTCTTCCTTCAGTTTTTCCAGTTGCCACAATGTGTTCCAATTTTCCTCTTCTCGAGAAATGTCCTATAAATCTCACTTGTCTATCTCTGATCTTTGCTATAATTTGTTTTTTAACACCAGCCTCTCTTCAGACTTCTTCATTGGTTTTCTTGGCTGTCCACAGTACCTTCAACATCTTTCTTAAAAACCACATCTCCATGGCCTCCATTTCTCTTTGTACTCTCTTATTCATAGACCATGTTTCACATCCATAAAACAAAATTGGCTCAATGTAACATTTAAGTACTCGGAATCTTGTTTCCATTGACATGGATCTGTTGCACAAGATGTGTCTCATTTTCTGGAATGCTGACTTGACCTCGGCACGTCTGCTTTTTATTCTGTTGTGACTTTTCCCATCATTTAAGTTTCATATAAGAAATTAATGGAATTGTTTTGAGTATTAAAAAAATCTTTCCTATTTTTTAATTTGGTCTGTGTTTCAGGGACCTGTAGTTTTGGTGCCAACAACATACTACAAGACCCCGATGCAGGTGTGGAGGGATCATAAAGTTTCTTTGGTGATATGGGCAAATCACTCTCTTAGGGCTTCAGTCCAAGCAATGCAGGAGTTAACTGCCCAGATTTTCAAAGACCAGAGCACTGCTGGTGTAGAGTCCAAGGTATGGTCAAGTTTTTTTTGTTCCTTGTTGTCACTGTGTGTGTGTGTGGGAATAGTATATAAACTAGCATCACAAGGCCAAAGAAGTGGATTAGAGGCATATTCCATTATGTTCTAGTCAGCCCCATTGTAAAATTTGATACCTGTAATTGTCTTCTGGGAAACTGCTTTCAAAAGTGCAGAATATTTACCTGCAATGTGAGGCACATTGAGCTTCCTGATTTCCCTGCACTTGTGACTGCCAAGTACAAAAAGAACAAATATATCCATACTACAAGAACATAATATTGAAGAAGGCTGTCTAGTAAAGAGGATTGAACAGAGAAAACTTAAATATTTTGGACACATTAAACATCATGATAATTTAGAGAAGACCGTATTGGAAGGGTACATAATGGGAAAAAGAAAGAGAGGATGGCCAAGGCAAAGATGGCTGCAAGACATCATTGATGATCTGCAAATGGATGCATCAGCAGCAGGCTATCTTGCTCACAACCGAGAGGCCTACAGGAGAGCTGTTAGGAAGGCAAAGTTCCGCAAGGGACATGCAAATGAATGAATGAATGTATCTGCCAGCATTTTAGGGCCAAAAAAAATTAGAATGGTAATGAGAAATTATCTTTATTTACATATATCAGATTATGTTCTAATGAATTTCATTCATTTCAACCACTGCTTGCATTATCAAAGTTAAAAATATCATATCTGCCATAAAATCAACATTATTGTGGTTGCCTATTAGTGTCATCAAGTTTTGCTTACCACCAGGTTTGTCCATAAACACTTTAGCTATTTTAGTCATTTTAGCCATCGGTGAACTGTGATGGTCTTTCATGCGTTCTGGCTTGACTTGGCACTTTGGCGATGGCGTTCATGCTGAGAGTGACGCTGACTCACATTTAGACTTTTCTGGTACCAACAGTGGCACCTTCACTGAGAGGCTCATCATAAAGGATTGGTACGAGTGACCATCAATAATCATTCTGTGTGATATTCACAGGTACAGGCGGTGGAGCAATTATGAGTTGTCTCTCATTCGTGATGATACTGACGACCTATTATTGAATTACTGAATTCTTTAGTCACTCAGTTTAAAACTTCAGAATCTATGGCTAAATTTTGATTATTTCCATCACTTCTGTATCAGCAATGTCATTTAGCTGGTTCACACTAGTCCACCTCAGCCAGTTGTTCATCTTTTTTCAGTTATTAAGTTTCTTTTAATTTTTTAAAAAATGAACTCGTGATAACTTATTTTCAACGACTTCACTGTCAATATCATTTACAGATGTTATTTTTTTTTAACATGATTTACTGTTTGTGCGGTTTAGTCTTATGTGGCATTCCTTTTGTTGATTATATGGTATATCCTAAGAAATTCTTGTGTTCATTTTAATTTTTTAAAATCTTTGTCTGCTGAATTTCTGTTACTCCATTTGACTTTGTTTCTTTCTTATACATTTCCCCAGATTGTTCCAGTCAAAGAGCTCTTTCGACTGACCAGAGACGATGAACTAAAGGAGGCAGAAGACAAATACTTACCAAAAGTATAAAACATACTTTTTAAAAATTAGACTGGACTGATTTTCCAAACAAAGATTGTTTTCTTAACTTAATAAAGTACAATAATTTAACATTTGTTTTTCTGAGGTCAAATTAGCCAGGCTGGAAGAACACAGCAACCTTTCTTTAGAAGCATTATGGACAGATGGGACAGGGTATTGGTCAACTCTAGACCACTAACCCTGAAGACAGTCACTGTTTATAGAACAGTCATTTTATTGACTGAAGTCATGAATCTGACAGATATCCAGAACAGTCTTTCATTCATTTTTTCTTGTTTTCGAAATTAAAGCTAATGTGTATTCTTCAGAGATGTGATAGAGAATCACATATTACTTTGATGATTAGTTATTGAGTCTAGTGATGATGATGATGATGATGATTATGATGATGATGATGATGATGATGATGATGATATCAGCTTTATTAGTTTGTAAAAATGATGCTGAATATTTAGAGAGCTTTAGGAGATGTATGTATTTCATCATGAATACACTATGCTCAGATCTAAGATTTGAAAAAAAAAAGTTTTAAAATTATTGAAAAACATTTTTGTGAGAAGAAAATTTAATACTTCCAATTTTCTAATAATTTTTATTTATTTGTTTTAATCTGATCTGCGATGAATGATTTTTATAATTATCTAGTATATTATTTTTGTATCAGTTTTATGACTGATTGTTGC
This sequence comes from Achatina immaculata, assembly GCA_009760885.1. Classification (NCBI taxonomy): domain Eukaryota; kingdom Metazoa; phylum Mollusca; class Gastropoda; order Stylommatophora; family Achatinidae; genus Lissachatina; species Lissachatina immaculata. The sequence continues at coordinate 18,193,666 of CM019698.1, forward strand.
TTTGTGATGTATATTTTATCTATCAATGGATTGTTATGCAGGAAACTCTCTACTGTAGAGAGCAGAACAGCAACACAACTCCTTCAGATCATCATTCGAGTGTTTCAGCCCTATTAAACTCCTGACACTCTAAGAGGGGTGGGCCCCTCTGGATCATGTGAGGTCTTGTGAGTTGTTGCTTTTTTTTTTTTTCCCTGTCCCAGGATTGAAACCGTGATCTTCCAGTTGGCACTGCACTTTGAAGTGTGTCTTTAGCAATTTATCTATGCAGGACTGGTATTGATTGTGACAAATTAAATTATTTAAGTTCTCCATGCTTGTTTCACATACTCCACAGCCAGCATGAGGCCTTTTCTGCTGTTTCTGAAAGGCTTTTCAATGTCCTTGCTCTTGTTTGTCCCTTTATGCCCAGTTGCTTCTATAGATCCTATTCTGATGAAAACCTGGTCACAAGTTCATTACTTTTAACTGACAGTTGTTATAAAGGTGCAAAAGTAGTGCAGGTGTTAAAGTATTAACCTCTCATGCCAAAGGTATCAGATCTTCCCCATCTGCCCAGACAAAATTGGGTAGTTGACACTTGTGGTAGTGTCTGAACACAGGGTACTGAACATCTCAGATGAACATGGTGGATCCTGCAATCGTAAGAGATCTAACACTTTGTTAGACAAGGGCTGCATTTTGCCATTTGGTCTTAATAAATAAATGTAGCTATTTTTGACTTACCTTCTGTTCTAAGACTGCTGGTGTAAATTTATGTTTCTTTGACTTAGAACAGAATTGTGATTGCTTATAATCACAAAATAAGGTTGCAAAAAAAAAAATAAATAATGTCACAAAATGGCAACTGTCATGACTAAATTAATTAAAAAACTGGCCATAGCTGAGCATGTTAAAGCCCAAATCTTCTATTCTCATGAAGCAGACTGTCTTTATCTTGCACAAGCGCATCATTATCAAGATCAGGATTGTTACTCTTTACTACCATGACACAGCTTATGTCTGTCTGGATTTGGGATTTGAATTATCACTGCTGTGGCTTGGAGGCTGCTGTAAAACTCTTCTTTTAATTGCTCTTCAGCTACTTCTGTTGGTGCATAGCAAGCTATAATAGACAGCTTTCTAAATTCTGAGTTGAACTGTGCATATAACAATCTCTCATTTATAGGGGTCCATTTCAGAAATGCTCTCGATGCTTCTTTCATTATAACCAATGCCACTCCTCCTTCATGATGATCTTCTTTACCTGACCATATTATTGTATCTTCTGTGTGCTGTGTTGTTAATTTCCTTCTGCCTTGTCCTGTCCATCTTGCTTTTTGTATTTCTAGTATGTCTAGTTTGTATTTGTGCATTTCCTTGATGGCTTGTGTTAGTTTTCCAGTTTAAGTGTTCTTACATTCCAGATGCCTATTTGCATCTTGTGTTTAGTTCCAGGAGGTCTGCAGTCAGGCTGGGGACTTCCATGGCTGGCTTTCATCCACAACCTTCATGGGCTCAGTTTCCTGATAAGCATTTCTCCTTCCACCTGCATTTGTTTTTTCTCTTGTTTCAGTCTCTGAAGCAGTCTGATGGCTTTTTTTTTTAAACCAGATAAAGTTGCTGACCCTTTGCCAAACCCTTCTTCTTACATCCTTCCCATGCTGTTAAATGTCACACAGGGCTTGCATAGCTGTTTGCCAAGTTTTACTGTTCTCAGCAAGTCTTTCAACTTCATCAAGGGATGTTATGCCCACTAAACTGGCTTCTCTTAACAATGCCCTTTTTAGTTTCATGTGGTCGACCTCTTCGGCCTGTTATGGTCAACTTGACAGCTTGCTTTGGTATTCTGTGATTAGTTCTTCTCATCACATGACCTACATATGTCCATCTTCTTTTTCTGATCACCCATGAAACAGGTTGTTGTTTGCTCATCTGTCTTATCTCTGCATTGTTCTTGAATTCGTTCTGCTTTATACCAAGTATTTTCCTGAGGCATTTGTTTTCAAAAGAATCTAATTTCTTGTCTATTTCTTTGTTTTTTTCCAGCTTTTGCATGCATAAATAAGGGTGGATATTACATTTGAATTGAATAATCTTAACCCTCCTTAGTCGCCTTTTACGTTCATGCGTGGTAGGGTGCAGTGGTCCTATTCCTTGCTTCCCAGGCATGTACCCAGGTCTTAGGCACCACGTGGGGGAGTGATGCAGTTGGTTGTCTTCTTTTGATTTCCACTGTACAGTTAGCATTGGTGCTGGTGACTGAACCCAGATATTTAAATTTATTTACGTTTTCAAGCTCTTGATGGTCTAGTGTAATTTTGGGCTTGCAAATCATTTTGTCAGTTATCATTACTTTGGTTTTGTTGGTGTTTAAAAAAAGAGGTTCTGAGCTTTGCTGTGTCTTTTGGTTGAGGGAATCAACTGTTGCATTCCTTCTGAGGGCAGTATCATTAGCATATCTAATTTCTGGAATCTGTTCATGTGATATAATCAGATACATAATTCTATATAAGACTTAGAAGCAGAATTATTTTGAATATTTATACATCAGATTCAGTTTTATTTTGGTTTATATGAGGATTTCAGTTTCTTGGAATGTACAAAATGTTACACATATCAAAGTGGGTATATTTATTTTTACTATAGATTGCTGTACTAATGTGCTTGTAACAAGCAGGGGTCACAATAAAGGAAAAAAAATTATGGTCATTCCTGATCTGCATCTTGTGTTCTGTCATAAAGTGTTGTATTTTTTATTATGTCATAAAGTGTTGTATTTTGTGTTCTTTCATTAAATAATGCAACTTTTGTTCTGTCATAAAATGTTGCATCTTGTAATCTGTCATTAAATATTGTATCTTGTATTCTGTCACAAAATGTTGCTTCTTGTATTCTGTCATAAAGTATTGTATCTAGTATTCTGTTTTAAGTGTTACATCTTGTATTCTGTTATGTTATGTTGTATCTTCTGTTCTATCATTACGTACTGTATTTTGTAACATATTTCCATGAGTATCAATAAATTTATTTTTTACGTTTTATTTGTTCTGTCTCCCTACGTATTTTTGGGTAATAGTATTTCTGAGCTTATATGTTTTTTTGAGGTTTCTGCATCTTCATTAAAAAAGACACATATATGTCTTTGGTCCAGGCAAAAGGATACCCTTTTTTCCCCCTATATCTTGTCCAACCTTATATTGACCATTTACGAATGTTTTGTATTTTGTTTGGATCATTCTGTGCTTCTATTCTTTGTTCCTATACACAAGAATTGGACATGCGTCTCGGGACTTTATTAAATTAGCAAACATATGGAAATCTCCTGTTCTCCGTAAAACCTCAAGATCAGAATCCAATGTACACTCTGTTCTATTATATGCAGCAAAAACGTGGACAGAGAATCAAGAGCAGAGGATCTGAAGGAAGATGCATAAGAAAATTCTAAGAATACGCCGGGAAGAACACGTGACAAATGAGGAAGTAATCAAACAAACAGGCACACTGCGGCGAAATTCTTCAGATGCCGCGCGTGGGGTGAAACTCCTCCCAGCCAATGAAGAAAATGCGGAAAAGCAAATAGGGTTGCCGTGCGGCGCCGGTGTGAAGAGGTGATGGAATGGATAAAGTGAAGCTTAATCAGTATGTCCAGTAGTCTCGCCGCGAGAGCTACTCATACGACGCCACCTCTGCTCTAGAGGCTGCCACGTCTGACATACACCCATACTGGTGAAATATGCCTAAACCGGCTTAACCCAGGGATGAAACTTGATGACTAATCATGTCACGGTACCTCCGCTCTAGAGGTCGGTCACGTCCTAAACACGCCTATATTGGGATAATACACCTAAACCGGCTCAACCCAGGGGGTGAAACTCACTAGTGGCGAGGATTTGTCCCCAAAAGCTCCGTCCTGGTCACAACTAGGAAGAGTAGCAGCCACGATCACAAAATGCTGAAGTCAGAGACACTGGACCAGTGCAGTCTAGATAGACAACCACCTCTCACCCGGCAGGGGTGTATGCGTATCCTAATTACACTGAGGTTTTCCGATGAGAAAGTCCAACGCTGGACTGGATGGGCAACCACCTCTCACCCGATGGGGATGTATGTGTATCCTAATAACGCAGAGGTTTTCCGGTGAGAAAGTCCAGCGCTGGACTGGATAGGCAACCACCTCTCATCCAGCGTAGATTTTGGATATCCAAAACACGTCGATGTCTTCCTGTGAGAAAGTCCAACTCTAGGTTGGATGGGCAACCACCTCTCACCTGGCGGGAATATACTGATATCCAAAACACGTCGAGGTTTTCCGGTGAGAAAGTCCAACTCTAGATAAACTGATGCAACGAAAACCATGGTGTCACGCAATCCCGCTTCTGCTATCCACCAAGAATTCAGGCCCAATCCCCACGATACTCTGAACCTCTTGTAATCCTCTCGGGGATCTCTTGTGGGCCTCTCGGGGACCACAGAGAGACCACGGGACACATCGAGGACCACAGGAGTAAATTCAGCAGGATCATAGGGTGATCTTGGTGGTAGAAGTGAACGAAAAAGAAGAAGAAACAAACAGTCATTGAGAACATTACTAAACAGGTCAAAAGACGAAGATGGAAATGGCTGGCCACATATTACGAATGGAAAAACAAAAACAAAAAAACAAGGCACCCTTAAACTACCTTGACTTGGACACCTCAAGGGAAAATAAAGAGCGGTAGGCCATCAGGAACATGGAGACGGACAATTCAGGAAAAACTAAAAGAAGCGACAAAAGACACGGTTTGAGATATCCTGACTTGGTCAAGACAGGATTGACTGGGGAATCTTTGTTGACGCTTGAGCATAAGGACTGATGATGATGGTGATGATGATGATGATGATGATGATGAGTCTTTGTTCTGTTGGCGTACACTTAAAGTCCCTGTTATATACTAGTGTTGTTTTTTGGGTTTTTTTTTTGTTTTTTGTTTTTTGTTTTTTGTTGCTATTCTTTGTTCTGGTTCTGTGTCTCATCACATTTTCTTCATTTTCTTGCAGTGCTCTTGAGAGCAGGAATTTCTTGTCAAACTGTTTTAAATTTTAGTTTCGGTAAAGTGAGAGAGCATGATTTTTCAAAGGCTGCAATGATGGGGACAATGACCTTGACCACAGCCTTTGACCCCATGCCACTAACATTGTCAACAAATAACACTTCCATTTGGGGAAGGTACTTCAACCGAATTTCTTTAGCTCTTTTGCCTAATCCCTGCTCCTTAGTCAAGCCAGGATGGACAGTAGGGACAGGGTCCTAACCAAATTCGGGGTGTGACGTTGACTCCTTCCAGGACAGATAGTCAAGCCAGGGTCCTAACTGAATTCAAGGTGGAACGTTTACTCTGTGCGAGACAAACGATCAGTGGACATGTGAAATTGCTAATTTCTCTAAAAGTTAAAAGTATAAATGTTCTTATTAAAGACAAATAAATAGTTTCATAATCTAAAGTATAACTTTAAAACATAAAAACAAAAACCACTTTGCCGCTAGTGAGACTCAAACCCATAACCCTTACATTAAAAAACAAACTTATGCTCTACCAACTGAGGTAGCTGGACGGTTGAAAGTATTCTCATTTTGTAGTATATACTTCACGATAGTGCAAAGGTCAGTGGACATGCGATTTCATTGTCCCAAATTCACTCCCTTTTTCAAACTCCAGACAAAAAAACACTCTGCTCTCTCCATGACTTTACTGCGCAAAAAGCCTCATTGTTTCCTGTTTGAAAAAAAAAAATTGTGCTTAAATCTTAATTTCATGCTTAATTTCATCCCTCTTAGACTTCCAAGAGAACATTGTGGACTGAAGCCACATACTGTGACAAAACCTAATATTGCATCTGGTGTTAGCTTCCCTATTATTAAGTCTAAGCCCTTGAAATAGATGACTAATGACTGCTGAACATATGTTACAGAAAGAACTACATATGTGCTACAGTTACACCTCAGACTATGCCAATTCCTCTTTAGGAAAAGTTATTTAGTAACTTAACTTTGAGACCACAGTAAAATCGATAATGGAAACTGGGTTAACCATATGAGAATAAATGCAAATGAGAAAGAATGAGAACATTTTTTTTTCACCAATCTTTCTCTTTCCTTGAATAGACTACGGCCTGGATTTACTAACACTATCTAAAATGTATATAACCAAACCTGAACAAGTACAAAAAGAGGCAATGAGATTCATATTAGGTTGCACCAAAGACACACATACGGTGGCGATGAGATACATATTGGGTTGCACCAAAGATACACATATGGTGGCAATTAGATACATATTGAATCTTCCTGTTCTACAAACCTGCCACAAACATTCCCAAGTAAAAGAATACCTCAAAATCAGAAACAGTAAAGCCCATCCACTCCGTACTAACCTTCACGTGATCAAAGGATCAAGAATAACAAGAGGCAAATCCTGGAAGCCTGAAGCAGAAAAGTCAGTAACCATGGTTACTCAGTAACCACAACAAACCTTAACAGAGCATGAATGGAATGCCTGCAGCCAGGCCCACCAAAATCTCACAAAAACCTTACAAGAAAATGTCAAAAATTGGTGGAGGGGAAATCAGAGGAAATAAATGAACTTGTTAAACAAACATACAGCTCCTGAGGACATATCATTTATACGGACAGATCAGTGAGCAGGGGAATAAGAACCTGTTGGGTTTTGCAGCATACCAAGGAGGTAAAACACTTAAACAAATGCCTGCTCAAGTATGCCGTGGAAACAGAGGCCATAACACAACCATTAAAATGGGTAGTGACACAGAAAACACACCACATCATCATCATTACCGTCTCTCAAAATCTGTTAAGGAAAGTGGAACAAAATGCCATTAGAAGTGAATAACAAGAAATAATTAATAAATCCCACATCAAACACATCACATGGATATATTGTCCAGGCCATGCCGGAGTCAACAGAAATAACAAAACTGACCAGTTAGCAGCAAGGGCCAAACCAGAGGGCCTCATCACAATGGACAAATTGGACCTGTACAAATCCATCAAGCAACACCTCGACAAACAAATGCAAGGCAACTTCCTCCAAAGTACCTGTCACTTATGACTCAGTGCTTTACATGCAGACGAGGGCAGTGGTCGCAAATCTCAACTAAATGCTAGGTCACAAGCAACACACAATCAATACAACATTGGAGTCATATCTCTAAAAACACTGAAAGAAATCCTGATGTCAAGGTCGAACATGTATGCACCCGCCCCTGAGTGTAATGAAGCCGCTCCCCAGGACCAGCAACAGAGTTAGGTCCCTTTTTCACAGTTTTACAGTTTCTCTTTCCTTATGCTACTTTTGTTTTCATAATAATAAATTTCAGTAAAAATGCTAATAATATAAAAACATTTCTCATTTTTCTTTAAATTACCAAAACCTTTGTTGTCAGAATTTCAATTACAACATTTTGCAAGATGTTTTCATTTAAATTCCAGAGTTTCACAGTTTAATTTCTTTCACCTAATACTTGTCACATGTGGAACTCTTTATCTACATCTTGATGTCTCTTTTCAGTAACTGACCTACAGCACAATCACGTTTTGGTGGGTATGACTTAATAAATGCATCACTTTGTTTTTGTGCACATACTTCAGTTTTTTTTGTGAAAGAAATTTGAGAAAGATGTTGAGTAAATGAAAATAATGGGGACATATAGAGATGTTTCAGTACTGAGAGAGAGAGAGAGAGAGAGAGAGAGAGAGAGAAGAGAGAGAGACAGAGAGAGGGAGAGAGAAGCACAGAGAGAGAGGGAGAGAGAAAGGGGGAGAGAGTGGAAGAGAGAGAGAGCTACATTGTGACACATGAGATCAAATTAATATAAAATTAACATTTCTGTTACCTCATTTGAGGCAGTGGATGGAATGGGAAAGCAGCTGACATGTTGGCTATGGTCGCCATTCTATGATGGTAGGCAGATGATCTCAATGTAGGGACAATGGCTATGATCATTAACTAGTACAGTCACTGCTCCGAAGGAAAACAATAGTAAATTACCTTCCGGAAATATATCAAGAAACCCAAACAGCAACATGGAAGACATAAAACAAGGAGTCCATCAGGGTTGCATACTGTTGCCTTACTTATCTAACATATATACAGAAAATATAATGAGCAATGTTAGAGAAGATTTAAACAAAGAATATTATGATGCCATGACAACTGAAGGTTATGAAATACCAGAGATTAGATATGCTAATGACACAGTATTACTGTCCACAACACAAAAAAGAATGGAAAAACTGATTATGTCTGTCCGTAAGAACAGCGAAGAGCAAATCCTCTATCTTAATGCAAAGAAAACTAAATTGATAACAACTGACAAAACGAATAAGGCAGCTGAGATATGTATCAGTGAGGAAAAATTGGAAGGGGTGGAGAGTTTTGAATATCTTGGATCACTGCTAACTAATAATGGAGATACAATGAGGGAAATTAAAAGGAGGATATCTATCGCTCCTCAGAAAGTAAAACAACTAAATAATCTGTGGAGAGGAGCAGACAGAACTACAAAAATACGATTTTTAAGAGCATGCATCTTTCCCATTGCAACATATGCCTGTGAGACCTAGACACTTAACAAAACAGATGAGAAACATGTAAATGCCTTTGAATGTAAATGCTACAGAAGAGTTTTTCAAATATCATGGACACAAAAAGAACAAATATATCCATACTACAAGAACTTAATATTGAAGAAGGCTGGTTTGTAAAGAGGATTAAACAGAGAAAACTTAAATATTTTGGACATAACATCATGAGAATTTAGAGAATACAGTCTTGGAAGGATATATAATGGGAAAAATAAAGAAAAGAAGACCAAGGTGAAGATGGCTGCAAGACATCGTTGATAATCTGGAAATGGATGCATCAGCAGCAGGGCATCTTGCTTACAACCAAGAGGACTACAGGAGAGCTGTTAGGTAGGCAAAGTTCTGCAAGGGACCTGCAAATAGCTGACTGACTGAATGACTGATATTTGAGTTAGAAGTTATGAAAGAAAAATAAATAAACTCATAAATGAATACCTGGGTCATAGTGGGCTATGATATTACTCATATAAGAAGGAAGCTTACTTCTACTTTATAGTGACAGGTAAACTTATAAACTCCTAAAATGTCTGTGCTGAAATCCCATGGCATTCGTATGCTGTAGGGGTCAGAAGTGTTATTGTCTTCACATGCCAAGGCCATCATGAGATAGGAAAGCCAGTGCCTGTCCTCAGTGCCTTTGTTTTCTAGGGAAACCTTGTGTACACATGTACTTTGTACACATTTCTTGAGGCTGGGTTAACTCTAGTGCTGGTCAGCCTGAAAGAAATTCTGCCCCAAAGACTTTTATAACCAGAATTGTTATGTAATGTGCGAGTACATAGACAGGATGTTGTGATCAGACTCAACAGAAAATAGAGACACAAGAAAAGCAATGACTGTGAATAGCTCACATTGATGAGGATCTTTCTCAAGTATCATGATACTTTTCTTGATTCAGAATCCCCAGTTTAAAAGAAAAAGGAAGACAAATTAAAAAAAAAAAATAAAAAGAGTGATAATAAAAAATAAATAATGTAAATAAAATGTAATATTTAACGTGAATATAAATATGCTCGTATGTCTAATTTAGAGCATACTTGATTAGAAAGAGATGTTAAGAGTTGACTGCCTCGTGGATTTAAATAATAACATGGTACTGAATAATATGGTGTTAAATTGCAACACTGTATTGAATAATAACATGGTATTGTAAGCATGGCACTGAATAATAAAATGGCACTGAATAATTATGTGGTATTGAATAACAACATGGTATTGAATAACAACATGGTATTAAATAGCAACATGGTATTGGATAGCAACATGGTATGGAATAATATGGTGCTGGATAGCAACATGGCACTGAGTGAAAACTGTGTAACAAATGAATGAACAAGACACAAATTATTGTCAACAGGGTGTCAGCTTGAGCAGACCGTGGAATGGACAGGTGTGTATGAGGAAGGCGGCAAAGAGAAAACGTGTGTTTCATATTCTATTTGGGAAGCACGTTTATAATCTGTGGATGTCAGTCTTGGAGGAGACTTACGTCTAATATCACTGGAAAGTTCTGTTGAGAAAGAATGGGATAATGCTCTCCTATTTGAGTAGCTGGTCCCGGTTTGTTCTGAAGCATTGAATGAAAGATCTGAAATGAGGGATATCTGGTCAGATGTTTGAGACTGCTTTGGCACTTTTGTTTCAGATATTCTGTATTGTGTGTTGTCATTTGAAGGATTCTGGCAATCAGAATCCATGCTGGTATATTTGTTTGTGGCCTGAGTTTTCCTATATTCATGTGAAGTTTTCTTTCCTAAGGATTTTAGAGGAATCTTGCATGGAGTCAAGTTCTCGGACAAAGAGTGTAAATTTGAAGATGAATCTGATGGATGTGGTGATGAATAAGCACAAGCCTCAAAGGCTGAAGCATTGTCATCAGTCTCTGGTCTTGTCTTGCCAATGTTGCTTTTTGCTGATGAAAAGTCAGTACTGCTAATGCATATCTCATTTATTTTATAGTTCTCTGCTTCCTTTAATTCACTGCTTTCTATATGCATATCATCTCCATGAGTGATTCTGTTGTTAGAGTTTAACATTTTAGAAAAATCTGGAGAAGAGTTTGATGTTGGTAATGCTCCGGAATGCTTGTATGTGTTGTTAGTTTCACTATCAGTTCTGCAGCATGATCTATGTCCCCCTTCATCACTGACAGAAGAAATGTTCAAGACTTGGTCAGAATTATCTACTTCATGAAGATTTTCATTTCCTGAGATCTCACATTGATATGTGTCCTGAATATTGTCTGGAGTGACCTCCCTTATCTTGTTAGTTTTGGCTTGTGCACAGCTATCCACATCTTTGTAATCGAGACCATATAGTTTCTTTTTCATGTTATGGTAAAAGTTCACAGTACTGCCTTGAAGTTCAGCTGGGACAATGACACCATGCTCAACATGAAGTAGCAAGGCTTCACATAGGATGTGAATCTTTTCAAAACTTGGCCTATAAAAATAATCATTAGATTAATGTAACAATGTCAAGGCCATCAAAATCAGTCATAAAGAACTTCATAGTAACATGTATACAAAGTTTAAAATTAGCAGTTCCCCTCCTTTTTTTTCATGTGCTTAGGCATATCAAAGTGTGAAACAAATGTTCCAAGATAGCACCAACACTGAAACACTGAGATGCCCATACTGGCCCAATAAAGTGACCCAAGAATCTAAGCTGTACAGGAACTAAAAAAAAAAAAGTTTCCTTTTATCCAAAAGACAGACCTGCAGATGTAGACAGTAAGTACATTTGAAGAAGTACTGAAGTACACTTATGGAGGAATTAAACACCAAAAGATGTCAGGAAAGTACATTTTAAGTATATTTCTTCAGTAATTTCTACAAGAACTTAATATTAAAGAAGGTTGGCTAGTAAAGAGGATTAAAGAGAGAAAACTTAAATATTTTGGACACATTAAACGTCATGATAATCTAGAGAAGACAGTCTTGGAAGGGTACATAATGGGAAAAAGAAAGAGAGAAAGACCAAAGCGAAGATGGTTGCAAGACATCGTTGATAATCTGCAACTGGATGCATCAGCAATAGGGCATCTTGCTTACAACTGAGAGGCCTACAGGAGAGCTGTTAGCAAGGCAAAGTTCCGCAAGGGACATGCAAATGACTGACTGACTGACTGATATTTTAATAAAAATATTTTATTTAATTTAAAATTTTCATCTCTATGCCATTTAATCATGTGAGTCCACTCATGTTGTTTTTCCAAGTATTTAGCCAGCTTTTTCTTCCTATTTTTTTTCTAATCATTCAGTCCTTTTTTATTATTGATAACTGCTTGGTGTTTCTGCTTTCAAACAATTTTCTTTACAATATTTTGAGTGTATAAATTCATGGCCTGGATTTCTCACTGTGCAAATTTCTATGACTTTCATCTCGTGTTAGATCATCATCATCTTGTGTCATTTCTCCTCAGAATATTTGCATGGCCCTCCAAATTGTTGATGTTAAATACAGTCTTTAACTGATATGATCTCTCTCCCTCTCTCTTTCTCTGCATTGGTGAATTTAAAATATCTTGTCCACTTTGATTATCTTTTCCTTTCACAGTTAACAAGGACAATGTTTCCCCTCTGATTATGCTGAGTGTTCTAACTCGCTTCTCTGTAATATATTAGTCTAACAGCATATACAATCTGTTCTTTTTCCTTCATATTTTTACTTGATTTTCTTCAGTTATAATTTCTTTTTCCACTCCAGGTTCTATGTAATTCTTTCATCCACTCAAGATATTGTGCAATTTATGTTTCCCATTTGTTCTCTGATCTTCACTTTATGATGCTCTCTGAATGTTTTATATCTGAATTTAAGCTAAACTGCCTACATTTTCACTTCTACTTTCTAGTTTTGCAAGTTGTTTCTTTTATGAATGTACTGTGGTTTCTGTAGTTCTTTTTCTGAAGTAGAGATGTCTTGCACAATTGAAATCTGTACAAAACATTTCACTTCTCTGTCACCCAGCTGTAGAAATGGGTACCAGATTTCTTCTGGAGTTGGGGAAGGAAAGGCAGCCAGGCGTGATACTGACCTTATCACCCTCTAGTGTGCTGACAGGTCAAGGAAAATATGGGCACTAACACCATATTGCAGTGTGCCTCTAAGGCATGGCAGGATTACCATTACTTTTATTTTCAAAACTTTTTTGTAGTGCATATCTATCATTAAAAGGTAACCCTGTTATGCTATAGAGGCACCTACAGTGTATTAACCACTTTGCCACCCAGGTGCACATGTGTATCTTATGGTCAATTGTTAACTCTTTCACTCTAAAGCAGCACTGACAGTGTTGGTAGATCTTGCATACATATTTGAATCAATGCTCAGAGCTATATTTAGGCAATGACTTAAATAAAATAAAAAGCAGCACATTTTTAAAAATCAACCCACTTTTTTAAATTATAGAAAAATTTCCTTTCAGTTTCTTTCAACCAAAATTTCTCATAGAAATTTATTGTAGCAGAGCATGGAAATTAGTGAGAGATTAATATATATTACTAATAAGACAATTAATAAAGGATTATTTTAAAAAAATACCTTTGATCAGGTTCAATATGAGAACACAAGACGGCCAACATGAAGTAGGGTTCCAGCATGTTCTCACAGAACCGTCTATGGAAAGCTTCCACATTTAGTCCAAAATCAAATGATCGAGGCAAATAGTCAGGGTCAGCACTCACTCTGGCAATTGTCTTTGAAACAGCAGAAAAAATATGCAGGTCTATTATTATGAAAATAAAGTTTATAAAAAAAAAAACATACATTTGCTATGGTCCTTAAAACTTGACCATCACAAATCCAGCCAACCAGTTATCTGGGTCACTCAGTTATCTGGGTCAATCAGTTATCTGGGTCAATCAGTTATCCAGCACTAACTTCCACGAGAGACATTTCAAGTTTGCTGGCTCACCACATTGACTTGTCATTACAGTTTGGTGGCACTAGCTGCTGCATCCGCTGGCTTTGAGCATTTTCAAACCCTGGTAAGGCATTTCTAATCTATCTGAGTGGAATACAATATATTAGTTTTTTTGTACATTTTTATTATAACCTGCTAACATTTAGCCCCGGTCATGGCTCAAGACAATGCTTCTCGTGGTGTGATGCACAAACATCATTTGCTGTCCATAACAGATAAGATAGAACTTCTGAAAAAAAACTTGACAGCAGTATGACCATGGGAAGCTTGTGTGATTGATACATCATTTGCTCATCTACAGTTTATGACATAAATAAACAAAAATTACATGTACTTGTAACCTTTACAGTATTTTACTTGTGTTTCATTAAAATTTCATTTGATTTTCATTAAACTGTTCTTTTTCCTTTTTCCTACATGTGGTGACTTACAGGGTATTTTAATGGTATGATAAAGTGGTTAGCTCTTGAGTTAAGTGTATTCTAAGTGTGTTCTAATATAAGCATCAGTAGTCCACCAAAATCACTTATCCCTCATCCAACAGGCCCCGGTGATGCCAGTTTTGTGATGGTCAAGTGTACAAGACCTTACAAGTAAACAAACTCTTATTTTACTTGCACACTTTAATCTGTATGCTCACTTTAATTAAATGAATAACAGATACTCTGTTCTAATACAAAATACAGATAAAAGCTAAAAATACAGATAAAAGCTAAGTCTAATTTACAGTTCACATGCACTTGAATATCTGCTCACAGAACATATAAGCAAATGCTTTAACACACATAACATACACTTTAACATACATAAACATATACTTTAACACAAATAAACATACACCTTAACACATGAACATATAACCTTAACACACATGAACATACACCTATAAACACATAAACATACACATTAGCACACATAAACATGCACCATAACATGCATAAATATACACCTTAACATGTATAAAAATAATGTGTAGAACACGTAACTACACATTTTAGAATATAAATATATATTTTAGAAAATATAAACATACATTTTAGAACATATAAACATACATCTTAGCTAAAACACATAACACAAAAAACTTAGAAAGCATAAACAATATCTTAGGAAACATAAATATACATCTTAGAATACACCGCACACACACACTATATATACATACAAGTATATATATGAAAATACAAATATAAATATTAGAAGCATTTTAGAACACACAAACACTGTAGAACACATAAGACACACTCTAGAAAACATAAACACATACTGTAGAACACATAAACACACACTTTAGAACACATAAACTTAAACATACACCTGAGAACATAACTCATATGTTACAGCCCTTTTTGGTTTACCCACAGCAGTCTTAGCTAAACTTTCTTTTGAAATGAATCAAGCAATGACAATGTAAGTAACAAGAATAACATAAAACAGGTTCATAGCAACAGGAAACCAACAGAAATTCATTTTGTTGCAGCTTATGTTGCTTTCCTTTTACTTCTCAGAGTATGCAACAGCAAAAAAAGAGCACTAAAAACCTGCAAAATGTAAACAACAAAAGTTGTAAATTATTTTTATAACTCCTGACTCATTATAATCTGCTGTATAAAATAACGAATGCTTAGTCTCAATTAAAATAATGAGACTGATTTTCCATGTGTTATTTTTCTCTTCATTCACAAGTGACATCTATATAGTTAGTGCTCTCAAAACATGTGTGCCTGGTACCTATTTTTCCAGCTGTTGGCACTGGTAGCACAATTCCACCCCACATTCCCCAGTGCCCTAGACTTTTTTCTTCTTTCACCCACTCCTCCCCCAGTATCCCCTCTGTTTATCCAAAATGAATCACTTAAGACAGACAGCAATTAAAAAAATATTCAATCTCTTAAGTCATTTATATTATTTCTCTCTCTTAAATATTTTTCATTTATCCATTTCTGCAACACTTTTGCCATTTATTTATTCTGACAGGAGTTCTTTCTTGTTAAACAACTGAAAACTTTACAGTCTGAGTTTGCAACACAAGCAGTCAAAGAAGGAAAAACTTCTTACATTTACATCCTTCCCATGCCGTTAAACATCACATAGGGCCTGAAAAAAGCTCACAAACTTTTCCTGTTTTCTTGTTTTCGGCGAGCTTTTCAACCTCATCAAGGGATTTTATGCCTACTAATTTGACCTCTCTTATCAAAGTCCTCTTTAGAGTTTCACATGGTTGAGCTCTTTTTCATTGGCCTATTGTGTTCCACTTGATAGCTTGTTTTGGATTCTCAAGGAAAAACTAGACATAAAATAAACATAGATGTCATGAAACAAGTAGAATATGTCTCACCTCACAGACAATGATGCCATAAGAGAAAACATCAACTTTCTCATCATAAACTCCATTCATCATCATTTCCGGTGCCATCCAATAAGGGTTTCCAACAATTGTCCCACGTTGTTGACGAGAGTGTTTCTTTCTCCTCCTTGTTCCTGTGCTGCTATCCTCAGCTTTTGAATCCTCATCCTCTGCCTTAGTCATGAGAGAGAACCAATCAGCAGCTTCTTGTCCAGGAAAAGTTTTGGCCAGGCCAAAGTCTGCTACTACAACTGTCTGATTCTGAAATGTGGAAGAGGTCATTTTTACATGATGTGTATACTACATTACTGTAGGTATGACCATCTGAGTGGCAAAGTGGTTAGTTCACTAATCTCTCATGGAGATGGTCGGGGGTTCAAATCTGGCCGGAGGCGCCCCACTCACCCAGCTGTAAAAATGGGTACCTGACATCTTCTGGAGCTGGGAAAGGAAAGGCAGCCAAGTGTGATGCTGACAACATCATCTAGCATGTTGACAGGTCAAGGAGAATATGGGCTCTAACACCTTATCCCTATGTGCCTCTAAGAGTTACTTTATCTTTTACTGCAGCTACTGTATATCCAACCCAACCAGTAAAATTTGGTAATTTGTCTACTGGGGAATCTACTATATTCTCATGCACTTGACTTTACAAAATGTAATACAAAACAAAAAGAGAAAGAATTACTGAATTTATCAAACAAAGTTATTATCATATCTTTTTTGCAACAGAAAGTGATAATCTTGCAGCTGTTGCCATGATCAGTATCTTACCTTATATCCATTATACTGAAAGAAAACAAACTGTAATAGTTCAGCTATCATGAGGAACATATCTGCCTCTTTTCCCTAGTGAAGCCATCACATTATGAAGGTAAGTTTAGGTCCTCACTGTGTTCTTTGGCCATAGTGACAAAAGCATCTTTTTAAAATATTTCAACCATATTAAGATCTTCTTCTTCTTCTTCGTTCGCACTGTCTGTCTATATCTGCAGTCCTGTCTCTTGGATAAATTTCACTGTTTTTTGTAATTCATGTATGGAACCGTAGAGCTTATCTTCTTTAGTGGTTTCACTGGGCCAGTAATTATTTCTCAGTGACTCGTAGTTGATGCAGTTCTGGAGGATATGTTCCACAGTTTGGGGCACCTGGGCACATGTACACAGATTAGTAGTACCAACCTTAAACTTTGTATACATATGACTTCGGAGTCGGCTGTGTCCTGTTCGGAGACGGAAGATGGTGACTTGTTCCTTTCTGTTTAGCATGTGATAGTCATCATGTGGTGGTGTTTGTGGCTTCCTGTAGGTTTTTATCATGCTTTTCTTCTGATTATAAGTGATTGGTATGTCTGGTTGCTCCATTTCAGTGCCCTCTTTGGCCAGTTGGTCAGCTTTCTCATTGCCTGGTATCCCACAGTGGGAGGGAATCCATTGCAAAGTGACTCCATGTTGTAAGCCAATTTTTGACAAGGCATCCTTAAGGTCTGGTAGTTTGTTGCACTGAAGAGCCTCCAGTACTGATCTTGCATCTGTGAGAATTACTACAGGACATGTATCAATTCTGGAGTCTGATAGTTTTTCAACTGCAGCAATAATTGCCCTAACTTCTGCATCAAAGTTGTACATATTAAGATAAACATTAGTTCACTGACCATTATAACAAACTCATCTCCTTAAAACATTCTCACTTAATCAGCAGAAACACTATACAAAAGCGAACACTTATATACTGAAGCCCTCACCTTCCTAACAAAGCAGTTCTGTGAATTCAGGTCTCGATGAATTATATTCATGGAATGTAGGTAGTTCTGCATTGAAATATACATATATATTTGTGAGCTTTTTTAAATGAGGAGAAAACACTTGAATATAATGAGACAGTAAATAAAATAGTCTTTCATTAAAAAAAAAAATTAAATGACAGAATTCTAAAAAGTTGTTTCATACATTGCCACTGCTATGATCTAAATCATTAATAGATGAAGTGTTTTTAGAAAACTGCTAATAATAGAAAATTTATACATATATATTAATTATTTAAATTTATGTTCATATAAAAATATCAGAAAATAATTAATGACTCCATACACTGATTAATTCATACCATTCCATCTGCAATATCCTTAGCAAATCCTATTCTTTGTTTCCATGAAAGATCAATGCTTTGATTCAGCAACAAATCAGACAAAGTTCCACCATCGATAAACTCTGTGTGATTGGAATAAAAATTAACTGAATGAAACTCTGTGTGACTGGAATAAAAATTAACTGAATGAAACTCTGTGTGATTGGAATAAATACATGACAAATCACAACAAAAATCTGAGTGGGTAGTTTTAAAAAATTAAAAACTCACTGTGAAAATAGTTGTCAATGAGTTGAGAAAATAAAACTATGATTTCAAATTCTAAATTTAATCTAATGGGGAAATAAAGTAACTGGGTCATGAAGATATAAAAACAGAAATATGCACAAATGTCCATGTTTAAATAAAAATGCAACATCCTTCTTAATGAATGAAACATTTTTCCCTTCTTTAGAAAAATTGCTAATTATTTTAGCAAGTATTCATTAACATTTACAAAAATTTTCTGTAAAACATACAATAAAATTGGACAAAGTAAAACAAGAAATGTTAACTATGAAATAATAATAATTGGTATAGAATGAAAAAAATGCATGTCAAAAACAGCTTGGATAAACTTATGTTGCCTTGCACTGATACAGAAATTTATTTCTTTTCTCTTTCAAAACATTCATGCCTTTTCTTCAGATGTATACAAGATCCTGTGCGGATTATTTTTTTAAATTCAGGTAAATAAAATAAAATGCCATAAAACATATGGCATGCAAAAGTCATAAGCACAAAAACCAAGTTAAGATTATTCAATTCAGATGTGATATCCACCCTCATTTATGCATGTGAAAGCTGGAAAACAACTAAAGAAACAGACAAGAAATTAGACTCTTTTGAAAACAAATGCCTCAAGAAAATACTCAATATAAAGTGGAACGAATTCAAGAACAGTGCAGAGATAAGGCAGATGAGCAAACAACAACCTGTCTCATGGGCGATCAAAAAAAGAAGATGGACAAATGTCGGTCATGTGCTGAGAAGAAACAACCAGACAACTCTTCCCATGCCACTGGCCTATTAATAGGCCGCATCTGGTTGGTGCCAAGGCCTTTATATGGGCCTCTGGTTTGTTTCAGTGTAAAATCAGTTGAATTTTTAGATCGCATGATATGTGTACATGTCACATTTACCCAGCATTCTGTTCACAAAATGTTATTAACAACAGGGGTCAAATGGAGTCAAATTCAATGTTTTCAATCAAAGTTTTCAGCTTTTTTGTGTGACTTCGGAGGGAAACATGTCCCCCTATGACTACATCACTGTTCTTGAATGTATCCTAAGTAGATCTAGACATATTATACGACTGGAGAAGTAGTTAGAAGGTTATTTATTTCAAATGTTATTTTAGCGATTTTTGGCACATATAATCACAATATGACATTGGCAAGTCGATCTAGACATCTCATTTGATAACTAGTATCGATCTAGGACTATCCTATGGTAAGTAAGGCACAATTATTGTCTAAAAACATCACATTACTTCTTTTTTCCTAAAACAATCTGCATTTATGAAATCTTCATACATTTTCAGTTATTTTTAAACATAATAAGTACAACTGGTTAACATGGAAATACATGTTTCATTCACTTTTACTAATATACACCTATTCATATCAAGACCTGCACTTTTACACTGGCACCCACTTGTTTTTCCTGCAGCATGGGAAGAGTTAAGTGGAACACAAACGGCTGAAGAAAAAGAGATTGACCACGTGAAACTCTAGAGAGGACATTGTTAAGAGAGGTTAGTTTAGTGGGAATAACATCCCTTGATGAGGTTGAAAAGCTTGCTGAAAACGAGAAATCTTGGCAAACTATCATGCGAGCCCTATGTGATGTTTAACGGCATGGGAAGGATGTAAGATGTAAGAAATAAAATTATTTATATGCCTTAACTGCTTCTTTGTGCTTATATACATTTCACTGCCCTCGTCTAATCTGTGTTTTTAATGGGGTTGCTTGATCCTGTGTGATTTATGTATGTGTATTGTGTTTGGTGCAGGCTTTTTCCCCCCATTATAAAATCTTTTGTTCATTTGTCTTTTGGGCCACATATGATTTTTTCTTGATAATGTCTTTTCCTAAAGCTAACTCTCTATTATGTGAGATCTAGTCAGATCCAACAAAATTCTGCAAAATATCACTCAGAAAAGTCACAACAATCAGTGAAAGAAAAAAAAGCTAAAAATAAGAGATTTTTCCTTCATGAGCAACACAAAAGGTATTCATACTGTTGATCTACATTAATCAGGAGCATCCAGTGACAAGAAATAAATTGTACACACACTGACAACGTTTAAAATGAATAACTAGTGTTACACACAAAAATAAAGTACATGAGAGAAGAGAAATCTGGGAAGGTAAATGTGGCCAGCTGATCATATCACATTTTCATGCGCAGATGGTCTTAGAAATAAGGGGTTAATACCATATCCCCAGTGTGCCTTAATAGTATGGAAAAAGGGGGTTTTATCTTTTTTTTTCTTTTAATGGAGGGAGATAATTATAAAAACTTGAAAGTAAATGTTTTTAATTATTAAAGAAAAGCCTAATTTTTATTGACAATTTGTACACCAGTCCTAAAATGTTACCTTCATCTTCTTTCACTACCATTTTCACCAAAAATATGCATGAAATAGGTCAAAGTGTGGTACAGAACAGCGGGGACAGACGTGTGATCTTTAGATGAACTTAAGTGTGACAGTCAGCTGGGACAAGTTTGTGACTACGAAACAAACTAATATGCAAAACAAAAGAGGATAAGTTTGTAACTATCAAATGAGTTACTATTTGGCTTAAACTAGCAAAAGCAAACCAGTAACCATCAAATGAGTTACAATTTGACATAAACCAACAAAGACAAACCTGTCACAAGGTTCAGCTTCTTGTTTCTGTACAGGACACCCAGAAACTTGAGCACACAAGGATGGGACAGGTTTCTCAGCATGGCCACCTACAACATAACACATGGTTACTGGAGAAATGTTTTCAACACTTTAGAGTTTGTGTGTGAAAAGGGGTCATCTGAAGGTTAAATGGGCTGGCATGTAATTTTACATAATTAATTGATGTTTATTAATAAATAAATAAGAAATTGTTAAGAAATAACAGCAATTTATCACAAAGTCAGCAAATATTCCTATTATACACTTGTTTCAGAGCTGTGTACATATGAATTAAAAAGTACAGCAGCAGTGATGCCATTCATATGAGACGTACTGATTAAAACAGGTAGCGTGATTAGAGCAGTGAATGTTCCCCAGGCACATAGTTCAAGGAAATAGGCCGAGTGGGCATTTTTATGGTTAACTGCAAAACTCCACTTTCCAGGCATGTCAAGTCAATTTTCTTTTTCAAGGGCTGCCATTTTTGCTTTTGCTCTGAGAGCCACCAACTCTGGTTACATCTCTGTTAACAAAGTTACCTGTGCAGGAGCATGTTATATGTGTGAAGTATGCAATGTAAAATTTATATCACATTGTCTGCATAAATTATTATGTATATTTAAGTACATGGGTGCATCAGCAGCAAGCCATCTTGCTCACAACCAAGAGGCCTAAAGGAGTGCTGTTAAGCAGGCAAAATTCCACAAGGGACGTGCAAATGAATGAATGAATATATAAAGTACACATTTACATTTATTATGATATGTGTGTTTCCTTCTGTCCTCCTTTGAACAATGGTTCAGATAACCAAAGTTTGATTGGACAGATTATGGAGAAAATAACAATACAGTTTCAGACTACCAATCATTAAACTTATTTTAGACCACTCTTGCTACCTACTTCTCGAAGAAAGCTTTTCTGTGCACCCTCATCAAAGTTATGCAATTCTTTTAAGACCATTTGTTCTCCAGTGACAATATAGGTGACCTGGATAAGGAAAAAAAAGTTTTTTTTAAAGACATTTTATAAACTCTGATTCTCTCTCTCTGTCTCTCTCTCTGTCTCTGTCTCTCCCTCTCTCTGTGTTTTTCTCCATCTCATAAAAACCTTCTGTGATCATACTCCATAATGTTTTATGCCTGTCACACTTTTATTTCCTATCACTTGCATAACACTGTGTTTCAGTTCTTGGCAACACTTTGCATCTCACTCTGTGATGCAACCCTGTCTCCAAGTCTACGAAGTAAAGGTTAAGGCAGCCTATCACATAATAGAGGCATCTGGGAGATATGCTGTAGGCTCCCCTATTTTCCTTCACCAGCCAGCACAATACATGGTGATGTGCTCATAATTCATGTTTGGCTGCTTTACTTTCCCAGCTCCAAGAGGAATAATGGGCCCTTTTCTACCACTGAGTGGCTGGGATGCCAGCTCCAACAGGAATAAAGGGGCCCATTTCTACCACTGGGTGGCTGGGATGCCAGCTCCAATGGGAATAGAGGGGCTATTTCTACCACTAGGTGGATGGAATGCCACCTCCAACGTGAATAAAGGGCCCATTTCTACCACTGGGTGGATGGGATGCCAGCTCCAATGGGAATAAAGGGCCCATTTCTAACATGGGTGGATGGGATACTTCTGGTCAGACTTGAACCACCAATCTTGCCATGAGGGATTAATGCACTAATCACTCTGCTACTCAGGTGCACAAAAATTCTGCTGCAAGATTTGAAACCAAGACCCTGGACTTATCCACTCAAATGTTCTGTCTTCTAATAGGTAGGAAGCTGCTCATCCTGGTAGAGTCTGTGGCCGGAGCCATGGTATTGTTTTTCTTTGTTGTTATGTCTTTCCGTCTTTGTCTGCTATTTCTAAAAGGCTGGCCATACAACACTGTACTCTATATCTATGATTATTCAGGGATGGTCCAAAAACCAAAATTTTAGATCAGAGGCATGTCCATAGATTTAGGATTTTCAGTTCAGGTCTGACAAGAATAGCTTCCAAGTTCAGCTTTTCAAGGCCAAACAAGGGAAATGGGCGGTGCACTAGAAGAAACTAAGCGTTAACAGTAGATTTAACAAGGGAAATGGGCTGTGTACTAGAAGAAACTAAGCATTCAGTAGATTTAACGATAAAGGGAAAAAACTCAGACAGCTTGCAAAATCATATCAATCGACTTGGAGGTGACATTGAGAATGATATGGAAGTATAAAGGTGGACAAATCCTTGTGAAGTGAGTTTCATAGTATGAAATGTGAGAAATGTTGTAAAGGATACTGTACACATAAAAGAGGCTGTGAAAAAAATGGCACACAGGGGTGATTGATAAGTTCTCAGCATAAGGTACAAATACTTGAAACACACAGTTATTTATTAGGTGCATTTGTAGATCAGGTTAATGTAAGATTAAACAAAAAGTTTCAAGAAATTAACTATAACCAATTTTGTTTTACAGGCTACCGAAATGGTAATGGGTAGCAGACATTGAAAAAATGGATAAAATTTCTCATCGAGCAGTCATTTGTTACCTCTGCATCAAGGGCTTATCACCGAAGGAGATCCATGAGGATATGGTGGAGAGTCTAGGGGAGAGTGCCACTTCTTACAGCACAGTGAAAAAAATGGGCAGCTCAGTTCAAACATGGAAGGGAGAGTCCGGAAGATGATCCCTGTTCAGAAAGACCAAGAACGGTAACCATCGATGAAACCACCGGCAGAATCCATGACATGATAATGGAGGATCGACGACTAACTGAGCAGTACATTGCTACTGAGTTGGGCATCTCCCAGGAACGTGTTCATACCATTATTCACAATGATCTTCAAATGACAAAGGTCTCTGTTTGATGGGTCACGAAACTTCTTGGAGCTGATCACAAACGACAGTGTCTCAACATGTCAAGAGACAATCTTGCCCATTTTTCTGCAGATCCTGGAAAGTTTCTTCAGCAATTTGTGACTATAGATGAAACTTGGGTTAATCACTTTCAACCAGAAACCAAAGAACAGTCAAAGCAGTGGAAACATCATGGATCCCCACCTCCAAAGAAAGCAAGGGTGATTCTGTCTGCAGGCAGAGTGATGGCTTCCTTCTTTTGGGATTCAGAAGGTGTGCTATTGGTAGACTATCTTCAAAAGGGCAGAACAGTCACCAGGGCCTATTACACTAATCTTGTGAAGCATTGCAGGTCACACTGAAGGAAAAGCATCGAGGGAAATTGATGAGAGGAGTCATCTTTCATCAAGACAATGCTCCAGTTCATAAGTTGGGGTTGGCAATGGCTGCCATTCATGAACGCGGCTTCCAGCTTCTTGAACATCCTCATTATTCCCCAGATTTGGCTCCTTTGGACTATTACCTGTTTACCAAACTCCAAAAGGAGCTCAGTGGTTGCAAATTTGCTTCAGATGATGACGTCATTCAAGCTATAGATCACTTTCTACAAAGAAGGGATCCATATGCTCCAGGATTGCTGGACTAAGTGCATAAACTTGCAAAGGGACTATGTTGAGAAATAACCAAAAAAAGTTGTCCACAAATAATCTGTTGTACCTTATGCCAAGAACTCATCACTCATATTAAGTTGACCATAACAACAAAGAAATTATAGTGGTGCAATAAGTGAGACTGAAAGATTACTCATGTTGTTCTTTAGTGCAGCAATGTATGCCTGGTGTATTTTTGTGATGTAGGATATGCTGATTGTTGAAGAAAAGTGGAAAAAAGGGGGGGGGGGGAGAAGTGTTAATCCAACATATATAAAAACTGACTTATTTAAAGGATTGTGGAACTTTTTAATTACATAAGTTAGGAATTGTCTGTATTTATTTTTATATCCTTATACCAAAAACTGTTAGTGTGTAATCATTATATCTCTGCTGCGCCCTCCAAGTCTATGACAGCATTTTATATCTGATAATGCTAACACTCTATCTTTTAGTCTAACACTGCATCTGACACACTTTATCTAACACTTTATCTCTCAGTCTAACACTGCTTATAACATACTTTATCTAACATTGTATCTCTAAGTCTAACACTGGTTCTAAAACACTTTATCTAACACTATATCTCACAATTTAACACTGCTTCTAACACATTTTTTTTTGTTTCCAAAGTTTTTGCAAAAAATATAAGCTGATATTTTTCTTGTAACTTATCCTAGTTCATGTTTAGCAAGTAGTTTACCAGTTTCATTACAAATTGTTTGAGAATAACTTTTTTACATATATATCTAACCTATAATACATAGATTCTCTTTTTCTTTTTAACCTAGAAAACATAGATTTTTCTTTTCTATTTAACTAAAAATACATACATTCTCTTTCTTTAACTTAAAATACATAAATTCTCTGTTTATGTTTAAATTATAACACCTAGATTCTCTCTTCATTTTAACTCGGAACACATAGATTTTCTCTCTGTTTTTAACTCATAACACATAGATTCTCTCTTTGTTTTTAACTAATAAAGAATAGATTCTCTCTTTGTTTTTAACTTCTTATATCCTTCCCGTGCCGTTAAACGTCACACAGGGCTCGCCAATTTTTCCTGCCTTCGGCAAGTCTTTCAACCTCATCAAGGGATTTTATGCCTATTAATTTGGCCTCTCTTAACAATGTTCTCTTCAGAGTTTTTAACTTAGAACACATATATTCTCTCTCTGTTTTTAACTCAGAACACACAGATTCTCTCTTCCTCTTTAACTTAAAACACTGCCATCTCCTACAAACTTACAACATTTCTATATCTTCCTAACCTTAAATGCCAGTCCGAAGAAGCCTTGACCAAGAACTTCCCCAATCAACAGATCAGCTTCCCTGAATGCTCTGTGATCTTGCTGGAAAGTGGAGAATGAGTTAGATCGGTTCAGGTCAATACTTTTCTTCCTCACTGAGGGACTTGGGGATGGGGATTTGCTGCGACAGCTTGAGAACCTGCAGAGGTAAGGAAAGACAAAAACTGAAATACCCATAATTCACTAGACCCAAAGGTGTGAGCCTGGAAGTTTTTGTGTCAAAATCTTTACCACAAAGTTAACTCCAAGGAAATGCAATAAATCAAACAGCTGAAAGACATAAACGTAACAATTAACCAAACAGCTGAACAGCATAAAGATAATAAAGCATAACAATAAGCTAAACAGTTGAAAGACATCAACACAAAAATAAAAACAAAACCAAACAGCTGAAAGATATTAAAGATAACAATAAGTCAGACAGCTGAAATATATAAAACATGGTTAAAAGACATAAAACATAACAATAAACCAAACAGCTGAAAGATATTAAAGATAACAATAAGTCAGACAGCTGAAATATATAAAACATAGTTAAAAGACATAAAACATAACAATAAACCAAACAGTTGAAAGGCACAAAGATAATCTCTCTCCATGGCGATATTTTGAGATGGTTTTTCTTTTCACATGTCACAATAAATTTACACTTTTGCCTGGCATGACTCCAGTTTTTTAATCCCATAGTCTGGTTCATATAGTGAAGTAGGGATAAAATCTCCCAGCATCCTGAAGTTAAATAATTCCTGATAGATGATGGACAAATTCTACAAAATAAGAGATATCATTGCATATCCCACAGCAACTTCCTGCAGGCTTTAAACATTGTTATATATTACATATTACATCTTACATCCTTCCCAAGCCGTTAAATGTCACATGGGGCTCACATAGTTGTTTGCCAAGTTTTCCTGTTTTTGGCAAGTTTTTCTACTTCATCAAGGGATGTTATGCCCACTAAACTGGCTTCACTTAACAATATCCTCTTCAGAGTTTCACGTGGTCGACCTCTTTTTCTTCAGCCTGTTATGGTCCACTTGATGGCTTGTTTTGGTATTCTCTGATTGTTTCTTCTCATCACATAACCTACATATGTCCATTTTCTTTTTCTGATCACCCATGAGACAGGTTGTTGTTTGCTCATCTGCTTATCTCTGTGTTGTTCTTAAATTCATTCCACTTTATACCAAGTACTTTCCTGAGGCATCTGTTTTCTAAATAGTCTAATTTCTTGTCTGTTTCTTTAGTTGATTTCCAGTTTTCGCATGCGTAAATGAGGGTGAATATCACATTTGAATTGAGTAATCTTAACTTTGTTTTTGTGTTTACAACTTTTGAATTCCATATGCTCTCAAGATTTTTGAAGGACAATGCTGCTTTTATTATATATTATATATTATTATATATATTCTATATTCTGAGGGAGTGTATCTCTCACCCAGCTGTTGTAAGTTCATTTCTTCTCTTCACTAGAAAGATCTCTGGCATATAAAGAAATGAAAATGGTCCAACTACAGGACTGTTTTTCTTGTTTCTTTTTCTAACAAACTGGATAAACCATTCTAATGAGTTACTAGTTCTATGCCTGCATCAGTAGCATACCTTTTTTCCTTCAGAGATCGGTTTGGTTTTACATCCTGGCCTACTACTGATGTTGACATGTTGTGGTCGTCTGATGAAACATTGTCTGATGGCAGATGTATGGTGGGAGAATAAGACGGAAATGAACCATCTTCTGGTGAAAGATGCAGGGGAGATAGTTCTCCCATCAGCCTAAAATCAAATGATTCCTGGTGGTTGATGGATAAGTTCTGCAGAAATTTTTTTTTAAATCATATATAATGGGATGCTTCATATTGATTGGATAATATTACTTTCTTCAGACTATAAACATATGTAATTATATAGCTCTGACTGAAATAACTTTGACACAGGAAACTATTTAAGCATGTATCTGGCTTACAAGTCATATGCAAAAGTGTGAAGTAATAAAGTTCAAAGTTCAAAATTCAGTCTCTTGCTTCACTGTATTCAGGACAACCCCTTATATGCTACACTGCATGCTCCAGCATTCATCTAAGAGTATGTTTGCTAATAGTTCCTGACAAATGTTGGTTGTTTATGATGCACTTTCTGCCACACAGTTTGGATTTCCTGCCAGTACCTTTAATTTGTCCTAACTCCAGCAGTCTCTTCAGATTTACTTTGTTCTTCCATTCCCGCTCTTCATTTTCCCACAATCTGTCCAATACAGCTTTAGCAATGTCCTCCTTGTTCATTGTCAGTCTACCATTTATTTTACCCCGTCCAGCAAGTCCGTCTGCCACATCACTGCCATGTATATTAGTGTGAAGTATATTATTCCTTATTCAACCATTATGACTGGTGTATGGTATATTTTCCAGTGTTGTGCTTAACATATACATAAATCCTGCAGTCACACAGTAAAAAAAAAGCATGAATATAACATGAAGAAACAAACTTAGAAGTGACACTACTGAAGCAGTACTGTCTTAAAACATGGACACACTGGGCTGTTTCCCTGGGGCCCTAGAACCCAAATATTATTAGTGTTACTCTTCTTTGCATGAGTTAAATAATGGCCAAAAAATGTGGGTAGTAACCAAGTGCATTGGTGCCAAGGGATTACAATGCTGTCAAGACTGTCCTGTGTTAGGGGAAAAAAAAAGGTCAGTTAACACCATTGCTTCACTATATCCATAAACAAGAAGTCAGATGGTCTGGCTATGTTACACTATGACCCCCCGAAAATTACACTACAGAAAACACTCATATTAAGAGCAGAAGGAAACAGAGGGAAAGGCCACTCATCCAACAGGTGGTTAGATGATATAACAGAAACCTTAAATATCCTGTTACATGAAGCAGACTGCCAAGCCCTTTCAAGAAGTCTGCTTATCACCTCAACACAGAAAGTTGACAAGATAAGACACAATATGTGATAGTAACTAATATAAGACAAGACACAATATGTGACAGTAACATAAGACAAGACACAATATGTGGCAGTAACTAATATAAGACAAGACACGATATGTGACAGTAACTAATATAAGACAAGACACAATATGTGACAGTAACTAAATAAGACAAGACACAATATGTGACAGTAACTAATATAAGACAAGACACAATATGTGACGGTAACTAAATAAGACAAGACACAATATGTGACAGTAACTAATATAAGACAAGACATAATATGTGACAGTAACTAATATAAGACAAGACACAATATGTGACATTAACTAATATAAGACAAGACACAATAAAATATGTGACAGTAACTAATATAAGACAAGACACAATATGTGACAGTAACTAATATAAGACAAGACACAATAAAATATGTGGCAGTAGCTAATGCAAGACAAGACACAATAAAATATGTGGCAGTAGCTAATGAAACACAAGACAAATAAAATATGTGACAGTAACTAATGCAAGACAAGACACAATAAAATACGTGACAGTAATTCAATGTAACCCAGATTTGTTTTTAAAAACTTTCTTCTAATCTGTGAAGGCCAGAGCTCTCGCTGGGGAGCTGCCACATTACACTTCGGGCATGCCCATCCCTCTCTCTCTCTCTCTCTCTCTCTCTCTCACTGAACCTTAAGTGCCCAGAGCACATATGCCCATACTTGTCTGAAATTTGACATCAGGATGTCCTTCAATGTTTTTAGACAAATGTTACCATATTGTAATAAGGGCTTGGCTTACTAAGCCAGGAGACTCACAAGGAATTTTATCTGCACTAGAAACCACTTCAAATTATAGTAATGCAATGAGAAATTATGAACAGTTGCTGCAATTGTCATGATATTTATAAAGTTTCTGTGTCATCATCATCATCATGTGTCATGTCAGGGGGGGCATCAGGGACCATGTCTCTCCACAGTTTCTAATCTTTCATGTTTCCCATCATTTCTCTTGTTGTGCTTCTCTCATGCTATTTAGTCAAATCATCTGATAGTTTCTCTCTTGATCTACCTCTCCTTTTTGTGCCACCCCCCCCCCTCCCTATTTTCCCTGCTGTCACATTTTCAATTTTATTTTTCTTCTCATTATATAGCCAATGAACTTAGACAGTCTCCTCCATATTGTGTTCATTAAAGTTCATTTTTCATTCTTAGGCATTTTTCTTAGGCATTCTTTGTTATTTTTGGTGTCTGTGGTGTTTTTAACATTCTTCATGAGAACCACATTTCAGCTGCCTCTTATTCTCTCTTTGTTTGTTTTTATTAATGACCACGTTTTGCTCCCATATAGTAATACTTTCTTGACATAGCATTTCAAGACTCTTTTCCTTGTCATACCCACAAAATAAAACTAAAACTTTCCACTGCATTTGATTAGCTACTGGAACAATATGGACTATCCAGAACACTGAATAAAAGAAAGAATAAAAATAACTGTACCTCTTCTAAGATGCTATTCCCTGCTGTTTCTTGATTCATGTCCAGAATATTGTGTCTAACTGTAAGGCCACATGATTCCACACTAGAGTTTTCACTGGAGTTTGAATCAGTAAACAGAATAATCATAAAAATAATAAAAATCTCATTCAATTAATGTTGATTTTCTTAGGAGAAACAGGTTCTGTTAAATTTATTACATTAATAAGTGGTCTTTTTAAAAGGGTGTGGATTTATCTCTCTATCTACCATGAGCTGTTTAAATGGCTTAAAAATAAATAAATAAATAAAATAGCTGCAGACATATGATTTTGTTCCACAATTGTGAGTTCATAATTTTACACTGCTGTTAATACTAAAAATAGTCAGCATACCATATCATAGTAAAATATAGAGGCTGTGATCTTCGATGAAAAAAAAAAAATGTTAGTGTGTTATGGATGTTGTTCTGTGTTGTTCAGTGAGTAAGGGTTAAAGGGGGATTCTTGTCTTACTAGCTTCATCATTACTACTTTTTTTTTAACAGCTTCATCATTCTTTTCAGTATGAACATTTGTCTACAGATCATGTGATCATGAAATGTTTTGTTACTGTGTGTCAGTACAAGTATCAACTAATGAATATAGCAAACATCTCATGTATTAAAAAGGTAAAATTCCCTGTTTCCATGCCATTAAGGTATATTGGGGAATATGGTCTTGGGCCTGTATTTTCCATGACCTTTGGCACATGAAAGTGTGATGTGGTCGGTATCATGCCTGGCCACTTTACCTTCCCAGATTTCTCTGGTGCCCATTTTTTTCTCATGAAGCTGGGTCAACTTCGGAGCCTTTTTGGTGTGTACTAGAAAAAAATCCCACTGCTGGGACTGAACCCGGTACCACCAGATTAGTAAACCGAGCAGTCTAATGTATTAGGAAAAAAAAAATTCACTAATGTTTTGTGAAGTTAAACCATCCATTTTGAGAAGAATTTTAAGAATAGAGATTAAAAAAAAAGCTCACTTTGAATTCAGTCTTCTCTTGCAAACAAGACATTCTCTGTGAATTCTTGCCTCTGGAGATGTTGTTTGCAATGAATTTATGTTTTCTGAAAGCAGCTGCTGATATCCTTGATGGCAGTGGTCATTTGAGACTTCCAAAAACTGGATATGGTTTGGTTTGTGCCAATGAACTTTGGTCACCGTAGCTTTTGGCACTAAGTTTGTTGCATGTGGCTCCACCTTACAGCACCGGCCACTGTTAAAAACAGAACAGTCTGTTAATAATTATGAAAATCATGTGGAATCTTTGAGGCAGCAAATTTTGAAAATAAAGTGGACACAGGAAAAAAAAAATGACGATAAAGCAGACAAATATTAAAAAAAAAAAAAAACATGAGTACAGCAAAAGAAGGGCTGACAGACAAAGCAAAAGGACAAGAATCCTTCAGTGGTCTAGTCACCAGAAGATTAAACATTAACCACACCTGACCAAGAAAACATCCCTAGAACAAAGATGTTGATGGAAGTGTCTTGTGCAGCTGTTCCTTTTCTGCATAACTGTTATAGAATAAGATTACTAGTTACCAATTCTTAGATCTGACAATTATCCTTATGATCTGTTTCTGTGTTTTATTCATTTTTTTTAAAAATTTAATTATTTATTCTTATTATTATCCAGTTTCATGGTTGATACAAACTAACATTAGAGCCATTTTGTGAGTTTAATCATTCTCTCTGCTTCAGTCTCTGCAAGGCAATGAACAAGGTAATGAGAGTGGTCTCAGGTTGCACCAGGGATACTCCTGTAGTGACCATGTGATTTCTGCTTGATATGCTGAGTGTGGGATCAAACCACAAGTATGCTCAGGTGAAGGTGCCATCAGGGTTGCTGGCATAAAAGACCATCATCTCCATAAGCAGCTGGGGTTGATAAATGGCAAATATATCAAACAAGGCAGATCCTGGATGGCTGATGTTGAGGATACAGTAATGTAAGCGTGTGATCTAGATGGAGGTGCCTAAAGGTGATGACTGGTTACGGATACAGGACAGACCACGGCTAACAAAGTTTATTACACAGAA
This sequence comes from Achatina immaculata, assembly GCA_009760885.1. Taxonomy (NCBI): domain Eukaryota; kingdom Metazoa; phylum Mollusca; class Gastropoda; order Stylommatophora; family Achatinidae; genus Lissachatina; species Lissachatina immaculata. The sequence continues at coordinate 18,225,890 of CM019698.1, forward strand.
GGGCCATGAATGTAGAGATTGGGCGCAGGGGGTAGTTGAATTTTGGGTTCGAGATCTCATCCAGCATCACTGTGGGTCTTCTGACATGGTAATACATACAGATGATTCAATTTCTCGGAACAGCTGAAGTGGCTGGGGTTTTGTTGTTTACTACAATGGAAGAGTTCGGGAGCCTTAGAAGTCACCACATCAAGCATGTGAATGGAAATTGAGACTGTGTCAATAGCAATGGAATGGCTAGTTGCCCATGATGTAGTTCATGGCGTCATTGTGGTGGATTCACAGCGTATGCTTCATAAGAATGAGAAAAAATTGCTTCGAAAAGAATGGGTTCATCTATTAAGCCAGTCAGCTGAGATGAGCCTAATGTGGCTTTACTGTCCGGGGCATGCGGAAGTACATGGCAATGAAGTGGCAGATGGGCTTGCTGAACAGGCTAAAATAAATGGCGGGCTGAGAATGGACAAGAGTGACACTGCTAAAGCTGTATTGGACAGACTACGGGAAAATGAAGAGCAGGAATAGAAGAACAATGTAATTGTGAAGCGATTTCTGGACCAAGGACAAATTAAAGGTGCTGGTAGGAAATCTGGTTGGGACATGTGCTCCGAATGACTGATAACTCACTACCAAAAACAGCACTAAGATGGACACCACAGGGGAACAGAAGTAAGGGTAGACCAAAAGAGACATGGAGAAGAACAACAGAGAGGATGTTGAGCAATAGAGGGCTCACCTGGGCAAGAGCAGAAAAAAAGGCAAAGGACAGGCATTTGTGGAAAACCCTTGCGGAAGCCCCATGTGCCCTGGGCACTTAAGGTTCAGAGAGAGAGAGAGAGGAAATCTGAACTATGTGGCAAAAAACGCATCATGAAGAACCAACACTTGACGAGAACTATTAGCAAACATACTCTTGGATGGACGCTGCAGCATGTGGTGGAGCATATATGGGACTGTCCTGAATGCAATGACACTTGAGGCTGATTTTGAAGCTTTGAACCTTTCAGTCTCTAGCCATATGGCCAAGCAATTCAGTGATCATGGCTTTGGTCAGTAACCAAAGTCTCATTTACTGACCTCTGAAAACTCACTTCCAAGATTCTACCTCTTAATTTCTTTCACGAGACTTTTTCTTTCATGACATCTTCCTTATCCTAAGTTTTTTTCATGAAAATTCAAAGTTTGTGAAGATTATGCTTTGTTGTAATCATAGAAATCATCTGCAAATTTTCAAGTCAGTGAAGATTACTGTTCTTCTACAAACATTTGAGATCATGAAAAGCCCATTTTTATCCCTCTTCTGATACTGATTTTTTTTTCAAAAGATTTAGATAATTCTGATTGCTAGCTACCAACTTGCTATGAGAGGCAGGTTTAGAGAATTTAGTGTTAACCACCAACTTGCTGTAAGAGGCAGGTTTAGAGTATTTAGTGTTAGCCACCAACTTGCTGTGAGAGGCAGGTTTAGAGTATTTCGTGTTAGCCACCAACTTGCTGTAAGAGGCAGGTTTAGAGTATTTAGTGTTAGCCACCAACTTGCTGTGAGAGGCAGGTTTAGAGTATTTAGTGTTAGCCACCAACTTGCTGTAAGAGGCAGGTTTAGAGTATTTAGTGTTAGCCACCAACTTGCTGTGAGAGGCAGGTTTAGAGTATTTAGTGTTAGCCACCAACTTGCTGTGAGAGGCAGGTTTAGAGTATTTAGTGTTAGCCACCAACTTGCTGTGAGAGGCAGGTTTAGAGTATTTAGTGTTAGCCACCAGCTTGCTCTGAGATGCAAGTTTAGATGTGTGCTAATACAGTGTAACGAATTATTACATCTACGGTTTATCATTATGCTCTATGAATTGATTGTTCAATTATTATCTATGTAACTATAGACCTACATTCTCAAATATTACATTTTTAGACCTGGGGCTTGAGTTGGAAGAAAATCCACAGATTTTCCTGTACCGAGAATCGTTTATGGAGAATAACTTAGACGGAAAATGTAATAGGAAAAAAGGTAAAGGTACTGTTGAAAGTAAGTGCTGCCTTTTGGAATTCCGCTCGAAATCGTCGCTTCACAGTCACAACGGACGAGGTTCTTGCGTATTCCAAAACACAAAATGACTGCTCACGCCTACTGGATGGCATATTTGCTACTGCTGCCCCCTAGCAGCAAACCACGGGAGCTCTGCGCTCGGGCTTTATTTTAAAAGCAACTTGAAGGGTCTCTCTCTCTCTCTCTCTCTCTCTCTCTCTCTCTCTCTCTCTCTCTCTCTCTCTCTCTCTCTCCATAAGAATAATCGTGATTCTTACGTAGTTTATTTGTTGCGAATTTTTGAAATGTTTTACAGACTTGTGAATAATCCTGTATTTGGCTCTAGATGAGAAGCGGCCATGGAGTAACAAACACGAGAGCACAATAATCCGTAAATCAACCAACACCTGTATCAGTCGCTGAATCTACTGCAGCTAACACTTATATCAAAAGCTGAAGCTACAGGAACCAATACTTGTATCAGAAGCTTTAACTATAGGAACCAATACTTGTATCAGAACCTATAGGAACCAATACTTGTATCAGAAGCTTTAACTATAGGAACCAATACTTGTATCAGAACCTATAGGAACCAATACTTGTATCAGAACCTATAGAAACCAATACTTGTATCAGAAGCTTTAACTATAGGAACCAATACTTGTATCAGAACCTATAGGAACCAATACTTGTATCAGAAGCTTTAACTATAGGAACCAATACTTGTATCAGAACCTATAGGAACCAATACTTGTATCAGAACCTATAGGAACCAATACTTGTATCAGAACCTATAGGAACCAATACCTGTATCAGAACCTATAGGAACCAATACTTGTATCAGAAGCTTTAACTATAGGAACCAATACTTGTATCAGAAGCTTTAACTATAGGAACCAATACGTGTATCAGAAGCTTTAACTATAGGAACCAATACTTGTATTAGAACCTATAGGAACCAATACTTGTATCAGAAGCTTTAACTATAGGAACCAATACTTGTATTAGAACCTATAGGAACCAATACTTGTATCAGAAGCTTTAACTATAGGAACCAATACTTGTATCAGAACCTATAGGAACCAATACTTGTATCAGAAGCTTTAACTATAGGAACCAATACTTGTATCAGAAGCTTTAACTATAGGAACCAATACTTGTATCAGAAGCTTTAACTATAGGAACCAATACTTGTATCAGAACCTATAGGAACCAATACTTGTATTAGAACCTATAGGAACCAATACTTGTATCAGAACCTATAGGAACCAATACTTGTATTAGAACCTATAGGAACCAATACTTGTATCAGAAGCTTTAACTATAGGAACCAATACTTGTATCAGAACCTATAGGAACCAATACTTGTATTAGAAGCGTTAACTATAGGAACCAATTATTGTATCAAAAGCTGAAGCTATATGGGCCAATATTTGTACCAGAAGCTGAAGCTATAGGAACATTACTTGTACCAGAAGCTGCAGCTAGGAACCAATATTTGTACCAGAAGCTGAAGCTATAGGAACAATACTTGTACCAGAAGCTGAAGCTATATGAACCAATGATTGTATCAAAAGCTGAAGCTATAGAAACCAATGATTGTTTCAGTAGCTGAGGCTCAAGCAAGAGGGCCGATGATCTATTGCTGTATTGCTTATTTTATTTCTCGCTAGAAAAAAAAAGGGAAGCAGTGTGCCACAGTAGCCGATAAGAGAGGTGGAAAATGACATTGTTTTCATCCTTATGGAGTCCACGGAGAAGCTTCACCGGGAAGGCATGGACATAAGCCTGTAAGAAAAGTCACAATAAAAAAGGCTGCATCTATAAAAGCAAGCTTTCCATCACTACCTTCATCATTTAATACTGAACAAAAATTTAGCTCACTCGAGTTTCATAGCACTGGAACAATGAAAATAAGAAGTACTCACGCGGGGCAGAGAGGTTTTAGCCACTGTCCAGCGGAGAACTCTTGTCCCATAATGACCTTGGCAGTCTTTTGTTTTTCTTCTTTTTGTCCTACATGTCCCAGCTTCACACGAAACTCAACAAATTATTTTCCAGAATGTTCGTTTTCATCGTCTGTAGCTTGTAATATGTGTGCTCATTTATTTAATTATGCGTGCCTAGATCGCTACATTTACATAAACATATTCTACAGTAATTTAACTTCCTTTATAAACCTTAGCGCGAACAGACGAAACGCCGCAACAACTGAACTATGTGAAACATTCCTGCTTTAATGTCAAACGTATCACAGAATGATTAAACCAGCAACACATGCACACTATATGACAGATTATTACTTCCCATTTTACGGCTACACAAAAGAAGTGTTGTATCTATTTATAAAGAAACGCTTGTTCCCATAAATGTTTTGGGTTTTTTTCCTCATAAGTGGGGCATAGAACTGTTTACAAATTTCCTTTCACGTTTCGACTTCTCTGTTAGCCTTCAACATGCAGCCGATCTATTTATTCGTAACAGCTTCGGAGAACTGAAAAGAAAAATGGTGCATTTCAGATGTAGGCATTCACCCAACATTGGAGGCATATTTTGTGAACAGAAAGAGAGAGAGAGAGAGAGAGAGAGAGAGAGAGAGAGAGAGAGAGAGAGAGAGAGGAGAAGAGGAGAGAGAGTCATGAAAGAAAGAAAACTTTTAAAAAGAAAGAAATAACGAAAAATAAAAGCTCTAAATGAAGTATTTTTGTCCTTTTTTATAACAATAATAATTCTGTTCATCTTAAAATATGGTAAAGAATCAGGTGGTTGTTAGTTGTTTTGTGAACATTTTGTTCACTTCACGCAAACTTCACTCTTGATTGATTCTAACAATATTTGACCACCGCTGTAACAACAATGTACGTAACTCTGTAACGTGTAACAAAGCCACGTTTATGTTCGCGGGTCCAAAGTTTTTCATCATCATCATCATCATCGTCATCATCATGTGCCGTGCCGACTGGCGTTGGCAATTATGCTTCTCCAGAGTACACGATCCTTCATGCAAGCCATCAGCTCAGTTGGTGATCTCCTCTCACACCATCCCGTCAGACTGTCCAGTATCATTTCTCTTGATCTTCCTCTTGATCTTCTTCCTTCTATTTTTCCTGTTGTTATAATATTTTCAATGTCCCCTCTTCTCATTGCATGTCCTATAAAAGTACATTGTCTCTCTCTTATCTTTTTGACAAGATTTTTTTGGTCTCTCCAGCTCTTCTCATACATTCTTCATTAGTTATTTTTGCTGTCCAGGGGATTCGCAGCATTCTTCTAATAAACCACATTTCTGCTGCTTCCAATGATTTTCCAAACTTTTTACGTTGGGACGAAGCGTTAGAGACCTCATTACGCTGGGCCATCAGTGTATGCGGTAGGGTGGCCAGTTCCTTTCCTCGCTGCCTTTTCTTCACATATTTTCTCATTTTACGAGGCTGGGTTGGAAAAAAAATTCCCGTTCATCTGGGGATTCGAACCCTAGACCACTCGCTTTGCTAGACGAATGCTCTAACCATTACGCTAGCCGTTTCTCCAAAACAAATGGACAATGTCAAAAGATGGACAGAAATCAGCTTAGCTACATGCACCGTGAAAGCTTATAATAGAGCAGGATGGAGATTCATTTGCAGCCAGTCTCCCTTGAGAAGATGCTAAATGATGATAATATATACTAAAAGTATACGTTGCTATGGGATCTGCTATCTGTAGTCGATTCCAGTAGTATACTTTGTTATGGGATCTATTATCTGTGGTCGATACTGGTAGTAAACGTTGATATGAGATCTATATTATCTGTAGTCGATACTAGTTGTATATGTTAGTATGGGATCTATTACCTGTAATTGATACTAGTAGTATGTTATCTTGGGGTCTCTTGTCTACATTCGATACTAGTAGTATTTGTTGTCTTATTTTGTTGTCGATACTAATAGTATATGCTATTATGGGCTCTATTATCTGTCATCGATACTAGTTATTCCACAAGTATTTATATTCATGTTATTATGTAATCTATTATCTATTATTGACTATTATCTTTTGATTGTGCTGGCACTATAAAAAGCATTTATTGTCAGTATGTTGTGATATTTCGCTGTAAATACAAACAAAACGTTTTTTTTTTAATCACTGGTGTTCTGGTGAAGAGATTGTAACGATTATAGAAAGTGAAGTTTGTTGTGGCATAGTTTATTTCCCAAAAGCTACATTAGAACCTGACGTCATCAGCATGAAGGTCATGGACGACTAACTTTTAGGTCAGTTAGCAACAATAATAGCCTGGTGTTAGGACTATCGAGTCAGAGAAGTATGTAACCACTCCTTCTCTACCCTTGACTTAAGCATCGCATCTGACACAAATCATTTCACACTTCAGGAATTGGCAACTTAATGTATGTCTCTAGCCAACACTGAAGGTAATGATGTGTATCTCTTCTCAGAACTGGAAATAAGAAGTTTATATTTACAATATACAAAGTACAATGAGTGTCTCTCAGTGATCGCATTAACCGACAACTTCTGGTAAGTTACCAATTAAGAAAGAAAAACAAACCGAAACTTTTGGAGTTCGTCGGTCACCATAGCCGGTTTATATGATAAAAAACCTGGTTTAAAATTGGTCTGGAGGATAACCAGGCTAGCAGGATGATGATGCTCAATTTGCGTGGAGTAGAAGCAGTCAGTTTTGACTTTTGTTCAGTATGTTAGCAATTTGTAAAGATTAAATCTCACACGAGAAATTTATTTTCCGCTGATGTCTGTAAAGTGTTTACATTAAAAATAAGAGTAAAAAGTACATAATGCTATGATGATAAAACCGGTATTTCGGAAAGTACTTCATGTGAAGTGAGAGACATGTACAGGTGTTCATTCGTTCATTTACATGTCCCTTGTGGAACTTTGCCTCCCTAACAGCACTCCTGTAGGCCTCTTGGTTGTAAGCAAGGTGTCCTGCTGCTGATACATCTAACGTTTAGTTGTAAAGCTCTCTCTCCTCTGCAATAAAAGTATAATATATATTTCTCATCATACTGAAAGGAAGATGTTTGTGTCTTAATACAATCGACAAAAGTACCAAAGACATATGACTGTATGTATCTTGTCTTGTCTTGTGCTATCTCCCTGTAACTGCGAGCTGATGTTATTTGTAGCTGATGCTATGAAGGTAGTGAGGCACAACATCGTATCAGCGTGGGAGCGGGTTATGGTGGCTATTTTTCAGTCGAGGAGTGGAAATAAAAAGCAAGGGGCGTGCAATACTTCTTTAGCAGGCTCCACCACCATGGAGACTATGACGATCCCTGCCCCGTTAGCCAGGCTAGCCCTGTTACTAGGGGTACCAACGGAGAGGTGGGACAGGGTCTTGGTCAGATATGGTTCGCTAACTCTGACGCTGGCATATCAGCCATTGATTGCCTAATCGGACAGCGTCTTTACTGTATGTATATACAAAAAAAGATATCACTTATATTATATCTTATATGTTATATCCTTCCCGTGCCGTTAAACGTCACACAGGGCTTGCAAAGTAGTTCGCCAATTTTTCCTGTCTTCGGCGAGTCTTTCGACCTCATCAAGGGATGTTATGCCTGTTAATTTGGCCTTTCTTAACAATGTCCTCTTCAGAGTTTCACGCTGTCTGCCTCTTTTATATCACTGCCTTATGCTAATTGAAACACCAAATGATAATCATACAAGTGGGAGCAAGGTGATTAATAATCGTGGAACAGAAATAGATAATACGAAACAGCAAGAAACAACGGAGTATTATAGCATTCTCTAGATCTTTGAAGTATTGATTCCTTACACTAGTTGTTGGTTGATTGGCTGGCTAGTTGTTTGGCTAACTACTTAATTGGTTGATTAACTTTTGGTTTGTTGGTTGTTAGAAGCTATTTGTGTAACTGATAATTTGAGATCGCGAGATTGAGACTTAACGTTGGGTCTCTGAAACAAACATCAGCTTTGATTATAATGGCTTTGTTCTTTTATATCTAGAGCAGGTCGTTGAAGCATGATCCACGTAAATCAATATCTTTGCTCTTTTTTGCCTGACCGAAATCTTCTTCTTCGTTCGCATGCCTGACTGAAATAACAAAACAGGCTGTTTAAGGGAGTGCCATATAGAGGAATTATAAAGTTTCCGTCAGTCTTGCTTGACTGGACCTACTAGCTAACTATATGTTCCAAGTAATTGGTTTCTAGTGTACGACTGTTATACTTTTAGTTCGTGATCATAAAATGTGGCTGACGCCAAGAGATATTATTCGTTTTTATTTTTTTTAATCGAAATTGAGGGAGGTACATGGTGGTTTGAGGAGAATGGCATTTGAGGGTCGCTATTAGCGAGGGGGATGGGGAGGAGGAGGAGGCCGAAGTGAGAAATATTAAGGAACTGGAAGATCAGATTTTTGTGAGCGACCAGTCTTCCATAGCTTTTACGGAACACAAGCCACGTTCATTAAACAATTTGACTTTCAAGATGTGCATTAAAAGACAGATAATTACACTTCTGGTGTGTGGGTGTGTATGTGCGTGTGTTTGTTTGTTTATATGTGCGTGTGTGTGTGTGTTTGTAGCAACACTTAAAAGAAAATATATATGACGTTAAAAAAAAAAGACAGATCATTTGTGACAAAAGAAAGATGGCATCTGAGACCAGAAAACTGTTTCTCGCAAGTGCTACATTATTTGTTGTTGCAGGAGTAGCGCAGTCGTATAAGCGTACAGGACCTTCGTGGGAAGGTGGTTGGCTACCGTCACGTTTTCCAGTAAATAAACTGGGAATCGGCCACTGAAATCGGAGAATGTCCGCTTAGAGTGCAAGTCACAGAGAATGTCCGCTTAGAGTGGAAGTCACACAGAATGTCCACTTAGAGTACAAGTCACAGAGAATATCCACTTAGAGTGCAAGTCACACATAATGCTCACTTAGAGTGCAAGTCATACATAATGCTCGCTTAGAGTGCAAGTCACACATAATGCTCGCTTAGAGTGCAAGTCACACAGAATGTCCGCTTAGAGCGCAAGTCACACACAGAATGTCCGCTTAGAGCGCAAGTCACACTAGGATACGATGTACATACAAGTTTTACGGGGTACCATTGTACTAAGTCCTAATTAAATGTTTCTTAAAAGTGAGTTCACTATATACAGGACTACACTACAGCTCACATCGGGTAAAGTTGTTTTTTTTTCCTAACCCGTTATTTATTTCAATTAATTATTTGCAGTTAAAAAAACACGCTCACACACATACGCTTACACACTATTATCTTTTGTCAATACTGGTAGTAAACGTTGATATGGGATCTATATTATCTTTAGTCGATAACAGTTGTATATGTTAGTGTGGGATCTGTTACCTGTAGTTGATATTAGTTGTACATAGAGGGTGAGAACTGTCCTGTTAATAGGACACTAAATGAGAAAGCATTAGATAAAGAAAATAATCATGTGAACGCAGCACTTCATGATTCACAGAAATGAGATATATGAAAAAAATAAATTCAGTAATCTACGTTTTCCTGTCACGAACATCCTGGGATTTCACATGAGAAGAACACTTCAGATAAGTAAGGTTTTCTATGGCACACATAACTGGTGCACTTCCGATGACGTTCGCTCCTTCCGTTTTGTGTTTCATCTCCACTGTCATCTACGCAAAGAGACAGGCCTCCTCCATAAACATCATCATCATCATGAGTTTTGTTTTTCATGCATGTCCTCCAGTTTTTTTCCATCCATGCTCTTCTCCTGGAGCAAGATCTGGGCTCTTAAGAGTTAACGAGATTGCTTTGGGTCTGGTGACTGTTTTGACATATGCAGAGTGGGAATCGACGGTCTTAAGTTCAAATAAGTAATGGACTCGAGGCCTGCAATAATCTACCATGACTTAGTCTTATAACTGGATCTTTAGGGAGTTTCCATGTTTTTTGGGTTGGTTAACTAATTTATTTCGCAACCAATGTTCTCTCTAAGGTGCGCGGTAGCGGCACTGCACGCACACAAAAATCAGGCCACGTACGAAATGTTATATACCACGCAAAATGAAATTTAAAAAAAAGTAAAATAAAAAAATTAAAATTAAATAAAAGTTTATTTTTCAAGTTCCTTATGTTACTCTGTGTCATAGTAGTGTTAAAAAAGAACGTGATAGCATTACATGAGTTTGATTTCCTGATTTCTTTGGATTTTAGTATTTTTTCTATGAGATCTCTAAATCATACTTTGACGTTACGACATACATTTTTTTAAAAGTGAATTTCTACAAGTGTTAAAAATTTTGTGTACGAAACGCAAAACCTTAGAAGGCACATTCCTAGCCAGCATTTCTACAAAAAGAATTAATTCATTTTCATTCATTCATTTGCATGTCCCTTGCGGAACATTGCCTCCCTAACAGCACTCCTGTAGGCCTCTCGGTTGTAAGCAAGATGGCCTGCCGCTGATGCATCCATTTGTAGATCATCAACGATGTCCTGCAGCCATCTTCGCCTTGGTCTTCCTCTCTTTCTTTTTCCCATTATGTACCCTTCCAAGACGGACAAAAAGAATACATCTGACCAAAATTTAAAAGTTACAAGATACGGGAACCAAGATACGTGTGATACAGGAACAGTCTGATTATCGGGACCTGCGTGCCAGAACTGATCAAGATTCTATTCTTCTTCGTCGTGGTGGTCCCGACAACAGGCTGTTGTGTTTTTTTTCAGCTTGAGTAATAGTTCAGGTATTGGTGTATTCTCCATGGTGGTGCAGTCTATACAGAAGCTTTGATTCGTTCAGTGACTTAAGGCAAGTCTTTTACTGTCGCCAATTCCTCAACAGATGTAATGCTTGTGTATCAAGATCGTCATAGTTGTTGGCTACAACAAGATCATCACAGATGTTGGCTACAACAAGATCGTCATAGTTGTTGGCTACAACAAGATCATCACAGATGTTGGCTACAACAAGATCGTCATAGTTGTTGGCTACAACAAGATCGTCATAGATGTTGGCTACAACAAGATCATCATAGATGTTGGCTACAACAAGATCGTCATAGATGTTGGCTACAACAAGATCATCATAGATGTTGGCTACAACAAGATCGTCATAGTTGTTGGCTACAACAAGATCGTCATAGATGTTGGCTACAACACTATCTTTGGTATCTTTATATACTCTGGTGGAGAATTAGGAGGAAA
>CM019698.1:18239597-18439597 GCA_009760885.1 Achatina immaculata
TTATCTGTCTCTATGCCTGCATGATCTGTCTGCCTGACTCGCTAGTTGTCTGTCTCTATGCATGATCTATCGGACCTTTGTAATGCTGATAAATCTCGCTATTACAAAGCGTTCTCACTGTGGGCTTACAGTATTTACGATTGTATTGATATCTACGTAATCAGCACTAAGAACCATGATACATCTGCTTATATTATTAACATATTGTCATTGTCCTTTTATGAGTCCGATACTTCCGTGTCATCTTTTATTTATTATATCAGCAGTTTATACGAATCTAACCAGCCATCGCGCTAGGATGTTTTGAAACCGGTACAGTTGTCATTGTCTGTCTTTCACTTTACATGAAGTACTTTCTGAAATATCAGTTTTCTCAGTACAACATTCGAATAAAACATTCGGTACTTTTGAGTTTTTATTTTAAGTGTAAAAGTAAGCACGATTTACAAACATCAGCGAAAAGTAAATGTTCACGTGAAATTTTTGTTCCTCCTTTATTTTCAATGAGGTTTATTTTCAGCGAGGTTTATTTTCAGGGATGTTTATTTTCAGGGAGGTTTATTTTCAGTACAAAATACTGACATGCTGAACCAAGGTCACAACTGGCTGATTCTCCCCCGTACAAACTGAGCATCATCATTGTCCCCAGTACAAACTGAACATCATCATTCTCCCTCGTACAAACCAAACATCATCATTCTCCCCCCTACAAACTGAACATCATCATTCTCCCCCGTACAAACCGAACATCATCATTCTGCCCCGTACAAAATGAGCATCACCAATCTATTTGCCAGATTATCCTACAACCGGTTTCGCTGGTAGCTTTTTACTTTTTTTTTTAGTAACATAAATCGGTTAGGGTAATCGACGATTTCCAAAAGTTTCGTTTTTTGTTTCTCGCTTTTTAATCGGTAATTTACCAGTAATTGTCGGCTCACGCGATCACTGGGATCTAACACAAGCAGACATACTAACTGAATCACTTGTCAAGTGTAACATGTGAGTCCAACGCGATTAGGCCTACTAGATGAATCACTTATCAAGTGAATCTAACACATCCACACGTAACACATGTGCATAATTCTTCCATTCGTAACACATTAATCTCATATTTCCACTTGTAGCACATTAGTCTAATTCTTTCGCGCGTTTTTTTAAAATTTTTTTAACGTTTTATTCAGTTCTTCAACTTGTAAAAATACTTGTCCAGTTTTCCCACGTTTGACGTATTTGTCTAATTCTCCAACTTTCGACACATTAGTCTAAATTTTTCACCTCTTATGCATTAGTTTAATTCTTTCACTAGCAACGTGTTTGTTAATTGTTTCCACTTGAAACACATGAACCTAATTCTTCCACTCGCTACATATTCCTCTAGTTCTTTCCATATGTAGCACATTAGTCTAATTTTCTAAAATACAGCACAATACGACCGCCTGTAACAACACATCAGTCTAATTCTTCAACTACTAACATAAATCTAACATTTTCACTTAACTGTTGACACACCACTTCAGTTTTAAAACACGTTGACACACCACTTCAGTTTTAAAACACTTGTTATAAAACTTGACTTCTCCACTGCACATGTTCATAGTTTGTATCCAACAAATGGCACATGCAACAGCTTGTTCTATATATAACCTTGCGCTAACGCCCGTTTGGGGGAGAGTATTCAGTGATCCAGATAAGTCTAAGCGAGAGTTACTCCTCTAGTACAGTGCGCAATCTGATCTTTCTATCTCAGTATGGTGGTCTATACTTTAAGTTGTATGGCGTTAAGTGGTTCAGTTTTAGATAAAAAGATAGAAAGAGTTGGCAAAGAATGGCAGAAAGTAAGATGAGCTGGCACATACAAAAGAAGAACATAGAACTATCCAATATTTCGGTAAAAGACATTTTTCAATGATCACATACGAAAACAGATAAAAATACGAAAAAAAAATATGAAAAGTTAAACAAGCTATAAGATTTTATTTCAAGACCGAAAAAATTAAAAAAACACTTAGATTTTAGGTCTCCTAGTTATAAGAACTTAACAAATTCAAATGTAATATCTACCTTTATTTATGCATGCGAAAGCTGGAAAACAACTAAAGAAATAGACAATAAATTAGACTCTTTCGAAAACAAATGCCTAAAAAAATGTAAAGTGGAACGAATTAAAGAACAACGCAGAGAAGACAGATGAGCAAACAACAACCTGTCTCATGTGTGATCAGAAAAAGAAGATGGATATATGTCGGTCATGTGATGAGAAGAAACAATCAGAGAATCCCAAAACAAGCTATCAAGTGGAACACGAAAGGCCGAAGAAAAAAGAGGTCGACCATGTGAAACTCTAAAGAGGACATTGTTAAGAGAGGCCAAATTAGTAGGCATAAAATCTGTTGATGACGTTGAAAAGCTCGACAAAAAAAGGAGAATTTGGCGAACTATCCTGAGCCCTATGTGACGTTTAACAGCACGGGAAGGATGTAAGATGTAAGAAGTTGTAAGAAATACGGGCACAGAATGCTCCTGGATAGACATAGGTAAGCACAAAATGGAAGCAAACGATTGGGTGAGAAATGAGATAAATTTGCCATATAGTAAACAATGTGACGTTATGCGCCAAATAGCCCCAGTGTGCTCCCATCGGATACCTGCGCTCTGAACATGATGGATGGAAAGGAAGGAAGGCCTGCGTCAAAGAAAAGAGCAAACAAAAGAAAATTTTGGAAATTGGGATTACTGTTATACTAACTTTATATCAGGAGATAAACGGTATAGACAAGAGGAGACAGGAAAGTATCTTAGCTTAGGGTCCTAAAAGTTCAACGGTTCAGAATCAGGCACGGTCGTCACTGCATTCAGGACAAGCCTATATATGCTCCGCCGCATGCCGCAGCGTCCACCCAAGAGTGAGTCTGCTGACAGTTCCTGTCAAATGTTGGTTGTTTACGATGTGTTTTCTGCCACACGGTTCAAATTTCCTGCCAGCGCCTTTGTCCTAGCTCCAGCAATCGCTTCACATCTACATTGTTCTTCCATTCCCGCTCTTCATTCTCCTGCTGTCTTTCCAATACGGCTTTAGCAATGTCACCCCCTGTCCATTGTCATTATGTCATTTATTTTAGCCTGTCCAGCAAGTTTACCTGTCATTTCATTGCCATGTACCCCGGCATACCCTGGATGGTAAAGCCATGTTAGAGTCTCTGGCAGCAGTTAATCCGTCGGTGCTAATATATGTAGGTATATCTCGCGATTAATGCGAGTTTCTGTTGAAACGGTCGCAAACATTTATACAAATATATCGGCATTTACCTTCCTATTACCCTGAGTTGTAGAATACTGTAAGAGAAATGAGATTGGCCGACTGCGGTAAAACTGGTTCTAGTATTGAAAGTAGATGGAGTTGTATGGTTCACTTTTACAAAAAAAAAAACAAACAAACAAACAAAAACAAAACAAAACAAAGGACGAGGAAAGTGGGCAGAAAGAAGAATATTTCCTACTGTTTTTGAGCTTTCCTACGTCTATATGTGCAACTAAAAAGTTTCAAATAGTGCAGCCGAATATGAAACAAAAAGATGTTTAAAAAATAATGCGAAGTACAGAATCTACGAAAGCTGTGGTCCGGAAATAGTGTTGTCGGGCCGCGCTTTTTCTCCGCCATTACATTTTAAAGAGCTCTCTTCCTCTTAGCTATTTTTAGCAGAAACTACTCAAAGCAGTTACCTTCCCATCACTGTTTTTGACGATAAATAACAAGTTATTGTTTTGTTTTGTTTCTTTTTTCAAAGTCCAGCGCTACCCAAATGTAAGCGAAAACCGCTTCCCTGGAAACTGCCACGTGAAATAAAAATGTTCATCGAGACATATGGAAAGTTTGAACATTGTTAAGCAACAAATTGTGGATTGATATCTGACCGTGGAAAGAGGCTCTGTCAGTTTGCTGAAGTGTGGGGGAAACGTGTGCCATCTCCCTATAACTACAGCCGACTCTGTAGAGGTGTTGAGGCACAGCATCGTATCGGCGTGGGAGCGGGTTATGGCAGCTACTTTCTCAGTCCAGGAATACAGTTAAAAAGCAGGGGGTGTGCAATGCTTCTTTAACAGACTCCACCACCATGGGGACTATGACGATCCCTGCCCCGTTAGCCAACTAGGCCTGTTACTAGGGGTACCAACGGAGAAGTAGGACAGGGTCTTGGTTAGATAGGGTTCTTTAACCCTGACGCGGGTATGTCAACTAAGGGTTGCTGATTGTCTCATCGGACAGCCTCCTTACACACACCCCCCACCCCTCACCTCCAGTGGGAGAAAAGAATAAGTTCTTTGGCCAAAAAAAAAAAAAATTCTGAAGATAAGCAACAGATATTCAAACATCGCTTGACGAATATTAATATAGAACAGCGGTTCTGAACTTTTTTTTTTTTTGCCCTCGCGGAATCCTTGGAATATTTTCTTTTTACCCCGCGGAACCTCTGCATTAAAATATTTAACTTTTCACTTCATATTCACCCCCACCCTCACCTTGCTATCACCTCCAACGCCTCCCTCCCACCTCATCATAAAATATATCATTTCAAACAAAGTCAATAGTCTGGGTAGAAAAAGGAGAACACATTTCCTTTCTGTTTATCCAGTAAAGGCGGCCGCCGCCGCAGACAAGAAGACTAATAAATGTGTAGTATAGAAAATGTTCAGGAAAATACTCCATATAAAGTGGAACGAATTCGTGAACAACGCAGAGATAAGACACATAAGCGAACAACAACCTGTCTCATGGGTGATCAGAAAAAGAAGATGGACAAATGTAGGCTATGTGATGAAAAGAAACAATCAGAGAATACCAAAAAACAAGCCATCAAGTGGAACACAACAGGCTGAAGAAAAAGAGGTTGACCACGTGAAACTATAAAGAGGACATTGTTAAGAGAAGCCAGTTTAGTGGGCATAACATCCCTCTATGAGGTTGAAAAACTCGCCAAAAACAGGAAATCTTGGCAAACAGCTATGCAAGCCCTATGTGACATTTAGTGGCACGGGAAGGCATGCACAAGAGTAGTTTTTTTTTCTTGTATAGAACCAAAAAAGACCTTTTTAACCAACCTGTCCTGGACAAAAACAAAAGCTTTTAGCTAAACCCCACAGGATGTCCCATGTATTATTCCCGGGGGGCAGGGGGATTTTTTTAGTTATAATCTCTGGCGGAACCCCTGCAGATCTGAAGTGGAACCCTCGGAACCCCTGTAGATCTGAAGTGAAACTCTCGGAACCCCTGCAGGTCTTAAGTGGAACCCTCGGAACCCCTGCAGGTCTTAAGTGGAACCCTCGGAACCCCTGCAGGTCTTAAGTGGAACCCTCGGAACCCCTGCAGGTCTGAAGTGGAACCCTCGGGTTCGTTGAGTCCATGTTGAGAAACTCAGAGCTTGAAACCGCCGTGTCAGTTTTTTTTAGCTTTTTTTTTTTTTGTAGCTCGGTCTTGAAATAAATCTTTTAACTTGTTTTTGTATCTCGGTTTTGAAATAAACTTTTTAGCTTGTTTTTATAGCTCGGTTTTGAAATAAACCTTTTAACTTGTTTTTGTATCTCGGTTTTGAAATAAACCTTTTAGCTTGTTTTTATAGCCCGGTTTTGAAATAAACCTTTTAACTTGTTTTTGTATCTCGGTTTTGAAATAAACCTTTTAGCTTCTTTTTGTAGCTCGGTTTTGAAATAAACCGTTTAGCTTGTTTTTGTAGCTCGGCTTTGAAATAAACCTTTTAGCTTACATATACTTCTTTTTCATTACTTTTTTTTATATTTCTGTCTATGAACAACAGCTAAAGCGTTGTTTAAGACGTAACTCAATCCTTCTTAGCTTTCCTCCACAACACGGTCAGTGAAATGAGATTTCCTATTGGTTTTAACCTTTGATATATAAGGATTGCACTCGTCTAGCAACCAAATGGTCGAGGGTTCGAATCCCCAGCTGAGTGGGATTTTTTTTCCGACCAATACGGCCACGAGGTCGACCCAACCTCGTAAAATGGGTACCAGAGAAAATTTGAGAAGGAAAAGCAGTGAGGAAAGGAATTGGCCACCCTACCTCTTACGCTGATGGCCCAGCATAATGAGGTCTCTAACGCTTCATCCTCTACAGCATTTTCTATGGGACTATCTTTACCTATATAAGGTTTAGAAATGTACGAAAGACGCTGACGATGGTTGGGACATGTGCTCCGGATGACTGACGACTCAGTACCAAAAAGTAGTACTAAAATAGACACCACAGGGGGACAGAAGTAAGGGTAGGCCAAAAGAGACATGGAGAAGAACAACAGAGAGGATGTTGAGCAACAGAGGGCTCGACTGGGCAAGAGCGGAAAAAAGGGAAAGGACAGGCATTTGTGGAAAACCCTTGCAGAAGCCCTATGTACTCTGGGCACTTAAGATTCAGAAAGAGAGAGAGAGAGAGAGAGAGAGAGAGAGAGAGAGAGAGGTATACAATACGCTCGTGGTACGAATATATCGAAGTTTAGCTATATATTTGTAAACAGACAAGGCTAATATTTCTCCAGGGATATAAGAACCAATCATAGATCTCGACACATCTAAAATGTGTACTATGTAAGAGTGGGTTTCATTGCTTCACTTACAGATACGAATAGGTTTAGAGAAAACCTTATATGGACCATGAGCTAAAAATAGACAGCTAAAAGTTATCTACGCTATAGTTTTCTTTTCTTTCTGAAAATAAAGTATTCTTAATGGAAAAATGATAGATATCTTCTCTCCCTTGTTACACTCCTCCCCTTTTTTTCTCATGGCTGTCCTCTCAATATTATAAGTCGAGAACCCCCGACCTAAACTGACAGAATATTTGGCACTTGTCTTTTGTCACAAACATATAAAGCACTAGCAAAATATTCTCGATCCGTGAAATGTTGAACGGAAATATTGAACTCCTACGTGGCCTTGTATAGATCAGTACTGGCCATTTCCAGACAGCAGACGGAGCCATTTAAGAAATAAGTTCGGTATATCCGGCTGACCAGACAATAACGAAACGAAATATAAGAAAAACGGTTTTTATGACCGGGACGATAAGACGGTGCGATGGGACGCCCCTGGATCAAGTAGACAACTGGGGAGCTGGAGATATTGATTCTGGCGACTTTCTAAGTTCCTGTAACAAGGAAATGATGGGCAACCGTCGCTCTGTCTGTGGAACTTAGGAATCGGGCTCGGGGAATATGATGTTTTTTTTTTTTTTTCTAGCAACGCTCCCTGGAACAGGCTGCGTCACAACAGCCTGAAGAAGAGGTAAGGACCGATGTGCTTCCCTGTCTTCGTGGAACTTAATGAGAAGCCAAGGATTGCAGCAACGCTGATAGGACGTCGTCTCATGGGAAAACCATTGTCATCTAGCGTCACAGTCACATGGCAGGGTTGGAGTCATCTAGCGTCACAGCCACATGGCATGGGTAAGTCATCTAGCGTCACAGTCACATGGCATGGGTAAGTCATCTAGCGTCACAGTCACATGGCAGGGTTGGAGTCATCTAGCGTCACAGTCACATGGCAGGGTTGGAGTCATCTAGCGTCACAGTCACATGGCAGGGTTGGAGTCATCTAGCGTCACAGTCACATGGCAGGGTTGGAGTCATCTAGCGTCACAGTCACATGGCAGGGTTGGAGTCATCTAGCGTCACAGTCACATGGCAGGGTTGGAGTCATCTAGCGTCACAGTCACATGGCAGGGATAAGTCATCTAGCGTCACAGTCATATGGCAAGGATAAGTCATCTAGCGTCACAGTCACATGGCAGGGATAAGTCATCTAGCGTCACAGTCATATGGCAAGGATAAGTCATCTTACGTCAAGGTCACATGGCAGGGATGAGTCCTCTAGCGTCACAGTCACATGGCAGGGATGAATGTAGTGAGAACTATAAATTGTATACTTTCATTCAAGTAGGACTCCGAAAGACTTCATTTGTTTAACTTGTCTTGATAAAGGCTTTCTGCCGAAATATTGGTTCATTATTGTTATTTTTACTAACTTTATTCTCTCCGTGCGATCTTTTACTGTCCCTTCCCGCCTCATGTTATGTTTATTGTTGCGTCAAACTGGACCATGTGGTTATGTCTATCTAGTCCAGTGTTTCCCAAAGTTGGAGATAACGCCCCCAGCGGGCGTTGGAAAGGACCAGGGTGCGGTGTAAGTGTCAGCCGGGGGGGGGGGGGGGGGGGTGTTGAGGGAAAACGAAGCAGCAGACAGGGACAGTAATACCTTCCTTCTTAGCACTTCTCAACCTGATATTGAGAAACTTGTGTCCTTGCATGAAACTCGTCCATCACATTAAAAGTTAAGAAAATAGTGCAGTAGGTGAGTTATAAATATACTCCTTCGTATTATTAAATAATACTTTGGTATCTTAAGTTTTTATTTGTGTAATGCATATCCTAGTTTGATAGGTCATTGTACGAGTAGTGCGTGGGGGTGGGTGATGGGTTGGGGTGGGAGGGGGGGTTGAGGATGCGAGCTGGGAGAAAAGTCAGAATAAGCCCAGGAAACAGTGATCTAGTCGATCACTAGGCACGCAGTCACGTAGTCCCACTAAATTCAGGACACATCAGTAAGGAAATGACTGATTTAAGTACAGCTGTGTGGACAAGATTAGCGTAGCAGATAACGAACTAACTTCTCAAGTGAGTGAAATGGATTGCAGATCCTTTCCGTCAAGTCGTGTGTAAAAAATGAGCATTCTGTGCTAGAAAAATTGGCTCTGGGAAGAAAGAGAATGTTTGCGTGCTTGTCGTGTCTTTCCTTGTCTTGTCTTGTCTTATCTTATCCTGTCTTGTTTTGACTTGTCTTGTCTTATCTTGTTTTGTCTTATTTTGTGTGATCATGTCTTGTCTTGTCTTCTCTTTTCTTGTTTTGTCTTGTCCTATCTTGTCTAGTCTTGCCTTGTCTTGTCTTGTCTCCTTCCTCATATTCAATTCCGTCCCTCAGGAGACAAATAGACATCTTGATAGGGATCAATGATTTGCTTCATATAATGGGATATTTAATGCTTCTGTAATTTCCTCTCTCCATCTCCTTCGTGGACGGCCTCTTCCTCTGTTACCTACAAATCTTAGTGTGAATATTTTCTGTGATATACTGTCTGGTGGTAACCGTGTAACGTGGCCAAACCATTTGACTTTCTGCTTCTGGATATAATGTAATACTGGTGTTACTCCAACCTTTGCCCTGATGGTGTCATTTCTTATTTGGTCTTTTGTTGCCACATTTAGTGTTCTCCTTAAACGTCTTATTTCTGTCGTGATGATTTTTCTTTTGTTATTGACTGTTATCAATGTTTGACATTGATAGCATAGAGTTGAGAGGAAAAATTTCACATACCACTTCCTGATAATATTGAAAACAGGTGCTGCCTTCTGGAATTCCGCTCGAAATCGTCGCTGCACAGTCACAACGGACGAGGTTCTTGCGGATTCCAAAACACAAAATGACTGCTCACGTTTACTGAACACCATATTTGCTACTGCTGCCTCCAAGCGGTAAACAACGGAGGCTCTGCGTGCGGGCTTTATTTTACAAAAACTTGAAGGGTCTCTCTCTCTCTCTCTCTCTCTCTCTCTCTCTCTCTCTCTTGCGTAAGAATACTCATGATCCTTACGCAGTTTATTTGCTGCAAATTTTTGTAATATTTCACAGATTTATAAATAACCCTATATAATACTACTGGATAATGAATAAGACTTGAAACAACTGATTTCGAGAAGAGAATCCGGAAAAAAACACACTAGAACTAAAATACTAGAAGTATTTTAGGTACTCGAAGGTACTGGATGTACTGAAAGTCATAGCTGAATTAAAACCAAAGGAAGGAGGGTATGAGGATGACAACATCAACGTGGTAGATGACATGAAGTGATAGAACATCCCAGCTGGTGGACGACATGAAGTGACAGAACATCCCAGCTGGTGGACGACATGAAGTGACAGAACATCTCAGATGGTCTTTGACGACATAAAGTGATAGAACATCATACGTTGTGGACGACATGAAGTGATAGAACATCACACGTGGTAGACGACATGAAGTGATAGAACATCACACGTGGTGGACGACATGAAGTGATAGAACATCACACGTGGTAGATGACATGAAGTGATAGAACATCACACGTGGTGGACGACATGAAGTGATAGAACATCACACGTGATGGACGACATGAAGTGACAGAACATCACACGTGATGGACGACATGAAGTGATAGAGCGGTAACAGTCTGGGGTAAGTAAACCATAAAAATGAGAGACAGAAAAGTAGCTGGAGTTCTATGGCAGGATGAGTTGGCACATGATGATGGGATATTTCTATTTATAGTTGCTGAAAAATCGTCCTACGGTGGTGTTTCCCTGCAACTTTCGGGGCGTTGGGGTGATCTGGAAAAAGGGGGGGGGGGGGTGGAGTAAGCATATATGGGAGAGACGAATATCAGAACCGACGTGGTATTTTTTTTTGGGGGGGGGGGGAGGGCGCGCGTTAGAGATGTGTGACTTGGAAGACAAAGGGTCGTCAGTCCGAAAACATTAAGGAACCTCTGTCCTACATCAGCGCCCTCTTGTGATATTGTTTACCTCGCGCACCTGTCGGATCTCCCGCAAGCTTTCAGTCATGATTTTGTGTTTGCGTTACGAAACGGGTTTCTCTCGTCTTCTGCTACAACAGGCGACCATCTGTCTCTTATTGATGTTGTGTGCTTTACTTGGCTAATACATAATGTGTGGCTGAGGGGTGAGTGAGTAGTATGTGTGTGTGTGTTTACGTAGGTGAGTCACCGGGTGAAGAAAAAATGTAATGTGTTAATGATTGTGTGAATCTTTGCGAGGGGCAGAGTGTCAGTGTTAGATCTAGCATGTTTATGTTTGAGTGAGTGTGTCGTAGAGGACAAATCCTTCTCATATTGTTTACCCTTCATGTGCCTTTGAAACAATTTTCAGACTCTGTATTAAAAACAAATATTATGATGTCT
This sequence comes from Achatina immaculata, assembly GCA_009760885.1. NCBI lineage: Eukaryota > Metazoa > Mollusca > Gastropoda > Stylommatophora > Achatinidae > Lissachatina > Lissachatina immaculata. The sequence goes on from CM019698.1 coordinate 18,250,619, forward strand.
GCAGCCTGATGTACTCTCGCGTAATCAGTAATTTATTGATAACATAATCCAGTCATATGATTCATAGCTCTGATAATGAGTTGTTTTGATCATTTTCTTTTGCAGAGCAGACACTCCGCTCTATTTACGTCTTACTATATTCTGTATGCTACTATATGCAGCGTCCTATATACTCCATACTACGTTCTGCGTACTACATACTACATTCTGCATGAGTTTTGCTTTGGATGGGTTATGTGTACCGCCATCTGCATTTATTTGTGCGATTGCTGCTGTTCATATAATCACACCTGAACCTTTGCAGGTAGCAATGAGCACTAAAACTTGCCATCCTAGAACGAAGAAAAAAACTTTGTTATTCTTTATTGTTCATTATTTATGTGGTGGAGAGCGGGGAAGCGTGCCTTACACTTGAGCACATCACAGCAATCTATGGTCAAACACTTTAGACACATCATCATCGTCATCCAGATAAAATACATCCCCCATCCTCACCTTTCTTCATGCTGCAATGGCAAGGACACATCCTGCCTCGGGAAACCAAGGAAAATTGTAAGATGACTCATGACAATTGTCATTGTAATGTATGAAGTCATACTGAGTGAGGAAACTATGATTATTTTTGTTTAGTGTTAAACTGTGCGTCAAATCCGAGCCGTGGTATAACGATTTATAAATAAAATTTAAAACACAAAATAATTTTATATGTTTTCAAGTTGTTTTTCACGATTGATTTTGTGTTTGTATTTATTGTGTGTGTTTGTATATATAAATAAATACAATTATTTAATAATAAATAACTGCGTTGTCTGCTTTTTTTCCATGATTAAGGCTTCCAGTCGAAATATTGAATTTTTAATAACTGTTTTTCTTTTTCTTTAAAAAAAATTTTTTTTTGGTCTTAAATGTTATTATCCTATTTTGATTTTTTTTTACATTATAGTTCCACTGACTGTCGTTGACAATTGAGAAAACAAATGAAGCAGCTGAAATTTATATCAATGAGGAAAAATTGGAAGAAGTGGAGGGTTTTTAATATCTTGGATCACTGCTGAGTAATAATGGAGATACAATGAGGGAAATTAAAAGGAAGACATCTATCGCACTTCAGAAAGTAAAACAACTAAAGAAGCTGTGGATAGGAACAGACAGAACTATAAACAAAAGACTTTTAAGGGCATGCATCTTTCTCATCGCAAAATATGTCTGTGAGACCTGGACACTTAACAAAACAGCTGAAAAACACATGCAAGCCTTTGAATGTAAATGCTACAGAAGAGTTCTTCAAATATCATTGACACAAAAGGGAACAAATATATCCATACTATAAGAACTTAATATTGAAGAAGGTTGGCTAGTAAAGAGGATTAACAAAGAAAACTTATATATTTTAGACATATTAAAAGTTACGATAATTTAGAGAAGACTATCTTGGAAGGGTACATAATGAGAAAAAGTAAGAGAGGAAAACCAAGGCGAAGATGGCTGCAAGACATCGTTGATAATCTGCAAATGGATGCATCAACAGCAGGCCATCTTGCTCACAACCGAGAACCTACATGAGAGCTGTTAGGCAGGCAATGTTCTGTAAAGGACCTACAAATGACTAACTGACTGAGTCCCACAGTTTTTGTTATCTCCTCGTCTGTTTTCGTTACTTGGATATAAAGGGTGTTCAAAAAGTTTCATTACACCTTTCAGAGACCTCTGTAGGAAGATGAATGCAGGGGAATTAAGGGACCACAACAAATGTTAGTCATTTTTACCAGCCATTTCTTGGGAGAAGGTTTATGTATCCCCTGTAACTGCTATGTTCTGTCTCAGCTTGTTAATTGACTAGTTGACGCGGCAGATTTAGGAGGTCGGCCAAAACTTAAATTTTCATCAAAGACGGGGGAGGGGAGGGGAGTGGGGGGCTCTTCACTAGCGCCAAAAAACGTGCGCGTTGTTTTGAACGCTAACCTCCCCAATCGATGGATTGGAATAGTTGGTAGAAAAGACTCACTTTTGTTGCCGGTGGCTGCCCTTAAGTTACTTGTCTGATATCTTCTGATTTTTCGTGGGGGTAGGGTGTGCATTCAAGGCCAGCTCTGCCGATAGTCAAAAAAATGCACTGGCACGGGAAGATACTTTTTTTTCAGGGCGGGGTCGGGGGGGGGGGGGAGGGGAAAAAAGAGAAAAGTAGGATGAACTGAAAAAAAAAAGAAATGAAAATAAATTAGTTAAAAAAAAACATTTTCATTTATTATTGACTACAGTTACTTGTGGATAGGCCCAACATTATCTTGAGAAAATAGAATTAAAAATGAATTGATTTCTCTTTTCTCTGGGGACATTTAAAAGAGGAAATGGTTACTGAGGTACAAGAAGCTAAAACTTATATCTTATATCCTTCCCGTGCCGTTAAGCGTCACACAGGGCTCGGAGGGAAGTTCGCTAATTGTTCCTGTCTTCGGCGAGCTTTTCAACCTCATCAAGGGGTTTTATGCCTGTTAATTTGGCCTCTCTTAACAATGTCCTTTTTAGAGTTTCACGTGGTCTGCCTCTTTTTCTTCGGCCTGTTGTGTTCCACCTGATAGCTTGTTTTGGGATTCTCTGAACGTTTCTTCTCATCACGTGACCAACATATGTCCATCTCCTTTTCCTGATCACCCATGAGACTGGTTGTTGTTCAGTCATCTGTCTTATCTCTGCATTGTTCTTGAATTCCTTCCACTTGATGTCGAGTATTTTCCTTGGGCATTTGCTTTCAAAAGAGTCTAATTTCTTGTCTATTTCTTTAGTTGTTTTCCAGCTTTCGCATGCATAAATGAGGGTGGATATTACATTTGAATTGAATAGTCTTAACTTGGTTTTTAAGCTAAATATTATGGCATTATTACAGACTGTACTGTAGGATAGAATAGTGAACAGAGTACATCGGTGAGCTATATGGAGGAGAAAGACCAGAATTAACACCAGATGCTGAAAACTGTGATGGACCACCATTACTTAAAGATGAAATCATAGATGCCATCAAACACATGAAGAAAGGAAAAGCGACTGGGCCTGATAATATAACAATAGAAGAAATAGAGGTACTAGAGGAGACAGATATAAAAATAATAACCTTTTACAACAGTGGTTATATTCCCAGTGACCTGATTAAATTCACGTTTATAGCACTACCAAAGAAACCAGGTGCAAAGGAATGTGATGACCACCGGACTATCAGCTTCTCATGTCACATAACGAAGCTACTTCTGAGAATCATTATGAGAAGAACAAGGGAAAAGATAAAAATGGAAATAGCAGATGAACAGTTTGGATTTGTTGAAGGAAAGGGAACACACAATGCCATTTATGCTTTACGAACACTAACATAAAGAGCTTTAGAAGTACAGAAAGATCTCTACTTATATTTCATTGATTACACCAAGGCATTTGACAAGGTGAAACATAATGAAACTATTAAAATGCCTGAAGACATCAATATAGAAGGCAAAGACTTGATTTTGTAAAACATCTATACTGGCAGCAAGAAGCAGCAATTCGAGTTGAAAATAGAACTGGAAATATCAACCTATAAAACAAGGGGTGCGACAAGGATGTGTACTATCTCCAGACCTTTTTTCTCTGTACAGCGAAAATATTCTAAGAACGATCATCATAGAACCAGGAATAAAACTTGGAGGATACAATATTAACAACCTTCGGTATGCTGACAACACAGTACTGATAGCTGAGAACCAACAAGACCTGCAAAATCTCTTTGATAAAGTCGCCAAAGAAAGTGAACAGAAAGGCCTTACTTTGAACATCAAAAGACAGAGACTATGGTTATAATCTAAAAAACAGAATCCACCAGCATGCAGTATTAAATTAAACAGAACTATTCTAAAGCAGGTGCAGAAAAACAAATACCTTAGAGTAGTAATAACTTCAGATGGGAAATGCAGAACAGAAATTAGGAACAGAATAGGGATTGCATTTCAGAGAATGAGAAACATATTATCCAACACATTCTTATCAATGAATGTTAGAAAATGAGTCCTAAAATGCTATATTGAACCTATCTTGTTATATGGAAGTGAATCATGGACAATAGGCAGGCCTGCACAAAAATCATTGGAAGCAGCAGAAATGTGGTTTATTAGAAGAATGTTGCGAATCCCCTGGACAGCAAAAATAACGCATGAAGAATGTATGAGAAGAGCTGGAGAGACAAAAAATCTTGTCAAAAAGATAAAAGACAGACAATGTACTTTCATAGGACATGCGATGAGAAGAGGGGGCATTGAAAATATTATAACAACAGGAAAAATAGAAGGAAGAAGATGAAGAAGAAGACCAAAAGAAATGATACTGGACAGTCTGACGGGATGGTGTGAGAGGAGATCACCAACTGAGCTGATGGCCTGCATGAAGGATCGTGTACTCTGGAGAAGCATAACAGCCAACGCCAGTCGGCACGGCACCTGATGATGATGATGATGATGATGATGTACTGCAAGTGTAAGTCACAACAATGAGTAGTTACAGACTGTACTCTAGATGTAAGTCATAACAATCAATAATTACAGACTGTACTCCAGATGTAAGTCATAACAATCAATAATTACAGACTGTACTCTAGGTGTAAGTCATAACAGTCAATAATTACATGCTGTACTCCAGATGTAAGTCATAACAATCAATAATTACAGACTGTACTCTAGATGTAAGTCATGCTGAACAAATAACACTGTTTGCAAGAGTTGTTAATACAGATCCAAGTGATATCAATATTCATAAGCACCTTCTTTGTTTCATTTCTGTAGAAGCTAGTACAGGCTCAGTGTTAACTGAATGTATTCTTAGAGAACTGTCAAACGTGAATATTCCAGTGTCAAACACGCATTGCCGTGGTACGACAGTAGATCAGATATGAAAAAAAATAATCAGGAGTTCAACAAAGCATTAGAGACTTGAACCCGCCAGTTTTCTTTTTTTTTTTTATTCCTTGTTCTCCTCCTCTCAGCTTAGTTGTCAAAGATGTCGCAGTATAATCTAGAGAAGTTTTATTTTTGGAACAAAAACTTTTCAGTTCAAACGTAGAGACTCTCCTGCTAAATGGTTCGGAGACATGGGTTATGACCAAGACAATACAACAGAGATTACAAACATTCATGAACTACTGCTCGAGGAGGATTTTAAAGGAACGATGAGGTTTGTGAAAAGGTAGGACAAGAACCTATGAACTTATAAATCATGTCTAGGAGATGGAGGTGGATTGGCCACACTCTGAGGAAACCCGACACTAGCATTGCAAGATAGGCACTGACATGGGATCCTCAAGGAAATAGAAAACGAGGAAGACCTAGACTTACTTGGAGAAGAGAAATTATGGCTGTGCTCAGAGACAAGGGATACACATGGAAGGAAGCAGAGAATAATTCCAAGAACATGGATGACTGGAGACCAGTTATATGTGGCCTATGTTCTCAAGTGAGTGAAAGGCGACGATGCTGGTGCTGCTGCTGCTGCTGCTGCTGCTGCTGATGATGATGATGATGATGATGCCCAGCATGAAAGTAAGAGTATTAGAACTGAACTCAGCAAAGAGCGAGGGTATCAAGCGAGGGATATCGTGGATGGTGGAGACAGAAGAGACACTGTCAGCAGTCTGTGGCCCAGAGCAGATTCCCCTAGAACCGAAGCGGAGCAAAGTCTCAAGCATGTGGAATCTAATGAAGGTCGTGTTCCAGGTTAGTCGTGAGTGCCGAGACTGAGCTCAGGGTGAAACAGAAGTCCCGGAGCAGAAACAGATTCAGCATCACCCCAAACCACGTGACCCTTTGATCTTCACAGACGGGTTAGTGGCACGAGGCGTAAAAAAAAGTGAATGGGCCTATATTGTCTACTGGAACGGCAAACCGGTTGCAGGTAAACCAGGAGCTTATGTAACTATCACCTCGACCATGAGAGTGGAGGTGCAGGCAACTCAGAGGCCATTTCCTGGTTGATGGAGCAGGGCCTCTCGCATTAGGTCATTGTAACAGACTCCCAAAACATGTTACGGAGAAATGAGAGGCATTTCTTCCACTGGGAGTGGGGCCCTGCTTCTTCTAGAGGGCTCTCGGTTATCCAGCGTGATGTGGATATACTGCCCGGGTCATGCGGGAGTCAGAGACAACGAGAAGGCGAAGAAACTGGCATCCATTCAGGGAATCCTAAGTATGGACAAGGAGGAGATTGCAAGAGCCACGTTGGATAGGATGAGTATGGAGGGTACCATCGGGTTGAATGACGACAGCCACATCAGGAGGAGGATGATTAGAAATGGGAGAGAAGAGGGGAAGTGGACGCTTTCCCGAAAGAAGTGTTTTAGCTCGTGTTACCCACAACCAGTGTATGACTGGCTCCACCAGCAGACCCACACTTCAGTGGGTGTTGGTACGGAAGGCGGAACACATATGGGAATCCCCAGAGTGTAGGGATGCCAGTTTCTGGTTATAGTCACAGTTTTGGAAAATTTCAAAAGTTACGTGTTTTTCTCAGCGTTAATATTGCGTTGGGGAACCCTTATAAAAAATACATTAAACTCTAACGCCCAAGGCACTAAGTACCACCCAAAGGGAATCGAGAATCGAAGCCATTCGTCCTTTAAGATATTCTATCGACGAATTTTTATGCTTTGATAGAAACTCCTTATGATGAGTCAATGGACAACATGGCAAGACGTGAAACATTTGCCCTTAAAGTCAGAGATTAGAAATTTGTATGCTGTCTTGTTACGATGGCACTATATGCACGCAGGGAACTCTTTATTGTAGAGAGCGGAACAACACCACAACTCCTTCAGATCATCAGAGGAAATACCAGCCCCAACCTCCCAACCCCTCAGATAAGTGTTTCGATCCTATTAAACTCCTGACATTCTAAAGGCGGTGGGCCCCCCTGTGTCATGACTCCCAGAGGTCTTGTGAGTTGTTGCACTATGTTTTCAGTACATTAATGTTGCTAGTAAGGTTATTTGCTATCAAAAATGGCCGAAACTCAATATATGGAAGGACTTATCATCTCTTCAGTTGATAACGAAATCGGTCAAAAATGAGATTATATTGACTTATTTCTGATTTTATGACTATACAAGCAAGAAAACTCTCTTTGTAAACGGTGAATATAATCTTGAAACAATAGAAGGGTAAATAATGCGAAGACGTGTGCTAAAGACTAAAGCATATACAAACAATTGTGGTATAAAACCTCTTTGTTCTATATATAATGAACTTTATGATGATGTAAGTAATATACCTACGCTCATTTCTTTTAACTGTTTCTAATTTTGTAATAAATTATCTTATGATTTAACAAAATTAGGTTATAAATTGTTATTAATGTTACTTAAAATTACTGGTCAGATATGCTGAAGCTTCAGTCAGAAAGTCAGTCATTTGCATGTCCCGTTCGGAAACATTGCCTCCCTAGCAGCTCTCCTGTAGGCCTCTCTGTTGTAAGCAAGGTGCCCCTGCTGCTGATGCGTCCATACGAAGATTTTCAACTATGTCCTGCAGGCATCTTCTCCTTGGTCTTCCTCTCTTTCTTTTTCCTATTATTTAACCTTTCCAAGGCGGTTTTCTCTACATTCTCATGACGTTTAATATGTCCAAAATTATTAAGTTCTTCTAGTATGGATATAATACGAAAATCAGGATATTTGAGAGTAATGTTCTAAGTGTACTACTCTATGGAAGTGAATGCTGAAAAATCACCAAAACCATAGAAAACAAGTTGAATTCTTTCCAGACTAAATGTTTACGAAGAATTAGAAAAAAATATGTTGGCCAAACTCCATAAGAAATAACATCTTGTTGGCAGAAATGCAGATGAAGCCATTGACAGCAATTATTGAAGAAAGACGCTGGAGATGGTTGGGACATGTGCTCCGAATGACTGACAACTCACTATCAAAAACAGCACTAAGATGGACACCACAGGGGAACAGAAGTAAGGGTAGAGCAAAGGAGACATGGAGAAGAACAACAGAGAGGATGTTGAGCAATAGAGAGCTCACTTGGGCAAGAGTGGAAAATAAAAGATAAAGGACGAGCATTTGTGAAAAACCCTTGCGGAAGTCCTATGTGCCTTGGGCATTTAAAGTTGAGAGAGAGAGAGAGAGAGAGAGAGAGAGAGAGAGAGAGAGAGAGAAAGAGAGAGAGAAAGAGAGAGAAAGAGAGAGAGAAAGAGAGAGAGAGAAAGAGAAAGAGAAAGAGAGAGAAAGAGAAAGAGAGAAAGAGAGAGATAAAGAGAGAGAGAGAGAGGAAGAGAGATATAAAGTATTGCTCCAGTCCTGAATGAATGAATTTATTTCACTCATTCAAATCCTCTCTTACGGTGGCTGTTATTAATATTTTTTTACGATTAAATACTCCCCCCTCCGCTTTGATTAATAAGTTCTCATGCTCCCCTTAGTCCGACTGACAAAGTCACCATTATCAGTCATGTTAGATACCAGGACGGCTTCAAAAGATGTTAATTAGAGGATTTTACTTTACAGTTGAGTAACTAAGAGCAGAATAACTAAAAGAAAAGTTGGATCAGCAAGTCTTTTGTTTTTTTTTAACTCTTTCATTCCTGAAATATTTTCCATGCTGTGCTAGAATAAATCTTATAGGGAAATTTCGGTAGACAGAAACTTACATCATACATCTAACATTTTTCCCGTGCCGTTAAACGTCACAGAGGACTCACGTTGTGGTTCGCCAAGTTCTTCTGTTGTTGGCGAGTTTTTCAACCTCATCAAGGCATCTTCATGCCCACTAATTTAACTTTTTTCAACAATGTCCTCTTTTAGAGTTTCACGTGGATGACCTCTTTTTCTTTGTCCTGTTGTGTTCCATTTGATTGCTTGTTCTGGGATTCGCTGATCGTCTCTTCTCATCACGATATATGTCCATCTTTTGTTTTTTTTTTAACACTGACGAAACAGGCTGTTGTTTGCCTTATCTTCTTTGTTTCTGCGTTTGTCTTGAATTTGTTAGAAATAAACTACAAGGAGGTTGTTCTAACATATTGATATATATCAATCATTGGTTGGGTTAGAAACGTGCTACTTTTAATTTTATTTACACTTTGACTAAATATCGCTCTGATGAATGATTTGCATAAGTGTGCTAAATCAAACAACCCTGCCAGTGTTGTTTTGGAGCAAAAGAGTTCATGTTCATAGACCGAGTACCGCACCTAGTGATTGCGTTAACCAGCAATTGCCGGTAAATTACTGATCAGTGACGAGAAGAACCAAAACTTTTAGAGGTCTCCGGTTACAGTAACCGGTTTATGCTATAAAAAACCTAGCATAAAAAAAGCAACCAGTGAAATAAGTTGTAGGATAATCGGGCCAGTAGGCTGATGATGTCCAATTTGCAATGAGGAGAAATCAGCCAGTTTTGACTTTAGTTCACAGTATGTGAGCGTTGTGTAAAGATTAAGTCCCACAGCTAATAATCAGTAAGAAAAAAAAAGTTCACCTTGTCTGGTGTATGTAAAGTATGTTTAATTTTACATTAAAACAGTATAAAGTACCGAATGTTGTAATGAGAAACTCAGTATTTCAGAAAGAACTTCATGCAAGGGGAAAGACTGGTATACTTGTGCTATTTTAAAAAAAAAGAAATCCTAAAGCGATCACTGACCCTGCCCCTATCATTTGATATTCAGAAACCTCAACGGGTGGGCCTGTATATGTGCCAGTTTAGAGCCCATGATTTTGGATTTTCCTGAAGCTGTTATTTAATACGCCCTTAAAAGCGACCAGGAAGTTAAAAGAGCCGAACAACGCCGAAGCACGAGAACAGATCAGGCTGTGATGAAATGTGTTCAAGTCGTGATAGATACACGGGCACACAGATAAGCTGAAGTCATGAAATGCTTTTGCAAATTTGTTTCGCAAGTTATACAGTATCACGTCTTGGTTTTTTCCATATTTCTCTTCTTCTTCTTCTTCTTCGTCTTCTTCTTCTTGCCAGCCATCAAGTACTAAAATGATATAGTTCGAAAGTAACTTGTTAGACATTGTTAAAAATTATTTTAATGTTTGTTTAAAAAAAAACATATGTTAGAAGATCTCTACTGAAAATGTGTTTTTGTTTATGTATATGTCTGTATGTGTGCCTGTATGTGTGTGTGAGTGCTATTTTATTAGGTTACTTACTTCTTCTCTTTTACTTTGAATGTGATAGTTTAATCGTACACTCTTTTGATATTTTTTTTCCCCAATGTAATTTATTTGTAATAAATTGAGTGTGTGTGAAGAATGAAAGATGGAGCAATGAAGGGCAGAAGGTAAGATGGGCCTGCGTGCCCAATTCTTTACCCTTCAAAAATAAAGATTCATTCATTCTCCTCCTTCTTCTTCTTCTCTTCCTCCTTCTTCTTCTGTCATTTTACAGCCGATGTGGTGAAAGTGTTCAGGCATAGCAACGCCTCGAACTTGGAAGCGGGTCACGGCGGCTATTTTTTTCAGTCCCTGAATGGAGATAAAAGCAGCGGGCGTGCAATGCTTCTTTAGCAGACTCCACCACCATGGGGACTGTAGCGATTCCTGACCTATTAGTCCGGCTAGGGCAGTTAGCGGGGATACAAACGGAGAGGTTGGGACAGGGTCTTGACTGGCTATGGTTCGCCAACCCTCGCTCTAGCATGTCAGTTATATTCTTCGCCGACTGCTACATCGGACAACGTCTTAACCTTCAACAGAATTCAAATTCCGCTTCGTTTTCCGTTTATTTGTTTTACGAGTTATTGTTTTCACTTTACTTGTATTGTGATATGACTGCTGTGTGAAATATGTAGAACATAATATAGCACATGAACAGTTCGCTAACCTGAACTTTTTCCTGTCCATATTTTTAGGAAGCAAAGCCCAAAAGAAAGGCTGCAGTTACGTGAATCTCATCCTCCGACAATTCTACTTGCTAATGCTTTTTTTGACACAGGCTCTTTCAGCATCCCCATGATAGCTTGATCGATGTACGAAAATTATGATAGAAAACTTGAAACAAGAACAGTAATGAACCAGAATAATATATTTTTTGGGCCATATTTATAATTAACAATAAAAGATGATGAACGGAACCATTTGTTTCGTAAGAAGGGACTCCGAGTGAAACTTTTGAAGAAACTATTTCCTTTTGACTGTTCTCCCCCCCCCCCCCCCCCCCAGGCTTACCAAAAACGGATTAGCCACGCTGTTTTTTCATCTCCATCGGGCCCTAGGAAGAACTCTGGGCCCTCTTTTAAAACAGGGGGAATCGTCTGGGCCCCGGGAGCAATGCGCCGGCTGGATTTCCCATTCAACCGCCTCTTTTTTTTTTTTTGGGGGGGGGGGGGGGGGAGCTTGCTTGATAGACTGGCTAGAGGTTGAAATACGACAAAAGATTTGCTTAATTAGTCTTTGACAGAAAGTAGGAACCGATGACTTTCCGCCGTTTATCAAATAACATAGCTAGTTTTTTTTTTCTGTGTCAGATATGAGCCATTTGAAAATTTTGACACAGGGTTAGAAAGACAATAAATATGGAAAATATGGGCACTAACACCATATCCCTATGTGCCTCTAAGGCATGACAGAGTTATCTTTAGCTTTTTTACCTTTTTAGAAAGACAAGACTAGACAATCTAGAAATTTTTAAGACAGCCAAGACGGCTTCTGTAGTAAAATTTGACACATGATTAGAAGGTCAAGACTTGGTCTGTGTAGAATACTTTGGCACAGGATTACAAAGCCAAGACTAACCTATCTAGAAATCTTTGACATAGAATTACAAAGTTACGACTACCCTATGTAGGTAAATTTGACACAAAATTAGAAAGCCAAGATATAGCCTATCTAAAAAATCTCTTTGACACAAAATTAGAAAGCCAAGACATAGCCTATTTAAAAAAATCTTTGACACAAAATTAGAAAGCCAAGACATAGCCTATCTAAAAAATCTTTGACACAAAATTAGAAAGCCAAGACTTAGCCTATCTAGAAAACACAGGGCTAGAAAGGCAAGACCATCTATTCGGGAAACTTTGACACAGGATTAGAAAGTCAATACTTAGTCCATCTAGAAAACCTCAGCACGAGAAGGAAAGGATCAAAATAAGAAAGTATTTCCGCTGTTTTCACAGTTGTTTCTCCTCATGGCTTACCTTTTGTTGTAGCATCTCTGTTAAACAAGAACCAAGTTCTTTGATAGCTAACGTTACGTAAAAGAATTTGTAAGATACGTATCAGGTAGGATAGGGAGCATGCAGCGCTGATAGTTCATAATCTCTTAAGCGGGGATTAATAAGCTGTGCTTATTGCCTAGGTAAGGTAGGTAATCCTGTCAAGCTTTAGAGGCACATAGGGTCATGGTGTTAGTGCCCTTATTTTCCTTGACCTGTCTGCACACTAGAGGGTGATATGGTCGGTATCACGCCTGGCTGCCTTTCCTTCCCCAACTCCAGAAGAAGTGGGTACCCATTTCTACAGCTGGGTGACTGGGGTGCCTCCCGGCCGGATTCGAACCTCTGACCTTCGCCATGAGAGACCAGTGGACTAACCACTCAGACACGTAAGATTAAGGTTTTTCTAAGGAAATGACAGACCAGACAGATAGACAGACATACAGAGACAGACATACAGACAGATAGATGGATGTAGCTGTATGCTATTTGACCTGCCTTGCTTCAGTGACAGAAAAGCATACTTCGCCACAGCGATTCTCACACTTTTAACCCTGTGGACACCAACATATTTTCTCCTTGAAGTTTGTGAATGTCGCAAAGGAATTATCTCCCTTGCTTTTTGGAATTGCCATAGACTTCATAATGAAAAAAAAAAAAAAATAATACACAGGTAAAACGGGCATTGATTGGGTACATGGGACCCAACTGGAACATCTTGATTTTACAGATGACATAACTCTTATCAATGACAATGTGAATTCGAGCAAGAAAGAAACAGATATCCTGTTTTCACTGGGTAGTAAAATAGGACTTGAGATTAACAATAAAAAACAAAAATAATGAAATTTCCCATTAATCAAGAAGGAAAAATACACGTAGAAGGAACAGCATTGAAGAAGTACACCAATTTGCAACCTCAGTAGCTACACAGACCATAATGGCGACACCAGAAAGGAAGATAGAATTAGAATTGCAAAAAGTAGCATTGACCTTCAAGAATCTTGAGAACATATGGCACTGATAAGTTATAAGCACAAAAATCAACTTAAGATTATTCAATTCAAATGTAATATCCACCCTCATTTATGCATGTGAAAGCTGGAAAACAACTAAAGAAGTAGACAACAAATTAGACTCTTGAAAACAAATGTCCTTACTGCACTTTCACATCTTGTGTTGAAGTTACCTGTCATCTGCTTTGTGATTTTATATATGGTTTTCATGTCATTTGTATATGCTGCTTTCTCTGCTGCTTCTGCTAAGTTGTCATAATATTGACGTTTATCTTGACGGCATGATTCCTTCACTTCTTTGTCTTTTTGTGCATCGCTGGCGATGGTTGGGACATGTGCTCCGAATGACTGACAACTCACCACCAAAAATAGCACTAAGATGGACACCACAGGGGAACAGAAGTAAGGATAGACCAAAAGAGACATGGAGAAGAACAACAGAAAGGATGTTGAGCAATAGAGGGCTCACCTGGGCAAGAGCAGCAAAAAAGGCGAAGGACGAGCATTTGTGGAAAACCCTTGCGGAAGCCCCATGTGCCCTGGGCACAAGGTTCAGAGAGAGAGAGAGAGAGAGAGAGAGAGAGAGAGAGAGAGAGAGAGAGAGAGAGAGAAAACAAATGCCTAAGGAAAATACTCGGTATAACGTGAAGCGAATTCAAGAACAGCGCAGAGATACGGCAGATGAGCGAACAACAACCTGTCTCATGGGTGATCAGAAAAAAAGAGATGGTCACCTGATGAGAAGAAACAATCAGAGAATCCCAAAACAAGCTATCAGGCCGAAGAAAAAGAGGTCGACCAAGTAAAACTCTAAAGAGAACATTGTTAGTTGAGGTCAAATTAGCAAGTATAACATCCCTTGATGAGGTCGAAAAGCTCACCGAAAACAGGAAAACTTGGCGAACTACCATGTGAGCCCTATACGACGTTTAACGCCACTGGAAGAATTAAGAAGACGTAAGCTTACTGTTTCTCTACTCTCATGGGTGATCAGGAAAAGGAGATGGACATATGCTGGTCACTTGATGAGAAGAAATGATCAGAGAATCCCAAAACAAGCTATCAAGTGGAACACAACAGGCCGAAGAAAAAGAGTCAGACCGCGTGAAACTCTAAAGAGGACATTGTTAAGAGAGGCCAAATTAACAGGCATAAAATCCTTTGATGAGGTTGAAAGACTCGCCGAAGACAGGAAAAACTGGCAAACTACTTTGCGAGCCCTATGTGACGTTTAACGACACGGGAAGGATATAGGACATGAAGCTTACTGTGGTCGACTATCGCCTATACAAATTCAACGTGCGTTAAATCAGTCATGAGAGGAGCTGTCGGCGAGATGATGATGCCTGACAAAACCTACAACAGTTAATATCTCCCAGCTTCATTCCAGTCTCATTAAACGAAAAATGCAAATATTCATTCATTCATTCATTTGCACGTCCCTTGTGGAACTTTGCCTCCCTAACAGCATTCCTGTAGGCCTCTCGGTTGTGAGCAAGATGGCCTGCTGCTGCTGCGTCCATTTGCAGATCGTCAACGATTTCTTGAAGCCATCTTCGTTTTGGTCTTCCTCTTTTTCTTTTTCCCATTATGTATCCTTCCAATATGGTCTTCTCTAAATTATCATGACGTTTAATGTGTCCAAAATATTTAAGTTTTCTCTCTTTAATCATCTTTACTAGCCAGCCTTCTTCAATATTAAGCTCTTGTAGTATAGATATATTTGTTCTTTTTTGTGTCCACGATATTTGGAGAACTCTTCTGTAGCATTTACATTCAAAGGCATTTATGTGTTTCTCAGCTGTTTTGTTAAGTGGGTTTCTTGGTATATTTCCAGAAGATAGTTTACCATTGTTTTCCTTCCGGGCAGTGACTGTACTAGTCTTTGATCGTAGCCATTGTCCCTACATTGAGATCATCAAATATACAATCAACAACATATTTAGAAACATTTGGAGGCGTGTCTTACTTCCGGCATATGCATGTATAATCTAAAAAAATGTAACCGGAAACGGAAACGACTCTAGCTATGGAGAAGTGATGAAACGAAAAATTGTGTTCGTTAAATACGTGTTTGTTTTCTGTAAGAAAGACAGGTAATGCGAGATTTACATAAAACTCGCTTCATATTTGTGAAGTTGACGTTATTCAGTAATTTTTGTTTCCAAATAACAATACTATTTGTATAGGAGTATTTGTTCTCCTCCAGTTGAAGGACAATGTTAGTACACAGTACACACGGCATTCTTCTTTGTCTTGCCTAAGGCACTTGTACATACAATTTGCTCTATGCTTTTTTTAACATTAACAAGATAGTGATATTTTATATCTGCAAATCATTTCTAAGTAAAGACCATCCTAGTCAGGTTTTTAACAAATGGAAACCTGTGTAAAGTTCGCTTCATCGTTTCCACGACCTGGACAAGAACTAGTGGTTCTGTGATGCCTGGAAGTTCACCAACAAACTTGTTCAGGTCGAAGTGCGCGCTTAGCTTTGCTATTATTATACGCATAGTTAGATCTACACAAAGATATGCAAGATAAAATAAACAGGCTAGCTCAGAATGCAAACAACATAGGACTAAAGATCAACGTAGGAAAGACAAAGTTAATGAAGCAAAATGTGAACAACAGAAATGTACTCAGAGTAGATAGCAAGTTAGTGGAGGAGGTCAACGAATTTGTATACCTTGGCAGTAGAGTAGTAGAAAATGGAGACAGCACAGAGGACATCAACAGTAGACTTACTAGAGCAAACCAGGCTTTTGCAATGCTGCAGACTATATGGAAATCAAAAAAACTAAGCATAAATATGAAAATCAGGATATTTAAAAGTAATGTTCTAAGTGTACTACTCTATGGAAGTGAATGCTGGAAAATCACCAAAACCATAGAAAACAAGTTGAATTCTTTCCAGACTAAATGTTTATGAAGAATTAGGAAAATATTCTGGCCAAACACCATAAGAAATAACATCTTATTGGCAGAAATGCAGATGAAGCCACTGACAACAATTATTGAGGAAAGACGCTGGCGATGGTTGGGACATGTGCTCCGAATGACTGACAACTCACTACCAAAAATAGCACTGAGATGGACACCACAGGGGAACAGAAGTAAGGGTAGACCAAAAGAGACATGGAGAAGAACAACAGAAAGGATGTTGAGCAATAGAGGGCTCACCTGGGCAAGAGCAGAAAAAAAGGTGAAGGACAGGCATTTGTGGAAAACCCTTGCAGAAGCCCCATGTGCCCTGGGCACTTAAGGTTCAGAGAGAGAGAGAGAGTTAGATCTAACTCTCGAGGGCCACTGTGACATGAGTACATGACACTCTTGTGACAGGAAAGCTGGCTCTGAGAAGGGAGAGTATTTGCATGCACCATGTGCATGAGTATAATTGAACTAAAGCATTTATTAGTAAGATCAGCTCCATTTATAAGGTTGCGGGGTCATTTGCAGCAGGCAGATATAGCAAGAGTTGGGGGGGGGGGGGGAAAGGGGGTCCAGCTGGTCATTACTCTGGGGCCCAGAAAAGGCTTTCCATATTGAAAAGGAGGCCAATTGGCCCTTGATGGATGAAAACAGAATGGCTGATCAGTTTGGAGAGGAATAATGTTTGCACCACAATCCTTTCAGAGGTTCTTGCAGCAGACAAAGGTTCAAGAAAAAGATTTAACTGTTGATTTAACAACTGTTTTTTTTTTTTTTATTATTTTAAAACCTGAGACTTGAACTTGAAATTTTCTATTATTTTCAGATAGCAACACAGCATGCTACTTTCAGTCATTAGCAGAGGAAGTTGCATTGTCAGACATTACATTCAGTCATTAGCAGAGGAAGTTGCATTGTTAAACATTACATTTAGTCAATAGCAGAGGAAGTTGCATTCTCAGACATTACATTCAGTCAGTAGCAGAGGAAGTTGTATTCTCAGACATTACATTCAGTCAGTAGCAGAGGAAGGTGCATTGTCAGACATTATATTCAGTCAGTAGCAGAGGAAGTTGCATTCTCAGACATTACATTCAGTCAGTAGCAGAGGAAGGTGCATTGTCAGACATTATATTCAGTCAGTAGTAGAGGAAGCTGTCTTGTTACATTACTTTCAATCAGTAATAGAGGAAGTTGAAAGATCAGGCATTACATTCAGTCAGTAATAGAGGAAGTTGAAAGGCCAGACATTAATTTCAGTCAGAAGTAGAGGAAGCTGTATGGTCTCATCTTACTTTTGGCCAGTGACAGAAAAATCTACAAGGTTGGAGAATGTCCTTGCTGAACTTGCGTTTAATTTGTTTCATCATTCTTCTGTATTCTAGCTGTGTCAGGTGAGCAGTGAGTTTTAACCCTAAGTGATTTGCAGTCACATTTGAATATTGTGTTTATTATGCTTGTATATGATGTTAATGGGTGTCTCGGTGGTGTAGTGGTTAGCGTATTCACCTGCTGATCAGAAGGTCTCTGGTTCGATTTCGTACTCAGGTAGAATTTTTTTTCAGCCTCAAAAAATGGGTACCTGGGAAAATAAAGACAGCAAGGACAGGCGCTGGCATCTCTACCCTAAATGCTGTAGTGGACTAGATATGTGAAGGCGCTAACACTTCACACCCCTATGGCATGCAGTTACTACAGGACTTAGATTAGATATGTTCAGTCAGTCATTTGCATGTCCCTTGTGGAACTTTGCCTCCCTAGCAGCTCTCTTGTAGGCCTCTCAGTTGTAAGCAAGATGCCCTGCTGCTTATGCATCCATTTGCAGATTATCAACGATGTCTTGCAGCCATCTTCACCTTGGTCTTCCCCTCTTTCTTTTTCCCATTATGTACCCTTCCAAGACGGTCTTCTCTAAATTATCATGACGTTTAATCTGTCCAGAATATTTAAGTTTTCTCTGTTTAATCCTCTTTACTAGCCAACATTCTTCAGTATTAAGTTCTTGTAGTATGGATATATTCTTTTTTGTATCCATGATATTTGAATATCAATTTCTACAGGACTTAGATTAGATATGATGACACAGAGATTAATGTTGAAATAGAAACAGAGCTTGTTTCAGTGCTTGTTATCCTAAAATTGAAATCATAAAAAACAAGACAACTAAGATACTTTGGGCTTGTCAAGAGGCATAATACTATACTAAAGATCTTTCTTGAAGGCAAGATTAAAGAGAAGAGAACATGAGGATGACAGCAACATAGATGGGTGGACAACATCATCTGGCTTGACCAAGTGCTTTACGAGCACAAGAGACAGAGCAGAGTGGAGATTCATTTTAGGTAACCTTCCGTGGGGAGATGGCACAAGATGATGATGATCCTAACAAGTAATAGAGTGGCTGCACATCCTGAAAGTCATGTCATGCATGAAACTTCGTCCTCCATTCAAAAAATAACATTCCTGCATTTATTTCTCAATTTCTTTATGTTACTGAGTGGCGAAGTGGTTAGTGCTCTGATCTCTCATGGCAAAGGTCAGGGGTTCAAATCCAGCCGGAGGCACCCCAATCACCCAGCTGTAGAAATGAGTACCTGACTTCTTCTGGAGTTGGGGAAGGAAAGGTGGCCGGGCGTGATACTGACCATATCACCCTCTAGTGTGCTGACAGGTCAAGGAAAATAAGGGCACTAACACCATGTCTCTATGTGCCTCTACGGAAAATATGGCCACTAACACCATATCCCTATGTGTCTCTAAGGAAAATGTGGCCACTAACACCATATCCCTATGTGTCTCTAAGGAAAATGTGGCCACTAACACCATATCCCTATGTGTCTCTAAGGAAAATGTGGCCACTAACACCATATCCCTATGTGTCTCTAAGGAAAATATGGGCACTAACACCATATCCCTATGTGTCTCTAAGGAAAATATGGGCACTAACACCATATCCCTATGTACCTCTAATGAAACTATGGGCACTAACACCATATCCCTATGTACCTCTAATGAAACTATGGGCACTAACACCATATCCCTATGTACCTCTAATGAAACTATGGGCACTAACACCATATCCCTATATGCCTCTAAGGCATGACAGGATTACCTTTTCTTTTACTCAGTGTTATAGCAGCGCTAAAAAAAAAAATGTAGCATTAATAAGTTTTCCTGATTTATTTGGATTTTTAATATTTTTCTTCTTTATGAGAACTTTAAATTATGGTTCATGATTTGATGTTACGATGCACATTTGTGTACAGTTAAAAAAAAATGTATTTGTACATGGTTTCAAAATTTTGCACATGAAAACCTTAGAGGGCACATTGCTAGAGCCTGTGAACTTTACAATATGTGGCTGATTTGATAGTTTTTCAGCCCTACATTGGTGAGATAAGTAAAAGAGAATTGTGTATGCTTTATATTTAGAACTGCGGAGAAAGTAAGCAGTCTGATTGGCTGGAAGTAAGGAAGGTGATGGAGAGTGGGGGGGGGGGGGAATGGAGAAGAGGGGATGTTCTATATATGGTGAGAAAGGATTTGCATTGGCATACTGTTGCAACTTTCTTACATCCTTCCAGTGCTGTCATACATCGCATAGGGCTCATAGTGTGTCACACCTTGATTCTCTATTCTTGGTGAGCTTCTCAACCTCATCAAGGGATTTGATGCATACTGCTTTAGCTTCTCTGGTCAGTGGTGGAGAGGAACAGACAGAACCACAAAAATAAGATTTTTAAGGGCATACATCTTTCCCATCACAACATATGCCTGTGAGACCTGGACACTTAACAAAACAGCTGAGAAGCTCATAAATGCCTTTGAATGTAAATGCTACAGAAGAGTTCTTCAAATATCACGGACACAAAAAAGAACAAATATATCCATACTACAAGAACTTAATATTAAAGAAGTCTGGCTGGTAAAGAGGATTAAACAGAGAAAACTTAAATATTTTGGACACATTAAACGTCATGATAGTCTAGAGAAAACTGTCTTGGAAGGGTATATAATGAGAAAAAGAAAGAGAGGAAGACCAAGGCGAAGATGGCTGCAAAACATTGTTGATGATCTGCACATGGATGCATCAGCAGCAGGCCATCTTGCTTACAAATGAGAGGCCTGCAGGACAGCTGTTAGGGAGTCAAAGTTCAGCAAGGGATATGCAAATGACTGACTGACTGGTCAGTGGGACGACCTTAGGGTAGATAAATTTGAATGTTGGATAAGAAACTTATGCCTGTTCTCTGGGGTCCTTAAATTGTCAGTTTTTTTTTAGGTTTTTAATTGCTGGTTGAATGTCATTTTCTTTTTTTGTATTCTTTGTTGCTATTGTCAAGGTCTGAACTTGCCTTCATTATTTCTTGGACTCAGAAAGTACCATCTTGTGAATTATGAATGATTTTGCTGTTTCTTTTCTAATGGTACAGTTGTAGGTGGTGCACACGTCTGAAGTCAGAAACTCAGGTCCAAACTTACACAGAGTTTGGAGAGTGCCAGCAGTCATATCACGCAGCATGTGGTTGGTTGACACGGAAGCAATGTACATATTACGAGTGAGTTTTTCAAGTTATTTTTAGCTGCTGTTATTTCGTTATGTGGTTTACATCATCGTCATCATCATCATCATCCTAGTCTTACTTGATGCTTTTCTTATCAAGTTTTTCATCATGATGTTAGCAAGAAAGAAAGTTCAAGGTTGCAAAGCAATCCTGTGGTACGGTAACGTTGAGGATGAAAAGATATTTTACTGCAAGGCCAAAGATAATTCCAAGGACAGGGATGACTAGTGCGCCTTTGTCCACGGGCTGTGCTCTCAAGGGAGTGAAAGGCGGTGATGATGTTGATGATGAAGGCCAGGTGTCAGAAGAGAATGTCCGGCTGATTCAGATGTTAACCTTCAGTGACATGCATCTCTCTATGATACTGTTACTTTCAGTAATATCCATTTTTTAATGATACAACAGTGATAATTAACACTAAATGTGCATTTGTCTGTAGCGGTCGTTGATATGTTCATTTATAACCAGGTTATATAAAGCCACCCATTTATAATGTTCATTTATAACCAGCTTATATAATAAAAAAGGTAAAGGTAATCCTGTCATGCCTTAGAGCACATAGGGATATGGTGTTAGTGGCCATATTTTCCTTGACCTGTCAGCACACTAGAGGGTGACATGGTCAGTATCACACCTGGCCGCCTTTCCTTCCCCAACTCCAGAAGAAGTCAGGTACCCATTTCTACAGCTGGGTGACTGGGGCACCTCTGGACGGATTCAAACCCTTGACCTTCGCCACTCAGACGCCCAGCTTATATAATGCTTATCCATTTATAATATTCATTTGTAACCAGCTTATTTGATGCTTATCCATTTATGATGCACATTTATAAGCAGGCTGTATGATACCAGTCATTCACTGATAAGACTTCATATAATGTTTTCAGTATCTTTTTTTTTATGTTGCTTTCATAAATATGTGCTGCAATTTCAATGTGCCCATCATGTTCTCCAGAACAGTTCCATGCCCTGTAGAACGTAACAAGACTGTGGTCCAGTACAGAATTGTGACAGAGTGTTGTCGTGGTTACATGTTGGATCCAATCAATAATATCACATGCATCTGGAAGCCAGGTAAGAATACAGGTGTTCATGGAAGTCTTATCTTACATCTTCCCATGCCATTAAACATCATGTAGGACTTGCATAGTAGTTCGCCAAGTTTTCCTGTTTTCAGTGAGCTTTTCAACCTCATCAAGGGATTTTATGTCTACTAATTTGGCCTCTCTTAAAAAGGTCCTCTTTAGAATTTTATGTGGTGGACCTCTTTTTCTTTAGGCTGTTGTGTTCCACTTGATAGCCTGTTTTGGGATAATCTGACTGTTTCTTCTCATCATGTGACTGACATATGTCCATCTCCTTTTTCTGATCACCCATGAGACAGGTTGTTGTTGAAACATCTGCTTTATCTCTGCATTGCTCTTGAATTTGTTCCTCTTTATACTGAATATTTTCCTTAAGCATTTGTTTTCAAAAGAGTCTCAACTAGTTTATTAAAAATTTGTTCAGAGCAGGTCATTGAAGACCCTCTCAAGAGACATTGTTTTCGGTGATTATTTTTATGTTAACCCCTTTAATGTTCTCTCCAAGTTATTTCTCTCAGGCTTGTCACTTATACATCATTCTCCTCAAATTAGCTTGCCAATAATACGCAGATGCACTTTTATGGCATTATTCCCAAGTTTTCATGATATTTCCACGAGAAATGTAAAGTGGCTTAGGCTTTGCTCTGGAGCTTATAAAGAAAAACTATTCATTTCGACATCAGCATCATCATCACTACCACTTTCACTATCATCATATGTGATATGATGCCTGTAGTCCCAAGATTTTCACATCCAACATGAACTAAACACAGTCCCTGTGTGATATGATGTGTCTAGTTCCAAGTACTTCACATCCAATATGAACTAAACACAGTCCCTGTGTGATATGATGTGTCTAGTTCCAAGTTCTTCACACCAGGCATGTCTACCAAGAACATTGAATTTCCACGCATGGGAAGTTGCTAAACAACAATATCCAACTTCATTCTCAGTTTTTGCTTGTTTGTTTTCCTTGTACTGGAGATTATGGAGTGCTTGGAACATGCCTGTGATTTCAGAAAGTCTATTTTGATGTGTGTATCTGTTTGTATGAAGTTAATATAAATCATTATTCAATGTTAGGTTCTTGGTATCATCGCGAATGAGACACTCCCATAATTGCTCCACCGCCTGTGCCAGTGAATATCGCACAGAATGTTCATCGATGGTCGCTTGCATCAGTCCTTGATAATGAGCCACCCAGTGAGGATACCATTTTAGGAACTACTACCAGCTACAAGCATCTGATAACATGGCTGCAACAGCACTACAAAGATCTCCTTCCCACCTCTCATGAAGAAACTGAACCACTCCAAATTGTGGAGGAGCACAGTCACTGTGAAAAGATAACAGTCCTCACAGAGGTACCAGGCATACACAAAAAGGACTAACAACACTTCAGATGAAGACACTGACCCAGGAGCTGATTGACAGCAAATACAACCCAGCTAAATGGACACATGTGTACACAGATGCGTCTGCAGAAAAAGCAGTAAAAAAATAGAGGTGAGGGCATTTACATAAGATACACAGATGGGAGACAAACCAAAAAGGCCTTTGCGACCAGAAAGATTTGCTCCAACTACAGGGCAGAAACAACAACCCTCCTTGAAGCCCTCAGGATACTGAAAATGGAAAATAAGCAGCCACCTCACAGATTAGCCTTCTTCACAGACTGCAAGGCATTTCTAGAAACACTAGTCTCTGTCTTTTTGATGTTCAAAGTAAGGCCTTAAGGCCTTTATGTTCACTTTCTTTAGCGACTATCCAAGAGATCTTGCAGGTCTTGTTGGTTCTTGACAATCAGTCAGCACATCAAAGGTTGTTAATATTGTATGCTCCTACTTATATATCTGGTTCTGTAATGATCGTTCTTAGAATAGAACAAATATATCCATACTACAAAAACTTAATATTGAAGAGGACTGGCTAGTAAAGAGGATTAAACAGAGAAAACTTAAATATTTTGGACACATTAAACGTCATGATAATCTAGAGAAGACCGTCTTGGAAGGGTACATAATGAGAAAAAGAAAGAGAGGAAGACCAAAGTGAAGATGGGTGCAAGACATCGTTGGTGATCTGCAAATGGATGAATCAGCAGCAGGCCATCTTGCTTACAACTGAGAAGCCCATAGGAGTGCTGTTAGGGAGGCAAAGTTCTGCAAGGGGCATGCAGATGAATGAATGCATTGATACAGCGAGTGGCACGATCTAACAAACACTGGAATGACCTCTGCAGTTCTTCTGTTGGTATGACCCTTAAAATCGATATTGTGGCCCTTTGGATGTCATCAGTATTATCAAATGGTAACTTTAATTTTGGTAATAGAGAATAATCGCAGGGAGACAAATCTGGGGAATAAGGTGGATGGTTGAGAACACACACTTGTTTTTGGGCCAAAAATTCCTGTACACCTACTACCCAGCGAGCCGGTGCATTAATATGAAGAAGGAAAAAACTGCCAGGTGTTGAATACTCGGGTCAGACTCAGAGAATCCTTTTCAATAGCCATTCCAAAATACTTAAATAAACCTTGGCAATGACGGTCTTTCCCTCTGAAATAAATTCGTTGTGAATAACTCCTTTGCTGTCATAGAAGCACACCAACATTGTCTTCACTTTCAACTTTTGAAGATGAAATTTTTTACCTCTTGTTGATGATGATGACTTCCACTGAGCACTTTGGCATTTAGTTGTGGGATCATAGTGGAAAATCCATGTTTCATCCTCTGCGACAATCAAATTTAAGAAATATTTATTTCTGTCTTTTGCGTACTCACCACACTGATGTTTTTGGTCAGCAGACAATGCATGTGGTACAGACTGGCAAGGAACTTTTTTCTTGCTGAAATCTTCCACTAAAATTTTATAAATGTTTTCTCGGTTAACACCAAATTCATCTGCCATCATCCTCACATTCAAATAATGATCTTTTATCTGTTCTCTGACTTTTGCAATGAGTTCCTCATTACAAACAGAAATTGAGCGTCCATGTCTAGTTGCATTTGTAATTGTTTCCACACCACTTTTTAATCGTGTATACCACCTGAATATCTGTGCACGAGATAAACAATTATCCCCATAAACTTGTCACATCAGTTCAACTGTCTCAATGGCACTTTTTCTGAGTTTTAAACAATTTAATGTTAGCTTTTTTTCTCCATGCTGATTATGTGACAGTGCATCTCTAACTAGGTCAACATAATGATGGCTTGTTTGTTGTCTGCTTATCAGGTGGCGATGAAAAGAAATCAGTCTCATTACTTAATTATCGAACTTTGTATATACACAGATGGGTCTGCAGAAAAAACTGTAAAGAATGGAGGTGGGGATGTGTACATAAGATACACAGATGGGAAACAAACCAAAAAGGCCTTTGTGACTGGAATGATTTCCACCAACTACAGGGCAGAAACAACAGCCCTCCTTGAAACCCTCAGAATACTAAAAACGGAAAACCAGCAGCCAGCGCACAACTGTCTCTAAGTGCTATATCCTTTTTCCTTCCCAGAGCAGTAACCGTGGTAATTTTTTTTTTTTTTTGAGGCTGAGTGGACCCCTGGAGTTTTTTTTTAATGGGCTGCGATCTGACCACCACCATGGTGAACGGAAACTGAAACCGGGTTGCCTGGGCAGCAGGCAGGTGTCTAATCCACTACATTAGCGTGGCTCCCCGTATTATTTATAATCTTGATATTTTTGACAGTTTTTTTTTTTTTGAGGGGGGGGGGTGTTTAATGTTCATAATTTATACATTTTTTTTAGAAACGATTCTCTCTACTGATTATCTATAGACGAAGCAAAGTCTGACGGTGTGCTGTACTATGATTCTGATGAAGGGCTTCTGTTTGGCTTATCACATGGAGCTTACGCTGGCATTGTTTGCTCATTTCTTTTCGTCGTGTGTGTTGTTGTTCTGGTTATTCTTCATGGCGTCAAAAGGTGAGTTTAGTTACTGGATTGAAATAGAATGTTATACTTAAATTTGATAACAGTGGTCTTGTTAATTGTTGAAAAAGGGATGGGGGTGGAATGAACGAACAGACAAACTTTGTTTTCAAAGCATAAAGAAGGGGATACTGGGTAAGACCTGGCTCTGTTGCTGGTCTGAAGGAGCTGCTTCATTATATGCGAGACATGCCCGTAAGTGTTCCGCATTGGACAGTCAGGATGTCCTTTAGTGCTTTGGCTGATATAATACTAATGCTGTGTTGGTTATCAGCGACAGTATGAAATAAATGAAAGTAAAAACAGAAACCCTGTCTGCAATGGCTAGTAAAGTAGGACTTTAAATTAACAAGGATAAAACAAAAATAATGAAGGTTCTCATTAACGACGAAGGACAAATATATGTAGAAGGAGCAGCTGTTGAAGAGGTAAACCATTTTGCATATCTTGGCAGCTATATAGACCACAATGGTGACACCAGAAAGGAAGTTAGAATTCAAATTGCCAAAGCAGCACTGACCTTCAAGAATCTTGAGAACATATGGCATGCAAAAGTTATAAACAAAAAAACTGAGTTAAGACTATTCAATTCAAGTGTGATATCCACCCTCATTTATGTATGTGAAAGCTGGGAAACAACTAAAGAAATAAAAAAGAAATTAGACTCTTTCAAAAACAAATGCCTAAGGAAAATACTTGGTATAAAGTGGAATGAATTCAAGAACAATGCAGAGATAAGACAGGTGAGCAAACAACAACCTGTCTCATGGCTGATCAGAAAAAGGAGATGGACATATGTCAGTCATGAAGAAGAAACAATCAGAAGATCCCCATACAAGCTATCAAGTGGAGCACAACTGGCTTAAGAAAAAGAGGTTGACCACGTGAAACTCTAAAGAGGACATTTTTAAGAGAAGCCAGTTCAGCGGGCATAACATCCCTTGATGAGATTGAAAAACTTGCCAAAGACGGGAAAACTTGGCAGACAACTATGCGGGCCCTGTGTGGCATTTAACAGCATGGGAAGGATGTAAGATATTAGATGTGTTAGTTGTAAATGGCTGGTGTTCTAGCACACAGCTAGGAGTTTGCTTCCACTTCCTCTGAGGACACATAAGTCATTGAGGGAGGGTGTGCTGTGTAGTTTTGAGGCAGGTTCTCTGTGCATATTCTTGGACTTGCTGCTTGAAAGATCAATTATAAGTCTTGTTTTGTCCAGTTCAGTGTTTCTTAGTGGGTTATCACTGACTACAAGATGATCAGCCTTGTAGCTGGCAACAATGCTGGAATGCCCAAAATAGTATATCTGTGTGATGTATCCAGTAAAATAAAATTGGGTATCCAGGCCTGTCTGGTGATCCTGCTAAACTTTCATTCAAACCCAGTCATTCAGTGTTTCTTTAGTGCCAGCCTCACAAACATATTAAAAGTAATGTTAAGTATGAATTGAAAACTATCAGTATGTGCACATAAAATGTAGGCTGAAATTATTACACATTTTTTGCACTAAACTACAAACAAATAGATAAACAAATCATGTGCAAGAATTATTTGAGCACATCTGGAAGTGTACATTGATTGCCATGGAAGTAAAGGTATGAGAGAGAGAGAGTTAGTCAGTCATTTGCATGTCCCTTGCGGAACTTTGCCTCCTTAACAGCTCTCCTGTAGGCCTCTTGGTTGTGAGCAAGATGGCCTGCTGCTGATGCATCCATTTGCAAATTATCAGCGATATCTTGCAGCCATCTTCGCCTTGGTCTTCCTCTCTTTCTTTTTCCCATTATGTACCCTTCCAAGACGGTCTTCTCTAGATTATCATGACGTTTAATGTGTCCAACATATTTTAAGTTTTCTGGGGTTCACCCAGCCTCTAAAGATGAGTAGCAGAGAAATCTGGGAAGGTAAAGCAGCCAGATGTGATACTGAGCACATCACACTTTCATGTGCCGAAGGTCATGAAAAATATGGGCCTAACTCTGTATTCCCCAATATGCCTTAATGGCATGGAAATGGGAATTTTACCTTTTACCTGTTTAATCTTCCTTACTAGCCGACCTTCAGCATTAAGTTCTTGTAGTATGGATGTATTTTTTCTTTTTTTTGTGTCCATGATATTTGATGGACTCCTGTAGCATTTACATTCAAAGGCATTTCTGAGAGAGAGAGAGAGAGAAAGAGAGAGAACGAATGAGTGATAGATAATGAACAGTTGCTATGCTGATACCGAGATATTTGTGAAGACAAATTACTGTTGTATTAGGAATTCTTTGTAGGCGTTTTGCCCCCTTAGCTTCCTTGTTGAGGTTGCTGCCTCACCTGACACCAGCTGTGTTTCTGTGACACAATATACTGTAAAGTTTATAAACATGTTGTGCACCACTGGGGGGTGGGGGATGGGGAGGGAGGTGGGGAACCTTCCTAGAATTCCTGCATACGAGCTGTCTTCAAATGCTGAAGTGTAACCAGTAATGAAACATTCCTTGTAAGATGGGGAGGAAACAAAATTCAAATAAAAGAAAAGGTTTTGCCGTTAGCTGCAGGTTTTAGCTCCCTGTAGCTGGTGTTGTGGTGATCTTGTAGCACTGGAATAGATTCATGTGGGCAGTGGTACAGTCAGAGTGACCCAGAGCTGGTCAAGGGTAGTCAGAGTCAGTGACCCTGGAGTGGTCAAGGGGTGGTCAGAGTCTGTGATCCAGAACTCATCAAGGGTAGTCAGAGTCAGTGACCATGGAGTGGTCAAAGGGTGGTCAGAGTCTGTGATCCAGAGCTCATCAAGGGTAGTCAGAGTCAGTGACTCAGGACTGGTCAAGGGGTGGTCAGAGTCTGATCCAGAACTCATCACGGGTAGTCAGAGTCAGTGACCCAGGACTGGTCAAGTCGTGTGAGTTGAGTCACAGTTAAGAGTCAGTGACCCAGGACTGGTCAAGGGTGCTGTCAGAGTCAGTGATCCAGAACTGATAAAGGGTGCAGTCAGAGTCAGTGATTAAGAACTGATAAAGGGTACAGTCAGAGTCAGTGATTCAGAACTGATAAAGGGTGCAGTCAGAGTCAGTGATTAAGTTAAGAACTGATAAAGGGTGCAGTCAGAGTCAGTGACCCAAAGGTGGTCAAGGATAGTCAGAGTCATTGACCCAGAACTGGTTAAGGATAGTCAGAGTCAGTGACCCAGAACTGGTCAAAGATGCAGTCAGTGACCCAGAACTGGTCAGGGGTGCAGTCATTGACCCAGAGCTGGTCAAGGGTGCAGTCATTGACCCAGAGCTGGTCAAGGGTGCAGTCAGTGACCCAGAACTGGTCAAGGGTGCAGTCATTGACCCAGAGCTGGTCAAGGGTGCAGTCATTGACCCAGAGCTGGTCAAGGGTGCAGTCAGTGACCTAGAGCTGGTCAAGGGTGCAGTCAGTGACCCAGAGCTGGTCAAGGGTGCAGTCAGTGACCCAGAGCTGGTCAAGGGTGCAGTCAGTGACCCAGAGCTGGTCAAGGATGCAGTCAGTGACCCAGAGCTGGTCAAGGGTGTGCGCTCAGAGCCACTGACTTGGATCTTATGCTGCTTTCTGCTTGTGCTTTTGACAAACAACAGCATTGGCAGCAAAGAGCACAAGTGTGCAGTGGCTGCATCAGCTCATGTGTTGTGTGGTTTTCCTAGATCAGGGAAACAGAGAGATTTAAAGCAAGTGATTTGTGGCACATTTCTTTACTTGCCATCATTTGTTCATGTTTCAGAAGGCGCAGAAGTATCCAGGCCAAGGAAAGCAAGGATTTGGAGGTGGAAGTTTCTGAGAAATTTATCCAGGCAACCAAAGTGTAAACACTCTAGATTTATTTGGAGCTGTGTTTTTTTTTTTTATTGATGACAGTGGTGGATGTGACTGACAGCAGTGGAAGTTATTGACAGTTATTGTATTTTACTGAGAGCTCAGTTTTTGTTCCTCATGACCGAGTAGAGTAAGTTGCCTGACTGACTTGAGTCAGTTGCAGACATCTGTACAACGACAATTGATGACAGATATTTCAAATATGCAAACAATTTTTCTAAATGTTTTTTTTTTGTTTCTTATTTTTTATCATTATTGTTTTGTTTTTTTTTTTGCAATATAGTTCTAGCCAGTTGTTGTAATTGGTTATTTTTTTATTTTTTTTCATTCATAAATATTTCAAAGCTCGATGAAAGGTTGAATTAGTATTATATGTTTGCATAGTATGAGCAGTTACCTACTTCTGAATTTGATAAATTTGTGAGAATAAGGATAAGAAGATCCATGAATCGGAGAGTCAAGAAATAGTTTATATCCATATCCAGTGTGTGGAAAAACACAGGAGTGGCTCCCTGTTAAGGCCTCACATGAAATATTCTTGTTTCAAGACTTCTTATGTTATTACTTTTAACTCTGTATTTGGTCAGAGCTAAGGAAAATGTGCAGAAAGATATTGGTTGTAGCTGGAGCTGGAACTGTTTTACATTGAGGAGAGAGTTGTTACAGCATGAGGTGTTGTACTTTGATGAGAGAGTTGTTACAGCATGAACTGTTTTACTTTGATGAGAGAGTTGTTACAGCATGAACTGTTTTACTTTGATGAGAGAGTTGTTACAGCATGAGGTGTTGTACTTTGATGAGAGAGTTGTTACAGCATGAACTGTTTTACTTTGATGAGAGAGTTGTTACAGCATGAACTGTTTTACTTTGTTGAGAGAGTTGTTACAGCATGAACTGTTTTACTTTGATGAGAGAGTTATTTTCCATTGACAAGACAGTTGTTACAGCATGAACTGTTTTACATTGACAAGAGAGTTGTTACAGTATGAACTGTTTTACATTGACAAGAGAGTTGTTACAGTATGAACTGTTTTGAAAAAAAATGGCCTAGAGCGAGTTTGAAATGGACTTCCAAAATACATTATGGTTTATTACTGTGAAATCATTCATTTTCTTTACTTCTCTTTTCAGAATGTTCACTTGCCATGAACTTTTGTTTTCATGCATCTTATAAGTGTGGAACTGATTTTTATGCAAATATCTTTTTAAATCTTAATGCACTGGTTATTTTAACCTCGATGTGACCTTGACCTACACACATCTGTTTAATGTTAATTTTTTTTTAATCATCATTTTTATGTGTGTGAGTGTGTGTGTGAGAGAGAGAGAGAGAGAGAGTGAGAGAAAGAGAGGTTTCAGAAGAAAGTCTGCTTGAAAAGTCTCTTGTCATTGGAAGCTAAATCAGGCAAGCACACCAGTCTCAGAGCTCTGACTGCTTGCTTATAATGGTCATTACAGAAGTGCACGTTGTGGTAGACTATAATACTCACAGTGTAAAAGGTTATAATTTGCTGAAGTGCATAGTGTAAACAGGGCTATCTTAACAGCATCTAGGGCCCCCCACCTCTCTAACCTATGCACACCCTCCATGTACATTCATATTCATAGATTTCCATGAGCTGGTTGGGCCCTCTTGCATTTGTGGCCCAGGTAGGCCCATGCGTTAAGACGGCAGTGGGCATAAGAGGTTTTGCATGCAAATCATCACAGATATGTCAGTTTAGTTTATGTAAGTTTATAGGTTTGCAATGTAAGAAGGTGTAATGTATGGAAGTGGACACAAGAGGAAGTTATGATGTGAAATGAGCACAAATACATGGAGGAACAAAGAATAACATGCAACAGTGCACATTGGAAGAAAGGATTATGTGTGATAGTAATGCACATTGGAAGAAAGGATTATGTGTGATAGTACTGCACATTGGAAGAAAAGATTATGTGTCACAGTAATGCACATTGGAAAAAAGGATTATGTGTGATAGTACTGCACATTGGAAGAAAGGATTATGTGTGATAGTACTGCACACTGGAAGAAAGGATTATGTGTGATAGTACTGCACACTGGAAGAAATGATTATGTGTGATAGTACTGCACATTGAAAGAAAGGATTATGTGCGATAGTACTGCACACTGGAAGAAAGGATTATGTGTGATAGTACTGCACATTGAAAGAAAGGATTATGTGTGATAGTACTGCACATTGGAAGAAAGGATTATGTGTGATAGTACTGCACATTGAAAGAAAGGATTATGTGTGATAGTACTGCACATTGAAAGAGAGGATTATGTGTGATAGTACTGCACATTGAAAGAAAGGATTATATGTGCACATTGAAAGAAAGGATTATGTGTGATAGTACATGTTCTTTGTGAAAGCCTCAAATTTAGAAGTAGAGAACTGCTTGTACTGTCCCTTTTTTTTAATTATTGTATTTACACGAATATTTCATTTACTATTTACACAAAAGTTTTGTTTATTTACAGTTTTTAATTACTAAAATGTGAAGCAATGATTATTGTGATATTATAGAGTTGTCAGTCAGTCGTTTGCATGTCTCTTGCGGAACTTTGCTTCCCTAACAGCACTCCTGTAGGCCTCTCAGTTGTAAGCAAGATGGCCTGCTGCTGATGCATCCATTTGCAGATCATCATCGATGTCTTGCAGCCATCTTTGCCTTGGTCTTCCTCTCTTTCTTTTTCCCATTATGTACCCTTCCAAGATGGTCTTCTCTAGATTATCATGATGTTTAATGTGCCCAAAATATTTAAGTTTTCTCTGTTTAATCCTCTTTACTAGCCAGTCTTCTTCAATATTAAGTTCTTGTAGTATGGATATATTTGTTCTTTTTTTTGTGTCCATGATATTTGAAGAACTCTTCTGTAGCACTTACATTCAAAGGCATTTATGTATTTCTCACAATGCTGACAGCAAGAAAATAGAAACATATCTCCAGAATTTATGTTATAAACAAATTTTAGAGTCAAGGATTGATTGTCTTCATCTGGGATAGACATTGAACCAGCTGCAGAAAGTCAGATTAACATTTAAATATATGGGGGATTGATTGATTGATTGTCTTTATTTTGTACTGGTAACTTTTTTTTAGTTACTTTTTTTTTTTTAAAGCAAGGTTCACCTGCTTTTTTAAATTCAGGCCTAGTTCTCCCCCAATATTGATTTTTATGTGAAAGTCTGTTTTTTTCAAAATATACTGAGAGAGTTTTGTGTATAGTAGATTACCAAAACAAGCTATCAAGTGGACCACAACAGGCTGAAGAAAAAAAGAGGTCAACCACATGAAACTGTAAAGAGGACATTATTAAGAGAAGCCAGTTTAGTGGGCATAACACCCCTTGATGAAGTTGAAAAACTTGCCTAAAATGGGAAAACTTAGCAAACAACTATGTGAGCCCTATGTGATGTTTAATGGCACGGAAAGATGTAAGATTGTAAAATTGATGTTTGTTGAAGGTTTTCATATTTCACCTGCTGTGAATTCTTATATTTGTAAGACTAGTCTTCAAAACTTAAATATTTTGGACACATTAAACATCATGATAATCTAGAGAAGACCGTCTTGGAAGGGTGCATAATGGGAAAAAGAAAGAGGGGAAGACCAAGGCGAAGATGGCTGCAAGACATCGTTGATGATCTGCAAATGGATGCATCAGCAGCAGGCCATCTTGCTCACAACCAAGAGGCCTACAGGAGTGCTGTTAGGGAGGCAAAGTTCCGCAAGGGATATGCAAATGAATGAATGAATGAGTCTTTGTGTGATATATTACCTCCTTCATTCATTCACTTATATCTGTATGTGTAGTGCAGTGTGCTTCACCAAGCAGGCCTGTTTTCTCAGTTTTTAAAGTTTTTCTCTCGAGCGGTGGTGTTGGATGCCAGTTTTGTAAGTCTAAGTGGGTCAGCTGCCGGGTCACAAACCTCAACACTTTAGAAGACATGTCGCTGTCAACAGACCTGCCATTGATCATGTTAACTGGCAGCTACTGGTTAAAAAAAAAAAAAAAAAGAGAAAAGCTGAAAGCTTTGGAGATTGTCATTTACTGTAACTAGTTTATATTCTTTTGATATTATTTTTTAAGTGCCATGCCACGTGGCATAGGCGATCATTTCTCTCCACAACTCCCTGTCTTTGGACTTGATTATGAGATCCGAGGATGTCTTTCTTCCTAGCCACACTGACAGCCCATCCAGCAACATCTCTCCCTGTCTTCCTCTGCCTCTTCTTCCCTCAATTTTTCCAGTTGCCACAATGTGTTCCAATTTTCCTCTTCTCAGGAAATGTCCTACAATTCTGGGTTGTCTGCCTCTGATCTTTGCTGTAATTTGCCTTTTAACTCCAGCCTCTCTTAAGACTTCTTTGCTGGTTTTCTTGGCTTTTCTTTTACCTAGTAAAAAACAACCAGAGGAATTGTTTTGAGGATAATCGGGCCAGCAGGCTGATGATGCTCAGTGTATAATGAGGAGAATCTGCCAGTTTTGACTTTGGTTCAGTGTGTGAGCATTTTGTAAAGATCAATGCAGGTAAGGTAAGAAAAAGGGTTCATATGAACATTTAGTTCCCGCTGATGTTTGTAAAATGTGGTTAATTTTACATTGAAAAAAAAATGTATAAGACATCGAATGTTGTATTAACAAAACTGGTATTTCGAGAAGTAGTTCATGTAAGGTTAAAGTTAGCTGCAACCGTACTGGTTTAAGAGAATCCTGGTACGATCACTGAAACCACTTGCTCCAAATTTGCAGTGCCTGAAAACATGGGCTGTGCAAGAATTCACTGTGAAGGAACCAGTAGAAAATTATAATTTGTAGTTGATAAAATCTGCAGCTGTTTTTTTTCCCCTGAAAAACCTCTGAACCTCTCAGTTGTGCCTTAAACAGAATAGTATTCAGGGTGCATGTTAGTGTTTTTCTTGTGTGTCTATTGACGCACCGACCATGGTATTGTGAGTTGCTGTTTGGATGCAGTGCATATTTTGACTTAGTGTCAGGATGAAGGATGAGAAAAACTCCTTTAGGGAGTTGCTGAGGAGACAGAAACAAGTTTATGTCAGCTGCAGATACTACAGGAATAGTGTTTGGGTGCAAGTATGTATAATACTAAATATATACGCACAAATCCACTGCAGGAGAGCTGTGATTTAAAAGAAAAGTAGGTACAGCTTTATTAATTTACAAGCACGCAGTTGTAACATTTTGTGTTACACCTTAATCATTGAGAAAAACATACAGGACAAAGAAATAGGGAAACAGGATATAAATTCACATGAATGATGCACAACAAATAAGAGTACAGCCGTATGCTCGTTAGTTAATAAACTGTTCCTACTTTTATTTTTAAATAGTTTCAGCATTTAGTAGATAGTTAATAGTGTTTTAATGAAAACTTACGGTAGAATTTTTCATTCTTTCATTTTCTTGCTATGAAAATTTGAGTATATCATTTTTTTAAATAAACTTTTCCATATCATTTTTTTTATAGAAATTTTTTTCTGTGCATTTTTTTTTTGGTCCATTTAAAAAAGAAAGTACATACAATCCTCACTTTCTGATGTGGTTCCAATCTGATGGCTATGTTGGAAAAGGAAAGTAAAATGAGTTTCATAGGGGTGAGTATATAGTACTTTACTGTCGGTAGATGAGTGATTATACAGTACTTTACTGTCAGTAGATGAGTGAGTATACAGTACTTTACTGTCAGTAGATGAGTGAGTATACAGTACTTTACTGTCGGTAGATGAGTGAGTATACAGTACTTTACTGTCAGTAGATGAGTGAGTATATGGTACTTTACTGTCAGTAGATGGGTGAGTATATAGTACTTTACTGTCGGTAGATGAGTGATTATACAGTACTTTACTGTCAGTAGATGAGTGAGTATACAGTACTTTACTGTCAGTAGATGAGTGAGTATACAGTACTTTACTGTCGGTAGATGAGTGAGTATACAGTACTTTACTGTCAGTAGATGAGTGAGTATATGGTACTTTACTGTCAGTAGATGAGTGAGTATACGGTACTTTACTGTCAGTAGATGAGTGAGTATACGGTACTTTACTGTCAGTAGATGAGTGAGTATACGGTACTTTACTGTCAGTAGATGAGTGAGTATACAGTACTTTACTGTCAGTAGATGAGTGAGTATACGGTACTTTACTGTCAGTAGATGAGTGAGTATATGGTACTTTACTGTCAGTAGATGAGTGAGTATACGGTACTTTACTGTCAGTAGATGAGTGAGTATACAGTACTTTACTGTCAGTAGATGAGTGAGTATACAGTACTTTACTGTCAGTAGATGAGTGAGTATACAGTACTTTACTGTCAGTAGATGAGTGAGTATACAGTACTTTACTGTCAGTAGATGAGTGAGTATACAGTACTTTACTGTCAGTA
Organism: Achatina immaculata; assembly: GCA_009760885.1. Lineage (NCBI taxonomy): Eukaryota > Metazoa > Mollusca > Gastropoda > Stylommatophora > Achatinidae > Lissachatina > Lissachatina immaculata. Next base: position 18,286,571 of record CM019698.1, read on the forward strand.
GATGAGTGAGTATACAGTACTTTACTGTCAGTAGATGAGTGAGTATACGGTACTTTACTGTCAGTAGATGAGTGAGTATATGGTACTTTACTGTCAGTAGATGAGTGAGTATACAGTACTTTACTGTTAGTAGATGAGTGAGTATATGGTACTTTACTGTTAGTAGATAGATGTGTTTTGGAGCATTAGAAATAAACAAGATTTGTGCATAAACTTTGAGGTAAGTAGTTTTTTACATGAAAAAGTACTGTGTAGTCTAACAAAATATTTGTAAATTTACAGTTTAAGTCCTTTATATAATGTATTTGTGTTTGGAAAAATGGAATGCCATGAAGTGAGATATCAGAAAGTGGGGACTGTCACTGTATGTAATGCACAGACACCAGTGAACATCACGAACTATGATGTAGTTAATTGTTTCATTTTATTTTATGCCAGTCAGTATTTTATCCATGCACCTGGAATTAGCCTGGTTAGCTGAGTGGTTAGGCGCTTGGTTTGCTAATCCGGTGGTACCAGGTTCAGTCTCAGCAGTGGGATTTTTTTCTGGTACGCACCAAAAAAGCCCTGGGGTTGACCCAGCCTCTAAACTGAGAGAGTAAAGTGGCCAGGCGTGATACTGACCACATCACACTTTCATGTGTCCAAGGTCGTGGAAAATACGGGGCTAACACTGTATCCCCCCAATATGCATTAATGGCGTGGGAAACGGGAATTTTCCCTTTTTTTTTTTAACCTGGAATTAGTTTTTATCTGGGCATTTTGAATTAGCTTTCTCGATTTGATGTCAAGAGACATTTGCATTTCAGATTAAAAAAAAAAAAAATTCTGTTCCTGTGGGAAAAACAGTACATCAAAATTGTTCACTTGGAATAGTGTGCCATCTTGATGTTTATGCCAGGTGGCATTTTGCATGTCACATTAAAAAAAAAAAAATTCCATTCTTGATAAAAAGCAATTGTGCACTTGGAATTAGTTTACCAGCTACTTATATTGTGCCAGATGGCATTGTGAGGCCAGAGTTTTGTTTAAGGATTTGATGAATCAAATGTGACAGGTGTCTGCTCAGATGCCGGGGCTAGAAAGTCGGACCCAGCCTCACTTCCTCAAATTTCTTCCAGGAAGAAGCTGTCCTGTGGTGGTCTAGCAAGCGACACAGGGATTCATGCAATCTTGTTGTAATGGACTCCATTGAGAGGCCTGCTGTTACAGACAAATGTGTGGACATTGGCCCATCTTTGATATACGCTCTTAAAAATCATGAAAGACAAAGTATCTTTCTGCCACCGTTGTCGTGATTCAGGAAAAGATGATCATAGATATGGAGAAAGATAATTATGAGTAGGGAAATGATGCTCTTAAACAGGGAGAAGATGCTCATAAACATGATAAAGATCACTACAAATTGGATGAAGAGTGAAGAACTTGGTTCTGTGTCAATGGGGAGAAAAATGAAGGAACCAACTCTGATTTTGAACTTTCCGTTTCCTGCACCATTAAAAAAGTTTGAGTATTTTCATTTTTGAGTTCATTATTCTTCCAGGGTAACTATGCTTTTTTTTTTTTTTTTATAAATGAGCTCAGTATGACTTACAGTTTTGTTCTTTATATGCTAGCAGTTTGGCTGTGTCACTGTCAAACATTGTCAGTCTTTGGACACATTTTTGTCAACGCTAGCTTGTGGATTATCCATCTGGGTCAGCTGGAGGTGGTCCAGGGCTCGGCAAGAGACTGCAACAATCTCTGTTCAGCCAGTGCAAAAACTCTAAGAATATTTTTCATCTCAAACTTAACCTGTAGTGATAATAATGGATCGAACATGTCAGTGATCTTTTGATAGAATAATCTTAGACATAACTTGCTGAATGACCTGGATCAGGTGGTACTTGAAGGGCTTGCATGTCTCAGAAATGATTAAAAAAAAAAAAAAAGGACAGTTCTTTAAAAGGATAGTTCTTTACTTACCACAGAAGACATACATGAGTGCATTGTTTTGCAACCCTGTATGTAAATCAGATTTTATATAATTTGCTGTATACCTTATATGGTATTTTACATTACCACTTTGTTTTGTAAAATTCTATAGTTTTGCACATCTTAAATTGTATATATTAGTTCACATTTACGTATCGGAGCTGTGCAAGTCAGGGTCCTTCAGTAGTCATTTCTGATCTGATGAAATATTTATCTTATCAGCAAAATTGTTCCCCCTCTATTATGTGATATAAAGTTGTGATTTTTATTATTTTTTTGAGTTGTGTTTTCCTTGCCTTGGATACTTGTTTAATCTAATAGATATCTTAGATGGGAAGATGTGTAATATGAGGTGGTATTGGGAAATTCCCGAATGTACTTGCTGTGACTGTACCATTTGACAGATGCACACAGAACACTGAAAGTCATTACTTCCAAGCGTGCTGAGTCTGCCACCTCATATCTACGCGTGTTCAATTTGTACACACAGTTTTGCATCCTTGTATTAGAACTGCTCTGTGGTTGTTATGATGGCTGACAAATTTGAACAATGTGCTTGCATCGAGTTTTGCATGAAGCTCAGTAAATCTGCTGTCGAGGGACTTGGAATGTTTCCTCAGGCTTGTGGCAAACATTCTTTAGGTTGAACACAGGTTTTTGAGCGACACACACAGTTTTTGGTTATAAATTTATATAAAACTGATTATATATACACAAAAAACTCTGCAGTAAAGCTGTGACAATACAATGTTAAGACAGAAAAATGAACAGCTTTATTAATTAAATGAACACACATTTGTAACATTTGTTTACACCTTATTCATACAAAAATGGCAGAGTTGTAGAAAAGGAAGAGAAAATATAAATTTAAGTCATTGATACACAACAAATGGGAATGAAGAAAAAAAATAATAGAAAAAAAAATGTTTCCATTCTTACAATTGATTGTAAATTTGTACTTTCTCTTCTCTTCCTATCACTTTGTTGTTTTTGTATGATTAAGGTGTAAGTGGAAATGTTACAAACGTGCATTCATAACATTAGGTTTTTTAGTGGCACATGCATTGTAAGGCTGGTTGAGGGGTTCTCTTCAAGATGAAGGGCATTCGCCAAGACAACGCCAGAAAATGTGGAAAAGATTCATTCATGGACTGTTGCAGAGCAATCCACTCTCACTTAATTGGAATCAGTTATGGGAATCTGCCAGGAAATTCTCACAGAAAACCTGAACATGCATTGTGTTACTGTGAAATTTGTCCTCTGGCTCACGATGCTCAGTCTAAAGTCTTGATGTGAGACTCGAGTTTCATGAGACGGCTAATGATGTCCCACACCTTCCGTACTGACCTTACTGTCATAAAGTAAGATTTCGCCTTGTTCCCCAAAATGACACCGAAGCTGAAGGGGTGCTGCTTTGATACCCTAGATGAAATCCAGATGGAGTTGCAGCTAGTACTGGGGCCTTTATGAAAAAGACTTCCACTGTGCTTTTGAGATGTGGAGGAGATGCTGATTTGCTGTGTACAATCCTAAAGGGAATATTTCAAGAGGGAATGTCCAGTATCATTTCTCTTGGTCTTCATCCCTCTATTTTTTCCTGTTGTTATAATATTTTCAATGCCCCCTCTTCTCATTGCATGTCCTATGAAAGTACATTGTCTCTCTCTTATTTTTTCAACAAGATTTTTTTGTCTCTCCAGCTCTTCTCATACATTCTTCGTTAGTTATTTTTGCTGTCCAGGGGATTCGCAACATTCTTCTAATAAACCACATTTCTGCTGCTTCCAATGATTTTTGTGCAGACCTGCCTATTGTCCATGATTCACTTCCATATAACAAGATAGGTTCAATATAGCATTCAATAGAGGTAAGAACAGCAGGCAATAAATAAGATGCCAGACTGAGAGTGAAAAAGAGCAAAAAAATTGATGAGAGTGAGCAAGTGTAGCAGAGTGTGAATAGATAAGAACTTTGTGAGAGAGACAGCGTAGCCTTAAAGTAGTAAACACTAACAGATTTTGACAGGGAGGAAACATTAGAATGTGAAGAAAACTACACTGTGAAAAGAACGTGAAAGTAGATGAGAACAGCAGATTGTGAAAAAGACACTAGAATGTGAAAGTATTTGAGAACAGCAGATTGTGAAAAAGACACTAACATGTGAAAGTAGCTAAGAGCAGTAGGTTGTGAAAAAGACACTAGAATGTGAAAAAGACACTAACATGTGAAAGTAGCCAAGAGCAGTAGATTGTGAAAAAGACACTAGAATGTGAAAGTAGTTGAGAACAGCAGATTGTGAAAAAGACACTAGAATGTGAAAGTAGTTGAGAACAGCAGATTGTGAAAAAGACACTAGAATGTGAAAGTAGTTGAGAACAGCAGATTATGAAAAAGACATTAGAATGTGAAAGTAGTTGAGAACAGCAGACTGTGAAAAAGACACCAGAATGTGAAAGTAGCCGAGAGCAGCAGATTGTGAGAGTAAAGCAAGCCTAGACTTAACCAGTGGAGAAAAATATAAAAAAAAAACATTAATGCAAACTAACACATGGCAAGGAAACTAATCACATGAATCAGGCAGCAATCACATGATTCAGGAAACAATCACAGGAACCAGGAAATAACCACACGAATCAGGAAACATAATTATATGAATCATTAAATAAATTTATTTTCCACAATTTCTGTTTTATTCGATGGTCGCAGACACTCTCAGACTACAGTCAGGGCAGATCTATGAGATCCTGACATAACACGCCCACTATCTTTCTTCACATGCAGGCGATTTCACAAATCAGCAAGGCAGGATTAACAACACTATGAAAAAAAATGCCAAAAGAAATAACATGTCGGAAGCAAACGTGAACATTCATAAGATAATCGACTTAAACGCAGGACACGCTAAAGGAAAATGTAATTTTTTTTTCAACGAAGCCAACAGTATTTTGTTATACATGCCAAATGACACAATAAATGAAGTTAGTTGGGTTTAACAATGAAGGAAAAGATCTGAAAAAAAAAATGACACTGACACTGACACTTAAAGCACATTTTAATGAACACCCTGTTTTTCATTCTTTTAGTTTTTTTTTTTCATAAATTTTATGACATATTGAAAGATTGCCATGTGAAACATGTATAATTATCCTTGCAATACAAAGGCATACACTGAAAGGACACTTTTTTTTAGAAACAAGGAAAATTATAGATAAAAACCTTGTGGACAAATGGGTAGTTAAGCTGTAGTCAACAGGGGACACTATAGAAGGGAGATAACAGCCGAAATGGGGTGGGTAACTACAAACTGTTGGAAGGATAATTGCAAATGAAAGGGAAGGAACTTAATTTTTTTTTTAAAAAGTGGGTTTAAGTAAGTGTAACACTAAAAATTAACACTAAATACAGTTGGTAGTTACTAACAGGCGCCACATACAACAAATATTATACAAGGGTGGTAAAAGAAATTCTACAACAGCATGGGGAAACCAGGGTGACTCTCATTACTTGCCCTAATGGCTACGTGCTGTAACGTTTCTGCTATTGACACGTGGTGATCCGATGCTGTTTAGAATATGGATACATCCTGCCATGCTGTGCTTTCTGTTTGCTGTTTTCATGGTGTAGCTTCAAATGCTTAAAAAAAAAAAAGATTTACTTCATGTTTCCATTTCTGCCTTCTTTCATCTCCATATTCTAAATACCCTCAGATCCTGCCAGGCCAACTCTACAACAAATATATCATTTTCAGTAGCACCTGTGTAATCTAATTCATCAGGGTAAATGACATTACTCTTAAATCCTGCCAGACTAACTCTACATCAGATATATCTTGCATCATCTCTAGTATCTTTGCAATTAACTCCACATCAAATATATCTGATATCATTGTTAGTTCCTGCTCTGCTAGCTCTATATCAAATATATCTTATATCACTTTTTAGTTCCTGTCCCATTATCTCTGCATCAAATATATCTAATATCATTGTTAGTTCCTGTTCCTACTAGTTCCACATCAGATATATCTTATATCGCTGTTAGTTCCTGTCCCACTAACTCCACATCAAATACAAGGTCCGACAATTAAGCAGTGAGACTAATTACATAAACAATAACATAAACAACAGTTAAAGATATAACCTGTATTTTATTCAAAGTAAGCCCCTTGTGCACTGATACAGCAAGTGGCACGATCTAACAAACACTGGAATGACCTCTGCAATTCTTCTGTTGGTAAAAAAAAAAAAAACTCGATGTTACGGCCCCTTGGATGTCATCTGTATTGTCAAAGAAGCGTCCATTCAATGGTAAATTTAATTTTGGAAATAGAAAATAATCACAGGGAGACAAATCTGGGGAATAGGGTGGATGGTTGAGAACACACGCTTGGTTTTGGGCTAAAAATTCCTGTACAACTACCGCCCGGTGGGCCAGTGCATTATCATGAAGAAGGAAAAAACTGCCAGGTGTTGAAACACTCGGGTCGGACCCCTGACAGATCCCGTTTTTTTATGTCAAACCAAGCTGTTGATTCAACATTTATTCTTACTGCTGCTTGTTGGTCTAGATACACCAATGATGTTAATTGTATCAAATGTGATGGAAATCCCATTTTTTTCATTATTTCCCAAAGTTGCTGGTGTTGTACACAATCAAATGCCTTTGAGTAGTCCATAAAGGATAAATATAAATTCACATTAAATTCTCTGCATTTCTCTAATATTAATCTTATACTGAATATATATCTCTTGATCCTCTTCCTTGCCTGAAACCAGCTTGACTTTTTCTATTTTCTTACAAAGTCTACCCATTATGATTTTGAACAGAATTTTACTGGCATGACTAATCAGGGCAACAGTTCTGTAGTTTGTGCGTAATTTCAGGTTACCCTTTTTTTGGCAGTGGTATGAATATAGTTATTTTCCATTCTTTTGGCCAAATACCTGAATGCTTATCTTTTTACATAGTGCATGATAGATTGTTGCATATTCCTTTCCTCCTACTTTAATAAACTCAGCTGTTATCTCATCACATCCTGGTGATTTTACCATTTTTTCTTTATTGCCCATAAAACTTCTTCTATTGCTGGTTCAGGTTCTTTCTCCTCCAATAATAATTCACACTGTTGATTTCTGCTTTCACAGTCAGTTGTTTCATACATTCCTTTGCAATAATCCTTCCATCTTTCTAGAATTTCCTCTGTCTCTGTCAAGGTATTCCCTATCTCATCACAAATTACATTTAGCTAGTGTGACATTTCTCATCAATGTCTTCAGTTCTTTAAACATTTCACTGTCTCTTCCACACTTCTGATGTCCTTCTAATCTTACACAACAATCTTGTATGTATTGTTTTTTATCTTTTCTTTTGTTTCTTCGTACTTCTTTTGTTAAAGATCTGATATAACTGTTAATTCCAGCTCTACTAGTTCTACATCAAATATATCTTATATCACTGTTAGCTCTTGTCCCACTAACTCCACATCAAATATATCTGATATCATTCTTAGTTCTGTCCCATGAATCTTTTCATGAATCAGTAAATGATGCAGAAAGTACAAGCAAACAACACCAAATACAGGACATTAAACTGATGATCCAAAGCAAAGCACAGCTTCCATTAGACATGTTCACATTTAACATTTCAAGAAAATAACACTTATTCCACGACACCTTTAGCATAAATTATATTATTTATGCAAGCATGTGTTTCTGTCTGACACCCTTGTTCAGTAAGCAGCAACGTTGTGAAGGATAAAAGCCAACACGTGGATCTCTCTATGTTTCTGTGTTTTATTTCCATTAGCTCCATTTTGGGTTGTTGGCTGGGGCTTAAACTTCTGAACTCTTTTCTCATAACATTACCACGGTGATGAAAGGGGGGGAGAACACAAGCAGCTCTAATACACAAATTTTAAGTGGTTCTTTCCTTTCCTTCGATATTAACATTTGAAAAAAAAAAAAAGAATGCATATTTTGTTGTAAAAACAGCGAGTAAAACTTGCAGTCCAGCTTCTGTACAACACTTCAAAGGTTTGCTTGCATTCAAAACCTGCCCTAAGTGCAACACTTTAGAAAGTATCATGTCTCTAACTACAAAAACATCAGAGAGGAATGTATTATGTTTTACAGAATCAAAGAGTGCCCCACACCTGTGTATTACATACCAAGAACAAAAGCTAAAATCCCGGTTTCCATGTCATTAAAACATATTGGGGATATTATATCCTTTTTTCCCCCCCAAGACCATTGGTAAATGAAAGTGTCATCAGTATCACACCCGGCCGCATTGACCTTCCCAGATTTCTCTGGTACCCATTTTTAGAAGCTGGGTGGACCCTGGAGCTTTTCTGGTGGGGTGGTTAGTGGTACTAGAAAAAACAAATCTCCACTGCTGGGACTTGAACCCACTACCACTGGATTAGCAGACTGAGCATCTAACCACTTAGTTAACCAGGCATACTGATCTGTTGAAAGATAAACGACCAAGTAGTTTAGCTCAAATCCTATTAAACAAAACAGCAAAAATACTTCTATCATCAAATAACACAGTCACTATATTTGACTAGAAATGACGCAGTCATATAGCATTTTATCAATCAATAAAGTGCCATGCGGTGATTATTTCTCTCCATAATTCCGTCTTTAGACTTGATTATGAGATCTGCCGGTGACTTTCTTCCTAGCCACACTGACAGCCCATCCAGTAGCTTCTCTCTGTCTCTTCTTCCCTCAATTTTTCCAGCTGCCACAATGTGTTACAATTTTCCTCTTCTCAGAAAATGTCCTACAAATCTCGCTTGTCTGCCTCTGATCTTTGCTGTAATATGCCTTTTAACTCCAGCCTCTCTTCTTCATTGGTTTTCTTGGCTGGCCATGGTACTTTCAACATCCTTCTTATAAACCATATCTCCATGGCCTCCATTTCTCGCTGTACTCTCTTATTCATGGACCATGCTTCACATCCATAAAACAAAATTGGCTCGATGCAACATTTAAGTACTTGGAATCTTGTTTCCATTGATATGGATCTGTTGCACAAGATGTTTCTCATTTTCTGGAATGCTGACTTGGCCTGAGCATGTCTGATTTTTATTTCACTGTGACATTTCCCATCAGCTGTTATAATTGTTCCTAAGTACTTGAATCACAGCATTTTATGGATTTTTAAAATTATGGACTCCCAGATAATGGAACAAAACCAAGCAGCTGTAATTATTTCATTTCTAATTCTTTAAAAAAAAAACTATTTATATATCAGCAGTAGGATAAAGAATTTATTTTCATTCTCCATCTGCAGTAGCTGGGTATGAGCAGACTTGGTTTTTATTGGTTCTCTTGGAGACTGAAAGCAGCCAATCAGATAACGGGATAGCTGGCCAAAGCTCTGTGTTGCAAAAACCTCCCCACTGAATTAAAACAAAAAATTTTTTTTTATGTAGAGTTTCAAATATAGCATTAAATGCTGTGATTAATGATGTATTTCACAGTTTTAATATAACTTATAATCATGTGATTTTATTTTGTAACCTTCAAAGTATAATAAACTGTTGTTTTTCCACAGTCGTAATTGCATACACTAGTTTCATGTTTACAAAATGTAATGGCAATCCATCCATCATAGTATAGTCAGCAAAAGAATTACAATGAGATGCTGCATGAATTACACAATGTAGATTCAATGGGTAGTTTTGTAGATGCTAAGTGTACTGTATGATTCATTCAATGTAGATATAAAGGTGGTTGGATAGATACTAGCTTTGCTGCATCAGAAATAAAATGTAGATATGGAAGTGGTGAGCAGATATTAGCATTCCTGTATCAATCATTCAGTGTAGATACAGTGGCGGTTGGGTAAATACCAGCTTTGCTGTATCAGTCACTCAGTGTAGATATAAAGTAGGCATGGTTGATGCTAGATCTGCATGTCATTCAGTATAGATATAAGGGTGGTTGGGTAAATATCAGTGTTGCTGTATCAGTCATTAAATGTAGATATAGAGGTGGTGAGTAGTTATTAGCTTTGCTATATAAGTCATTCAATGTAGATACAGATAAACTGAGAAGATACTAGCTTTGCTGTATCAGTCATTCATTGTAAATACAGAGAAAGTGAGTAGATACTAGTTTTGTTGTATGTCATTCAGAGTAGATACAAACAGTAATAAGGTTGATGCTAGATTTGTATCAGTCATTCATGTGGATATAAGGGTGGTTTAGCAGATACTAGCTTCGCTGTATCAGTCACTCTGTGTATATATATAAGGGTGCCTAGCTTTGATCTACCAAAAATAGCACTAAGATGGACACCACGGGGGAACAGAAGTAAGGGTAGACCAAAAGAGACATGGAGAAGAACAACAGAGAGGATGTTGAGCAACAGAGGTCTCACCTGGGCAAGAGCAGAAAAAAGGCAAAGGACAGGCATTTGTGGAAAACACTTGCGGAAGCCCCATGTGCCCTGGGCACTTAAGGTTCCGAGAGAGAGAGCTTTGATCTAGTGCAGATAGAGATTACAATAACTAGCTCTTCTGTATTAGTCATTCTGTGTAGGTATAAAGTAAGGCAGATGCTAGATTTGTATCAGTCATTTAATGTAGATATAAGGACGACCATAGCTTTGTTATAGTGTAGATACAAGGCCACAAGAACTAGCTCCGCAGATGCAAAAAAAAACTGATTATGCCTAGGCCCCAGAGAAAACCAAAAGACCAGCGGAAATAAACCTGTATGGCCCAGCACAGGTCATAAAAGTAAGGGAAATGACAGTCAATCCTCAACTTCAAGCTGATCATATCATTTAGATGTCTTAAAGATGGTCCAGTAACATTCCCCCCCCCCCCCAACAGTTTTCTGGTAACACATCAAGGAAGGAACACAGTGCGCTAGTCCAGGTCAAGAAAATGTCATTCTGTTTCACAAATGGACAGCAAAGAGTCTTTCTTTTTTTCAAAACAACCGGCATTTATTTATTAATAATCACCGAAGCTTAAATTTTCCAAAACAAAACCATAGGTGTGAATAAAATAATAGTAAAACAACAAGAAAAAAAACCCAGCAAAAAATTTGTTAATAAATCAAGGATCAGCATGTTTTATGGCTGAACTTCAGCAACACATATGTAAGAATAAACCGTAATTAACAAGAACATTAAAAAAACATGAAAAAAAAAACATCTCAGAAATGCTGCTGTTATGTACACATGATTTACAAGAATTTGAATTAAAGCAAATTTACACCTGTTTTACCTTTACAGCTACAACAACCGTAAAAGAATTGAATTTTAAAAAAAAAAAAAAAAAAAGAAAGAAAGATTTGTACACAAAAAATTTTACACTTATTTACACACAACAAAAATGTTAACTTAATTTAGCAGTAATTTAAAAAAAAAAAAAATGATGTTACAAATCCTGTTTTCAATAAATCTGGACATGAGCCTGTCAATCAATCACTGAAGTCGCTCTTATTTTGTAGATACAGTAGCACCATGTACGTGGACACAGGGACCTCACACATCTAAAGACGTATCACTGAACATTTATGCTGTAATATGTACACCCAAAATATGAATGCATATAGGTTAAGAAATGAAGGAAGGCAGGCCACCATATACAACCCTGTTAACAGCAGGCAAATATATTTAAAAATAAAAAATTTAAAAAAAAACAACAACACACACAGTAGCATAGTCATTAGTGAAATGCCTTCTTATGAAAAGGTTGAGAGCTGGGAGCCTGTCATTGTCATAGTGCAAATTTTCTGTAAAAAATGTGTACCTGACAAATTTCAGAAACTCATTATTTTTCATCTGAAAAAAACTGATGATAGTCAGCAGTAACTGCCTGGAATGTGAGGTACACTATACTACACTGCACATATGTATAAACTACGAAAAAAAAAGTAAGAACAGCTTTATTAATTAACAAGTACACAGTTGTGATGTTTCGATGTGAACCTTAATCATACAAAAACACACAGGACGAAGAAATAGAGAGAGAAGATAAAATATAAATTCATATGAATGCTATGAATAAAAATTACAATAAAATGAAATGAATGGAGCACTTAGTTGTGACTTGTACGAGGCTGTGACCAGAAGTGTGCATGGTGGAGTGTTGAGAATGTTTAAATGGAGACTTGCAATGTGTGATAGGTAAACTGGGGGGGGGGGGGGGGGAGGGAAGGGAAGAGAGTGATACAATAGTAATCTAACAGGGAGAAGGTGAAATAGGTGATTATAGTTGGGGTAAAGGGGTTGTAATCTGATGCTGTGAGGAGGTTCTGAACTACATGTGACAAGTGAAAGAGAAGTGGAACTGAATGCAGAGGGATTATGACTGGAAGAGGGGAATGTCAGGTGTAGCTGAAGAGTGAGTTCAAACCATGTGGTTCAAGCATCCCATATTCCTGAATGTAGCGGTTCTCAAGTGCTAGGTGGCTTCTGTCATCAGCATGACATTGTTTGATGGTTGTTACCAGAAAATCAGATTTGCCTCTGTGGTTGGGGCCACTGAAATGATTTGGGACTGATTTTGAAGCATGCTGGGTGATATCATACAGATGTTTCTGCGCGCGGTCACCTAATCTGAGACCAGTTTCACCAATATAAGTCATCCTACATCTTTTACATACAAATGGCATATATCACATTATGGGACTCGCATGTGAATTCATCATGGAGAGTCAGGACAGTTTTAGGAAAGGTGATTGTTTTCATTTCCCAGACTACAGGGCAGGTAGCACATCGAGGGCGGTTACATTTTCTGGTGCCAACATATGCAAGGTTCCACTTCAGGTAGCTATGGACGAGGATGCCCTTAAGATTTGGTTCCTGTTTATATGCTAATATAATCACAGAAGATGTCATGAGTATCAGCATTGAGTTGGATTAGTGGCAGATGGCGATAAAGAATTTTCTTAACCATCTGATCTGCACATAAAGCTGTCAGTATAAACTACGAGACCACCCAGGTCCGGGGACATTTATCTTGTTACATACCAAGTGGACATTTTGTTTCGTCTCGGCTGAAATTAGCAATGATACTACCTTATCTTACAACTGCTTCTTAAACACTGACAAATAAAAAAAATTTTCTGTTGAATATGCTTACAAAAGTATTCAACTTTATTACATTCTAATCCAAGTTGAACCAATGGCTATCCTAGCAAAAAATATCTCTGTATGGACAAGCAAAGGTCATGAGATGTGAAGTGTGTGTATGGACGGGGAAAGGAGTTGGTTGATTTATTATCAGAAAGAATATCAAATCTACCAAACAGCAAGGAACACTGGCAAGTATTGGACACGGACACCTGGTATCTTCAGCCCTGTGAAGTGGTTACATGCCAACAACTTGCAGACCTTTGGGGGGGTCATGACTCAGAGGGGGCCCCAACCCTTTTTTACAGCATTAGAAGTTTTAAAGAACCGAAATGCTTACATGAAGGGGGGGGGGGGAATCATTCTCAGCGATCTAAGGTGTTGTTTTTATCTCTGCAACAGAGAGTTCCCGACCTGTATCAATATGTGTAAACTTATACTGAGATTTTGTTGCTGTTGAGGTCTGGTCTTTGTGGTTGTAACACTCATTAAACACTGTCAATTTTTGTTGTTTACCGTGTCCTACAGGCTATTACTGCTGAAGCTGCTGTGAAGTTGTGAGAGATTTCAGTGACTCTACAACAAAACTGTCATCTCACTTCACTTTGACCAATGACCAGCCACTCTGACCAACAAGGTACAAAACTGACCACGTGCAGGTCAAGCCTGCTTCTTAATCCCACATTTCCCATTCTTCACCCATTTTTAAGACTCTCACCACAGATATCACATGCAAACAGTTTTAAGTTCATATTCACCATCCATCAACAAAGCAACAACATGCTAAATGTTCTGCAGAACACTGTTGGAAACACGAAACCTTCTCACAGTACAAGAAACTGAAAGCTGCCAAAAGCAGTGGAAAAAAATAAAAATCAGTAATCCACTTTTAATTTTAAAAAGTACATTTCGCTAAAGAAAAAAAAAAACTTATCTCATGCCATTCTGAATGAACATTTAACCCAAGTCCAAAACTAATAATAATAATACTAATAGTGATAATAATCATCATTATCACTTTATGATCACTTTTAGTCTTGGAAGAATACATAATTGGAAAAAAAGAGAGGAAGACCAAGGTGAAGATGGCTGCAAGACATTGTTGGCAATCTGTGAAAGATGCATCAGCAGCAGGCCATCTTGCTTACAACTGAGAGGCCTACAGGAGAGCCGTTAAACAGGCAAAAAAAAAAAAAACCAAAAAAAAAACCACCAAACAAACTAGATTATTGGATTAAAAAAAAAAAAAACATGAAAGATTAATCTTCCTGCAAATGGTCCGAATCGACTGAAGAAATATCCAACTATTTATGCAGCCATGATTTTTTAAAAGCTTTCACGATTACTGCCTCATAGGTAGGACAGTCCAGTATATTATATAACCAAATAAAATCCATGACCCTTGAACATTCTTTATCTTATCTTATATCTTATATCCTTCCCGTGCCGTTAGACGTCACATAGGGCTCGCAAAGTAGTTCGCCAATATTTCCTGTCTTCGCAAAGTAGTTCGCCAATATTTCCTGTCTTCGGCGAGTCTTTCAACCTCAACAAAGGATTTTATGCCTGTTAACTTGGCCTCTCTTAATAATGTTCTCTTCAGAGTTTCACGCGGTCTGCCCCTTTTATGGAAACATTCTTTATATATAACAAAAAATCTCAAACTTGATGGTTTACTGGGAAATGACATGAGTCTATTTATAAGCACGTACAGTAGTTTAAACTTACAAATGGTGAACTTAGAACCATTGTTTCTATCAGAACAATGAATGAGTGCTTTAAAACATTTGACCAAATATTTGACTGAACTCTTACTGAATGATGCCACAAGAACATTTTGTATAATCAAACAGAGCAGCTATAGGGGAAATGATGCTCTGCCTCTTTTTTTAAAATGCTACAGCAAATTTTAATTATCAGCTCCCTACTATGAATCCTATCTTCTTCTTTGAGCAGCTGCTGAACTAAGCAGCTTCCTGAGCCACTGAGGCTCACCTGCTGCAGACAGGTCACATCTCCATTCCTCTCTGTCCTTGATTTTTTTCTTGCCAACTGTCGATTCAAAGAACATGTATATCTTATAGGCTGTCTCGCCATCATTGTCTAGGTCTACCTCTTGGTCTATCCCCTTTCATCACTTCCACATAGGCCATCACTGTGTGAAGCCACATGACTGCAATTATTTCATTTTTAAATTGTTCAAAATCTGTCCCCCCCCCCCCCAGAACTTTCTAGAATTTCCAAGAACTGCACCAGACAGGTATCAGCAGACTTTTTTTTTTTCTCCAATTGGATCTCTTGGTGAGTAGAGTGCCCAAGTGGACACCAGGACGTCTAACCAAGGTCCTGTCCCACTTTCTACAAGTTATCCCTGAGGAATGGCCGTGTCACAGCAGCCCAGCAATTAGCCAGGATCAGTGTGGGTTTCTTCTTGACGCTGTTGCTCACCAAATAGTCTGACAATAAAGATCAGCTCACCCTGGAGAGTGAGAGACATCTTTCA
The DNA here is from genome assembly GCA_009760885.1 of Achatina immaculata. Taxonomy (NCBI): domain Eukaryota; kingdom Metazoa; phylum Mollusca; class Gastropoda; order Stylommatophora; family Achatinidae; genus Lissachatina; species Lissachatina immaculata. The sequence continues at coordinate 18,302,145 of CM019698.1, forward strand.
GTGTCTCCCCCAGCAAAATGCAGGTAAAGCCATGACAATCAAAATTATCATCAACATGATCATGAATCATTACTGGGAAGCAGTGCAAACTACTCATCCCCGTAACATTCTCAATAACAATGAATATATGAACATCTTATATGCCATAGTTACTTTTGGCCAATTTGAAATATAAATTAAAAGATGAAAATTTTTTCATTTCAAAATTTTAAATGTTAGCTCCTCTGGTTATAAAGCACATTCTGCATCAACTTAATACAAAAATGTTGATTAGCAAACAAAAGCTGAAACATCACTGCCAAAATTAGTATCCTCAGCCTTGTCAAGAAGAGGACTGGCACAGACGGAAAGAGATGTCAAACATGTGCCCAGGCAAATAAATATCTTCTTTAGCAGCTCTGGCACAAAAATCAGGCTTCTTACACATTAAGGCTTTGGTCAGGTATCATCAGGTGATGTCTGTGCTGTCCACCGCTTGATCTGACTGGCTCTTTTCAGCGGCAGGTGGGCTGAACCAGAAATGTGTCAATCCTTGATCAGGACCCACAGGACCTGGGTTATGTCAATCACTTTCTAAAAAGCAAGGTGACACAAAACTTTTATGACCCATTTTCAGCGTTCATGAACCCCAGCAGGCTCCAAATATCACGAGAAGGAGAGAGCTTCCGAGCTCCTGCTCAGCTGACAAGGGTGGGAGGGGCTTCTGATTAGATGTGTGCGTGGGATGCGGTCCAATGCCTTGGAAATCTGTGCAAAGTCTGGTCGATCACTAGCACGGAAAGCCCAACATGACATGAGAATCTCCTGGAAAAGAAAGGTTATAGAATGTTACAATATATGTGAAAAATTGGCCATGACTGGAATGATAAATGGCAAAAGACAAAGAGGGTGGGGATGATGACAGAAATACCTGGACGGAACGTCTGCAAGGTGTAGCAGGAAAACTGCAACTGAATCGAGACACGGAGGATCGAGCAAGATGGGGAGAAATGACTGCCTATGCCTATCAGCATGACACTGATAACACGAAAAATATGATCATTTACAAATTATGAAGAAAACAACCTATGAAACCACTTACCTTGACCTCTCTAGGTGTCACAGTGCACAGTGATTGTCTGATGCCCCGCCCAACTTGCCAGATGATGGTCTCGCAGGGCTGGTTGCGAAATGGCCATTCATTGCATAGCAGTTCATACCACACTGTTCTATATTTTAAAAAAAAAGACACAATAAATACAAATAAAGTCAACAGCAATGCACAACTACAGCACCAATAACATCTTTTTTTTCTGTCTTGTCTCATTCTTTTATATGCCTTTCAGTGATGAGGGGGCAAACAGACTTCTTGATAGGGGTTGGTGGTTGCATAATTTTTTATATGCAAAAAAAAAAAAAACTGTTTTCAACTCAGGTGTTGCCTCATAATTTCTTCTATGTTCAGCTTAGTATGCCCCGCCATCTAGAGAAGATGAACAATCACCTCTGTGAATTCGTACAACAGAAGTTCAGTCCCTATATGAGTCTCATAGTTTTTCCATTCAAGAACTTTCCTTGGGGTCAGGTTTGGGCTCTTTAGACCCCATATAAGGAAAGACTTTCATGTGAATGTTCTTTTTCTCCCTACACTGAGAGAGACATGTGAACGATCTACTCTGATGAACCTCAGTCTTGAAGGCAAGTATTCCATGAGGCAGTTACCTAAGACAAATATCCCTCTATTTCCATGTGGAATCCAGTCCACTACTTGCTCTGACCTGTCTGTTTTTTTTTTGTTTTTTTTTGCATGCACTACATGACCAAGCAATCTCCAAAACTGTATCTCAAGATCAGGTTCCTTATTCTTGTATGAGCTATTGGATTCTCAGTTATCTACCTTTGTCTTTAGTTTTCACAGGTATCAAATTTATGTTCAAGAAAACTAATTATATTCAACATTTTAGTATTAAAAAAAGAAAAACACAACTCTATAATTCCATAGTCTGTGTAATGAGTGCTAAAAAAACTAAAAATAAAAAAAGTGGAAAATGACCATCCCTGGCCAAAGAGCGAAAAGCTGACTGTTGTATTAGGGAGTGAAGGTGCTGCCTGATCTGGTGGTCAATCTATAGCTGGGGTGCTCGGGTCAAGGCTGGTGAACCAAAGCAAACAACCCCTGTCTCACATCTCCCCACAGCAGTGGGAATATGCCACGGGTCCCACAGAGGTGGAGTCTGTTGGGGGGTCCCACAGCGGTGGAGTCTGCCGCGGGTCAGCATTGCACTCCCCCGCCTTTCAGTGCCACTTAGGTTCTGAAAAAAAAAAAAGGTGCCATAACCAGCTCCCAGTTTGACACAATCCTCTGTGCCTTAACACCTTGACTGCATGAGCTGGCCAAAGAATACTGTGCTCACAGCTAACAGCAGCAAGACAAACTGTGCTAGAAATCAGTGATATCAGGACCAGTGGTCAAGACCCTGCTCTGACTTCTTGTGCTGTCCCTAAAAGTGGCATGTTGCTGTCGTTCAGCCAGGGTCACCAGCTGCTCTCGAAAGTGGTGGACTTTGCTGAAAAGCTCTTTGTGGGTCTACTCCATAGACTGAAATAGCATGCAAAAGTTTATTTCTGATTTGACTCCATATATGTGTTCAAAATCTTAACATATTCTTAAAAAAAAAAAAAAAGCAACTCAAATTGGCAGTTACAAAGTGATCAAAAACAAAAGCAAACAAAGTGATAAAAGAACTAAACCAAACAAGGTAATACAACAACCAAATCAAATAAGGTGATATATCAACCAAACCAACCAAGGCGATACAACAATTAAATAAAACAAGGTGATACAACCAAACCAAACAAGGTAATGCAACAACACAAACCAAACAAGGTGATACAACAATCAAACAAAACTAAATGATGCAACCAAACCAAACAAAGTAATACAACAACATAAACCAAACAAGGTGATACAACAATCAAACAAAACAAGGTAGTACAACCAAACCATACAAGGTAATACAACAACACAAACCAAACAAGGTTATACAACATTCAAACAAAACAAGGTGATGCAACCAAACCAAACAAGGTGATGCAACCAAACCAAACAAGGTAATACAACAACACAAACCAAACAAGGTGATACAACAATCAAACAAACAAGGTGATGCAACCAAACCAAACAAGGTGATACAACAACACAATCCAAACAAAGTGATACAACAACACAAATCAAACAAGACAATACAACCAAACCAAAATGATACAACCAAACCAAACAAGGTGATACAACAACACAAACCAAACAAGGTGATACAACAACACAATTCAAACAGTGACACAACAAAACAAACCAAACAAGGTGACGCAACAATCAAACCAAACAAGATGATACAACAACACAATCCAATCAAGGTGATACAACCAAACCAAACATGGTGACACAACAACCAAACAAAACAAGGTGATACAACACAAACCAAACAAACAAACAAAATGAGATCACTCATGAAAACTGAACCTCACCCAAAAGCATACAAGTCTGACATTTTAGTAAAAGGCAGGTCAGACTCGGACTGCTGCATAGCTCTGAGAACACGTATTATCTCTGGGGCCAAATAACACAGCCAGCCTTTCGGCACACTCAGCCAGTTATCCTTCCTGGAATGTGAGAAGAATAAAGAGTTGCTGATGTGGTTTATGCAGTTCATGTGATTTATGTAGTCATATCTTTAAAATCATCTTTATACTGCTCTTTTTTGTCTGTCAAGACAGTACAGAAGCAAGTGGACATTAGCTCAGTATAGAAGCAAGAGGATATAAGCTTGGTATAGATGGAGGTGGATATTAGCTCAGTAGAGAAGCAAGAGGATATAAGCTAAGTATAGAAGGAAGTGGATATAAGCTCAGTATGGAAGCAAGAGGATATAACCTTGGTATAGAAAGAAGTGGATATTAGCTCATTATAGGATATAAGCTTTGTACAGAAGGAAGTGGATATTAGCTCAGTACAGAAGCAAGTGAATAAAAGCTTGGTTGAAAGGAAGTGGATATTACCTCAGTACAGAAGCAAGTGAATAAAAGCTTGGTAGAAAGGAAGTGGATATTAGCTCAGTACAGAAGCAAGTGAATAAAAGCTTGGTAGAAAGGAAGTGGATATTAGCTCAATACAGAAGTAAGTGGATATTAGCTCAGTATAGAAGTAAGTGGATATTAGCTCAGTATAGAAGTAAGTGGATATAAGCTAAGTATAGAAGTAAGTGGATATAAGCTAAGTATAGAAGTAAGTGGATATAAGCTAAGTATAGAAGTAAGTGGATATAAGCTAAGTACAGAAGTAAGTGGATATAAGCTAAGTACAGAAGTAAGTGAATATATGATCAGTACAGGTTAATGGATATAAGTTTGGTACACAAGAAAATGATTCATCGCCTTCTCTTATTGCTGCCCACCCACCTGTTGCATTATTATTCTGTTGTTCTTCTACTTCCATCTTTTCCTCTGAGAATAATTTTTCATAAATTATGTCTCTTGAGATGGGCCAAAACCCTACAACATGGAATGTCTACCAAACAAGATGAACAGAGAAGCCAACATTAATAACCTACTAGCTACTACCACAGCTCTGCTACCACAAACTTACTTGGTACCCCTGCATAACCTGGTAATATGGAACAGACCAAAGTCAGCTATGACCACCTTCCCGCTGTCCATGAAAATATTCTTTGTCCTTAAATCTTTGTGGATTATTCCCCTTGCGTGAAGGTAACTCATGCCCTGGGAAATGAGACAAAAGTTGCTCAGCGGGTTATGTCATGTGATCAAACTGCAGCAATGAAAATAACAGAACACAGAAACCACGCAGAGAAGCAAACAGTCTTTTTCACAGTTTGTAATACAGGTACTGAAACACCAAAACGTTAAAGACCTAGACAACCTGACAGAAGCCCTATCATTAGCAAGTGCAACATTCAATAAAGCAGTCATACAGTGGATGCCCACAGTAACAACCAAGGAAATAACGAGACAGACAGACTGGCAAAAGAGAGAGAAGAATGCAGCAAATTGATAGAAGCACAACATATGAACAAACAAAAAACATACTAAAAGTCATATATAAAGACAAATGGACAAAACAGCACCCCACAGCCAAAACAGATGATGAATGCTACAAGCTCCCAAGAAAAGACCAAATGAGAACAGGACATTGCAGGTGGAGACATCATCTATACCAGAAGCTGAAAATTGGCACAACAGATCTAAGTGCTTGTAGCAAAGCACAACTGACACGACATCACATTCTTCAGAGTTGCCAGCTACACAACCCACTCAGGCAAAAGGCCTGGACCTGGCCAGACCCCAGCCCTTTACAAAGAGAAGCTCTACGGTAATGCTGGCCAGACCCCAGCCCTTTACAAAGAGAAGCTCTACGGTAATGCTGGCCAGACCCCAGCCCTTTACAAAGAGAAGCTCTACGGTAATGCTGGCCAGACCCCAGCCCTTTACAAAGAGAAGCTCTACGGTAATGCTGGCCAGACCCCAGCCCTTTACAAAGAGAAGCTCTACGGTAATGCTGGCCAGACCCCAGCCCTTTACAAAGAGAAGCTCTACGGTGACGATGGCCAGACCCCAGCCCTTTACAAAGAGAAGCTCTACGGTGATGCTGGCCAGACCCCAGCCCTTTACAAAGAGAAGCTCTATGATGATGCTGGCCAGACCCCAGCCCTTTACAAAGAGAAGCTCTATGATGATGCTGGCCAGACCCCAGCCCTTTACAAAGAGAAGCTCTACGGTGATGCTGGCCAGACCCCAGCCCTTTACAAAGAGAAGCTCTACGGTGATGCTGGCCAGACCCCAGCCCTTTACAAAGAGAAGATCTACGGTGACGATGGCCAGACCCCAGCCCTTTACAAAGAGAAGCTCTATGGTGATGCTGGCCAGACCCCAGCCCTTTACAAAGAGAAGATCTACGGTGATGCTGGCCAGACCCCAGCCCTTTACAAAGAGAAGATCTACGGTGACGATGGCCAGACCCCAGCCCTTTACAAAGAGAAGCTCTATGGTGATGCTGGCCAGACCCCAGCCCTTTACAAAGAGAAGCTCTACGGTGATGCTGGCCAGACCCCAGCCCTTTACAAAGAGAAGATCTACGGTGACGATGGCCAGACCCCAGCCCTTTACAAAGAGAAGCTCTATGGTGATGCTGGCCAGACCCCAGCCCTTTACAAAGAGAAGCTCTACGGTGATGCTGGCCAGACCCCAGCCCTTTACAAAGAGAAGATCTACAGTGACGATGGCCAGACCCCAGCCCTTTACAAAGAGAAGATCAAAGGTGATGCTGGCCAGACCCCAGCCCTTTACAAAGAGAAGCTCTATGATGATGCTGGCCAGATCCTAGGCCTTTATAAAGAGAAGCTCTATGAAGATGCTGGCCAGATCCTAGGCCTTTATAAAGAGAAGCTCTATGAAGACGCTGGCCAGATCCCAAACTTTTACAAAGAGAAGCTCTACAGTGATGCTGGCCAGACCCCAGCCTTTTACAAAGAGAAGCTCTATGGTGATGGTGAAAACCTGAGGACAGCCACATTTGTGAGAGAAATTGGTGTTGATGTCTGAGCAAATAACAAAGAAGAGAAGATTATGTGATCAATGGTTTACATTATGGGTTACATCATGTGATCAATGGGTTATATTGTGGGATCTGTGGGTTACACCATGTGATCAGTGGGTTGTATTGTGGATTTATGGGTCACAATGTGTGATCAGTGGGTTACATCATGTCATCAATGGGTTGCATTATGGGACCTATGGGTTTACATTATGGGATCAGCATGTCAAACTGGTCCAGTGAGGTCAACTATGTGATCTGCAAACCTCCCCATCAGTAACCTTGACATTTCTTTCCATTTTCTGTTTTGGATAGAATTTACCTATTTAATCAAAAGGCTGGCAGAGGTCTGCCCTTTATCTGTCAGGTTTTCCCACTTTGAACTTATAAACAGAAAGTAATGCTGTGCAAGGCTGCATCATACACAATAAAGTTAGCTAAACCTTTCAGATGACAGAGAAACTGGCATTTTCTTGAGAGGACAAAACCTGTCAAACTCTCAGAACCCGCACGTGTTTTCCAGCTCTACTTTAGTCCTGCCATCCTGTCTGTGCTACTTCAAAAACACAGGGACTCACTAATTACTGTGACCAGTCTGGAGAAATTACTGTGACCAGTCTGGGGAAATTACTGTGACCAGTCTGGAGAAATTACTGTGACCAATCCAGGTAAATTACTGTGACCAACCTGGGGAAATTACTGTGACCAACCTGGAGAAATTACTGTGACCAACCTGGAGAAATTACTGTGACCAAACTGGAGAAATTACTGTCAACAAACCTGGATAAATTACTGTGACTAAACTGGAGAAATTACTGTCAACAAACCTGGAGAAATTACTGTGACCAATCTGGATAAATTACTGTGACCAAACTGGAGAAATTACTGTCAACAAACCTGGATAAATTACTGTGACTAAACTGGAGAAATTACTGTGACCAATCTGGAGAAATTACTGTGACTAAACTGGAGAAATTACTGTGACCAATCTGGAGAAATTACTGTGACTAAACTGGAGAAATTACTGTGACTAAACTGGAGAAATTACTGTCAACAAACCTGGAGAAATTACTGTGACTAAACTGGAGAAATTACTGTGACCAAAATGGAGAAATTACTACGTCCAATCTAGAGAAATTACTGTGACCAAAGTGGAGAAATTACTGTGACCAAAATGGAAAAATTACTATGTCCAATCTAGAGAAATTACTGTGACCAAAATGGAGAAATTACTATGTCCAATCTAGAGAAATTACTGTGACCAAAGTGGAGAAATTACTGTGATAAAACTGGAGAAATTACTGTGACCAAAGTGGAGAAATTACTGTGACCAAACTGGAGAAATTACTATATCCAACCTAGAGAAATTACTATATCCAATCTAGAGAAATTACTGTGACCAAACTGGAGAAATTACTGTGACCAAACTGGAGAAATTACTATATCCAACCTAGAGAAATTACTATATCCAACCTAGAGAAATTACTATATCCAATCTAGAGAAATTACTGTGACCAAACTGGAGAAATTACTGTGACCATACTGGAGAAATTACTATATGCAAACTGGAGAAATTACTATATCCAACCTAGAGAAATTACTATATCCAATCTAGAGAAATTACTGTGACCAAACTGGAGAAATTACTGTGACCAAACTGGAGAAATTACTATATCCAACCTAGAGAAATTACTATATCCAACCTAGAGAAATTACTATATCCAATCTAGAGAAATTACTGTGACCAAACTGGAGAAATTACTGTGACCATACTGGAGAAATTACTATATGCAACCTAGAGAAATTACTATATCCAATCTAGAGAAATTACTATATCCAAACTAGAGAAATTACTGTGACCAAACTGGAGAAATTACTGTGACCATACTGGAGAAATTACTATATCCAACCTAGAGAAATTACTATATCCAATCTAGAGAAATTACTATATCCAATCTAGAGAAATTACTGTGACCAAAGTGGAGAAATTACTGTGACCAAAGTGGAGAAATTACTGTGACCAAACTGGAGAAATTACTGTGACTAAACTGGAGAAATTACTGTGACCAAAGTGGAGAAATTACTGTGACTAAACTGGAGAAATTACTGTGAACAAACCTGGAGAAATAAACTGGAAACAAAAAAAAATAAACAAAACATAAATCTTTTTCTTCTCTTTATCCTGCCTTTCTTCCTTCTGGACTTCAATCACTGGAGATGATATTTCCTTCTGTCTAAGTTTTATAAAGTGGCCTGGTTATCTGAAGTGCTCGATGTACTAATCCGGTGGTACTGGGTTCAAGTCCCAGCAGTGGGGATTTTTTCCTGGTACTACCATACCAAAAAAGCTCCAGGGTCCACCCGGCCTCTAAAAATGGGTACCAGAGACTTCTGGAAGGTAAATGCTGCCAGATATGATACTGACAACATCACTCTTTCATGTGGCGAAGGTCGTGGAAATTATGGGGCTATCCCAAATATGCCTTAATGGCACGGAAATAGGAATTTTACCTTCAAGTTTTATATGCTCAGGCGTCTAGACCAGAATTATGGGTTGCCTCCAGGAATACATCATTAACAGGAGTTCTTGTGTGTGCGCTCCAATTTTCTAATAATGGTCTTTATCCTGCAGCCATGCCTGGGCTCTTAAGTCTGTAGAAAGGGCAGGTTTGCAGGATGTGAATCTTCTAGCCTGTGCTGAGTGGGTAATGGATGACCCTGAGTCCATGTAGATTTACTTGTAACCTGTGATGCCCTGTTCAGAGCTTGAAAATTATGGCCTGTTTTTGACCTATTTAATCTGATAATTTTCATATCTGTGGGGTATCTGCTGTGTTCTTTATCTCCATGGATAAGTGTTCTCTCCCTTGATGAATACACTTGCCTTGTTTGGTGATACCCTGTGCACTGAAGATCATCATTTGCTGATGTCCAGGACTTCTGTACTTTTATTAAATATTCTGAGATGGTTCTGATCAGAGCTAGCAAGAGCCTGAAGCTGGTCAAGCCACTAGTCTGTCTACAAAAGCACCAATTAGTTACCCTTATACAGATCTGATCATGGGGAATGAAATGATATTCCTCTGGTGTCATGCTTTTTAAGATCTTTTTCCTGAATGTAATGCATTCCATCGAAAACTGTCAACATCATTAAGGACTTCTACAATGTATATGTTTGTGCAGTCAAAACAGAAGAAGGGAAGCGAATGGTTCCAGACTGAAACAAGGGTGTATACTGTCTCCTTTGCTTTTTGGAATTGCAGTAGACTTCATAATGATAAAATGCTGCACAGGTAACAAAGGTATTGATTGGGTGCATGGGACCCAACTAGAAGATCTTGATTTTGCTGATGACATAACTCTTATCAGTAACAATCCCATGCAAGAAAAAAACAGATATCCTGTCTTCACTGGCTATCAAAATAGGACTTGAAATTAACAAGGACAAAACAAAAATAATGAAACTTCCCATTAATCAAAATGGAAAAATACACGTAGAAGGGACAGATATTGAAGAAGTCAATCAATTCACATACCTTGGCAGCTACATAGACCAGGATAGTGACACCAGAATGGAAGTTAGAATTAGAATTGCAAAAGCAGCATCGATCTTCAAGAATCTTGAGAACATATGGCATTCAAAAGTTATAAGCACAAAAACCAAGTTAAGATTATTCAATTCAAATACAATATCCACCCTCATCATGTGAAAGCTGGAAATCAACTAAAGAAATAGACAAAAAATTAGACTCTTTTGAGTCAGCCGCGCAGAGCTGTGCCGATCTGCACAGCGCGGGCGGTTGCTGTTGCGCAGGCCGACCGTTCTTTTGGCGAAAAAGCGCTCTCGAGTTCCGTGCGTGGGGAGACAGGCTTTCGCTCCCTTCCCGGACGGCGAGAGTTAAGGTGTTTCGATGCAGAAGCAAGTGGTTTGTCCGTCGAGCGAAGCATGTAAACGGCTAGCCAGCCAGGTTCGTGATAACGATGTAGTACGGTTTTGTCGACTGATGGTCTCGAAATTGGCCCATCTCTCGCAAAGAGTATCGGGTCTGCAGTATGTAACGTGTGTTGTTTGTGGGTGGCCAGGCTTTCTTCTCCGCTCGTTAGAGCAGAGAGAGCCGCCCCCGCCGGTTAAAGGAAATGAAACGCCGCCGGGGTCGAAAGGGATCCGCTCTGAGCAGAGCGCTGTCTCCCTTGCCCCGCGTCGGTCTGTCGGCAGATATCCGACAAAGGTTCGGTGAAGAAAGCTATCTGGTTGATCCTGCCAGTAGTCATATGCTTGTCTCAAAGATTAAGCCATGCATGTCTAAGTTCACACTGTCTCACGGTGAAACCGCGAATGGCTCATTAAATCAGTCGAGGTTCCTTAGATGACACGATCCTACTTGGATAACTGTGGCGCTGTTGGCGAGATTTTTCAGCTGCCGTGCGTGGAGCGGTGCTCTTCCCGGCCAATGAAGAAAGGTACAAATGAGGTTGCTGCGCAGCATCACTGCGGAAAAGGTGGTAGAAAGGATAAAGTGAAGCAAACAGTCAAATCATGGCACCTCTGGTCTGGAGGTCGGCCACGTCCTGAGTGCAGTCATGTCGGGTGAAATGCATGAACCGGCTTGTCTCACTGCTGGCGAGACTCTTCAAATGCCGCGCGTGGAGTGAAGCTCCTTCCAGTTAAGGAAGTAAATGCGGAAAAGAAATAAAGGTTGCTGTGCGGAGCCGATGGGAAAAGGTGGTGGAAAGTGAAGTTTAACTGGTATGTCCAGTAGTATCGCTACGAGAGCTATACCACGGCACCTCTGCTCTAGAGGCCGCCCACGTCCGAAATACACCTACACTGGTGAAATATGCCTAAACCGGCACACACCAGGGGTGGAACTTGATGGCTAGACATGTCATGCCACCTCCGCTCTAGAGGTCGGTAACGCCCGATAAACACCCATACTGGTGAATTTTGCCTAAACCGGCTCATACCAGGGGTGAATCTTGAAGGCTATACATGTCACAGTACCTCTGCTCTAGAGGTCGGTCCCGTCCCAAACACGCCCATACTGGGATAATGCCTAAACCGGCTCAACCCAGGGGTAGAAGTCACTAGTGGCGAGGATTCGTCCTCCTGGACAAAAGCTCCATCCTGGTCACAACTAGGAAGGGTAGTGGCCACGACCGCAAAATGCTGAAGTCGGAGACACTGGACCAGGGAAGTCTAGATAGGCAACCACCTCTCACCCGGCGGGTATGTATCCTAATCATGCTGAGGTTTTCCGGTGAGAAAGTCCAACCCTGGACTGGATGGGCAACCACCTCTCACCCGGCGGTGATACACGGGTATCTCAAAACACGTCGAGGTTTTCCGGTGAGAAAGTCCAACTCTGGCCTGGGTGGGCTACCGCCTCTCACCCAGCGGGGATGCACTGATATCCTAAACACGTCGAGGTCTTCCGGTGAGAAAGTCCAACCCTAGACTAAACTGGTGCAATGAAAACCACGGTGTCACGCAATCCCGCTTCCGAGACCCACCAAGAATACAGGCTAAAGCACTGTGACACTCTGAATCTCTTGTGGTCCTTTCGTGGATCTCGTGTGGTCTATTCTGGACCACACAGGGGACCACGGGACCTAACGAGGACCACAGGCATGAATTCAGTAGGTTCACAGTGCGGTTTTTGGTGGTAGAAGTGAACGAAGAAGAAGAAGAAGAAGACTCTTTTGAAAATAAATGCCTAAGTAAAACACTTGGCACTGAGTGGAATGAATTCAAGAACAATGCAGAGATAAGACAGATGAGCAAACAACAACCAATCTCATGGGTGATCAGGAAAAGGAGATGGACATATGTTGGTCACTTAATGAGAAGAAGTTATCAAGTGGAACACAACAGGGCAAAGAAAAAGAGGTTGACCACGGCAAACTCTAAAGCGGACAATGTTAAGAGAGGCCAAATTAATAGGCATAAAATCCCTTGATGAGGTTGAAACGCTTGCAGAAGACAGGAAAAAACTGGCGAACTACCTTGCGAGCCCTATGTGACATTTAACGGCACAGGAAGGATATAAGAGATAAGAATGTATTCCAGGGTGCCACTGCAGGCAATCAGCATGTGATATATCTGTACTACAAGTTCTTTGCATGTCATCTGCTGCCTTGAGCTCAACTACAGCTAGAGGAAATTACTACAAAAAATAACAGGAAATATTAATGAAAACTCAATGCTTAGAGTACAAGGATCTGAAACACTCACCTGAGCAATCTGTGAGGCTATAACAATGGCTTTGTTTATCTTAAATATGTTCCTGCTGAGGTGAATCATAGTAAACAGTGTCTGACCCTTGCAGAAGCTGAAACCAAAAGGTCATCAGATTATAGCATATATGAACTCTGCAAACACAAATACATGAGATCATGCTATATATGAACTCTGCAAACACAAATACAATGAGATCATGCTATATATGTACTCCACAAACACAAATACATGAGATCATGCTATATATGAACTCCGCAAACACAAACACATGAGATCATGCTATACATGAACTCTGTGAACACAAATACATGAGATCATACTACATATTAACTCTATGAACACATGAAATACATTAACTTCATAAACACAGTCCTCTTCAGTCAAATCCTAAAACCTGACATCCTGAGGGATGGATGGATGGGCATAACCTTTAGATAAAATGACCTAGTGACCTTGAATTCTGAAGAGTGACAAATGTCCTCCTTTTAATTTCCCTCATTGTATCTCCATTATTAGTTAGTAGTGATCCAAGATATTCAAAACTCTCCACTTCTTCCAATTTTTCCTCATTTATATTTATTTCAGCTGCCTTGTTTGTTTTGTCAGTTGTCATCAACTTAGTTTTCTTTGCATTAAGATAGAGGTTCTGCTCTGGGCTGTTCTTACAGACTGACATAATTAGTTTTTCCATTCCTTTTTGTGTTGTTCTCCAAATATCGTGGACACAAAAAAGAACAAATATATCTATACTACAAGAGCTTAATACTGAAGAAGGCTGGCTAGTAAAGAGGATTAAAGAGAGAAAACTTAAATATTTTGGACACATTAAACGTCATAATAATTTAGAGAAGACCGTATTGGAAGGATACATAATTGGAAAAAGAAAAAGAGGAAGACCAAAACGAAGATGGCTGCAAGACATCGTTGACGATCTGCAAATGGATGCAGCAGCAGCAGGCCATCTTGCTCACAACCGAGAGGCCTACAGGAGTGCTGTTTGGGAAGCAAAGTTCCGCAAGGGACATGCAAATGAATGCAAATGAATGAATGACCCTGAATTCTCAACTGAAGCTTACATCTGAGTAAACTAAACATAACAAGTGGCCAATCTAGTAACGGTTTGACAAGATAAGACACCAGCTGGCTCACTTCAGCTATTCCGCAGTAACAAGACCTTGCTACGCACATAAGTTTTCAGGATACAGGTAAAAGTCTCTTATTCAACTAACAATCTGAGAAGCAAATCCAAAATTACGGTGGACCATGGACAACTGGAAAACATAAATAAATTCCAGTACCTAGGTTCAGCCATCACTACCAAATAGTGATAGCACAGTGGAAAATAAAAGGAGACCAGCAGTTGCATCACAGAAACTAGCACAGATGAAGAGCATATGGCAAGGTACCAACAGGAAAACAAAGCTACATTTACTAAAAGCTTAAATACTCCCAGTGGCAATGAGCAGATGTGAAACATGGACATTTAAATCACTAGAAAAGAGAATAACTGTATTTGAAATGAAATGCTATAAGAATGCTAAAGATATCATGGATAGAAAGAAAATCAAGTAAAGATATACTGATAGGATTAGGTGTTGCAGAAAACTGCCCTGTAAACACCATCAAAATTAGAAAGCTGAGGTACTTCAAGAGACATAACTGTTTGAAGAGGATGATAGCAGAAGGCACAGTGCCTGGGAGGAGGGAAAGGAGTGACCGTGCCACAGGTGGACTCAGGACATCACGGAAAGTCTGAATATGTCACTGCGAGACGCCGGTCAACCTGCCCAGGACTGCACTGCTTTCAGGGAGGCTTGCGAGAAGAACAATGTTCTGGAGAGGACACATCACATGACAACTCTTTATTAACATTTTAATGTTACATGGAAAACATTTACTATCATTTTTCCCTGTCTCTTGTCCAACAGCCTGATAGCTTGTACTGACATCCAGAATATAATTCTGGACAAGAAAATCCCAAGACCTCAAGAAAATCACAAAACTGACTTTGTGTTTTACTGGAAAGTGGTGCTTATTTGTAGTTCATCTACTTCTTTGAGTAGCTGTTAAAATGCCCAAATGTTAAACAAAACTGCATTATTGCAGTTATTTTATCTTTAAATTTTTTTTTAAGCCATTTATATGGCCACCTCAAGAGACACAACAGCTTGGAGAGGTTGATAGTAAAAGGATAATGCCAGGCAAAAGAGAAAAGGGACAACCTCGCCGCAGATGGACTCAGGACATCACAGAAAGTCTGAACGTGTCACTGCAAGACACCAGTCAACTTACACAAGACCGTATTGCATTCTGGGAGGCTGTGAGAGGGACAATGTTCTGGAAAGGACACGTCACAGGAATGAATGATATGGCCAATGATACAATAAGAGCTAAAACTTTTCTGTGTTTTTTTTGGAGGGTGGGGGTGGGGGAATGTAATGCTTTTTTTTTTTTTGGGGGGGGGGGGGGGGAATGTAATGCTGTTTTTGGGTGGGAGAGATGTAATGCTGTTTTTTTTTTTTTGGTGTGGGGGGAAGAGGGGGAAGATGTAATGTTGTTTGTTTTTTTTTTGGGGGGGGGGGGGGATGTAATGTTGTTTTTTTTTTTTGGGGGGGGGGATGTAATGCTGTTTTTTTTTTTTGGTGTGGGGGGGGGGTGTGATGCTGTTTTTTTTATATATACACCTTCTAAAAACTGCTCAATTGGCAATAAGAAATCAGTTCCAAAAAGAACAGCCAATCAGAAAGAATATCTTGGGTCATGTGATTACACTCTTAATCTCACCTTCGTCAAACACCTCACCCACCTTGTGACTATAGCAAGTTTTGGTGGCGTCATACAAGCACCCATAAATAATACCAGATTTTCATGGCGGGTCTTGCGCAGTATGGCAACCTGGAGAGGAGATATATTCCTTCAAGAACAAGAATTGTAACTTCACTGCTCTGATAACTGATAACGAAAAGAAAAAAAAAAATCATCAATAGATCAAGCAAAACTAGTTTGATGAAAGGACCACCACTATGTAATGATGAATCTAAACAAGGGCTGGTAATCCTCATCAACAGAAAAGAACAGAAACTGATTCTGTAAGCTTCATAATATAAAGATTTAATAATCTTCATCAAATTTTTATTCCGTTGGCATAAAATTTTTTAATACTGCCACTGCCGTTTTGGAATGAAAGAGTTAACTTCAGAAAGCTGGTCTTGGCCACACACACAACCCCCCCCCACCTCACAACAATCTGGAAACTTATCAATCAAAGGAAGAGTTGGTCTCTACACTAACCTCTAGTTTGAAGGCCGCAAGCTGCGCATCATTATCAGCACTGTTACCCATGTCGAGAACCTTGATGGCTACATCTCCATGCCAGACTCCTCTGAAAACAAAGACCAAACAAATTTTTTACTGTGCCACATAAAAGTTAGAGAAAACAAAAAAGATCAATCTCTAGTCTCTTTACACCATTATCATTATTTACATAAAAATATCAATTTTAATCAATAATAAAGATATAAGAACAATGTTGTTCTCATGCTTGCCCTTGATAGAAGGATTTGCATTGTTTCCTATCTATGCCAGGGTTGCATATTGTCGCCTTACTTATTTAACTTGTATACTGAAAATATAATGAGGAATGTTAGAGAATATATAGACAAAGAATATTACAAGGCCATAACAATTCTTATATCTTATATTAAACGTCACGCAGGGCTTGCAAGGTAGTTAGCCAATTTTTCCTGTTTTCGACGAGTTTTTCAACCTCATCAAGGGATTTTATGCCTATTAATTTGGCCTCTCTTAACAATATCCATAACAATTGGAGCTTATGAAATACCAGAGATTAGATATACTGATGATACAGTATTACTGTCCACAACACAAAAAGGAATGGAAAAAACAAATTATGCCAGTCCGTAAGAACAGTGAAGAGCAAAACCTCTATCTTAATGCGAAGAAAACTAAATTGATGACAACTGACAAACAAGGACGCTGAAATATGTATCAATGAGGAAAAACTGGAAGAAATGGAGAGTTTTGAATATCTTGGATCATTACTAACTAATAATGGAGATACAATGAGGGATATTAAAAGGAGGACATCTAAAGAAGCTGTGGAGAGGGAACAGACAGAGCTACAAAAATCAGATTTTTAAGGACATGCATCTTTCCCATCGCAACATATGCCTGTGAGACATGGACACTTAACAAAACAGCTGAGAAACACATAAATTCCTTTGAATGTAAATGCTACAGAAGAGTCATTCAAATATCATGGACACAAAAAAAAGAACAAATATATCTATACTACAAGAACTTAATATTGAAGAAGGTTGGCTAGTAATGAGGATTAAAGAGAGAAAACTTTAATATTCTGGACACATTAAACGTCATGATAAGATCATCTTGGAAGGGTACATAATGGGAAAAAGAAAGAGAGGAAGACCAACACGAAGATGGCTGCAAGACGTCATTGATGATCTGTGAATGGACACATCAGCAAGAGGGCATCTTGCTTACAACCGAGAGGCCTGCAGGAGAGCTGTTAGGGAGGCAGAATTCTGTAACGGACATGCAAATCACTGACTGACCTTTCCATGCTTTACTAGTTTAAACATTTCTGATGTTAATGGCTTGTATAAACTAAGAGGTGCAACAACATAATATTATAAAACAAAAATATAAGACTTATTTCAGAAACTGAAAATTAGTGGAGTTTTTATATAAAATTTTTTTAAAAAGTATACAAATAATGCAGCATATATTAAACACAAATGTACTCACATAAATGTAGGCCACAGAAATGTGGTTCATAAGAAGAATGTTGAAGGTACCATGGACAGCCAAGAAAACCAACAAAGAAGTCTTAAGAGAGGCTTGAGTTAAAAGGCAAGTTACAGCAAAGATCAGAGGCAGACAAGTGAGATTTATAGGACATTTCCTGAGAAGAAGAAAACTGGAACACACTGTGGCAATTGGAAAAATTGAGGGAAGAAGAGACAGAGGAAGACACAGAGAGAAGTTAATGGATGGGCTGTCAGTGTGGCTAGGAAGAAAGTCACTGGCGGATCTCATAATCAAGTCTAAAGACAGGGAATTGTGGAGAGAAATGGTCGCCTACGCCACGTGGCACGGCATTTAGAACTCACATAAATAATACAACACAAATGTGCTCACATAATTACAAGTGTACTCATACAAACAACACAAGAATAGGATTTACCTGTACACAGTTCCAAGTCTTCCTCTGCCAATAGCCTCCAGAAAACAGAGATCATCAAACGGAATATCCCACTCTTTCATTGCTGCTGCCAGCTGGGAAACAAACAAAACCAGAATGTCTATTAGCAGGTACAGACAAAACCAGAATGTCTATTAGCAGGTACAGACAAAACCAGAATGTCTATCAGCAGGTACAGACAAAACCAAAATGTCTATTAGCAGGTGCAAACAAAACTAGAATCTCCATTAAAAAAAAACAAAAAAACCAAACTACAAACAAGTAAACTGAAACAAAAATAATGTGTATATTCTCTGCTTAGATATTTGGTTTCACAATCAGCATTTCAGCAAACAGTAATCTTAAATCACCAAAAAATAATGGATGAACAAACATCTGAAGCAGACTCTAGATCAGGTACTGAAATTAGCACAGCGGAGCTGGTACACCAGACAAATGACTTCATCTTGCCTATTTTTCTACTGTCCAACTTTCACCACATCATAGCTAGTACTGTTATACCAACTCATTTCAAGCTGAACTTGGTCTTGACTCCCAGCTCACATGTACAAGCAAGAACAGAACTAGAAAATACAAACACCATACCTCAAAGATCTATTCATCTCTTCTTCTTCTTCTTTTTTTTTCCATATAAATCTACTCTGAGATGTAAAAAAAGGAAAGCTAAATCACACTTTTAATATACAAATATTTTCTGTGTGATTTCAACAATAATATACTGACTGGTACTGAGTGCATGACCTTCAGGAGTTCATGCCAAGAGTGAAGCTGACTAGTTTTGCTTTAGACTTTTTGCAGTTCCTAAAATGGTGTCTCCACTGGGTGGCTCATAAAGAACTAATATGAGTGACTGTCAATGGATGTTCTGTGTGATATTCACTGGCACGGGCAGTGGAGCGATTATGGGAGTGTCTCATTCATGATGATACTGAGAACCTAGTCAAACTCAAATGCATGACCCCTGGCTTGGCACTATGAGTGATCTGCTGACCTCCAGAACTATATCAGCAGCCTTATGCTCTTGGCAGATTCTACCAAGACAGGAAGCTCTGCATGAGTAAAGGCCAGATGAAAGTAGCAGGGTGGTCTTACAAGTTTGGGATTCGTGCATGGGGTGAGCCCATTCTGTAAAAACAAGAACAGCAGCTACAGAAACTGATGCAAAGAAATTCAAAAGATCAGTGAGAAGAGGGAAGTTAACCAGGAAATCTGATCCCTCCACAGGGCAAAAGAAGGAAGAGATGTCCCAAAGTACAGAAAATGCTGATAAACAAAGGACTGACAAGACAGCCAAGAAGGACCAACAAAAGTGGATTTCTCTTGCTACAAGCAGCCCCATGTGTCTTGGCCATGGAGGAAAGACATAAGACAGAGATACTGCCTGAGGAAGGTGCAAGCTGAAACATTACACTTTAGCATTTGGTTACTATATAAAGCGTATAAAGTTCTCGAAACTCCTCTTTTTATGTATTAGAAAAAAAGTCTGTGGAACTATTTCAGATATTTCTGCCTTACTTCGGCCATATCAAGAGACACGATGGTTTGGAGAGGTTGGCAGAAGAAGGTAAAAAGAAAAAGGGGCAACCTTGCAGTGAGTGGACTCGGGACATCATGGAAAGTCTGAATATGTCACTGGTGAGATACTGGTAAACTTGCTCAAGGCTACATTGTATTCAGGAAGGCAGTGAGAGAGGCAATGTTCTGAAAAGGATATGTCACATGACATGACAAAGGCAAAATGCTCAGGAAGCTGAAAGCAAATTTTGCACACATAATATGTGAGGATTAACTTGCTTAAAATATCTCAATTTGTCTTATTCTTGTCTTATTTCCCTAGAATTGCAGTTTGTCCTATTTTTGCTCTATCTTCCTAGAACTGTCGTTTGTCTTATTCTTGCTCTATCTTCTTAGAACTGCAGTTAGTCTTGCTCTTTCTTCCTAGAACTGCAGTTTGTCTTTTATTCTTGCCCTATCTTCCTAGAACTGCAGTTTGTCTTATTCTTGTCCTATCTCCCTAGAACTGCCAACAGATCTGAAGCACATCATCATCATGTTCATTGGGGAGAGAGTTGTGGTAATTATTTTTTTTCAAACACTGGGTGGAGCTAAGAATGCAGGGAAGGGCAATGCTTCTTCAGCAGACTCCTTCCCCACGCGGACTTTAGTGATCCCTGCCCTGTTATTCAGGATAGGCCAGCTATGGGGGGTATCAATGAAGAGATGGGACAGGGTCTTGGTCAGCTGTGGCTCATCAACCCTGACACAAGAATGTCAGCTATGGGTCACTGACAACTGCCTGAGACAAATTTTTCATTGGCTCAGACAACGCTTTCATTGCCTCAGACAACGCTTTCACTGCCTCAGACAATACTTTCACTGCCTCAGACAACGCTTTCACTGCATCAGACAAAGCTTCACTGCCTCAGACAAAGCTTTCATTGCCTCAGACAACACTTTCACTGCCTCAGACAACGCTTTCATTGCCTCAGACAACACTTTCACTGCCTCAGACAACGCTTTCATTGTTTCAGATAAAGCTTTCATTGCCTCAGACAATGCTTTCACTGCCTCAGACAATGCCTTTATTGTTGTTTGTAGACAGAATGTAGTCTTTAATAAAAAAAAAAAAGGGGTACTTACACTGTTCTGCCTGTTCCAATTGAAAGGATCATCCTGACTATCTACAGAGTCCATCCTA
Source organism: Achatina immaculata (assembly GCA_009760885.1). NCBI lineage: Eukaryota > Metazoa > Mollusca > Gastropoda > Stylommatophora > Achatinidae > Lissachatina > Lissachatina immaculata. The sequence continues at coordinate 18,322,912 of CM019698.1, forward strand.
TCTGGCAGAGTGTGCTCAGATGTGCTACTCTGTGAACAGAAGAGAGAACAATGCTCTGTCGTGATGGCTGAAAGTCTTCTATACTCCAAGTACATCAACACAAGGAATGTTAACACCCTTAGTATCAACATGTATATTACATGGGCCAGGTTTTTTCATGCTAAAATTGTTAACCCCATCTGTTACACTGGATAACCTGGTTTTGACCCCCATACACAGTACTAAGGTTGAATAACATTCAGGGCAGTGCTGTGTTGCCATGAAGTGAGGTCAAGCTTCTAAAAGTAATTATCTTACATCCTTCCCGTGCCATTAAACATCACATAGGGCTCGCATGGTAGTTCGGTAATTTTTCAGGTTTTCTGCGAGCTTTTCAACCTCATCAAGGGATTTTATAAATGCCTTTGAATGTAAATGCTATAGAAGAGTTCTCCAAATATCGTGGACACAAAAACGAACAAATATATCTATACTGCAAGAGCTTAATATTGATGAAGGCTGGCTAGTAAAGAGGATTAAAGAGAGAAAACTTAAATATTTTGGCCACATTAAACGTCATGATAATTTAGAGAGGACCATATTGGAGGGATACATAATGGGAAAAAGAAAGAGAGGAAGACTGAAACGAAGATGGCTGCAAGACATCGTTGATGATCTGGAAATGGATGCAGCAGCAGCAGGCCATCTTGCTCACAACCGAGAGGCCTACAGGAGTGCTGTTTGGGAGGCAAAGTTCCGCAAGGGACATGCAAAGGAATGAAATGAGTTTGGCCTCTCTTAACACTGTCATCTTTAGAGTTTCACGAGGTCAACCTCTTTTTCTCTGGCCTATGTGTTCTAGTTGATAGCTTGTTTTGGTATTCTTTGACTGTTTCTTCTCATTACGTGACCAATATATGTCCATCTCTTTTTTTGATCACACATGAGACAGGTTGTTGTTCACTCATCTGCCTTATCTCTGCACTGTTAGGAGTCTAATTTGTTGTCTATTTCTTTAGTTGTTTTCCAGCTTTCACATGCATAAATGAGGGTGGATATTACATTTGAATTGAATAATCTTAACTTTTAAGTGTCATATGTCCTCAAGATTCTTGCAGGTCAATGCTGCTTTTGCAATTCTAATTCTAAAACAGCATAAAAAAAAAAGACGTTAGTCATATGGTTTTATTCCGTAGCTGAGAGTTCGTAATTTATACCGTTGAAAATCCTAAAAACAGGCATTGCATCATTTTCCAGCAGAACATGGAGCCATGGTGTCTTATAGCAGTATACTGAATGTTAGGATGTAAGATAGATAACTCATCTGAGAATTGGAACATCTGTATAAAATGAGTTATCTTCTAAAGTAATCAGCTGTTTGTGGGTAGAGTCCATCTGCTTTGTCTCGGGTTGCACAAGGGTCACGGTTAAGGTATGACAGGAAGAAGGTCAGGTGAGAGAGACATCATATGACTGACGGACAGTTGGAATTTGTGTATCATCTGAAATAGATGTAGATTAGTCTGTTAGAAATGTTGTTGTAGTCTGTTAGAAATATTGTTGTTTAGTGAAACAGATGTAGAACAGAGTGCATTAGGATGTTCTGATGGCGACAGTAGTTTGCCGGGAACATATATCATGGAGATGTCCAGTCTTGTGTCCATGGATTTTGTTGGTGCTTTTGTCATTCTCATCATACTACTCATTGACTCATCGTCACCCCATGCATCATTCAGTCATTTCAACTGTAAAGTTGCTGCTTCTGTATTACTATTTCCACTGAGAGAGAATGAACCTGGGAGCAAGTAAGCCTGTGAAGTGAATAACAAACAGACGCAAAACAACATAGAATAGTCATAGATTAAATGAGATATAATATTAACAGTAATTGATAAAGTCGTTACTTGTCGTTGTAAACAAAAAGAACATTACTCCAGTGGACAACAATGAAAATTTACAGAGAGATGAGCAACAAGTTTATATTTTACACATAGAAGAGCAGAAGACTGAACACACCAAGTATCCTGCTTTAGTCTGATTACAAAAAGATATTTGTGTGTCTAGGGTATTGCTCCGTAAAATTAGTTAAATCTGCTGTAGTCTTATGTGCCGTTAACTACCAAAAAGCCCTTTATGACGAGTAATTTATGTCAACGAAATCAGAGTGCTGCACTGACTGCTAGATCAGATATTAATTTTGTTCGTAAGATGATGCTTCAGTCTGTTAATGTAAGCAATTTTAACTCATCATCAGTTGCTTCGATACTCACATCTATCAGAGTCTTCTCACTGTCATTGGAAGTATTGGTACTCACAACATCGCTGCAGATTAAAAAAAAAAGAAAAAATAAAAACCCAAAATTTAGGACAAATGAACAAAACATAGTGAATGAGATTCAAACACTGTTGCCAGTTTTCATTATTCTGGCCAAAGCAAGAACTCTCAGCTCTAGAGTCACACCACTTCCTCTTTCATTCCAAACAAGCTGCTTCAGAAGCCAAAGCTACAGTGAAAGCTGTGTGTGTGGTAGTGATGTCTTCCACCCTAAGGACAGGCCACTGCAGACTGCTGAGTCACCTGCATCACCTCAAAATGCCTCACACAGACGAGTGTCCATGTGGCGTTGGAGTCCAGACTCCAGAGCATATCCTACAAGAGTGCCCAAGCCGTGCGGACCTGAGGCGTGAGACACGGTCAGAGGACACGAGCTTGGGGGCAAAAGCTTTGGGAGCTCCTATCAGGATCTAAAGTGACCAACAACCTCGAACGCAGAAGAAGTGGTAGTGAAAAGATTCATAGCAGCATCAGCTTCTGACGTGTTTATGAACAGGCTAAATGGGACAAGCAGGAACAAGGCTTCAAGTTGGGTGTGAAGCACATGCAAATAAGCAATAGAAAACTTAAATAGCTTAATTTGTTACTTCCAAAACTGGTCTTTTGAAAACAAATGCCCAATAAAAATGCTTGGATAAAGTGGAACGAATTTAATAACAACGCAGAGATAAGACAGATGAGCAAACAACAACCTGTCTCACGGGTGATCAGAAAATGAAGATGGACATATGTTGGTCATGTGATGAGAAGAAACAATCAGAGAATCCAAAAACAAGCTATCAAGTGGGAACACAACAAGCTGAAGAAAATGAAGTCGACCATATGAAACTCTAAAGAGGACACTGTTAAGAGAGGCCAGTTTAGTAGGCATAACATCCCTTGATGAGGTTGAAAAGCTCGCCAAAAACAGGAAAAATATTGGTGAACTACCATGCAAGCCCTATATGACATTTAGCAGCACAGGAAGGATGTAAGATTTTTTTGTAAGAACACTGGTCTTGCATGACAGAAGAGCTAAAACGTGTTTCAAGATTCAGGATGGCAAAGAATGAGCAGAAAAAGGAACCATGGAGAAAAGCATCCAGCAGGAGCAGGTAAGGAAAGGCACACAAAAAAAAATCTGAAGAGAAATATTAAGAAACAAATACAATGAAGAAGTATTACTGCCAACACCTATTAGAACCAAATGTAAAGTCTTCGCTGTACAGCTCCCTACATCATCAGAGGAAACACTCTTCCTCCTTCCACAACAAGTGTTTTGACACTCTACATCTTAGGGGTGTAGGCTCCTCTGTGTCATGACACTCTACATCTTAGGGGGTGTAGGCTCCTCTGTGTCATGACACTCTGAGGCCTGAAACAGTTTTACAGTGGACTGTGTAAAGTCTTTGAAATGATCCTAGAACCTGACTTCCTGCTAGGCTCCACCATCATGGAGATCATGCTAAGTCTTATCCTATAAGACTGGCTGATGGGGTGCAAACCCCTTCAAGGTGGACTTGTCCAGTTCACTAGGTCTGACAATCCAGCCCTGTCCTAGGATAGCTATGTTTTCTCTGACTGTATGTACACATGATTCTACGATCTGCAAGCGCAGCAGGAGTGACTATGCTGCTGTGATGAAACAGGGTCAGCAAACAAAGGTTGACCAAGACCATCTTCAATGGTGCCTCTAGTAACAGGCTTAGCCTGGCAAATGGGGACGGGCTCTTAGCCTGGCAAATGATGACGGGCTCACCAGGTACCTATGGTGCTCAGAAACTTGTTTCCTGGATCCACTCGGGGTCCACAAGCCAGTCAATGTGACAGGAGTGTTTCATTTGTTTCATTATGTTCCTCACTGGCTGCTGCAAACATTCTTCTCACAGCTCCAGGCAGACACAACAACAGCTACAACGAGTGATGCACTGACCACTTTAAAAGGTCATCATAACAGATGAATTACTGATTTAAAAAAAGAGAAAAACCAAAAGTTTTGGCGGTCATCGGTTACCACAGCTGGTTTACATTATATAAAACCCAGTAAAAGGCAGCCAGGAAATCTGTTTATAGGATGATTAGGCCAGTTGGCTTAAGATGCTATAAGATAGGGGAAAAAAAAGTTCACATGAACACTTACAATGCTGATGTTTGTAAAGTATGTTTTAATTTTACATTAAAGAAAAAAAAAACAAGGATAAAATACCAAAGCATGATTGGACAAGGGAATGAATGATGGTACAGTGCCTTCCACTCTGTTTGTATATGGTTTTCTCCTTTGTCTAAAACAGTGTTTCTCAACCTTTTCTGGATCTTGCCCCCACAACACCACTTCAAAGATTTTGACATCCCCCCTTTTCCCAGCATAATGGTCAACGAACTTCTAAAAAATGTCTAATATAAATATATTCTAACTGGCTTAAAAAAAATTAATATTGCGCCCCCCCCCCCCCACAATCCTGTGGGATGTACACCCATGTTGGGACACTGGTATAAAAAAAGACTGATTCACAAGGCAGCAGGAGCACTTGTTTTGATCTGCTGCTGTTTATTCAGATATTCACAGCTGATTATATCTAGAGGCTGTTCCACCATTCACCATCCAGTGGATACACCTGGTGGAAGGACGTCATGAGAAGACAGAAGTTGGAGAACCTGGTAACCACTGGAAAATTCAAGGGAAAAAGGAGGAAAGGAAGATCAAGAGAAAAATATCTCAGTGGACTGACCAAGTGGCATGGAAAAAGAGAAAAGAAACTGAATTAATTGGAAACCTCAGAAGATGGTGGAACATGACCGCTAACACTATCCAGCACGACAAAAAATAATTATAAACTACTGACTTTTTATTGAAAACCATAGAAAACAAGCTGAATTCTTTCCAGACTAAATGTTTATGAAGAATTAGAAAACTATTTTGCCCAAACACCATAAGAAATAACATCTTGTTGGCAAAAATGCAGATGAAGCCACTGACAGCAATTATTGAGGAAAGATGCTGGCGATGGTTGGGACACGCTCTCTGAATGACTGACAACTCACTACCAAAAATAGCACTGAGATGGACACCACAGGGGAACAAAAGTAAGGGTAGACCAAAAGAGACATGGAGAAGAACAACAGAGAAGATGTTGAGCAACAGAGGGCTCACCTGGGCAAGAGCGGAAAAAAAGGCAAAGGACAGGCATTTGTGGAAAACCCTTGCATAAGCCCCATGCACCCTGTGCTTGGTTTAGAGAGAGAGAGAGAGAGAGAGAGAGAGAATTTTTACTGAGAAAACTGGTATTTCGGAAAGTACTTCATGTAAGGTTAAAGATAGGTACAGTTGTACCGGTTTCACAACAAAAAAAAAATCCTAGCGCCATCACTGGTGATGATTACACACATAACAGACACACAGAACATAAAAATGTTCGTACTCTACTCACATATCAGGGGAGCACGAGTCTTTCTGTATACTAAAGTAGTCAGCAGGCAATGTCGAGGTCACATCTGAGGACATGAATGTAGCAGACAAAAATAGTTATACAACAGTCTGTCACAGTTTCTTCCTCTATATCAAACACAACAGGCACTGGGAAAGCTCAAAGACATCTTCACGTGAATGTATATTTACAAGAGTACAGGACAATTAACTTTGTACTTTTAAAAACAAATAGAAAGTAGCGTTTTTTAACATCTTTAGGGTTGTTTTTAAAAAATGTGTCACTCTATCCAGGGCAAATTATTTTCACAATCGATAATTAAACAGGAGTATAACACACAACAGTTATAAAGATGAAGTAAAGATTTAAGAAATAAGAAGAAAGAATTTTTGAAAACAAATGCCTAAGGAAAATGCTCGGTATAAAGTGGAATGAATTCAAGAACAACTCAGAGATCAGACAGATGAGCAAACAACAACCTGTCTCATGGGTGATCAGAAAAAGAAAGACATATATTGGTCATGTGATGAGAAGACATAATCAGAGAATCCTCAAACAAGCTATCAAATGGAACACAACAGGCCGAAGAAAAAGAGGTCGATCACGTGAAACTCTAAAGAGGACATTGTTAAGAGAAGCCAATTCAGTGGGTATAACATCCCTTGATGAAGTTGAAAAACTTGCCGGGACATCTTGGCGAACTACCATGCTATGTGACGTTTTATGGCACGGAAAGGATGTAAGACATAAGATGTAAAGGATTTATTATGCAGAAATAAAAACATTTCCTGACACAGACTGATGATGATGATGGTTATAGTGGTATACTGATGATGAGAGTAACTGTGGTTGCAAATGGTGTCTGTGCTTTTGGTAATGACGATTATAATTTCTTGACGTGGACTCATGATGCTGATGGTGAAAGTAGCAGTGATGATGACGGTATGCTGATGCCAAAAAAAGAATAGTTTATCTGATGAACAGCAAAGCAATGTCATTTCACACTTCTCATATAAATATCACATTTCCCTGTGAATTGAAATGCTGGCCTGAAATATCGCCATTGACCATTCTCAGATCACACAAACTCAGGTGCAATTTGAACAATTTCAGTACTGTCATCACCATCACAAACATTACTCTTACTCAGATAATCTAAATTGCCCGCTGACAACATAAGCAGAAATATCGATACCACCCCACTAGTCCTCATCGTCTCCAAAACAAAGTGTTTACTGTACCCCCGTTCTCAAAAGTGTGTAGCGTGACACAACAACACGGCTATGTTTAGCCTGACCCACTTGCTGAATCTGTTGTTCCAGCAAACATCCCATGATAATTAGGCCAGCCATTATTTATGGCAGAGTGAGAAAACTTGAGGTTCTATGAAAGTGCATCTGTAGTCAGTGAGAACTCTGGGAGAATGATGTATGAATGAGAAGCCTGCACAAGGTATCTCAGGGAGAATGCTGAAGAGGCTAACATAATGATACAGGTGGCTGCCATAGAAGATACAGAGATCTGTTGTCACTGTCCATGACAAGGCAACAAGATTATTTTTTTTTCTTCTTTTAAAGATAAAATGTCACTAATGACACCCCTGTATCTTAAAATTGTATTAAACAACTAAATGCCTCACTACAGAAAGGTAAAGTAATACACCTCAATATCTCATGCAACAAACATATACCCCATTATCTCACCAGATACATGAGATTTTATGATCAATGGCATTTGTTATTTTCTTTACACTAGGGTTTCTCAACAGAAGCTGTTCAGCATCTCCATAGGCCCATGTCAATTTTCAAGGAACCATAATTAAAACGATGTTTGAAGAGTGACAAAAAAAAAAAAGCAAATTTTCATGCAAATAAACAATAACAAAAAAAAAAGGGGGGGGGGGGGGGGGGGGGCGGGGCGCGGCACAAGCATAAAAAATATGTGAGAAACCCTGTTCCACATGATAAGACATTGAAGCCAGTTACTCACCAGGAAAATTGAACTGTGTGTGCGAGTTACAATAAGGAGATGGGGCAGGGGAGGGAGAGGTTATTGTACCCGAAGACGTCTGATGGTAGGCAGGAGAGGAAGGGGATGAGGAATTACAGGAGGAGGATCCCGAGTCTGGCAGGGGGCCTCCAGGAAAAACTGGCATGGACTGGGCAGGCTTGATATCGTCGCCCCAGCTGCCGGCCAGAATGTTTGCCTTGGGATACCGACGGTGGGTGATGGGAGACTCTGCAACAAATGGGGAAAGATTAAAACTGAACTGATAAGCAAATGGACACTAAACAACGTTAAGAAAAAAAACTGAACTTAATTTGATAAACATTTATATAATTTTCTTCTACAACAATGACTAAACACTGACTTTCCTAAACACTGATTGTACAATATAATTTTATAAGCACTGACTATTTCATATCATATTCAAAGGTTATACTTTTATAAGCAGTGATTGTTTCACACTGTATGTGAAGGATATATATTTATAAAAAGTGACTGTTCCATGCTGTATCTGCAGGTTATACATTTATAAAAAAGTAACTGTTCCATACAATATGGAGGACACATATGTAAATTAATAATCATCTCCTCAGTTTTGCAGCAGGCAACCCATTTGAAAATATTGAAAAGAATGTGTAATGAACTCAGTTTTGGTGAAACAGGTAACTAAATCACAAATATTTATTAAATTATCAGTAATGTATTTGTTTCCGTTACAGTAACGACGTTTATAAGATTACATATGTTTACTCACTCAGTTTACTACTCTGGTGGTACCGGGTTCAAGTCCCAGCAGTAGGACTTTTATTCTGGTACACACCAAAAAGGCCCAGGGGTCCACCCAGCCTCCAAAAATGGGTACCAGAGAAATCTGGTTAGGTGAATGTGGCCAGGCGTGACACTAACCACATCAACACTTTCAAGTCCCGAAGGTCTTGGAAATGTGGCCCTAACACCAGATCCCCAATATGCCTTAATGGCATGAAAGTGAGGATTTTACCTTTCATCTTTTTACTATAAGATTACAACATATTGACAAGAAACATTTACTGTCTGGACAGCTAGAAACCTATGTCTTTTCTTCAGCTTTGCTAATAAACCTCCCTTCTGTGCCTCAGTTTGAATAAAGGTGCTGGGCTGCTTTAAAAATATACGAGGGGAAGTCACTAAGTAACTAGCAAATGCCTGTTACAAAAAAACTAAATGCGACAGTAATTTGAAAACTTTAAATTTTTTAACCTGCATTATTCCCCTATTTCACAATGTAATTGCCACCAACATTGATATATTTGTCACATCGTGTAATCAGTGAAGCAATATCCATGGCGTAAAAATCAGGAGTCTGATTTCTTAACCATTGTTTTACTTCTGTTTCCACTTCTTCGTCAATTGAGAATCTTATCCCGCCTAGGTGGTTTTTCAATAGACCAAACAGGTGAAAATCACTTGGAGCTAAGTCAGGACTATAGGGTGGATGTTCAAGAACTTCCTAATCCAACTGGCTAATTTTCTCTTGGGTTAACCGAGCCATATGTGGTTTGACATTGTCATGAAGGAGAAGCACACCTCTAGTCAGCAGACCAGGATATTTTCTTTGAATTGCATCCCGTAGCATCGATAGAACCTCACAGTACAATACAGAATTCACACTGTCACCATACTTCTGGAACTTGGTTAACAACACTCCTTGATAATCCCAGAGCACTGTCACCATAACCTTCCCCACAGGCGTAATCCTGAATTTTTTTTGCGCATAGCAATAACTGGTGTTTTCATTGCACTGAGGCACATTTTGATTTGGGTTAGTAGTGGTGCATCCAAGATTCGTCTCCAGTAATAATCCTTTTGAGCATGTCTTCACCTTCATATGCGTAATAACAGAGATGCTGCAATGACAACCCAAATCAGTTCATTTTGTGTTCATCATTCAGATCTCTGGGTACCCAACGTTAGCAAACTTTTTGAAAATTCAATTGCTCATGCATTATTCTGTAAGCTAAGCCATGTGAACATCCGACTGCACTTGCTACACTGTCTATCATTACTCGTCTATCAACTCTGATAATCTCATTCACACATTGCACAGTCGCCTCTGTCGCAATCTGAACAGGATGGCAGGACGGCCAAGTTGGACTTTGTCAACAATTTCGGTGTGTCCCTGAGAAAATTATTTTACTCAGTTATAGACTGCTTTATGTGATAAACACTTTTCAGCATAAACTGTAATCATTTCCTTATGAATATCCTTTAGCCCACAAAAATCGCATTACACTTCTCTGTTCTCCTTTGGTACACACTAACAGTTGGGTAGCCATTTTGTTACTGCTTTGTTACTCCCAGCGCCCCCCTACATACAACTATTATAAAGTTTGATGATTCATATCTAAGGATATATTTAAATACTACCTGATAACTGCCACTGATAAAATATTTCAATCTGCGAGTTACTTAGTGACTTCCCCTTGTAAATGTACTAACTGTGTTAATAACGCATTTCATCAACACATTTTCCACTTTTGTTTCTTTATTTGGCGACTGAAAATTTTGGCCAAGTTCTGCAATGAAACGTCTTGTCTTCTATATTCCTGGAACTGTGGGCTAGTGTTCCTTGCAGATGAGGCTGTGAAAATATTGAGGCACTGCATCGTATCTGCATGGAAGTGGGTTGTGACATCTAGTTTTTTTTTTTCAGTCCCGGAGGGGTGTGCAATATTTCTTTAACAGACTCTGCCGCCATGGGGACTATGGTAATCCCTGCCCTATTAGCCAGGCTAGGTCTGTTACTGGGGTTGCCCCGTTAGCCAGGCTAGGTCTGTTACTGGGGTTGACCCATTAGCCAGGCTGGGACTATTTTACTGGAGTTGTCCCATTAGCCAGGCTGGGACTGTTACTGGGGGTAACAATGAAGAGGTGGGACAGGGTCTTGGTCAGCTATGGTTCACTAACCCTGATGCTAGCATATCAATCAAAGTGGACAGTGTCTTTGTTCCCCCTCTCCCTTATGATGAAATAAAATTATTTTACTTTAGAAACATATTTTCCATGTGTAGCTGAGTGTGAAGATATATATGAGGTATATATTGTGTATATGTGTGTATAGTGATATAACGAATATAAACTGTAACAATGTTACCTTGCCATTCAAGAAGGGCATCAACCGCAGCATCAGAGAGTCCGCAGCTAGGAGGAGCTCGGTGAGCACAATCCTTATGGAACTTCTTTCTGAGAATCGGAACAGGAAGCAAGGAAAGTGAAAATTTAACCTTAGAAAAAAAAAACTCACACTGTGTCAAATATCATGTCAACGACTGAACTTAAGTCATTAAAGTTTTATGATAGTACTAGGTTACTGTATGTCTCCAAGCATCATCATCATATGCCATATCAATAGGTACTGGCAATTATGCTTCTCAATTCTGTGTAAAAAAAATTCTGTGTTACTAATATGGCTGACTGCCGTTCTATTTCTACACCACCTGGTCAGCTAACTCAGATATCTTTCTTTGGGACATAGTGGAAATCAAAAGAAGACCAGCAGTTGCATCACAGAAACTAGCACAAATGAAGAGTATATGGCAAGGTACCAACAAGAAAACAATGCTATGTTTACTAAGAGCTTGCATATTCCAAGTGTGGTGCGAAATATGGACACTTAACAAATCACTAGATATGGGAATAACTGCATTTGCTATGAAATGTTACAGAAGGGCACTTAGAATATCATGGATAGAAAGAAAATCAAATAAAGAGACACTGATGGGATTAGATGTTGCTGAAAACTGGCTTGTAAACACCATCAGAGTTAGAAAGCTGAGACACTTCAGCCACATCAAAAGACACAATGGTTTGGAGAGGCTGATAGTAGAAGGCATGGTGTCCGGCAAAAGAGAAAAGGGATGACCTTGCCTGCAGGTGGACTCAAGACATCACAGAAAGTCTGAATAAGTCACTGTGAGGGACGTTCTGGAAAGGATACATCACATTCTCTATTTTCCTATGAGTTTTCCAATGACTGATAGGTTCTCTAACATCTATTTTATATTTACAACAGGTTCTCTAATATCTATCTTCTATTTACAAGCTCTCAAACAGTCAGGGAAATATCTTATTCTCAAATTCTGCAAGGTAAACGAAGATCTTGCTTCCTACTTGTTTGTGGTCTTGTCTCCAGCATGTATTATACAGAAATTAGATATGACTGAAGGACAAGCTACAACAACAAAATCCACTGTTGCTAAGACAAAAAAAAACTACTACTACTAGTCTTACTTGCAGTCTTTACACTTGTATCCAAGTATCATCTGTTTGTGGCAAAAGTCACACGTAGTGATCTTGAATGTGTTGACAAACCTTGGTAGGGAAAGGGAAAAAAAAAGCCCCTGAAGTATTAAAAACAACAAAGAAACCATGAAGGTTGCACTTAACAGATAGCATAATGAATTAAAACCTGTAGCACCCAACAAACAGCACAATGAATTAAAACCTGTAGCACCCAACAAACAGCACAATGAATTAAAACCTGTAGCACCCAACAAACAGCACAATGAATTAAAACCTGTAGCACCCAACAAACAGCACAATGAATTAAAACCTGTAGCACCCAACAAACAGCACAATGAATTAAAACCTGTAGCACCCAACAAACAGCACAATGAATTAAAACCTGTAGCACCCAACAAACAGCACAATGAATTAAAACCTGTAGCACCCAACAAACAGCACAATGAATTAAAACCTGTAGCACCCAACAAACAGCACAATGAATTAAAACCTGTAGCACCCAACAAACAGCACAATGAATTAAAACCTGTAGCACCCAACAAACAGCACAATGAATTAAAACCTGTAGCACCCAACAAACAGCACAATGAATTAAAACCTGTAGCACCCAACAAACAGCACAATGAATTAAAACCTGTAGCACCCAACAAACAGCACAATGAATTAAAACCTGTAGCACCCAACAAACAGCACAATGAATTAAAACCTGTAGCACCCAACAAACAGCACAATGAATTAAAACCTGTAGCACCCAACAAACAGCACAATGAATTAAAACCTGTAGCACCCAACAAACAGCACAATGAATTAAAACCTGTAGCACCCAACAAACAGCACAATGAATTAAAACCTGTAGCACCCAACAAACAGCACAATGAATTAAAACCTGTAGCACCCAACAAACAGCACAATGAATTAAAACCTGTAGCACCCAACAAACAGCACAATGAATTAAAACCTGTAGCACCCAACAAACAGCACAATGAATTAAAACCTGTAGCACCCAACAAACAGCATAATGAATCAGAAAGAACCTGTAGCACTTAAGTGATAACATAAAGAATTATAAAGAACTTGTAGCACTTATATCTTCTTCTTCTTCGTTCACTTCTACCACCAAAAACCGCACTGTGAACCTACTGAATTCACGCCTGTGGCCCTCGTTAGGTCCCGTGGTCCCCTGTGTGGTCCAAAATAGACCACACGAGATCCACGAGAGGACCACAAGGGGTTCAGAGTGCTTTAGCCTGTATTCTTGGTGGGTCTCGGAAGCGGGATTGCGTGACACCGTGGTTTTCATTGCATCAGTTTAGCCTAGGGTTGGACTTTAAGTGATAACATAAAGAATTACACATAACTTGTAGCACTTGATAAATAGCATAATGAATTAAAACTTGTAGCACCTGACAGACAGCATAATGAATAGAAACTTGTAGGATTTAGATAGTACAATGAATTACTCTGAACTTGTGGCACTTCATGGACTTCATTCATTCATTTGCATGTCCCTTGCGGAACTTTGCCTCCCAAACAGCACTCCTGTAGGCCTCTTGGTTGTGAGCAAGATGGCCTGCTGCTGATGCATCCATCTGCAGATCATCAACGATGTCTTGCAGCCATCTTCGCCTTGGTCTTCCTCTCTCTCTTTTTCCCATTATGTACCCTTCCAAGATGGTCTTCTCTAGATTATCATGACGTTTAATGTGTCCAAAATATTTAAGTCTTCTTTGTTTTATCCTCTTTACTAGCCAATCTTCTTCAATATTAAGCTCTTGTAGTATAGATATATTTGTTCTTTTTTGTGTCCATGGTATTTGAAGAACTCTTCTGTAGCATTTACATGGATAGCATAATTAATTAGGATTTGTAGCCAACATCCAAAAATGTTGTTCAATGTGGTGCCCGGATTGGTGAACTGCAGTCATCCAAGATTCTAGCTCATCTCTTCCAAATTCTCTCAGGCTGTAAGATGCTGAACAAGGTCACCATTCATGAGTCTGTGGACCTCTCTCAGAAACCCAACACTGCAGTTTGTTGCAATGACAGCTGGTGCCCACAAGTTCCTGACTCAGTCGTCAGATGCAAAGAACTTGTACAGTGTCTGGCCACTTGTAACAACAGGTACTGGTAGTTCCCAAAGGTCCAATATGTGTACAACCCTTTGTTACAAATGAGCCCTGTAATAGATTTTAATCTATTATACTTAAAAATCTGAGTTGTAATGGTTCATAACCGACAGGTGCTACTTTGCAGAGCACATCAAAGCACCGCATGTCTGCAATGGTACGTCAGTTTCTTTACAAATTTTTATGCACAAAAGGTGCACTGTATACTATATTACTGATATTTGATACAAACTGTACCTAAATGTTCTCATTTAACATACAAATTTGACTTATGAAAACAGACTCTGAAATGGAATTTGTTCATAACTCGCTGACCTGCCCGTACCCATGAAACCAAACGTGCCTCAACACAGCAGAGAATGTGCCTACCTGTGGCAGATCTGGTGGTGGATCTTCAGAGGAGTTTTGGGAGACTTTGGAACAGTTAAAGTGTCTAGAAGAATAAAAAATCAAGTTTCTCATCTAAACTAATGTAAGTTTGGTGGAACAAAAATAGATATTCTATACAGCTCAACAATTTTTAGTTAATGTACTTGCTTTGCTAGTAAGACTGGCTATAAATGGCTAAGAACTGTCCTTACTTTCCAAAAAAATTAGCATATAGTCATACAACTATACACAGAGCACTGCAGTAAAGCTGTGATGCCAAAATGTATAAACTAGGAAAAAAAGTAGGAACAGTGTTATTATTTAATGATAACACATTTGTGACGTTTCGGCCTTTGTCAAACAAAAACAAACAGGACGAAGGATCAGAGAGAGGAGACAAAGTAGATTCACATTAATTTAATGGTAACAGAACAATAAAAAAAGGAAAAAGGACTTAGCCTCTGGATCAACACAGCACCAAAATCTCCTGTATGTCCTCGATAGAAGCCGATGTACATGCGATTCTGGCGCTGTGTTGATCCAGAGGCTGAGATAAGTCCTTTTCCATTTTTTATTGTTCTCTTACCATTAAATTAATGTGAATCTGTACTTTGACTCCTCTCTCAATTCTTTGTCCTGTCTGTTTTTGTTTGACAAAGGCTCACGCCGAAACGTCACAAGTGTGTTATCGTTAAATAACAAAGCCGTTCTTACTTTTTTTCCTAGTTTACACATTTTACTTTCCCAAAGTGCCTCCTAGAACAGGTTGTTTCAAAACATTAATGAGATTAAAGTAGGGATTAACATATTCCATGTTATGGTGGAGCCTATTGTGAAACCTGACATGGTAGCTCATTTGAAGAGCACCGATTCATTTTTCACTTACATGTCTTCAGAAAAGAACACAGGAATAAAAGCCTGTAATTGGCATCATCAACATTATCATCATCATCATCATCACAGAACAAGAAAGCAAAAAGGCAGCTTCCACTCAATTAGGAACAAGAAAAAAAAAGAAGATAAAACAGTATTCTGCAGTCATGCCTGACTGTTTTAACCCTTTCTTACCCATCTGTGGAAGACAGACAAAACATTATCAGCTTTCAAATCCTGTGTCAAGTTTTCTGACAAAAGGTGTTCAATAACGGAAACAAATTTTATTATTAATTTTATAATATATAAAATGATTTTATGGCAACCACGTTTTTCCGCAATTCCCCGCGCTGAGTGCTGCTTGTAAGCTATGCCAGCATTCTCTGTCCGTGCCATCTTGTTAGTCTATCTAGTCTACCTTGATCTCTTTTGCAGTCTACCTTTCCTGCTGTCACAATGTACTCTAGCTTGCCTCACCATCAAAAGTGTCTTATGAATCTGGATTTCCTTTTTTTTTTTTACTTTTGTTATTGCTTGGTCTTGTCTTGTCTCTTCAACCTATCTCAGGACATCCTGGCTTGATTTCTTTGCTGTCCGTGATATTCTTAGCATCCATCTAAGGAAGTATATTCTTAGCATCCATCTAAGGAAGCATATTCTTAGCATCCATCTAAGAGTATATTCTTAGCATCCATCTAAGTAAGCATATTCTTAGCATCCATCTAAGGAAGTATATTCTTAGCATCCATCTAAAGAAGCATATTCTTAGCATCCATCTAAGGAAGCATATTCTTAGCATCCATCTAAGGAAGTATACTCTTAGCATCCGTCTAAGGAAGTATATTCTTAGCATCCGTCTAAGGAAGTATATTCTTAGCATCCATCTAAGGAAGTATATTCCTAGCATCCATCTAAGGAAGCAAATTTCAGTGCTTCCATGTGGCACTGTACTTCAATGATGAAGTATTATTATTAGTATGGTAGCAAAAGGAGTGTATTTAACAGTTATACAGACTCGATAAGGAAAGTTATGTTTTAAAAAAATGATGATTAAAAGTTAAAGTAACTTCAACATAAACATGGAGAGAAGAAAAGAAACAAGCTAAGGTCATACTTACCAGAGTACATGGCATTATCATCTTGAAACACACTGACCACATCATGCGTGTAAACTGTTATAAAGACTTCAAAACCACAATGACTATAGTGAGCCCTACACTATTATACAGACTCGAGAACCACAAGTACTATAGTGAGCTCTACACTATTATACAGACATGAGAACCACAAGGACTATAGTGAGCTCTACACTATTATACAGACTTGAGAACCACAAGGACTATAGTGAGCTCTACACTATTATACAGACTTGAGAACCACAAGGACTATAGTAGCCCTACACTGTTATACAGACTCCAGAACCACAAGGACTATAGTAGCCCTACACTGTTATACAGACTCAAGAATCATAAGGACTATAGTCTTCTTCTTCGTTCGCATTGTCTGTCTATATCTGTCTCTTGGACAAATTTCACTGTTTTTTGTAATTCATGTATGGAACCATAGAGCTTATGGTCTTCAGTGGTTTCACTGGGCCAGTAATTACTTCTCATTGTCTCATAGTTGGTGCAGTTTTGGAGGATATGTTCTATAGTTAGAGGCACCTGGGCACATGTACATAGATTAGTAGTACCAACCTTAAACTTTGTATACATATGACTTTGGAGTCGGCTGTGTCCCGTTTGGAGACGGAAAATGGTGACTTGTTCCTTTCTGTTTAGCATGTGATAGTCATCATGTGGTGGTGTTTGTGGCTTCCTGTAGGTTTTTATTATACTTTTCTTCTGATTATATTATACTGCTTTTCTTAGGCATCTCATTTTGCTTATATATTTTCTATCTTCTGTTTCTTGGTTGCTCCATTTCAGTGCCCTCTTTGGCCAGATGGCAGCTTTCTCATTGCCTGGTATCCCACAGTGGGAGGGAATCCACTGCAAAGTGACTCCGTGTTGTAAGCCAGTTTTTGACAAGGCATCCTTAAGGTCTGGTAGTTTGTTGCACTGAAGAGCTTCCAGTACTGATCTTGCATCTGTGAGAATTACTATGGGGCACGTATCAATTCTGGAGTCTGACAGTTTTTCAACTGCAGCAATAATTGCCCTAACTTCTGCATCAAAGTTGTTGCAGTATTTTCCAGTGGGCATGGAAATCTTGTCAGTGATGTTGTTTGGATGTTCAATATGTGAAGGACTATAGTGCGTTCTACACTATTACACAGACTCCAGAACCACAAGGACTATAGTGAGTTCTACACTGTTATACAGACTCAAGAACCACAAGGACTATAGTGAGTTCTACACTGTTATACAGACTCAAGAACCATAATGACTATAGTGAGTTCTACACTGTTATACAGACTCAAGAACCATAAGGACTATAGTGAGTTCTACACTGTTATACAGACTCAAGAACCATAATGACTATAGTGAGTTCTACACTGTTATACAGACTCAAGAACCACAAGGACTATAGTGAGTTCTACACTGTTATACAGACTCCAGAACCACAAGGACTATAGTAGCCCTACACTGTTATACAGACTCAAGAACCATAAGGACTATAGTGAGTTCTACACTGTTATACAGACTCAAGAACCCCAAGGACTATAGTGAGTTCTACACTGTTATACAGACTCGATAACCACACAGACTATGGTGAACAACAGACGTTTATCAATTATAAATGTTAAAAATCCACAAAGTCATTAAAATTATTCTTCAGTTCACCTGCTAAGTTCACATTTATATTCACACCAGAGTAGAAAGTACACTAACATCTGTATGAAATACAATGAGCGAAGAGGCTGTAGGTGGGTCTTTTTAAAAAAAAAAATGGCTGGAGAAGAGTTAATACAACAGAAACACAGAACACGGAGAAAAGAAAAACAAGCCAAAGCTATGTTCAAAATTGATGTGAAAGTGTTAAAGTTAACTGCAACACAAACATTGACAGAAGGAAAAAAAACAAAAAAACAAAGCCGAAGTTATGCTTTAAAATAAATTGATATTGAAGTGTAAAAGGAACTCAAACACAAATATGGTCAAAAGAAAAAAAAAAAAAAAACCAAGCCAAATTTATGGAAGAGGTTGGACAAACAAAGATGACCTATACAGAAGTGATGAAAGGGGACAGATCAAGATGTTGGCCTTAGATGATGGCAAGAATATATACGCGCTCCTGGAAACAACAACCGGCAATAAAAAGATCGAGAACAGTGAGAAACGGAGATGTTTCTTGTCCGCAGCAAAGAGCCTCAATGGTTCAGAAGGCTGCTGAAATCAGCATCTGCTCAAAGAAGAAGAAAGTTATGTTTTAAAAAAATGATGATTAAGAGTTAAAGTAACTTCAACATAAACATGGAGAGGGGGAAAAGAAACAAGCTAAGGTCATACTTACTAGAGTACTTGGCACTATCATCTTGAAACACAATGACCACATCATGCTTGTGTGGTAGTGTGCGTATGGGGGAAGATATGACAGGGGATGTATGGCCTGAGGGACGGCTCCCAGATTCTGTGCCATCCGTTGAAAGCCGGCGACGAATCAAAACCTCATGACTGCCACCAAGTTTAACGTTGATGGTGGAAGGTTTGTTCTTCTTGTTGGTTCTAATAAAGAAAACAAAATGATGAATAATTTATTTCTATTTATACGGTAGAAAATTACACGATTTCAATTACAGACTGTTATTATCACCATTATCAATATCAATATCAGATACCACATAGATAATAATGTTACCATTACCTAGGAACTTTAAGCAGCACCAGTTCTTGACGTGAGATGCTGGAACACAGGCATCATATCAGGCTGGAAGTAGATTGCAGTGCCTTACTTGCAGACCAATAGAGGGCTCAGAGCGGGCGTTTGAAGCAGACTCGAGAACCACAAGGACTTTACTGAGCCATACACTGGTATATATATATAGACTCGAGAACCACAAGGACTTTACTGAGCCCTACACTGGTATATATATATAGACTCGAGAACCACAAGGACTTTACTGAGCCATACACTGGTATATATATATAGACTCGAGAACCACAAGGACTTTACTGAGCCATACACTGGTATATATATATAGACTCGAGAACCACAAGGACTATAGTGAGCTCTGCACTGTAACATATAGGACTCAAGAACCACAAGGACTTTACTGAGCCCTACACTGGTGTATATATAGACTCGAGAACCACAAGGACTTTACTGAGCCCTACACTGGTGTATATATAGATTCAAGAACCACAAGGACTATACTGAGCCCTACACTGGTATATATACAGACTCGAGAACCACAAGGACTATAGTGAGCCCTACACTGGTATATATATATATAGACTCGAGAACCACAAGGACTATAGTGAGCCCTACACTGGTATATATATATATATATATATATAGACTCGAGAACCACAAGGACTATACTGAGCCCTACACTGGTGTATATATAGACTCGAGAACCACAAGGACTATACTGAGCCCTACACTGGTATATATATAGATTCGAGAACCACAAGGACTATATTGAGACCTACACTGGTATATATATATAGACTCGAGAACCACAAGGATTATATTGAGCCCTACATTGGGACATATAGGACTCGAGAACCACAAGGACTATAGTGAGCCCTATAGTGTTATTTAGACTTGAGAACCACAAGGATTATAGTGAACCCTGCACTGTTAACTAGACTTGAGAACCACAAGGAATATAGTGAGCCCTGCACTGTTATTTAGACTCGAGAACCACAAGGATTATAGTGAGCTCTACACTGTTATACAGATTCAAGAACCACAAGGAATATAGTGAGCTCTACACTGTTATACAGATTCAAGAACCACAAGGAATATAGTGAGTTCTACACTGTTATACAGATTCAAGAACCACAAGGAATATAGTGAGCTCTACACTGTTATACAGATTCAAGAACCACAAGGAATATAGTGAGCCCTGCACTGTTATACAGATTCAAGAACCACAAGGAATATAGTGAGCTCTACACTGTTATACAGATTCAAGAACCACAAGGAATATAGTGAGTTCTACACTGTTATACAGATTCAAGAACCACAAGGAATATAGTGAGCCTTGCACTGTTATACAGACTCAAGAACAACAAGGAATATAGTGATCCCTGCACTGTTATTTAGACTCGAGAACAACAAGGAATATAGTGAGCTCTACACTGTTATTTAGACTCAAGAACCACAAGGAATATAGTGAGCTCTACACTGTTATACAGACTCAAGAACCACAAGGACTATAGTGAGCCCTATACTGTTATACAGACTCAAGAACCACAAGGACTATAGTGAGCCCTGCACTGTTATATAGACTCAAGAACCACAAGGACTATAGTCAGCCCTGCACTGTTATATAGACTCAAGAACCACAAGGACTATAGTGAACTCTACACTGTTATACAGACTCAAGAACCACAAGGACTATAGTGAACTCTACACTGTTACATAGACTCAAGAACCACAAGGACTATAGTGAACTCTACACTGTTATACAGACTCAAGAACCACAAGGACTATAGTGAACTCTACACTGTTATACAGACTCAAGAACCACAAGGAATATAGTGAGCCCTGCACTGTTATATAGACTCAAGAACCACAGGGACTACAGCGAGCCTTACACTGTTATACAGACTAAACCTGCTGTTAGGAACAATGACAGAGAGAAGAACTCATGCCATCAATCTGTTACAGTTATTTTTATAATTCTGCAACTTTCCAGTGAACTTCATTCAAATACGCAGCTACCCGTAAAATCTCATCTCTTAATCTTGGACTGTCCAAGGGAGGTAAAGCTCACTAACAGCTTTGACTCATAATGCGGCTGTATAATTCAAAATCTTTTCATTATCATACGATTATCTGGCTGAAAAGCTTGCCTGAGAGGGTTGGGGGGGGGGGGGGGGGGGGGGGGGGGGGGGGGGTGCGCACTTCTCTGATGATCTGAGTTGTGTTGTTGTTCTGCTCTTTACAATAGAGATCCCTACACTGTTATACAGACTCAACATTTAAAAACAAAAAATCTGGCTCAGAAAACTGTAACGTACTTGACCGGATCAATCTCTACCACCTTGTTGGCCAGCTGGGACTCATGACTTTTGCTTTTGGTGATGGCAGCGGAGTCTGGAAACAGTCTGTAGCTCTTCATCGGCGGAGGGGTGATGGGGTATTTTACAGCAGGGCTGCTCACGGACTTGGATCTGTCTGGTGGGGGGGATCCATTGTAGGCGTGCGGGGAAGGTGTCGGTGACGAGGGCGTGCTTCTGGCAGGAGGAATGTCTCTTATACTGTTAGGCAGAACGGGCGGGGGCCTGGCTCCTCCCACCCTGTCCGAGGCAGGTTCGGGTCTAAACACGGACGATGCGTCTGCTGATGAGACAGAGGTTGCTGAAGAGGTGGAAGAGGTTGTTCGCGGCTGATGTTTGGGTGAATTTCCGGCAGCAGGGCTGTTGGTGGTGGACCGTGATGCTGCTGTTGTGCTTTGCAGACAGGCCAGGTCTGTAAAATGCCAATCGTGTTCTGCTGTTGACTGACCTTCCAACTGTTTTTCTGTAGACAAATAAACCATACATGAGTAAATGGACAAGTGCATACTTACGCTAAAAAAAAACATAATAATCCTATGATTCAGTTCATAACTAATAAAAAGTATAGTGAGTAACTCATCATCATCATTCATTTGCATGCCCCTTGCGGAACTTTGCCTCCCTAACAGCTCTCCTGTAGGCCTCTTGGTTGTGGGCAAGATGGCCTGCTGCTGATGCATCCATTTGCAGATCATCAACGATGTCTTGCAGCCATCTTTGCCTTGGTCTTCCTTTCTTTCTTTTTCCCATTATGTATTCTTCTAAGATGGTCTTCTTTTTTTTGAGGAAGAAGTGATGCTAACAGATGGGATGAAGTAGTGGAACTTGATTCTGAGAATATCTGAGAGGGAGAATGGTGTCAGGGTCAGCTCTCTCTCTCTCTGAACCTTAAGTGCCCAGGGCACATGGGACTTCCACAAGGGTTTTCCACAAATGCCTGTCTTTCGCCTTTTTTTCTGCTCTTGCCCAGGTGAGCCCTCTATTGCTCAACATCCTTTCTGTTGTTCTTCTCCATGTCTCTTTTGGTCTACCCTTACTTCTGCTCCCCTGTGGTGTCCATCTTAGTGCTATTTTTGGTAGTGAGTTGTCTGTCATTCGGAGCACATGTCCCAACCATCGCCAGCGTCTTTCCTCAATAATTGTTGTCAGTGGTTTCATCTGCATTTCTGCCAATAAAATGTTATTTCTTATGGTGTTTGGCCAAAATATTTTTTTAATTCTACGTAAACATTTAGTCTGGAAAGAATTCAACTTGTTTTCTATGGTTTTGGTGATTTTCCAGCACTCACTTCCATAGAGTAGTACACTTAGAACATTACTCTTAAATATCCTGATTTTCATATTTATGCTTAGTTTATTTGATTTCCATATATTCTGTAGCATTGCAAAAGCCTGGTTTGCTCTAGTAAGTCTGCTGTTGATGTCCTCTGTGCTGTCTCCATTTTCTACTACTCTGCTGCCAAGGTATACAAATTCGTTGACCTCCTCCACTAACTTGTTATCTACTCTGAGTACATTTCTGTTGTTCACATTTTGCTTCATTAACTTTGTCTTTCCTACATTGATCTTTAGTCCTATGTTGTTTGCATTCTGGGTTAACTTGTTTATTTTATCTTGCATATCTTTGTGACTGCTTGATAATAGACAAATGTCGTCCGCAAAGTCAAGGTCCTCCAGCACTGTGTCAAGGGTCCATTGTAATCCTCTGCGTTTGTCTGATGTTGCCTCCTTCATTAACCAGTCTACTGCCAAGATGGCATGGCCTCCCCCATAAAATAGTTAATGTAATCAAAGCCCTATACGAGGGTTTTCAGTGCAAAGTTATCTGTGGAGAACATACCTCCAGCAGCTTTAGGGTACAAACAGGAGTGAAACAGGGATGTGTACTATCACCAACATTATTTATCTTGGCAGTCAGGGTCAGCTATGTCACCCAAATCCTTCCATCTTTACTATATCAAGGTCATCTATGTCACCCAAATCCTTCCATCTTTGCTATATCAAGGTCATCTATGTCACCCAAATCCTTCCATCTTTGCTATATCAAGGTCATCTATGTCACCCAAGTCCTTCTAGCTAGGCCACTTCACTTTCTTCCAAACAGATGAGAGAGGAGAGGCTGAACTGAAAAGATGCATTAAAAAAAATTAAACTAGATGGTACTTCATGGCTAATCCATCACAGTTTGCCAGCCAAAGAAGTCTCAAGGAATTCACATACCATGGTAGTACAGCAACAGCAGATGGAGACATAGGCAAAGAAGTCTCAAGGAATTCACATACCATGGTAGTACAGCAACAGCAGATGGAGACAGAGGCAAAGAAGTCTCAAGGAATTCACATACCATGGTAGTACAGCAACAGAGGATGGAGACAAAGACAAAGAAGTCTCAAGGAATTCACATACCATGGTAGTACAGCAACAGAGGATGGAGACAAAGACAAAGAAGTCTCAAGGAATTCACATACCATGGTAGTACAGTAACAGAGGATGGAGACAAAGGCAAAGAAACCTTATTAAGAACAACAGAAGCCCAACATGCTAGGGCTGCTCTTAACCATATCTGGAGGTAAAAAAAAAAAAATAAACCAGAGAACCAGATGCAGGACATTTAAAATACAAGCCACAAATGGTGGAAAATGACACAGACAACAGCATGTACATCTGACAGCTTCTAAATCAAGTGTCCACGTAAGATCAACTAGTGGTTCCAGCCAGACATCATTAGAAATGACACCCTGGTAAGAGAGACAAATATGGCACCACCGTCAATAATGCCTGAATGGAAGAGGTGACAATGCCTTTGCTACAGTATGAGAACGACAAACCAATCCTTAACAGTGAAAAGCTTTGAAGAGAACTCCACAGGGTGAAAGAAGCTGTAGGATGACCTAAAGAGACATGGAGATGTAAAGCTGAGAAAATGCTGGTAAACAAAGGACTGATATAGGAGACACCCCTTTATGATAGCAATGAAATGACAAAAAAGGGTGCTGAAGAACAGAAGAAAGAGAGAGAATTCAGCATCACTGTGACACTTTTTTTACTTTATCCTTCCTTTTGTACCGTAAGGTGTTGAGGGAAAATGCAGTTGGCATTTTTGGGTCATATGAATAGCCTCCCCCGTGTGGTACCCGGGATCTGCAAAGAATAGGACCACTGTACCCTACCATGCATGATCGTAAAAGGCGACTAAGGAGGGTTCAGCATAGGGCCAGCAACCCTATCTGGTAAAAAACTATCAGACTGCTACAGAAACAGAAGCAAGGGAAAAAGCAAATGCAGGTGGAAGGAGAAATGCGTATCAGGAAACTGAGCCCATGAAGGTTGTGGATGAAAGCCAGCCACTGGAAGTCCCCAGCCCGACTGCAGACCTCCTGGAACCTAAACAAAAGATGCAAATAGGCAGCTGGAATGTAAGAACACTAAACCAGACTGGAAAACTAGCACAAACCATCAAGGAAATGCACAGATACAAACTAGACATACTAGGAATACAAGAAGCAAGATGGACAGGACAAGGCAGAAGGAAATTAACAACACAGCACACAGAAGATACAATAATATGGTCAGGTAAAGAAGATCTTCATGAAGGAGGAGTAGCATTGATTATAACAAAAGAAGCATCAAGAGCATTGCTGAAATGGACCCCAATAAATGAGAGATTATTATATGCACGGTTCAACTCAAGATTCACGAAGCTGTCTATTATAGTTTGTTATGCACCAACAGAAGCAGCTGAAGAGGAATTAAAAGAAGATTTTTATAACAGCCTCCAAGCCACAGTAGAAACAATACCCAAGCATGATATGCTACTCATCTTGGGCGACTTCAATGCAAAAGTAGGTGAAGGAAATGAAGATAGAAGAAGAATCATGGGAAGAGAAGGAATCGGAGAAATAAATGAAAATGGAGAAAGACTGTGCAGTTTCTGTGAAGAAAACATGATGACCATCGGAGGGACAATTTTCCAACACAAAAACATCCATAAGGTGACTTGGAGGTCACCAGATAAAACCACAGAAAACCAAATCGATCACATACTAATAAACAACAAGTGGAAACGGTCACTACAAGATGTGCGAGCAAGGAAAGGAGCAGATATAGGAAGTGATCACAACCTTCTGGTAGCAAAAATAAAACTAAAATTAAGGAAAGCCAGAATCGGAGATCACAGAAAGATACATTTTGATACAAGAAAACTGATAGACCAGCAAACAAGAAATGAATTCTCAATAATCTTAAGAACCGCTTCAGTGTCCTACAAGACGAAGCAGAAATGTCCATATTAGAGTTCAATAAAACACTACAGGAAACAGCAAAAGAGGTGCTGGGATATCGGAAAAGGAGAAAAGAGGAATGGATAAGTGAGACCACATGGGAAAAGATAGAGCAAAGAAAAGAAATCAAGAAAAAATTACTGAACACCAAATCACAACGGCTTAAAGAACGAGTTTTAAGTAATTATGCACAAAAAGACAAAGAAGTAAAGGAATCATGCCGTCAAGATAAACGTCAATATTATGACAACTTAGCAGAAACAGCAGAGAAAGCAGCATATACAAATGACATGAAAACCATATATAAAATCACAAAGCAGATGACAGGTAACTTCAATACAAGATGTGAAAGTGCAGTAAGAACACAAAATGGACAACTGGTCAGTGGAGAAAGAGAAAAAATTGAAAGATGGAGGGAACACTTTAACACCCTACTAAACAGAACACAAGCAGCACAAGCAATAGATATACCTGAAGCAAAAGCGGAACTAAACATCAATACAGGACCAATAACAATAAATGAAGTAAAAGAGGCGATAAAGATGCTAAAATCAGACAGGGCACCAGGTGAAGATGAAGTGACTGCTGAGATGTTGAAAGCAGAAGAAACAGAAACACCAAAACAACTTTGCTGGATATTACAACAAATTTGGGATTTAGAAAAAGCCCCGGAGGAGTGGAAAACTGGTCTTATAGTAAAACTACCAAAGAAGGGTGACCTCAGAGATTGCGGGAACTGGAGAGGCATTACCCTACTGCCACTCACTAGTAAAGTATTTTGCAGAATAATCATCAACAGAATTGTACCAACACTTGAGGAAAAACTTCGGAAAGAGCAGGCAGGATTTAGGAAAGGAAGATCATGCATAGACCATATATTTGTACTTAGACAAATATTAGAACAGGCAAATGAGTGGCATAGCACAACATATGCATTATTCATAGATTTTGAGAAAGCCTTTGACAGTGTCAACAGAGATGCACTGTGGAAAATCCTAAGATGGCATGGCCTCCCCCATAAAATAGTTAATGTAATCAAAGCCCTATACGAGGGTTTTCAGTGCAAAGTTATCTGTGGAGAACATACCTCCAGCAGCTTTAGGGTACAAACAGGAGTGAAACAGGGATGTGTACTATCACCAACATTATTTATCTTGGCAGTAGACTGGTTAATGAAGGAGGCAACATCAGACAAACGCAGAGGATTACAATGGACCCTTGACACAGTGCTGGAGGACCTTGACTTTGCGGACGACATTTGTCTATTATCAAGCAGTCACAAAGATATGCAAGATAAAATAAACAAGTTAACCCAGAATGCAAACAACATAGGACTAAAGATCAATGTAGGAAAGACAAAGTTAATGAAGCAAAATGTGAACAACAGAAATGTACTCAGAGTAGATAACAAGTTAGTGGAGGAGGTTAACGAATTTGTATACCTTGGCAGCAGAGTAATAGAAAATGGAGACAGCACAGAGGACATCAACAGAAGACTTACTAGAGCAAACCAGGCTTTTGCAATGCTACAGAATATATGGAAATCAAATAAACTAAGCATAAATATGAAAATCAGGATATTTAAGAGTAATGTTCTAAGTGTACTACTCTATGGAAGTGAATGCTGGAAAATCACCAAAACCATAGAAAACAAGTGGAATTCTTTCCAGACTAAATGTTTACGTAGAATTAAAAAAATATTTTGGCCAAACACCATAAGAAATAACATCTTATTGGCAGAAATGCAGATGAAACCACTGACAACAATTATTGAGAAAAGACGCTAGCGATGGTTGGGACATGTGCTCCGAATGACTGACAACTCACTACCAAAAATAGCACTAAGATTGTCACCACAGGGGAGCAGAAGTAAGGGTAGACCAAAAGAGACGTGGAGAAGAACAACAGAAAGGATGTTGAGCAATAGAGGGCTCACCTGGGCAAGAGCAAAAAAAAAGGCGAAAGACAGGCATTTGTGGAAAACCCTTGCGGAAGCCCCATGTGCCCTGGGCACTTAAGGTTCAGAGAGAGAGAGATGAATAGCCTCAATGATGTTCATGCCATAATTCGTGAGTGTTTCTAAAATTCTAATTATTCATCTTTTTCAGGATCTTCCTCTTGATCTGTGACATGTAGTTCTTTGGCTGAAGGCCCTTGCGGCTGGCTGTTTATGTGTCATTCTCATTAAGTGGCCAAAGCACTTAATTCTCTGTTTCTCTATGTATTGTAGACACAGTGCAGTTCCTACCAATGGTGTCATGTCGTCATTTCTTATCCCTCCTAGTGACAATCACTGTTTTTCTTAGGCATCTCATTTTGCTTATATATTTTCTATCTTCTGTTTCTTGGTTAGTTCCCGTGTTTATCATCACCACAACAATGCTGCAGAAGAAAGAACTCAACACTGAAAGCTCAAAATACGACCAAAAATGTTTGAAAAAAAAAAAACAAGAAACCTTAACATATAATGCTGAAAATATAAATAAATAACGAAATCTCATAACAGCTTGGGAACTTATCTAATACCTGTACACGCTCGAAGGTTCCTAAAGGCAGTGAGCAATGTTTTAACCTCCAACTCGGAACAGTCCAGCCGTCTCAGGAGGGATGTCAGCTTCTCGCTGTCCATGTTGAACAAGTCAGAGAAGGAGAAATTCTCTACCAAAATTTCCTGAAAGAAATCATTATCTATAAAAAAAACTAACAGGCTATGTGTGTATATAAACATACACAGGATCCTACTTGCCCAATGTGAACTAGAAGATATGCATATTATAACAGCACAAAAAATGCTGGAAATGGATTGATCATGTGCTCTGAGGAGACCCCTGCAACACCACATGGATGGATGGATACACAGGATGTTATAACAACATATTTTATTACGTATATACAAATATACAGGATGTTATAACAAATATATAAAAATTAGATTCTGTATATACACATTTACAGGATATTATAAACCCACAGAAATTTAGGTCATGAGTAAAAGAGACACACAAAAAAAGTATCTATGTATGGAACTATATGATAAAAAGTAAATTTTTTTTAAAAATGTTAATACAAACTTCCCATCTTTTGTTGTTGTTGTTGTACATCTGGTATCTTTGTTGCTTTGTTGCTGTTTTGTTGTTGATTTATATTTTTTGCTGTTTTGTCTGAAGATGAAAGCTGAGGTGGTATATCTAGTCAGTTTGTGTGTAACACACATTTTATGCATATTAAAAAAAAGAAGAGCTACCTTGATAGCATCCTCATGAATCCCAACAATTCTTAGCCACAGCTCCAGCTTAGGATACTCTTGGAGAGAGTCTGGCACAACATCCGTATTCAGTCTCTGTTTCACCACCAACTGATTTCCTACCATACGGATCAGCTTGCTCTGTCGGGAAAAAAATATGGGACATATTTATACAACATGGCATAGAACTAAACAAGATGAAATTCAAATGCAAGGATTTGAGACAATATGATTATTGAATTCCAATGTGATATCCACCCTCATTTATGCATGCAAAAACCAGAAAACAACTAAAGAAATGGACTCTTGAAAACAAATGCCTAAGGAAAATACTCAGTATAAAGTGGAACAAATTCAAGAACAACATAGATAAGGCAGATGAGCAAACAACAACCTGTCTAATAGGTGATCAGAAAAAGGAGATGGACATATGTTGGTCATGTTATGAGAAGAAACAGTCAGAGAATCTCAAAACAAGCTATCAAGTGGAACACAACAGGCCGAAGAAAAAGAGGTTGACCATGTGAAACCCTAAAAAGGGCATTGTTTAGAGAGGCCAGTTTAGTGGGCATAACATCCCTTGAAGAGGATGAAAAGCTCACCGAAAACGGGAAAACTTGGCGAACTTCCATGTGAGCCCTATGTGACATTTAACGACACAGGAAGGATGCAAGATGTAAGAAGATGTAACACAACAATGGAAAATAAGAGGTGACATTGTTTAACCATCTGCTTATAACACCCATTATGAAAAAAAAAACACAACAGACTGAGATGGGCTTTAGAGAGAATGGAGGATAGACAAAGATGACCTAAACTGAAGTGATGAAAGGGGACAGATCAAGAGGCAGACCTATAAAGTGATGGTGAGACAACCTAGAAGACATATGCACTCCTGGAATCAACAGCTGGCAAGAAAAGATCCAGAACAGTGAGGAATGGAGATGTGTCCTGTCTTCAGCAATGAGCCTCATTGGCTCAGAAAGCTGCTGAATTCAGCACCTGCTCAAAAAGAAGGTATTTATACATTAAAAAAAAAAGAAACCTTAACATATAATGCTGAAAATATAAATAAATAACGAAATCTCATAACAGCTTGGGAACTTATCTAATACCTGTACACGCTCGAAGGTTCCTAAAGGCAGTGAGCAATGTTTTAACCTCCAACTCGGAACAGTCCAGCCGTCTCAGGAGGGATGTCAGCTTCTCGCTGTCCATGTTGAACAAGTCAGAGAAGGAGAAATTCTCTACCAAAATTTCCTGAAAGAAATCATTATCTATAAAAAAAACTAACAGGCTATGTGTGTATATAAACATACACAGGATCCTACTTGCCCAATGTGAACTAGAAGATATGCATATTATAACAGCACAAAAAATGCTGGAAATGGATTGATCATGTGCTCTGAGGAGACCCCTGCAACACCACATGGATGGATGGATACACAGGATGTTATAACAACATATTTTATTACGTATATACAAATATACAGGATGTTATAACAAATATATAAAAATTAGATTCTGTATATACACATTTACAGGATATTATAAACCCACAGAAATTTAGGTCATGAGTAAAAGAGACACACAAAAAAAGTATCTATGTATGGAACTATATGATAAAAAGTAAATTTTTTTTAAAAATGTTAATACAAACTTCCCATCTTTTGTTGTTGTTGTTGTACATCTGGTATCTTTGTTGCTTTGTTGCTGTTTTGTTGTTGATTTATATTTTTTGCTGTTTTGTCTGAAGATGAAAGCTGAGGTGGTATATCTAGTCAGTTTGTGTGTAACACACATTTTATGCATATTAAAAAAAAGAAGAGCTACCTTGATAGCATCCTCATGAATCCCAACAATTCTTAGCCACAGCTCCAGCTTAGGATACTCTTGGAGAGAGTCTGGCACAACATCCGTATTCAGTCTCTGTTTCACCACCAACTGATTTCCTACCATACGGATCAGCTTGCTCTGTCGGGAAAAAAATATGGGACATATTTATACAACATGGCATAGAACTAAACAAGATGAAATTCAAATGCAAGGATTTGAGACAATATGATTATTGAATTCCAATGTGATATCCACCCTCATTTATGCATGCAAAAACCAGAAAACAACTAAAGAAATGGACTCTTGAAAACAAATGCCTAAGGAAAATACTCAGTATAAAGTGGAACAAATTCAAGAACAACATAGATAAGGCAGATGAGCAAACAACAACCTGTCTAATAGGTGATCAGAAAAAGGAGATGGACATATGTTGGTCATGTTATGAGAAGAAACAGTCAGAGAATCTCAAAACAAGCTATCAAGTGGAACACAACAGGCCGAAGAAAAAGAGGTTGACCATGTGAAACCCTAAAAAGGGCATTGTTTAGAGAGGCCAGTTTAGTGGGCATAACATCCCTTGAAGAGGATGAAAAGCTCACCGAAAACGGGAAAACTTGGCGAACTTCCATGTGAGCCCTATGTGACATTTAACGACACAGGAAGGATGCAAGATGTAAGAAGATGTAACACAACAATGGAAAATAAGAGGTGACATTGTTTAACCATCTGCTTATAACACCCATTATGAAAAAAAAAACACAACAGACTGAGATGGGCTTTAGAGAGAATGGAGGATAGACAAAGATGACCTAAACTGAAGTGATGAAAGGGGACAGATCAAGAGGCAGACCTATAAAGTGATGGTGAGACAACCTAGAAGACATATGCACTCCTGGAATCAACAGCTGGCAAGAAAAGATCCAGAACAGTGAGGAATGGAGATGTGTCCTGTCTTCAGCAATGAGCCTCATTGGCTCAGAAAGCTGCTGAATTCAGCACCTGCTCAAAAAAGAAGGTATTTATACATTAAAAAAAAAAAGAACAAAAGCATCATAAAAAAGGCCCCCTGGGAACAACTGTGTTAAGAGCACACTTATCGTAACATAGTGTTTGTGAGATAGGGAACATAGATCTGTTTGCTTAAAAACTCTGACCTACCTCTGTAGCCCAGAAACTTGTAGCAATCAACACTAATTGTAATTGTTATTTTTGCAAAATGTAATGTCAGGTTGGTGGACAGATGGGGACATGGAGATCTCTGGCGGGGATGAGGGAAGTCTGGTGTGAAACCAATGAATCCAGGACGTGACAAGCCTATGGGTCTTTACAACAATGGCTATCAGAATGATGTAAACAAAACAGAGCCAGTAGACTATGGGTGGCGGGGAATGGATATCGTTGAAGCACTCATCAGATTTCTCATCTCAAAGTCAGAGTGTCTTTGTGGAACTGTCTCAAACCATCTGACATGGAGAAGGCGCTTAAGTACAGCCACCAGGGGCTGGAAAACAAAGTTTTGGCCAGGCCAGCCACACTGTCTTCATGGCAGTCCGAGCAAGACCACAGTCTGCCCTAGCAAGGAAAGGTGCTGAAGTCGGAGTTACCCAGCCAAAAGGCGCATCGCAAAAATCAGGGTAACACGCATTATCGCTAATGAAATGTCTCTATCTGCAGTTTTCAAACATGGTGCTCGCCCTGTGAAGACTAACCAGGCAGGTGCAGTGCCGGGCCCCCTGCCTCGAAAGGGTCCACCCAATGCTACTGGAGGTCCTCTCAGTTCGTCTTGTGGAGTCAGGAGACATGAGAGTAGAGCTACTGGCCAAAAAATACAACAGAAGAAAATAGCCAAAAAGCAAGAACTTAAAATAATGCAGTGGAATGCTGAGGATGTCAGCAGTGTTAGAGATGGCTATAGCAAAAAGGCTGAACTAGAGAACATACTTTTTGCAGAGCAGGTAAGTATATGCTGCATACAGGAGACACACCTAACCAAAGATGCCGCCTTTAAAATCAGAGGCTACCAGTGCTTTAGATCAGACCGACAGGACAGAAGAAAAGGAGGAGTACTCACACTTGTTAAGAATAACATCAGCGCATGTCAGGTGGGAATGTACATGGAAGGAGCCGAATACCAGATGATCCATCTAAAAAGTAGTAATACAGATTTCCACCTCCTTAACTATTACTGTCCTAATGACCGCCCACTTGCTTTAGGAACAATCCCACACAAAGAGAGACTGATGGTCTGTGGTGATTTTAACAGTCATTCCCAGAGCTGGGGCTATGACCACATAGACAAGAGAGGAGAGGAAGTTGAGAGCTGGCAGGATGATAATGGACTTCTCCTGATCAACCAGCCAATGGATGCCCCAACATTTTACTCAAGGGCATGGCATACAAAATCAACACCAGATCTGGCATTCCACTCTCCAGATCTGAAGTGGAACATTACACGTGAAGTTGGAAAACAACTTGGAGGTAGTGACCATCGACCAGTCTTCCTGACAATAGAAAATGAACTCCTTAACACCAGTAACCCTCTCCCCAGATGGAACTATAAAAAAGCAAACTGGACAATGTACAGACATCGTACAGGTACCCTGGTGGGACAGCTGTCCATAGAAGTAAGGATATTAACAGCATAGTGAAGGAATTCAATGCTTGTATCCTTCAGGCCGCTCGTGAAACCATTCCCAGAGGAGCTCGCAGGGACTATAAACCATACTGGTCTAGTGAGCTGGGAAAACTCCATGATGACGTGGAAGCAGCTCGAAAGCAAGCAGAAAATAGACCATGCCAAGAACACCACAATAATTACCAACATTCTAAGGCCAAATTTCAGAGAGCAAAGCTGCAAGCCAGACGGGAAAGTTGGAGAGAGAAAACAGAGTCCCTAAACTTTGAAAAGGATGGAAGGAAACTGTGGAAACTAATCAAACAGTTAAATGATGAGAGTACTGGAAGAAGTACAAAGGTTACACTAATAGAGGATGGGAAAACTCTTACAGGTAAGCAGGTAGCAGATCACTTTGCTCGCATTTTTGCACAGGACTGCAACATTGATATCCATCCAGAGAAGGAGCGTAAAGTGCGCATCGAGCCACAGAAAGAGGAGGAACAAGTCAGAAAAGTGGAGGTCATGGATGCACCAATCACATGCAGTGAGTTAGACCTAGCAGTTAGTAAACTGAAACCAAGGAAATCACCAGGACCAGATAGAGCGTCCAATGAAATGATCAAGAACCTGGGAATGGCAGCAATGGGAAAGCTGTTGGATATTTTCAATATGTGCTGGAGCACAGGTAAGTTACCTCAAATCTGGAAGGAAGCAAGCATGGTACCACTGCTAAAACCAGGGAAAAACAGTGATACTGCCTCCAGCTACAGGCCAATCAGTCTCACTAGCTGCCTATGCAAAACGATGGAATGCATCATTGACCTGAGGCTAAAATGGTACCTAGAAAGTGAAAACCTTCTCGTTCCACAACAAGCAGGATTTAGGCAGTACTACAGTACGGAAGATCAAGTGACCTATCTCTCTCAAGAGATTGAGGATGCATTCCAAGAGAAAAACCTTGTACTAGCAGCGTGGATAGACCTGAAGAAAGCCTTTGATAAAGTATGGAAAAAAGGTCTGCTGTGGAAACTAAGAAACTGCAATGTGAATGGAAGACTGTACAACTGGATAAAGTCCTATTTACACAATAGAAGAGCTAGAGTAGTAATGGATGGACACAACAGCCAGAAAGTACTTCTGCGACACGGTGTACCACAAGGAGGAGTCCTTTCGCCTACACTATTCCTTGTATTCATTAATGACCTGGTCAAGGAACTTCCCTATGGAATCAAAGCGGCACTGTATGCAGATGATCTGGTCATGTGGTGTACAGATGAATATGCGACAGTTGCTACACAGAGACTCCAAAGAGCAGCAGACATCTTGACATCATGGACAAACAAATGGTGTGTAAGTATCAACACAGAGAAATCAAGTACCACTCTGTTCACCCTCTCATCTAAACAGAAAGCAGGTAAGATCTTTGTAAATGAAATACCCTTAAGGATGGACAACCAACCCACTTACTTAGGAGTGACTCTTGACTCAAAACTGACGTGGAAGCAACACATCAACAGTGCAGAAGCAAAAGCCAGAAGAAAACTAGCCATATTAAGAAAATTGAGTGGAACCACATGGGGAGCTAGTGAAAGAATCCTCAAGAATGTATATCAGCAAAGTATTCTACCACATTTAGAATATGGCTCAACATCTTGGTGCACAGCATCAAACACTACGCTGCATAATCTAGACAAGGTTCAAAATCAGTCACTACGGATTATCACAGGTGCCATGAGGTCCACACCAATAGTAGAAATGCATAAAATAGTTGGTGTTCAAGCGCTAAAGGAACGTAGAGACACAAAGGTCATGACCATGGGAGAAAAATTCCTTAGCTCTGTAAGCCATCCCCTGAAGGAGAGATTCAATAACTTGGCATTAGGACGGCTTAAAAGAAGCAGCTTCATTCATCAGGCCAAGCGTATGCGTAAGCTGATACCTGACCTTCCAACTGTAGTTGCTCCATTATCATCTGTACCAGAGCATACACCATGGAAAGAAGCAGATTATACACAAATATCTATTCAGACTGAAGTGAAAGGTGTGCAGAATGGTGAGATGCAGAGCAGTCTTGTAAGATCAACAGCCACACTTAGTGTTCTAGATGACAAATATCCATGTGACACCTGGATACGTGTGTATACAGATGGATCTGCACATAATGCCATAAAGAATGGAGGGGCAGGAGCATATATTGAATATCCAAACAACACCATTGACAAGATTTCCATACCCACTGGTAAATACTGCAACAACTTTGATGCAGAAGTTAGGGCAATTATTGCTGCAGTTGAAAAACTATCAGACTCCAGAATTGATACATGTCCTGTAGTAATTCTCACAGATGCAAGATCAGTACTGGAGGCTCTTCAGTGCAACAAACTACCAGACCTTAAGGATGCCTTGTCAAAAATTGGCTTACAACATGGAGTCACTTTGCAATGGATTCCCTCCCACTGTGGGATACCAGGCAATGAGAAAGCTGACCAACTGGCCAAAGAGGGCACTGAAATGGAGCAACCAGACATACTAATCACTTATAATCAGAAGAAAAGCATGATAAAAACCTACAGGAAGCCACAAACACCACCACATGATGACTATCACATGCTAAACAGAAAGGAACAAGTCACCATCTTCCGTCTCCGAACAGGACACAGCCGACTCCGAAGTCATATGTATACAAAGTTTAAAGTTGGTACTACTAATCTGTGTACATGTGCCCAGGTGCCCCAAACTGTGGAACATATCCTCCAGAACTGCATCAACTACGAGTCACTGAGAAATAATTACTGGCCCAGTGAAACCACTAAAGAAGATAAGCTCTATGGTTCCATACATGAATTACAAAAAACAGTGAAATTTATCCAAGAGACAGGACTGCAGATATAGACAGACAGTGCGAACGAAGAAGAAGAAGAAGAAGATAAAAAAAAAGGAACATATACAAAGAGCATAACTAACAGTAAGACATAGATCAAGAACAGCACTTGTTCCTCAAACAATGACTGCAAGTCCATATGTTTAGGTGGATTAAATGAAAACTAGAAAGTAAAATCCCTGTATCCATGCCATTTAGACTTATTGGGGATACAGTGTTAGGTCTGTATTTCCAAGACCTTCGGCACATAAAAGCGGGATGTGGTCAGTATCATGCCTGGCCAGATTTACCTTCCCAGATTTCTCTGATACCCATTTTTAGAGGTTGAGTGGACCCCAGGGCCTTTTTTGGTATGGCAGTACCAGAAAAAAATCCCCAGTGCTGGGATCTGAACCTGGTACCACTGGATCAGTAGACTAGGTGCCTAACCACCCAGCCAACCAGGCCACCAAAAACAAAATATAAATAAAATTTCTGAAAGAACAGAAAGAGATCCTTAGTGGCGCCATCTGTCAGCACCGTGGTCAGCGATGTCATCACCACTAAGCAACAAATCAAGAACAGCACATGTCAAGAGGGTGACTACACTGCAGACACACTCCAAAGGAAGAAGTGCATTTCCAATGAAGGTCTGAACTCCCTGGGATTGAAGGTCTGAACTCCTTGGGACTGAAGGTCTGAACTCCCTGAGATTGAAGGTCTGAACTCCCTGGGACATTCCATGAAATAACTGCAGTGTACAGCAATGGCCACACATGCAAGGCTCAAGCCTACAAATGGGTTATGAAGTTCAAGACAAGTGTACAAGCTCAAAAGGCATCAATCACCCCGGTGCAACCAAGTAAGGGATGCAGTAAAACAGTGGCTGAGAAGTCAGGACAAAGGAGTTTGTTTTTTCCTTACTGGAATTCAAAAGCTGGTTCACAGATGACGCAAATGCACTGCAAGGCAAGTGAGACTATAATGAAAAAAATAGGGGCATTATTTCTTTCATGTACTAAATAAAAGTTTTGTGTGATCTGCACTTCCTAACTTTCATTTGATTCATCCTTGGATAATCTCCTTCTAACAGCAAACTTAATATTTTTAACAGTTATTGATGTGGCTGAAGATTTTGGGAACAAATGCATCGAAACAAGATGGCTGGCTTGGCATTCTTTATTTCCTAGAGTAGATTTAAGAATCAGAGTTTCTTAACAGGTTCCAACATCATGGAGAATAAATTAAGAACTGTCATGCTGTTTCTGCTGGGATTAAAACAGCCTGTTATCCTGCTCTGTTTCACCAAGATCATGCCTTCATTCTGTTCCCCATACACTCATCCCATTATACAAAACAGCATGTTATCCTGCTCTGTTTTACTATGAACATGCCTTCATTCTGTTCCCCATACACTCATCCCATTATACAAAACAGCATGTTATCCTGCTCTGTTTTACTATGAACATGCCATCATTCTGTTCCCCATACACTCAATCCACTATACAAAACAGCCTTTTATCCTGCTGTTTTTACTATGAACATGCTATCATTCTGTTCCCCATACGCTCAATCCACTATACAAAACAGCCTTTTATCCTGCTGTTTTTACTATGAACATGCTATCATTCTGTTCCCCATACACTCAATCCACTATACAAAACAGCCTTTTATCCTGCTGTTTTTACTATGAACATGCTATCATTCTGTTCCCCATACGCTCAATCCACTATACAAAATCAACTTGATAATACTACTTCTTGGAACACTCTCAGTCGCCATCTTGGATATCTTCATAGAAAGCTGTTGTTTGTCCTTGGCTGCTGAGGTCACTATACAGCTTCTCACAAATTGCTACATGTAACAAGCAGATACCCATCTCAAGTTATTCAAACAGAGAGTAGTCCTGTAACAGATGCTGGGCTGCCATTTGGCAGTACCACAGGTGGATTCGTTGGCTGTGCCTATCTTGAGCCTGTTAGACATGTGGTGTCTCAATCTGTTGTGGCCTGTTCTGAGTCTAAAGATCTTGAGCCTGTTAGACATGTGGTGTCTCAATCTGTTGTGGCCTGTTCTGAGTCTAAAGATCTTGAGCCTGTTAGACATGTGGTGTCTCAATCTGTTGTGGCCTGTTCTGAGTCTAAAGATCTTGAGCCTGTTAGACATGTGGTGTCTCAATCTGTTGTGGCCTGTTCTGAGTCTAAAGATCTTGAGCCTGTTAGACATGTGGTGTCTCAATCTGTTGTGGCCTGTTCTGAGTCTAAAGATCTTGAGCCTGTTAGACATGTGGTGTCTCAATCTGTTGTGGCCTGTTCTGAGTCTAAAGATCTTGAGCCTGTTAGACATGTGGTGTCTCAATCTGTTGTGGCCTGTTCTGAGTCTAAAGATCTTGAGCCTGTTAGACATGTGGTGTCTCAATCTGTTGTGGCCTGTTCTGAGTCTAAAGATCTTGAGCCTGTTAGACATGTGGTGTCTCAATCTGTTGTGGCCTGTTCTGAGTCTAAAGATCTTGAGCCTGTTAGACATGTGGTGTCTCAATCTGTTGTGGCCTGTTCTGAGTCTAAAGATCTTGAGCCTGTTAGACATGTGGTGTCTCAATCTGTTGTTGCCTGTTCTGAGTCTAAAGATCTTGAGCCTGTTAGACATGTGGTGTCTCAATCTGTTGTTGCCTGTTCTGAGTCTAAAGATCTTGAGCCTGTTAGACATGTGGTGTCTCAATCTGTTGTGGCCTGTTCTGAGTCTAAAGATCTTGAGCCTGTTAGACATGTGGTGTCTCAATCTGTTGTGATCTGTTCTAAAGATCTTGAGCCTGTTAGACATGTGGTGCCTCAATCTGTTGTGGCCTGTACTGAATCTAAAGACCTTCACTTGCTCCTCTACACTGAGCTGGTAGTAGGAAGTTCATAATATACGAGTGGTTCAAATGAAAACCTTAAAAATCATGTTAGAAATTCTAAGCACCACTCCATCATCATGTAAGTTGACAGCATCACTTCTTACATCCTTTCCGTGCCATTAAACGTCACAGGGCTCGTATGGTAGTTCACCAAGTTCTCCTGTTTTCGGCGACCTTTTCAACCTCATCAAGGGATTTTATGCCCACTAATTCGGCCTCTCTTAACAATGTCCTCTTTAGAGTTTCACGTGGCAGACCTCTTTTTCTTCGGCCTGTTGTGTTCCACATTAGCAGCATCGATACTAATGACCTAAAGAATGTCTTGCAGGTGCCAGCACAGTGCCAATGAGTTGCATGACATCATAGTAACAGCTTAATGATGGCTGCTCCTTTAGAGACATGAATGAAAGTAGAACAGTGTTCTGTCATCCATTTCTGTTTAGCAGATGTGGTGTTCAAAAATTCAGCTATGTCAGTCACTCAATGATTTTTAATCTTCTGCAGTCAACTCTAACATATGCCTGAGAGACCTGGACACTTAACAAAACAGCTGAGAAACACATAAATGCCTTTGAATGTAAATGCTACAGAAGAGTTCTTCAAATATCATGGACACAAAAAAGAACAAATATATCCATAATACAAGAAGATATTGAAGAAGGTTGGCTAGTAAAAAGGATTAAACAAAGAAAACTTAAATATTTTGGACATATTAAACATCATGATAATTTAGAGAAGACTGTCTTAGAAGGGTACATAATGGGAAAAAGAAAGAGAGGAAGACCAAGGCGAAGATAGCTGCAAGACATCATTGATGATTTGTGAATGGATGCATCAGCAGCAGGGCATCTTGCTTACAACAGAGAGGCCTACAGGAGACCTGTTAGGGAGGCAGAGTTCTGCAAGGGACATGCAAATGACTGAATGACTGATTGTAGTCACTTCTGGTTCCATTCTTCCATGTGCCTAACCTGGATGACAAGAGTCAGACACACAGTTCAGGTCATTTTGGAACTTCCAACTCCACTCATAAAACTGCTGCAAAGATGGACATGTGTCACTGTTCTGAACCCTCATTCACCGAAGAATTTCAAAGTCTTCACACCTTCACCGCTAAAAAAAAAGGAAACAGATGACAGAACACTGTTTCACTCACAATCATGTATCTATGCGAGCAGTCACTCTGTTACTACGATGTCACATAACTCACTGGCACCACGCTGCCACCTACAAGATGTTCCTTACGTCATTAGTAACAATAATGACAGCTTACACGACAATGTGGGTGGTGCTTAGAATTTCTATCACAATTTTTAAGGTTTTCCCTCAGACCACCCACAGAAGATGACAGTCTTCCCTCTGAAGGCTTTAGTAATAAATCTTCAAAAGGTTCTTTGATTTTGTGAAGTGGCCTCAATAATAACCAAAAGAACACATAACATTTTCAGAAGCCATAAACATGAAGGATTTCACAAACAAGCCCCCACAGCAGTATCCTATTATTTGAGGGACTTTATAAAGTGGACCTGTGGTTATCCTTACCCTGATCATCATGGAATTTAAGAGGCGGGGCCAAAACTGGCTCTTTAACTCTTAAAAGTATTTAACTCGTCTCACATTAATTAACAGCGGCCATCAAGTGGAGGTTTGTTTTTTTTGTCATCACAAAGCATTAACCTGGATCTGAGCACAAATTTCCAGTGTTACTGTCATAAAAGTTACATACTGTAAGTTAGGTCTTTTGTTTAAAAAAAAAAAACAACAACAAACTTTCCTTCTTTGATCATATTAAACATTATGATGGCCTTGAACAGGGGTGATGTCCAGTGGTATGCAAGCAGATTTTCAGGGTATACTTCACATCTCAGTGTGGGTTTATGGCAGTGTTTCCCAATATGGGGGCATATTCCCCACAGGGGAGGCAATCTGAATATTTTTTGAGGGGGGGGGGAATTAGAATTTATTTATATTATACTTTTTCTGAACTTGGCTGAGTGTTAAGCTGTAGGGGAGGGGGTGCGGGACATCAAAACCTTTGAGGAGCTGAGATGAGGCATGCTCCAGCAAAGTTTTGGGAAACACTGGTCACAAACCAACTAAAGCTGACGTCAAAGGCTGGGAAACACTGGTCACAAACCAACTAAAGCTGACGTCAAAGGTTGGGAAACGCTGGTCACAAACCAACTAAAGCTGACGTCAAAGGTTGGGAAACACTGGTCACTGGTCTCAAACCAACTGCAGTTGACGTCAAAGGTTGGGAAACACTGGTCTCAAACCAACTGAAGCTGATGTCAGAGCTTTAAAAAAAAAATGCTAAAAACCCAACAATGTATCTCCAAATCTGGGAGAGTTCATCATACTTCATATCCTTGCGTGAGATGAAGGTCTGGAGACAACTTAATCTGACCACCATCAAAATAAACTTATGACGGTTTTTGTGGCACACTTTTTTTGGCAACCTGTAGCATGCATGCACCTTTCCAAAAAGTCTGTCATGCTTGGCCTACAGAGAACAGTAAGGAGAGTTAGGTGAATGGTGAGTAATGAAGGGCGCAGTAGAGCAGACGGTAGGCCCTGGTTATCACTGACATACTAAATACTACACATACGGGCACCCTGACTAGACAATGAAACGACTAAATATCACATATACTGAAACAGGCATCCTGACTAGACAACGAAATGCTTCCTGATTGGCTATAAATAGAGCAACATTCTACGAAAAACATGACACACATAAATAAGTAAATAATTCGACATTGTTTACTAAGGCATTGTTTTGGCATTGAGTGGTACCTGGTCTTTCTCCTTTGCTAAAGAAGAGCCTATGCTTACTCGCTACACTTACCTCTGCTTCTTTTATTTCTATGTGTGTGATTTTGTCGGTCGACGAACATTGTGTCCTCAGTTCTTCTAAATGTTTCGATGTGAGCTCAATCATAGACTGATTAGTTGTGCAAGTTTTTGTTGCATCGCGAAATGCCTTCTCTAAACTTGCATCTGAAGACATTTTCGCAGCTCTCAGGCTCTTCTACTAAAAGCATTCATACTTTAATGTAGCTACTGCGACACAGTGACAGGATTTGTCCAAATGTTTGTTATACAATAACAACAACTATCCTCCTTCCGCCATGTTGAAATCCCATGGAAATTCCCGCTCACACGGGACTACCTGCGAGATTTGCCTTCTTTTGTGCAATATCTAGAAAGCACCAATATTCGAATGGGTCAAACATTAACTTTTCATTTCATGTGAAATATTCGTAGCTATCAACTAGCTTGCATACAGTTTAAATAATTTCCTATATATTTAATATCTATTGAAAATTGTCGTTTCAGAATCTGCTCTATGGCATATATTTTTATTAGTGTAATAATTATGAGAATCACACATATTCCTAAATTGTTCAAATAGAATATTTTCCCCGGGAAATGTAGACATAACCAGTAGATTACAGAGATAAGGGCACGATATTTGTTATTGTGGTTGTAACAGAACACTTACGTATGGCTAAGGAACCCAAACCATCATCGAATCTCCCATGGTAAGTCCAAATAGAAATGTGTAACTGATGTCACGTAAAGACATATTTACAGATCAAAAACAAGTCTTGATTGCCCGTGCATGAGGTAGCAAACGTTTCAGTTGTTAACAGGAGTGTGACATTTGGTAATGTTTGGGAAAACAGACCACAGAGAGAAGGTGCTGTAAGTGGTGCAACCCCCCCCCCCCCCCCCCCACGGGGAGGGGGGGTAACCAGATTGTTTCCGACTTTTTTTATGTAGTGCATGTTCTACATGAAACAAAGATGTATATTATAACCCTTGCTTTTTGGAATTGCCATAG
Source organism: Achatina immaculata (assembly GCA_009760885.1). NCBI lineage: Eukaryota > Metazoa > Mollusca > Gastropoda > Stylommatophora > Achatinidae > Lissachatina > Lissachatina immaculata. Next base: position 18,366,039 of record CM019698.1, read on the forward strand.
ACTTCATAATGGGTACGTAGGGCCCAACTAGAAGATCTTGATTTTGCAGATGACATAACTCTTATCAGTAGCAATGTGAAATCAGTGCAAGGAAAAAAAACAGATACACTGTCTTCAGTGGCTGGTAAAATAGGACTTGAAATTAACAAGGAAGAAACAAAAATAATTAAACTCATTAATCAAGAAGGAAATCATATATGTAGATGGAACTTATACAACTGTTGAAGAAGTACACCAATCTGCATACCTCGGCAGATACATAGACCAGGATGGTGACACCAGAAAGGAATTTAGAATTGCAAAGCAGCATTGGCCTTCAAGAATCTGGAGAACATATGGCATTCAAAAGTTATAAGCACAAAAACCAAGTTAAGATTATTCAGTTCAAATGTAATATCCACCTTTATTTATGCATGTGAAAGCTGGAAAACTACTACAGAAATAGACAAGAAATTAGACCCTTTTGAAAACAAATGCCAAAGGAAAATACTCAATATAAAGTGGAACAAATTCAGGAACAACGCAGAGATAAGACCGATCTCACTTCATAACCAATGAGAGACCAGTTAGCTCTTGTTCATGATCTGTCTGAGAGAGGTTTTAGTTAGCTCCTGTTCATAATCTGTCTGAGAGAGGTTTTAGTTAGCTCCTGTTCATAATCTGTCTGAGAGAGGTTTTAGTTATCTCCTGTTCATAATCTGTCTGAGAGAGGTTTTAGTTAGCTCTTGTTCATAATCTGTCTGAGAGAGGTTTTAGTTATCTCCTGTTCATAATCTGTCTGAGAGAGGTTTTAGTTATCTCCTGTTCATAATCTGTCTGAGAGAGGTTTTCGTCAGCTCTTGTTCAGTTTCATAAGTTTTGTTTATTCTTCGGCCATTGATATTGGCAGTTCACTCTCTCTCTCTCTCTCTCTCTGTCTCTCTCTCACTCTCTATGTATGTGCATGTGCCTACCTGCCTGTCTGTCTGTTTCTGTCTGTAAATGTAAAAAGATCAAGAATCCTTTGTCTAGATAATCATACCAGCTAATCATGATATTATCTCACCCAATAAGAGCTGAGTGTTCAATGCTGAGTTTATTCTGAGTTTAGAACAAGAAGCAGGCTTCTTTGCAAGCTTTTCCACCATTAGTGTACATGCTTGCCTCAGTCTCATTGACCATGCAGAAATAGACTACCAGTCTTCTTTTGACAGAATTATGAGGAAATCTTGGCCAGTTATGTCCCGACAGGTCTAATAATTTTGGCAAAATTGTGGGGAAATCTTGGCCGTTTATGTCACAATGAGGTCCAGTATCTTTACCAGTATTCAGATACAAGTATGTCCTTCCTTTCAGCAATCTGTAGTCAAATGTGAAACTGGCCACAGATTTGTTATATTTTGAGAATGAAATGATTTGGAATGTGTCATGAGTTTGTTTCATATATTTTGTCTAGGGTGGAGAAGTATCGTCCAAAGCAGTTGGATGATTTGATTTCCCACAAGGACATCATATCTACAAGTAAGGATGCTGCCATGTCTTGGTAACTGTTGAAGCTTCGTATAAATGGATGGTTTTGATTGGGTTATTTAGATTTTAGAGTGTTTTATAAGCATTTAGATAGAGATTGTGCAAGGTAGATAGGTAAAATCCCTGTTTCCTTGCCATTACGGCACATTGGGGATAGGGTGTTAGGCCCATATTTCTAAGACCATCTGCACATGAAAGTATGATGGTGGTCAGTATCACGCCTGGCCACAGATACCGTCCCAGATTTCTCTGGTATCCGTTTTCAGAAAGGCTGAAACTTGAACCCGTTACCACTGGATTAGTAGACTGAGCGCTTACTCAGCCAAACCGGCCACCAAAGATTGTGCGCTTGTATTAATAAGTTCGTATTTTAGAATTGTTCGCTTGGTTGGATGAAGAATATTTTGTCCATGTAAACGTGAACTTGGTAAATACATCCCTCCCATCATGGGAAGGATGTAAGATGTAAGAAAAGAGCATACTCTGTTGAAAACAACCATTGTATGCAATAGTTTATAATTTTATTTAATGGTGGGGATGGCCAGATCAATGACAACCCAGCTTCTTGAATTGAAGGCAGTGGGTTGTGTCCCTGCAGCAGCCGCCGCTGCCCTCCAGTCAACTCTTCTGTAAAAATAGATATTCATGCTCTTTAATAACATTGCTACAGAGGTCAAAAGACAGAGATGAAAATGGCTGGGCCACATGGTACAAATGTAAAGAACAAGATTCCACTGTACCGCCATGGCTTGGGATACTTCAGGGGAGAGGAAAGAGGGGCAGGCCACTGGGGATGCACAGTACAAGAACTAAAGGAAGCAGGAAAGACGTGGTTTAGGGTATCCTGACGTGTTCAAGACATGACTGGCTGGAGAAGCTTTGTTGGTACCCTGTGCTGCATCGGGAGTACAGAGGACTGATGATGCTCTTTAATCTCTCTCTCTCTCTGAGCCTTAAGTGCCCAGGGCACATGGGGCTTCCGCAAGGGTTTTCCACAAATGCCTGTCCTTCGCCTTTTTTTCTGCTCTTGCCCAAGTGAGCCCCCTATTGCTCAACATCCTTTCTGTTGTTCTTCTCCATGTCTCCCTTCCACCTGCATTTGTTTTTTCCCTTGCTTCCGTTTCTGTAGCAGTCTGATAGTTTTTTTACCAGATAGGGTACTCTTTAATAATAAAGATTATTTCCATTTATATGTATATATATATATATATATATATATATACACACACAAACATTAATATGTATATAAAGGTAAAGGTAATCCTGTCATGCCTTAGAGGTACGTAGGGATATGGTGTTAGTGCCCATATTTTCCTTGACCTGTCAGCACACTAGAGGGTGATATGGTCAGTATCATGCCTGGCCACCTTTTATTCCCCAACTCCAGAAGAAGTCGGGTACCCATTTCTACAGCCTCCAGCCAGATTCGAACCCCCTGACCTTTGCCATGAGAGACCAGTGCATTAACCACTTCGCCACTCAGACGCCCAATATGCATATCTTATATCCTTCCCGTGCCGTTAAACGTCACATAGGGCTCGTAAAGTAGTTCGCCAATTTTTCTTCGGCGAGTCTTTCAACCTCATCAAAGGATTTTATGCCTGTTAACTTGGCCTCTCTTAATAATGTCCTCTTCAGAGTTTCACGCGGTCTGCCCCTTTTTCTTCGGCCTGTTGTGTTCCACTTGATAGCTTGTTTTGGGATTCTCTGATCATTTCTTCTCATCAAGTGACCAACATATGTCCATCTCCTTTTCCTGATCACCTATGAGACTGGTTGTTGTTCAGTCATCTGTCTTATCTCTGCATTGTTCTTGAATTCATTCCACTTGATGCCGAGTATTTTCCCCAGGCATTTGTTTTCAAAAGAGTCTAATTTCTTTTCTATTTCTTTAGTTGTTTTCCAGCTTTCGCATGCATAAATGAGGGTGGATATTACATTTGAATTGAATAGTCTTAACTTGGTTTTTGTGCTTATAACTTTTGAATTCCATATGTTCTCAAGATTCTTGAAGATTGATGCTGCTTTTGCAATTCTGATCCTAACTTCCTTTCTAGTGTCACATATGCATATAGCCTTTTCATATTATCTAATTAATATGGTGACTTGTAACATTAATATAACTATATATATATTCATATATATATATGTACGTATGTGAATATATATTTTAAGATGCAGATATATTTTTCCCCAGTTCGAAAGTTTGTGTCTGAAGATAGACTCCCTCATCTCCTGTTTTATGGACCGCCTGGTACAGGGAAAACTAGCACAATTTTGGCTGTGGCAAAGCAAATTTATTCTCCCAAAGAGTTCAACTCCATGGTGCTCGAGGTATGTTCAAGATTTCCAGTAAAATAAATGGTTGTTTTGTAGGTGCTTGATGTTTGTTTCATTCATACGTGGGTTTAGCACGATCCTGTTCGTATATGTAGATTTAACCCTTTACTCGCTATCAGGAGAAAGACAGCTTATCTACTCCCAGTGATCATGATCTTGCATTTGTCTGTTCCATGATTCACTTCTGCTGATGGGATTATTGTAGCATTTTAGATTTTGTGATTATTTATTGACAAAGTTCAGTCATGCAGCATACTTTATTTTATACTTGTAATTTTTGAGTCAGTCAGTCATTTGCATGTCCCTTGTGGAACTTTACCTTCCTACCAGCTCTCCTGTAGGCCTCTCGGTTGTAAGATGCCCTGCTGCTGATGCATCCGTCTGCAGATTATCAACGATGTCTTGCAGCCATCTTCGCATTGGTCTTCCTCTCTTTCTTTTTCTCATTATGTACCCTTCCAAGACGGTCTTCTCTAAATTCTCATGATGTTTAATATGTCTAAAATGTTTAAGTTTTCTCTGTTTAATACTCTTTACAGGCTTTACTCTTTAAAAATTCAGTTTTTGAAGCGCATAGAAAATATGATTAAGAAAAAGTCATTGGTTTTGGTTATGGCTGATCATACTAGCATCATGGGTGCCAGAATGCTTGGACATGCCCTGAAAGTCTCATAGTGACTCAGAAGATGTAGATGTTTGATAATTTAGTTGATGCTTTTTCTGTAACTTCGAGCATGAGTTCTCTCCAGTTGTAACTCCGAGCATACATTCTCTCCAGTTGATGCTTTGGTGACCTTGAAACATGGAAATCGGGCCATGTAGGATATGGTGGATATTCTAAACTCATTAGAGCAGACCAAGAAAGGATGCTTCTTAGCAGGATTTACTAACATTGAAAATTTATCATCTCCTAACCTGGCATGAATAACGCACAAAAACCTGTCTCATGAGTCACTAGAAGAAAAGGTAGACACGAACTAATACCTGCACCATCCATCTAGTACTGTCATTGCCACATGTGCCTAGAGGACATAGTTTTGTGAAACTTTTTCATGCGTACCTTCCTATTTAGACTTTACAGAATGTAAATCAAAATATTATCTACATTTCTCAGCTCAATGCCTCAGATGATCGTGGCATTGGAGTTGTCCGAGGACAAATCCTAAATTTTGCCAGCACAAGAACGATTTTCAAGTAAGCATTTGCCATTTCAGAGCATTTATCAAGATAATTGTAGGAGCGCTATTTTGGGGTGGTGTTTTCTCATGTGTTATTTTTGTCTGTTGTCATGGTGTTATTTTTGTCTGTTGTCATGATGTTATTTTTGTCTGTTGTCATGGTGTTATTTTTGTCTGTTGTCATGTGTTATTTTTGTCTGTTGTCATGGTGTTATTTTTGTCTGTTGTCATGTGTTATTTTTATCTGTTGTCATGGTGTTGTATCAGTGCCTATTTATACGTATTTTAAAGTTGTACCAAATATATAATTGAAATTTGTATAGAGAAGAAAATCAAAATGGTGAAATTATTTTGAATGTTGTTTATGAATATTTGTTCTGTATTGTCCAATACTAGTATATTAATATATTGATCATATCTGGATGTAACAGTTCAACTGGAATGTTAAACTAGTAATTTATGATTAACATCTACTATTTCTGCAGACATCTGCTATAACTGAACAATGTAAATAAGGAATATACAATTTAAATTTAGTATCAAGTTATTAATTGTATGTTTTTTGCTTTATTAGCCAGTAGTTTCTTCTCTACATAATGCTATGCCCTCATTTTCAACCTCTTAAGAAAGAAAATTGAATATTTGTATTCAACCAAATTCCTAATTTTCAGCATTAAGCATATCTCTGATGTTTATCAGTTCAAGAATGTTTTTTCTTGCAACAGAAAAGGTTTCAAACTAGTTATATTGGATGAAGCAGATGCTATGACCAAAGACGCACAAAATGCCTTGCGGAGGGGTATGTTTGTTTAGTGACTTAAATATTCAGTTTTTTATGAAGATTTGTGCTTTTGTTTAGTTTTGTTTTTCTTATCTTGTGCAATTTTTAGAATAAAAATGAACGTTTATTTAATAATAATAATAATAATAATCGCTTAGTCTACTAATCTGGTGATAACAGGTTCAAGTGCCAACAGTGGGGATGTTTTTTCTGATACCACCACACCAGAAAGGCAGTCGGGTCCACCCAGCCTCTAAAAATAGGTAGCAGAGAATTCTGGGAAGCTTAAAGTGCCAGGCATGATAATCATATCACATCACACTTTCATGTTCCGATGGCAATGACATGGAAATGGGGAGTTTACTTAACAAACTGAACTCTGCAGTCTTTTGTTCTTATTCCGAGAGCTAAGAGATCAAGGGCATTTCTTTTCATCCCAGTGATATGATGATAGTGTTCTTGAAGACAGCTAGCGTAATGTGGTGTATACCAGATGGAACCTTTCAGAAGTTCTTGGAGACAGCTAGCACAATATGGTGTATACCAGATGAAACCTTTCAGAAGTTCTTGGAGACAGCTAGCACAGTATGGTGTATACCAGATGGAACCTTTCAGAAGTTCTTGGAGACAGCTAGCACAGTATGGTGTATACCAGATGGAACCTTTCAGAAGTTCTTGGAGACAGCTAGCACAGTATGGTGTATACCAGATGGAACCTTTCAGAAGTTCTTGGAGACAGCTAGCACAGTATGGTGTATACCAGATGAAAGCTTTCAGTAGTTCTTGAAGACAGCTAGCATAATATGGTGTATACCTGATGACACCTTTCAGTATAATGTGGTGTATAGCAGACGGAACCTTTCAGAAGTTCTTGAAGACAGTTAGCACAATATGGTGTATACCAGATGAAACGGTGTATAACAGATGAAACCTTTCAGTAGTTCTTAAAGACACTTAGCATAATATGGTGTATTTCAGATGAAACCTTTCAGTAGTTCTTGAAAACAGGTAGCTTAATACAGTGTATACCAGATGGAACCTTTCAGAAGTTCTTGGAGACAGCTAGCATAATACGGTGTATACTAGATGGAACCTTTCAGTAAAATGATGGGAAAAGGATATGAGGATTATTCTTGTTCTAATCAAGATAACAGCAGTACAGATTTGTGTGGCATGTTTAGAGGAGAGCCAGGATAGATCACCTCATGGCAATGGGGAAGATTGAAGGTAGAAGAGACAGGGGTAGACAGAGAGGAAAGATGTTCAATAAGTCTAGCATGGGATATGCTCAGTGACAAGCCTGTTGAGATGGACAAGGGATTGAGGGTTGTGGAAGGACATGATATCCTACACCTGTTGACAAGGACCTTCAGAGGGAAAGTCAATATTTGTGCTTCAGAATAATAAATAAATTTTGCTAGTACTAACTTCATTACATCATCATCATCATCATCGCCTTTCACTCCCGTGAGAGCATAAGCCACGGATAAAGACTCTCCAGTCATCCCTGTTCTTGGAATTATTCTCTGCTTTCTTCCATGTGCATCCCTTGTCTCTGAGCGCTGTCATAATTTCTTTTCTCCAAGTAAGTCTAGGTCCTCCTCATTTTCTGTTTCTTTGAGGATTCCATGTCAGTGCCTGCCTTGCTATGCTGCCGTTCTGACCTGAGAAAATTGTTGATATTTTCTCTGCAAGTCTCCAGCTAATCAAGAAACAGGCATACAAACAAATATACGTATGGCTATAAGACCGTGGAGGGTTTCTTAGCTGTTGTTCCTGCACCGGTGCTGATAATAACAAGGCAGTCTGTGATACCTAGGCTTCGTCAGGCAGCAGAGAATCGAAGAGAGAATGGATGCTGTGAGCGGTGACAGACAGATGTACTAGATTAAATATTTGCTGTGTTGTGTGTGTGATCCTTGAAAAGGTGTTTGCTGAAGTATTGGATTGTTGTCATCATCATCATCATCAGGTGCCGTGTTGACTGGCGTTGGCTATTATGCTTCTCCAGAGTATCCGATCCTTCATGCAGGTCATCAGTTCAGTTGGTGATCTCCTCTCACACCATCCCGTCAGACTGTCCAGTATCATTTCTCTTGGTCTTCCTCTTGATCTTCTTCCTTCTATTTTTCCTGTTGTTATAATATTTTCAATGCCCCCTCTTCTCATTGCATGTCCTATGAAAGTACATTGTCTCTCTCTTATCTTTCTGACAAGGTTTTTTTGTCTTTCCAGCTCTTCTCGTACATTCTTCATTAGTTATTTTTGCTGTCCAGGGGATTCGCAACATTCTTCTAATAAACCACATTTCTGCTGCTTCCAATGATTTTTGTGCAGATTTGCCTATTGTCCATGATTCACTTCCATATAACAAGATAGGTTCAATATAGCATTTTAGGACTCGTTTTCTAACATTCATTGATAAAGATGTGTTAGCTAATATGTTTCTCATTCTCTGAAATGCAGTCTTTGCTTGGCCTATTCTGTTCCTAATTTCTATTTTGCATTTCCCATCTGAAGTTATTACTGCTCCAAGGTATTTGAATTTCTGCACCTGCTTTAGCATGGTTCCGTTTAATTTAATACTGCATGCTGGTGGATTCTGTTTCTTAGATATAACCATAGTCTCTGTCTTTTTGATGTTCAAAGTAAGGCCTTTCTGTTCACTTTCTTTGGCGACTTTATCCAAGAGATTTTGCAGGTCTTGTTGGTTCTCAGCTATCAGTACTGTGTCGTCAGCATACCAAAGGTTGTTATTATTGTATCCTCCAATTTTTATGCCTGGTTCTGTGATGATTGTTCTTAGAATATTCTCGCTGTACAGAGAAAAAAGGTCTGGAGATAGTACACATCCTTGTCGCACCCCTTGTTTTATAGGTTGGTATTTTCCAATTCTATTTTCAACTCGAACTGCTGCTTCTTGTTGCCAGTATAGATGTTTTACAGTCCTCCAAGTCTTTGCCGTCTATGTTGATGTCTTCAAGCATTTTAATAATTTCACTATGTTTCACCTTATCAAATGCCTTGGTGTAATCAATGAAGCATAAGTAGAGATCTTTCTGTACTTCTAAAGCTCTTGGATTGTTGTACGTTCTTCATTTATATGTGCTCATCTTTCTTTCTGCCATTCTTGTTTCTGCCCACTTTCCTTGCTGTTCCTGTCATTTTTATAAAACTGAACCATACACTTTTTATCTACTTCAAGCAGATACAGCATATAGGAAGCAGTGTTTAAAGACGGGACTTTATAGCATATAAAATGGTCTCTAAAAAATGTGGCAGATAATGTACATCTAGAAAACGCTAAACAGAATATGAATATTCAAATTAATAGACCAGTGGTGTCTGGGGAGAAAACATTAGAAATTCTGGAAGAGACAAGAACACACAGGAAGTAGAAATTATTTCCCTGTAACTCTCAGATCAGAATAGGTTGCATTTCTTGCTTGAAGTCACAACGTGGTTTGGATTTAGAAGCAATTTTCTTGATAATTTGGATTTAGAAGCAACATTCTCGATAATTTCCACTGTGGGGTCCACATGGAGTGTAGAATATTCTAGGCTGAACAGGTTCAATAGAACATTACCAGGGGAGCTACAAGAGTTGGAATAAGATCTTGGGTGGTTATGATTTTCCGGTTTTTGATGACTGTGCTGTCATTGTGTACATGTTTGTCCCTCATGCATGTACGCCATGATCTAGTGGTGATTAAATGTATGTGTGATGACTCATGTTGTAAGTGGTGACAACTCAAGCCACAGCAACATCCAGACAAATGAACACTTAACATTGAGTTTGACCACAATTCAGAAACATTGAAGAACATGCCGAAGCATAAGCTCGGCTTCAAGATCTTACATATATGCTCCATGTTTAATGACTTTTTCAGCACTGATGTAAAGACTTGGCATGCTATCATGTGCCCATCCTCAAAGCCTCCACAGGTAGCCTTCTCCAAATGTCCCATCAAAAAACCTCTCTTGTGACCAATTTCAATAACAACTCAGTCATGTGATTAAATGACAACATTCACATTGTCACTTGCTTAAATGTGTGTTGGAGTAAGGCCTGAACAACTGCGACACACCTAATAATCCATATATTGTAAGTTTTATTCAAATCATTTGTCGCAACTGTTGATTGTTTCCTCCAGTGATAGAAAAGTTTACGGAAAACACTCGTTTCTGCATCATCTGCAACTATCTGTCCAAGATTATTCCAGCCTTGCAGTCTCGCTGCACAAGGTTCCGCTTTGGGCCGCTGAAGCAAGAACAGATGGTCCCTCGATTGGAGTATGTCATTGCTCAGGAGAGGTAGGTGTGATGTGTATTTTCTTTATATGTTCCAGTATCTATCTCCTATAGCATTTGCATGCTGAGGGGATGTAAAGTGTTAGTGCCTTCACATTTCTAGGTCACTACAGCATTTGAGGTAGGGGTGCCAGCATCTGTCCTTGTTGCCCGTTTTTGTAGGGAAGTCCCAGGTGCCCATTTCTTGAGGCTGTGTTAACACTGGTGCCAAAATTCTGCCCTAGTGCAAAAAAAACCCAGGGATCTTCTCATTGGCAGGTGAGTACACTAACCACTACACCACCTTCATACATCCTTCCCGCGTCGTTAAACGTCACATAGGGCTCACATGGTAGTTCACCAAGTTTTACTGTTTTCTGCAAGCTTTTCAACCTCATCAAGGGATTTTATGCCTACTAATTTGGCCTCTCTTAACAGTGTCCTCTTTAGAGTTTCACATGGTCGACCTCTTTTTCTTTAGCCTGGTGTGTTCCACTTGATAGCTTGTTTTGGATTCTCTGATTGTTTTTTCTCATCACATGACCGATATATGTCCATCTTCTTCTGATCACCCATGAGACAAGTTGTTGTTCGCACATCTGCCTTATCTCTGTGTTGTTCTTGAATTCGTTCCACTTTATACAGAGTATTTTCCTTAGGCGTTTGTTTTCAAAAGGGTCTAAATTGTTTTATATTTCTTTAGTTGTTTTCCAGCTTTCACATGCATAAATGAGGGTGGATATTACATTTGAATTGAATAATCTTATATTTGAATTTACATTTTGAATTTACAATTTGAATTTACAATTTGCTATTACATTTGAATTGACTGATCTTGAATAATCATGTTTTTGCACTTATAATTTAGAGTGCCATATGTTCTCAAGATTCTTGAAGGTCAATTCTAACTGTTTCTAAGGTGTTTTCTTGCATTGTATTCACATTGTCACTGATAAGAGTTATATCATCTGTAAAATCAAGGTCTTCCAGTTGGGTCCCATGTACCCAATCAATGCTCATTTTACCTGTATAACATTTTATTATTATGAAGACTATGGCAATTCCAAAAACCAAGGGAGATAGTATACATCCTTATTTCACACCTGTTTCAATCTGGAACCTCTCATTCCTTCTGTGTTGACTGCACAAACATATCCATTATAGAGATCTCTAATGATGTTGACAGTTTTAGATGGTATTCCATATATTCTTAAAATTCTCCACAATGAATCTCTGTGTATGCTGTCAAATGACTTTTAAAGTCTATGAGGTTCAGGATTAATGGCTTTTGCCTTTCAATATGTTCTTCAAGTTCTTCCTTGACACACAATTATTCTCTTTGAAAACTGGTGATTTTTATTCTTATGCTGTCATTATGTGTTTTAAGACTTGATTGTTTATATCACAATTTCTTTACAGGTTTTAGTGTTTCTGCTGTCATAGAGTTTGTTGACATTTTCTCTCTGTCTCTGTCTCTCTCTCTCTCTCTCTATTTTTCTCTATCTGTCTCTCAGTCTCTGTCCTTCTCTCTATGTCTGTCTCTCTCTCTCTATTTTTCTCTATCTGTCTCTGTCCCTCTATCTCTCTCTGTCTGTCTCTCTCTCATGCACATACACACATATACACATGAGTGTTTTGGGGGTGGGGGTGAAATTTTCCTTTGATTTTTAACATTTGTAAATAATTTATTATTCATTCATTGGTGGTTATATTTGAATGTTTGTCCTATAACGCTGACAAAGGAAAGAAGTCATTAAGACAGGTAATTTATCCTGTAGCACTGACAAAGGAAGGCAGTCATTAAGACAGGTAATTTATCCTGTAACACTGACAAAGGAAGGCAGTCATTAAGGCAGGTAATTTATCCTGTAACACTGACAAAGGAAGGCAGTCATTAAGACAGGTAATTTATCCTGTAGCACTGACAAAGGAAGGCAGTCATTAAGGCAGGTAATTTATCCTGTAACACTGACAAAGGAAGGCAGTCATTAAGACAGGTAATTTATCCTGTAGCACTGACAAAGGAAGGCAGTCATTAAGGCAGGTAATTTATCCTGTAACACTGACAAAGGAAAGCACAGCCATTCTATAGTAGGTAAATTTATCCTGTAACACTGACAGAGGAAAGCACAGTCATTCTGTGGCAGGTAATTTTATCCTGTAACACTGACAAAGGAAAGCACAGCCATTCTGTAGTAGGTAAATTTATCCTGTAACACTGACAGAGGAAAGCACAGTCATTCTGTGGCAGGTAATTTTATCCTGTAACACTGACAGAGGAAAGCACAGCCATTCTGTGGCAGGTAAATTTATCCTGTAACACTGACAAAGGAAAGCACAGTCGTTAAGGCAGGTGAAGGAAAGCTGACCAAGATCGTATCCCATTCCCTTCATGGTGCTTCTAGAAAGAGGCTGTTGCATGACTTTGGTCTGACAGTGTAGGTCTGGATGTAATCTCTATTGTGGTGAAGTCAACCATGAGCCCGGCAACTTTAGTGTATTCTAAGATTTAATGAAAGTGGTGTAACCAGTCCAGGTCAGTGCTTTTACGTCAGAATCACTGTGGCTTTGGCTGCAAAGATTCCGGTTCACAAGGCATCCCAGGTGCAATATACATTCTTTGTTTTTTGTTTTTTTTTTGTCATTTATTTGTGGCCTCTGTCAGTTCTAGAACACCACATCAGTCTGGTAGAAGCAGCTTTGGCTCTTCAAATTTCAGAAGTTCTCATGTCAGATATAGATCTAAGAATGTGAAGTACCAATAGATATAGATCTAAGAAAGTGAGTCAGATATAGATCTAAGAATGTGAAGTACCAGTCTGTACATCTAAGAATGTGAGTCAGATATAGATCTAAGAGTGTGAAGTACCAATAGATATAGATCTAAGAGTGTGAAGTACTGATAGATATAAATCTATTATGTGTGAAGTACTGATAGATATAAATCTAAGAATGTGAAGTACCAATGGATACAGATATAAGAATGTGAAGTACCAATAAATATAGTTCTAAGAATGTGAAGTACCAATAAATACAGATCTAAGAATGTGAAATACCAATAGATATAGATCTAAGAATGTGAAGTACCAATAGATACAGATCTAAGAATGTGAAATACCAATAGATATAGATCTAAGAATGTGAAATACCAATAGATAAGATATAAGAATGTGAAGTACTAATAGATATAGATCTAAGAATGTGAAGTACAATCTGGCTTCCAAACTCATAAAAATTGTGACTTATAACCTTGCAGATTTAGTAAAATAGTTCTGGGACATTGGTCTTATTGCTGCCAGACTGCTGAGATGTGGGTCCATATAATGGGTCTGCTCCAGCACTGCCACTGCAGCCTGCCACATTCATAAATAGGGAAGAGTCACAGCTGACTACTGGTGTTCTTTTTTTTTTTCCCTCTGTCTCCTGGACTCATGCCTTCATCATCATCAGGTTCCATGCAAACTGGCGTTTTTGTATGTCTCCATAATGCCCGATCCATCATGCAGGCCATCAGTTCAGTTGGTGATCTCCTCTCACACCATCTAATCAAACTATCCAGTGTCATTTCTCTTGGCCTTCTCCTGGCTCTTCTTCCCTCTATTTTTTCCTGTTGTTACATTATTTTCAATGCGCCCCCCCCCCTCCTCTTCTCAATGCATGTCTTATGAAAGTACATTGTCTCACTCATACTTTTTTGACAAGATCTTTGTGTCTGTTCTCATACATTCTTCATTAGGTGTCCACGGAATTGGCAACATTCTTTTGATATACCACATGATTAAACCACCCATGCCTTCAGTCAGTCATTTGCGTGTCCCTTGTGGAACTTTGCCTCCCTAACAGCTCTCCTGTAGGCCTCTTAGTTGTAAGCAAGATGCCCTGCTGCTGATGCATCCATTTGCAGATTATCAACTATGTCTTGCAGCCAACTTCACCTTGGTCTTCCTCTCTTTTTTTTTTTTCCATTATGTATCCTTCCAAGATGGTCTTCTCTAAATTCTCATGACTTTTAAAATGTTAAAAATATTTAAGTTTTCTCTGTTTAATCTTCCTTACTAGCCAACCTTCTTCAGTTTTAAGTTCTTGCAGTATGGATATATTTGATCTTTTTTTGTGTCTGTAATACTTTAAGAACTCTTCTTAGCATTTACGTTCAAAAGCATTTATGTGTTTCTCAGCTGTTTTGTTAAGTGTCCAGGTCTCACAGGCATACGTTGCGATAGGAAAGATACATGCTCTTAAAAATTTTATTTTTGTAGTTCTGTCTGTTCCTCTCTGCAGCTTCTTTAGTTGTTTTATTTTCTGAAGAGCGAAAGATGTCCTCCTTTTAATTTCCCTCATTGTATCCATTATTAGTTAGTAGTGATCCAATATATTCAAAACACTTCACCTCTTCTAATTATTCCTCATTGATATATATTTCAGCTGCCTTGTTTGTTTTGTCAGTTGTCATTAATTTAGTTTTCTTTGCATTAAGATAGAGGTTTTGCTCTTCACTATTCTTATGGACTGACATAATTAGTTTTCCATTCCTTTTTGTGCTGTGGACAGTAACACTGTGTCATCAGCATATCTAATCTCTGGTATTTCATAACCTCCAATTTTTATGGCATCATAATATTCTTTGTCTACATCTTCTCTAACATTCCTCATTATATTTTCAGTATACAAGTTAAGTAATCAACAGTATGTACCTCTGTCTGAACTAATGCCTTAAGATTGCTAAATCTGGAGCAATGTCACCATAGTGAAGTTCACAGTTTTCTCCAGGTCTTAACAGAAGTCTCTTAGCTTGTGTCTCGGTATCTAAACTTCAGGGTCAGCCTGCTGGCGTAGGTCTGAAAATGTTGGACAGTCAAAAGACCTAGGTAAAGTAAGAGAACACCGTTTTGTAGGATTAGACCTCGAAAAAATCATAGACAAGGCGCTTTAGTGAGACATGTATTTTTAACTTACCATGAGCCATGTAAGTGATTTAAAAAAATTTTTTTAAAAACTACAAATAAAATAATTATTAGTCACATGGTTTTGTTCTGTGGTCAAGGGTTCATAATTTTAAACGGCCAGAAATGTTAAAAATGGGCATCATGTTATTTCCTGATAAAACTTCATAGCTGTGATTTTTATTTACAAAAAATGTTTGTTTGTCATGGGTGGTGTTTGTTATGTTTCTCTCTCTCTCTGAACCTTAAGTGCCCAGGGCACATGGGGCTTCCGCAAGGGTTTTCCACAAATGCCTGTCCTTTGCCTTTTTTTTCTGCTCTTGCCCAGGTGAGCCCTCTATTGCTCAACATCCTTTCTGTTGTTCTTCTCCATGTCTCTTTTGGTCTACCCTTACTTCTGCTCCATTGTAATCCTCTGCGTTTGTCTGATGTTGCCTCCTTCATTAACCAGTCTACTGCCAAGATAAATAATGTTGGTGATAGCACACATCCCTGCTTCACTCCTGTTTGTACCCTAAAGCTGCTGGAGGTATGTTCTCCACAGATAACTTTGCACTGAAAACCCTCGTATAGGGCTTTGATTGTTTGTTGTGTTTAAGAGTTAAAAAAGAAATATTCGAAGTATTAATATAGACTAACTTTATTCATGACTCTTTTTTTTTTTTTTTTAAATTTCTAAATTCCTATAGCATCAAAGTTTCCGACTGTGGAATGAAGGCTTTGGTAACCCTTGCAAGTGGAGATATGCGCAGGGCACTGAATATCCTGCAGAGCACTTCCATGGCGTATGATGAAGTTACAGAAGACAATGTTTATACCTGCGTTGGGCACCCGCTGCGGAAAGATATTGAGAACGTCATAACGTGGCTTCTGAATGATGTATTTTGTGATGCATATAATAGTATCCTTTTTTATGAACTAGTTGAAAGATGCTGTCTGATGTGGTAGTTGGCTGACATGTAGGCTTCATGGCTTGGGGAACCACAGCTGGCCAAGACCCTGGCCCATGCCTCTGTTAGTGCCCTCAGTTACAGGCCTAGCCTGACTAACAGGGCAGGGATCGTTGTAGTCCCCATGGTGGTGGAGTCTGCTAAAGAAGTATTGCACACACCTACTCCATTCAAGGACTGAAAAAAAAAAGCGGCCACCTGACATACTCCCAGTTTGACACAAAGCTGTGCATCGGCTGCGAAGAACATCAAGCTTGCAGTTCCATGGAGATAGAAGATGAGTTAGTTGTGATCAGTTTGTTTCACACAAGGCTTATAAAATATTCACAGTGCACGTAGTAATGAGTTGGCAGAAAGGGAAAACTCCAGAAATTTTGAGGTAGCGTGCCCTTTATTATTTCGAGGTTTCTCAAAGGAAGTTCTGTGAGAACCCCATCAAGGCAGCCCAGAATTCTGGGAGAATCACAGCTAAATAAAAGACATAAATGTTTATCTATAGTAACAAATGGGGGATCGGAGCAAACCACCAAGTCTAGTCAAGAAGTCTCGTTTCCCCTTTTAACATTGAAAGGTACGTGAGGAAGGAGACAAGACAAGACAGGTTTTAAAATGTGAGATTTCTGTCCAGATATTAATGCTTTATCAAAGATGGGTAGGAGTTTCACCAGCACAGTTTGATCAGTAATGTTATATATACAGTCATGCAGTGACCCAGGTTGTGATCATTTGTACCAATTGCCAAGGTCCATAGGACTGTTTACTGTGTTGTGATCCATTTTGTGATTTTAATTTCCACGTGGTTACTCAGTGATCACATTAGCCGATAATCACCAATTAATTAAAAAAAAGAGAGAAACCGAAACTTCTGGATGTCGTGGGTTAACATAATTGGTTTATATTATCAGAAACCTAGTAAAAAGCAACCTGTGAAATCAGATGTATGGTAATTGGGCCAGTAGACTGATAATGGGGACCAGCTAGGTAAGTGGTTAGAGCACTCGTCTAGCAACTGAATGGTCAAGGGTTCGAATCCCCAGCTGAGGGGATTTTTTTTTTTTCCAACCAATTCAGCCCTGAGGTCGACCCAGCCTCATAAATTGGGTACCAGAGAAAATCTGGGAAGGAAAGGCAGCAAGGAAAGGAACTGGCCACCCTACCTCATACGCTGATGACCCAGCATAATGAGGTCACTAACACTTCATCCCGTACAGCATTTTGCTATGGGACTATCTTTACCTTATCTTTATCTTTAGACTGATAATGATGCTCAGGGTTCAGAATTCTGACTCTGGCTTCACTGCATTCGGGACAACCCCATATATGCTCCGCCGCATGCTGCAGCATCCTTCCAAGAGTATGTTTGCTAATAGTTCCTGTAAAATGTTGATTGTTTATGATGCATTTTCTGCCACGCAGTTTGGATTTCCTGCCAGCACCTTTAATTTGTCCTAGCTCCAGCAGTCTCTTCACATCTACATTGTTTTTCCATTCCTGCTCTTCATGTTCCCACAGTCTGTCCAGTATAGCTTTAGAAATGTCATCTTTGTCCATTGTCAGCCTGCCATTTATTTTAGCCTGTCCAACAAGTCTATCCACCACATCACTGCCATGTACTCCTACATGTCCTGGACAGTAAAGCCATGTTAGGCTTGTCACAGGTGACTGGCTTAACAGATGAACCCATTCTTTTCAAAGCAGTTTCTTCTCAGTCTTGCGAAGCATACTCCATGAATCCGTCAAAATGACACCATTAACAATGATGCTCAATTTGCGTGGAGGAGAATTAGCCAGTTTTGACTTTGGTTTGTCATGTGAGCGTTCTTTAAAGATTGAATCTCAGCGCAAATAAGGTTAAGAAAAAAAAATGTACGTGAACATTTACTTTCTGCTGATGTTTGTAAAGTGTGTTTAATTTTATATTTTTAAAAAAAATGTAAAGTATGAATGTCATAATGAGAAAAACAGTATTTTAGAAAGTACTTCGTGCAAGGTGAATGACTGGTACAAAATTGTACCAGTTTTTAAAAACTCCTAGCATGATGACTGGTTACTGTGCTGATACGCATCTTTTAGGATTTGTAAAGTGGTTGGAAACATGTCTGTTCATCTTGTAACATTTTATACAGGGTGTTTTTAAAATCTCACTATACTTTCTATGTAAAAATGAAGAAAATGGCGTCATAAAAAAATGTGCTGCACATTGAATCGTGAAGAAAAATGCAGTGAATGGTTGCCATCTGCTGGAGTAATTTTTTTGCACTCAAAACAGAATGGTGTTATCAACGGAAGAAAGAATTTTTTTGGTTGAACAAGTGTTTCGAAATGGTGGTCGATACACACGGATGGTTGTTCAAAGATTTATAGCAAAATTTCCTGATAAACAACCTCCTCATCGCACTTAGAAATTTGTTGAATAAGTTTCATGATATAGGAACTGTGGAAGATGCTCCATGATCTGGTAGGCCTACTGTGTCTGAAGAAAAATGTCTAGATATTCAAGACAGAGTCCTGAAAAGTCCATGCAAGTCCTTAAGGAAAATGTAAGAAGTGAACGTATCACTGAGCACAGTACACAAAATTTTAATTTTCATCCATATAAGATTTCTGTTGTGTCTGAACTAAAAGAGTATGACAATCAATCCATAGTCATCTACTCCACGTGGTTTCAAGCATTTTTAGCTGAAGAAGACAGGTCAGTTCTTGATTTAACATTCTTCTCTGATGAGGCATGGTTTCATCTATCTGGATACGTTAATAGCCAAAATAATCGTATTTGGAGCAGTGTTAATCCCAGTGCATTTCATGAAGCGCCGCTACACGAAGCGAAAATTGGGGTATGATGTGCCGTTAGTAGAAAACATTTAATTGGACCAATTTTCTTCAGCAGTACTATAAACACCAATTGGTACCATACTGACATTCTGGAACCTTTTTTTAGAACAGCTGAATGAACGTGAAATTGAAGAAGCATGGTTCCAGCAAGATGGTGCAACTGCACACACAGCTAGAGCAACACTTTTTTGGGGAGAAATTTTCACAAATTGCATAATATCTCGTGGAATTTGGCCTGCTCGTTCTCCAGATCTAAATCCATTAGATTATCATCTGTGGGGTTTCTTGAAAGGAAATGTACACAAAAATAATGTACAAACAATTGAGGACTTGAAAGAAGCAATCAGAATTACCATTCAAGAAATAACAGACACGTTGCACAAGGTATTTGACAATACGAAGAGACGTGTACAGTCATGTCTTGAAGCCCATGGTGGACATTTCCAACAGCTGTTATAGTGAATATTTCAGTGGTACATTCCAGCTAACCCAAAACAGCTTTGTATCTTTGAAGTCACTATTGTAACTAATTAAATGCTTTTTAGCACATTTTGTGATGACGTCATTTACTTCATTTTTCAGTTTTTTTTTTTCATAGAAAGTGTAGTGAGACTTTAAAAACACCCTGCAGTTATTCAATGTACTTAGTGTCTGACCTTCCTTTATAGTGACTAACTTGTGGCCAAATCAGCTTATGGTCAGACCTTCCGGTTCCAGATGCAGCTGCAGGTCGGCACACAACTGTACTTTAATGCTATTGATTGGTAGGCACAGTTGCTTTTGTTGTGTACTCTTTAACTGAGAACAGATACGCTGCAGCTAAAGAATCAGAAGGGTCTCGCGCTCACAGACATAGTGACAGATTTACATAATTATGTTCACAGAAGTAAGCAAGAGCTAGATAGATACCATTATAAAAGTGTGGAAAGTATATCATCTTTAGGGATTATTATAAAAGTGTGGAAAGTACATCATCTTTAGATATCATTATAAAAGTGTAGAAAGTATATCATCTTTAGGTATCATTATAAAAGTATAGAAAGTATATCATCTTTTACTTTTTTAAAATGTCTTTTTTTTTTTTTTTTGAGCTCTTCACTTTTTTCGTGTTTTTCCCCACACAATGATTTTAGTACCTATTACATTAGTAACACTTTTTCAACTTTATTAGCCCTTTTGCTACTATGCTCATGCTCAGACATTCTGCTGTATCACTGCTGAGAACATCTTCATATGTTTCAAGATTTCCGTGCCTTGGGTGCTAAGGATATAGTCATAGTTTTGGTGGTGGTGGAGTCTGCTGAAGAAGCATTGCACACCCCCCCCCCCCTGTTTTTTAGCTGCACTCTGGGGTTTGAGAAAATAGCCACCCTGATCTGCTACTGATCAACACAGTGCTATGTGTGAAAATCATGTAAAAGTCATTCACCAAAGAGGTCTTTTAGTCATCAAGAATATGAATAGTATTATTTGACATGAATGGGGTCAAATAATCATAAAGAGTTGGAAATAAATCTTAAATTTTCAGACGACAAAAAGAGTATTCAGCATGGGGAGAGGGGGGAGCCTGCAAGCGAGAGTAAGTAGCAGGGTGGATCACAGTGTGGAAGGTGAACATAGCAGTGAGAAGGTTGACAACGCCTGTGATTTTCATTGGTTACACTTTATCAGTCTTCTGATTTTTTTTCATTCTGACTTACTTTTGTCCATTGGCCAGCATTGATGCTAATTTTGGCGTAGGACCAGCTGTGAGCTAGAGAAACAGAGTAGTTACACACTGCCTAGTTGGTTGTTGAACCTGTTGCTCTTGCCAACCACAGCTTTCAGAGCTGGGGTGACAGTGGTCCAAAGCTGGCATGCTTATATCAGAGTTGTCAGAACATAGCCGACCAAGACCCTGTCGTCCTGGCTGTCTTTTGGTACCCCCAGTAAACATGCCCAGCCTAACAAACGGGGCAGTGACTGCTGTAGTCCCCATGGTGATGGGGTTTCTGATGAAGATTAGACCCCACTGCTTTTCTAGTTCCACTCAGGGATAGAAAAGATAGCTGCAGTGACCCAGTCCCTACTCAACACTGACACTGCATCGGCTGCAAAGAACATGCTTGCAGTTATAGAGATCTAGAACATCAACTTTCGTATAAGACAGAAGATTGCAGGTTTCTCTGCAAGAAGTGTTGTGCCAAATTATTCAGAATATGTGGTAGAAGATTAAGCTTGGTAAGTGTTTAATCTGCCAACTTTATATCGCTTATACTTATTAGTGTTTAGTTGTCAAGTCACATTATATATTTTTTTTTCAGTTGACATTCCACTGCATATCAGGATGAAGCTATTGGAGAAGATGGCTGATATTGAGTAAGTTTCTGAAACTGTGTTTAGGTAAAGTGAATGTATGAGGACATTTAGTTGTGGGTCAAGGACCTTTAGAAGTTAGCTGTGGGACATCGTTGGAAGAAGAAATAGTGAGCATGATAAAGGTCCACTCAGAAAAATCTGAATATAGGGTGCAAGGATGACCAGGGAAGAAGTGAATAGATGGAGTGAAAGACACATTAAGGAAACAATATGACAGCTACCCAGGCTCTGGACCGATGTCTGAAACTCCCTGCCATCATCATCAACTTTCACTCCCTTGAGAGCATAGGCCATGGATAAAGGCTCTCCAGTCATCCCTGTTCTTGGAATTATTCTCTGCTTCCTTCCATGTGCATCCCTTGTCTCTGAGCAATGTCATAATTTCTGTTCTCCAAGTACGCATAAGTCTAGGTCTTCCTCGTTTTCTGTTTCCTTGAGGATTCTGTGTCAGTGCCAGTCTTGCTATGCTGGTGTCGGGTTTTCTCAGAGTGTGGCTAATCCACTTTCTTTTCCTAGACATAATTCCTGCCATGCTAATGGCGCAAGCAGACAGATAAGAAGAAAAAGATAAAAGTCCAGAGTTTAGCTCTAAAGTACAGTGTGGAAGGAGGTCTACACAGGCTGTTGTTGATGTAGAAGGATATCTTGAACATGTAAGCCCAAGGACTAGGCTGTCATCATCAGAGCCATGTGTAATCTCTTTCAAGAAATCTAGGAGAAAACTGTGTAGGTGTTTTGTTGGCATGATCATTGGCAGGGAAAGCGAACCTATAGCATGTGTATACCAGAGAATTCCAAAACAAGCTGTCATGTGGAACACAACAGGCCGAAGAAAGAGAGGTCAACCACATGAAACTCTAAAGAGGACATTAAGAGAGTCCAAATTAGTAGGCATAAAATCCCTTGATGAGGTTGAAAATCTGGCCGAAAACAGGAAAACTTGGCAAACTGCCATGCAAGCCCTATGTGATGTTTAACGGCACGGGAAGGATGTAAGATGTAAGGAGTTGAGATCAGGTGAAATGAACCAGCATGTGTTTGGCAACTTCATTTTTTCTTTCCCACAATTGTTAAACAGAAGTGATGCTAAGAATAGAATATGCAGCATCTGAAGTAGTTTTAGATGTAGTCTGTATTGTTTTTTTGTTAAGACGTCTCTTACATTGGTGTTATCTGCTACATTTTTGCTGTGATGCTCATTACATTGATGCTATTTGTTGCATTATTGTAGCGATTCCCATAATTTTGGGGGGGGGGGGAGGGCTGCTGGCTTCTTGCCACATCCAGACTGCATTTCTAGCATCCTGAAAGACTTCTTTTTGATCAAGTGGTTCGCATGTCAGCTGCCAGTCATCTTTCTCCCCCTACCTAGCTACTGACACACTCCGGGTCTGGTACTGCCCACTTTAGAGGCTACCACATTATTGTTGTATTGCCCATCACATTGGGTGTCGTATGTATATTTTTCTCATTATAATGTGTATCCAACTGGTAGTACGTGTATATTTTTTATGCTGCCTGTAGGGAGCAAAGATGCTGTCCAGTTTGTCGGTCAGTGGACCATGGCTAACATGCTAGCATCAGGGTTGGTGAACCATAGCTGACCAAGACCCTGTCTCAGCTCCCTGTTAGTACCCCCCTCCCGGTAACAGGGCCTGCCTGGCTAATGGGGCAGGGATTGCCATAGTCTCCGTGTCAGTGGAGTCTGCTAAGGAAGTACTTGCTTTTTGTACCTCCACTCAAGGGCTGAAGAACGCCTGTCTTAACTTGCACCCAGTCTGACATGATGCTGTGCATCAACATCTTCAGTGCGTCAGCTGCAAAGGGCATCAAGCTTGCACTTCCAGGGAGATAGTAGAAGAAGTAGTAGTAGTAGTGTGCCTGTTTGTTGCCTTGATGTTACCTGTGTTGTTTGTTGCCTTGATGTTACCTGTGTTGTTTGTTGCCTCAATGTTACCTGTGCTGTTTGTTGTCTCAATGTTACCTGTGTTGTTTGTTGTCTCAATGTTACCTGTGCTGTTTGTTGTCTCAGTGTTACCTGTGCTGTTTGTTGTCTCAATGTTACCTGTGCTGTTTGTTGTCTCATTGTTACCTGTGCTGTTTATTGTCTCAATGTTACCTGTGCTGTTTGTTGTCTCAATGTTATTTGTGATGTTTGTTGTCTCAATGTTACTTGTGCTGTTTGTTGCCTTGATGTTTTCTGTGCTGTTTGTTGTCTCAGTGTTACCTGTGCTGTTTGTTGTCTTGATGTTACCTGTGCTGTTTGTTGTCTCAGTGTTACTTGTGCTGTTTGTTGCCTTGATGTTTTCTGTGCTGTTTGTTGCCACAATGTTACCTGTGCTGTTTGTTGCCTCAGTGTTACCTGTGCTGTTTGTTGTCTCAGTGTTACCTGTGCTGTTTGTTGCCACAGTGTTACTTGTACTGTTTGTTGCCTCAATGTTTGCTGTTTGTTGTCTCGATGTTACGTGTGCTGATTGTTGCCACAATGTTATCTGTGCTGTTTGTTGCCACAATGTTACCTGTGCTGTTGCCTCAATGTTACGTGTGCTGTTTGTTGCCTCAATGTTACCTGTGCTGTTTTTTGCCTTGATGTTTTCTGTGCTGTTTGTTGCCTTGATGTTTTCTGTGCTGTTTATTGCCTTGATGTTATGATTGTTGCCTTGATGTTTTATGTTATGTTTGTTGCCTTGATGTTATGTTTGTTGCCTTGATGTTATGTTTGCTGCCTTGACGTTATGTTTGTTGCCTTGATGTTATGTTTGTTGCCTTGATGTTATCTGATATATTATTTTGTTGCAGGTATGACTTAGCTTCTGGAACAAGTGAGAAGATCCAGTTGGGTGCCCTGGTTGCAGCATTCCAGGTTGCCAGAGATCTGTTGTCCAAAGAGGCCCAATGATAATATTGGCTTGTACTGTATTTGTATGTGAGTGGAGTGAGGAGAATATAGTGTTCGTTTCTGTGTATCATTTGTTTAGAAAATGGAGGTGATTCTTTAAGTGGAACATGATGCAGTATGTACTGTTGTGACATGATACACTTTGTACTGGTTTTGGTATGACATGATACACTTTGTACTGGTTTTGTTGTGAAATGATACATTTTTACTGGTTTTGGTGTGACATGATACACTTTGTACTGGTTTTGTTGTGACATGATACACTTTGTACTGGTTTTTAGTGTGACATGATACGTTTGTACTGGTTTTGGTGTGACATGATACATTTTGTACTGGTTTTGGTGTGACATGATACAGTGTGTACTAGTTTGGATATGATACACCTGGTAGCAGAATGGTGCTTGACACACCTTGTACTAGAGTTCTGATGGAGTATGGTATGCTTTGTATCAGAGTTTTGATGGGACATGATATGCTTTGTACCAAAGTTTAAGTGGGACATGTTTTGTACCAGAGTTTTGATGGGACATGACACATCTTATACCAGAATTTTGGTGGAATATGATAAAACCTGTACCAGAGTTTGGGTGGGACATAGTGTACTTTGTACCAGAGTTTGGGTGGGACATAGTGTACTTTGTACCAGAGTTTAGGCAGAGTGTGAAGAAACTCATGCATACATCTTGAACTAAGGTCTGGAAGGAACATGCTGCTTACCGCGCTAATGTTTCAATGTAAAAAATGCACTTTCTATCATTTAAGTAATTAATTGTGAACAGCCAGTCCTATTTAAATTTTCTCCATTTTAAATTCACTCGGTTTACTAATCCGGGTACCAGGTTCAGTCCCAGCAGTGGGATTTTTTCTGGTACACACCAAAAAGGCCCTGGGGCTCACCCAGCCTCTGAAACTTGGTACCAGAGAAATCTGGGAAGGTAAGGCAGCCAGGTGCAATACTGACCACATCACACTTTCATGTTGCCAAAGGGCCTAACACTGTATTCCCCAATAAGCCTTGATGGCATGGAAACGGGAATTTTACCTTTACCTTTTCCCATTCCAAATTATTTTCCCAGTGTTAAATTGTCACAGGTGTTAAAATCTGCCAAACTGTTAGAAAGCGACTGCAGAGAGAGTAGACTATCAAGGTAGCAGCGCTCATGAACAAGTTTTGATTATGGCTGTATTCTTTTGTTAGATAAGAAAAACTCTGCAGCAGTCATATTTGAGCAGGAAGGGCTCCTGCTCTAGCTGTCACTGAAAGGACAGAATCTGTGAAACTTGAATCTAGAGCTCTTAGTGAATAACTAAAATATACACATTTCTTGTTTCTGTTCATTAGGTTTTTTTTTTTATTTGTGTGCTTTTTGTTTGTTTGTTTGTTTGTTTGTTTGTTTGTTTGTTTGTTTGTTTGCTAGTTTTTGTTTTTTGTGTGTTTGCTAGTTTTTGTTTGTTTTTTGTTTGTTTGTTTTGGATGCCTGAATAGTGAAGGAGTTTGGTGTGCTTCTTGGATTTCATGGCAAAGGTCATTGGTTTGAATCTGATCAGAAGTGTCCTAGTAGTGGTGGCATTAACCACCAACTACTTTTAAAATACCGATGTAAAAAAAAAAAGAAAGAGACCAAAACTTTCGGAGGTTGTTGGTTACTGTAATCGGTGTCTATTATCAAAATAAAAAAAAACACTTAGTAAAAAAGCAGCCATTGAAATTGATTGGAGGATAATGAGGTCAGTAAGATGATGATGCTCAACCTGATGGAGGGCCCCCATCTTTAACTGATGGATAATGCCCAGGTGATGCTGCCATCTGTCATGGCCTTGCCAGCTGACACGTGGAAAATTCCGTGGCCATCCGCATTAGTCCAGTATCACTTTTATGGATGTTACATGCCTCGTAAGCTTACTTTTGGGACGCCCGCCGTAATTTGTAGGCGGTCCCTTGTAGTAAATAGCAGGGTCTTCCAAAGGTCAGTTCTTGTAATGGGGTCTCATCTGCTTGCTCCGGAGTCTGGTATTGCAGACCACGGCAAAGGCTTGCTTCCAGGAATTTTATTTCAGTGATTCCACAGTGTCTTTTGGTGTCAGCAGCCGGTCTTTAGTTCAGTTTTATAACATCTCTGGTGTATTTACTAATTCAGTTCATGTCCTGTAGCATAGGCGATCATTTCTCTCCACATTTCCCTATCTTTAGACTTGATTATGAGATCTGGTGGTGACTTTCTTCCTACCCACACTGACAGTAACTTCTGTCTCTTCTTCCTTCAATTTTTTCAGTTGCCACAATGTGTTCCAGTTTTCCTCTTCTCAAGAAATGTCCTATAAATCTCGCTTGTCTGCCTCTGATCTTTGCTGTAATTTGCTTTTTAACTCCAGCCTCTCTAAAGAGTTCTTCATTGATTTTCGTAGCTATCCATGGTACCTTCAACATCCTTCTTATGAACCACATTTCCATGGCCTCCATTTCTCACTGTATTCTCTTATTCATAGACCACGCGTCACATCCATAAAACAAAATTGACTCAATGTAACATTTAAGTACTCGGAATCTTGTTTCCATTGATATGGATCTTTTGCACAAGATGTCTCTCATTGTCTGGAATGCTGACTTGGCCTGAGCACATTTGCTTTTTATTTCGTTGTGACATTTCCCATCGGCTGTTATAATCGTTCCTTTAGTATTTACTAAAGCTAGTATTTTCTGTGTTGTTACGTAAGCTGGAAGTTAAGCTGTTGGTGCCGTGACAAGAGTTTTTTGTTGTTTGTATCCAGTCTTTGATGATTCGGCTTTTCTGTTCTGTACAATAAGGGAAGCAACTCTTTGCTTTCTGCCCAGAGATGATGACAGCAGTTGTCTGTCATGATTTTTCTGCTCGGTGCACATGAAAATTGGTAATGCCCGACCAGGGAGAGTAAGGGGCCAGAGTTGGGACACCCTGGTGCCCGCCAGCCTAATTTCTCCCCAGTTTACAGACAACATTCATGAAAACTTACCATTCCCCTGGTCCGGGGGGGTTCTACCTGGCCCTGCAAGCACCCTGGCGGGATGAAGTTCCCCCTCCCCAGGGGAGTCGGGCTTCTTAGTAGGCTGCACCACGATGGACTGTGTCGATCCCTACCACATTCGTTAAGCTCTAATGACAATCTCTTTCTAGGTAACATGGCAAGGAAAAAAAAGGACCTACTTTTCTGACAATATAGCCTAGTCTCTACATTAGGGCCCCAATTTTGAAATACACTATGTTCAACTGTGCGTATCGCTAAGTGGTTCTTTGATAATGGTTCTTAACCTTTTTTTTCGGCCGTGGACCCCCTTTTCAGCATGAGAACAGCTAAGGCCCCCCCTTTCCGACCTGTGAAGAATTGTGGACCACCTTTCAGATGTGGACCATCATCAAAAGTAAAGCAATAAATAGAAAGCAGATTATGTTAATAATTTTTTTTTTACACTGTGGATACCAAAAACTCCTTTCGTGGATCCCCTGAGAATCCATGGACCACAGACTGAGAAGCACTGGTCAGTGCTGTGCTATGCCAATGAAAATATGGAAACTAACACCTTATTGTCTCCCTTTCTGCTTTGTTTCAGTCATGCGTGCTCTTAATCTTCCTGTGTCTTCAACGAGTTCCGTTCCACGGTCTTTTCGTAAGTCGGTACAGTTAGGTACAGCTGGCAGCTAATGTCAGTTATTTAATTTTTTTTTCTCAGTATATAGTATAATAATAAATAACCTAACTAAGATTATTCAATTCAAATGTAATATCCACCCTCATTTATGCAGGTGAAAGATGGAAAACAACTAAAGAAGTTAGACTCTTGAAAACAAATACCTAAGGAAAATACTTTGTGTAAAGTGGAACGAATTCTAGAACAACGCAGAGATAAGGCAGATGAGCAGACAACAACCTGTCTCATGGGTGATCAGGAAAAGGAGATGGACATATGTTGGTCACGTGATGAGAAGAAACAGTCAGAGAATCCCCAAAACAAGCTATCAAGTGGAACAAACAGGCCGAAGAAAAAGAGGTCGACCGCGTGAAACTCTAAAGATGACATTGTTAAGAGAGGCCAAATTAGTAAGCATAAAATCCCTTGATCAGGCTGAAAGCTCGCCGAAAACAGGAAAACTCGACGAATTACAGTAAAACTTGTTTGATGAAAGTTTACGTTAAAGCTAGTGGGAGGAATATTTTCTCAGGATAGTTACAGACCAACAGTCGTTGATAACCGTACTTGGGGCCAATCTAGCTCCCCCATCATGACTGCCAAGCCAGGTTCTCCCCTCTTTGGTATATTGTATGCTAATTTTGCCTAGTTCTCAAGCACTCAATCAACACAATAATACATTGACATGCAGTATAAATCACCAAGTCTGAAATTACAAGACACAGCATTTTTAATCTCACTATTCATCACAACAGCACATACAATTGACATCGACATGACATCAAAATATGTGTCATAATAATGTGCGAACAACTGGATGAACAAGATCAATCCAAGCAAAATACTTCAAGCAATCATCGATAATAGAAAAACAAGTAGATGAACAGTGTCAATGCCAAGCAAGGTTATTAAACATAGTGTCATATGATACTGACCTCTCATGTTTGCATATTGAAACTTGATGGACCTGAGGTCCCGGGCTATCTTGACCCTCCACGTAGCCTACATTACGAATCTAATGTGTAATAGCACTTATACCTTCGTAGATATCGCTGCCATGGCACACCTCCATATAACCATGCTTCTGCAGCACACCATCATTCTACATGAAAACTATAATAAACAAATCATACATGTTGCCCATCTAATATACTGATAAATCATACATGTTGCCCATCTAATATACTGATAAATCATACATGTTGCCCATCTAATATACTGATAAATCATACATGTTGCCCATCTAATATACTGATAAATCACACTGATATCATACATGTTGCCCATCTAATATACTGATAAATCATACATGTTGCCCATCTAATATACTGATAAATCATACATGTTGCCCATCTAATATACTGATAAATCATACATGTTGACCATCTAATATACTGATAAATCACACTGATATCATACATGTTGCCCATCTAATATACTGATAAATCACACTGATATCATACAGGTTGCCCATCTAATATACTGATAAATCACACTGATATCATACACAGAATTTCCATAATAAACAAATCATACATGTTGCCCATCTAATATACTGATAAATCACACTGATATCATACACAGAATTTCCATAATAAACGAATCATACATGTTGCCCATCAAATATACTGATAAATCACAATGATATCATACACAGAATTTCCATAATAAACGAATCATACATGTTGCCCATCAAATATACTGATAAATCACACTGATATCATACACAAAATTTCCATAATAAACGAATCATACATGTTGCCCATCTAATATACTGATAAATCACAATGATATCATACACAGAATTTCCATAATAAACAAATCATACATGTTGCCCATCTAATATATTGATAAATCATACACAAAATTTCCATAATAAACAAATCATACATGTTGCCCATCTAATATACTGATAAATCACAATGATATCATACACAGAATTTCCATAATAAACAAATCATACATGTTGCCCATCTAATATATTGATAAATCATACACAAAATTTCCATAATAAACAAATCATACATGTTGCCCATCTAATATACTGATAAATCACAATGATATCATACACAGAATTTCCATAATAAACGAATCATACATGTTGCCCATCCAATATACTGATAAATCACAATGATATCATACACAAAATTTCCATATCGATACATAAATACAAGAACCCTACATCACAGATTAATTCACAACTAAAAGGGATGGCGACTGCAGTAAAACTGGTTTAAATAAATAAAGTAGACAGAGGTGTATGGTGCAGTTTTACAAAGTGAGGGAGGGAGTGAGTAAGGTGAGAAAAAAACGAATAGAAAGTATGAGAATGTATAAATGAAAAACATACAACGTCCGTTATTTCGGCATGAGCCTTATTCGAGGATATATAAAGACAAAAACACGAAGAACTTATCTGAATGTATCTTCCTCTAAGTAGAAAACAGAAATGTGTGTAGTAGAAGGGAGAAGGAAAGATCACGCTGCCTCCAACAAAAGATGCCCGATAGAGCCAGTCGTAAAGAAGAGGTGGAGAGAGAGGAGGAGAACAAGTGGGAGAAAGGGGTGGGGGGAAGGCAATAGAAACATGATAGCCGTTAGAGGTGTCGGGGGGGGGGGGAAGAGGGGAGGAAAAGGGGACGCAGAGAGATAATGAATGAAGAACATAAACACCGACAGGGAGAAAATGTGAAACTGGTGAATAGGACAAGACCCTAAAGACACCAATATGTTGGCAGAGAAGAAAATAGGGTGGTGCTAAGGAGGGGTAGCATAGAGAAAGAAAAAAGGCCAGTGGCAAAATAAAGAAGTTACAGAAAGCTGAAGACATTGTTAATTCCAGCTGGGTGGAGATGTAACACTTGTCTGTTTGTTGTCGAGGCTAGCCAGATCTCCTTCCCTAAGTCCACGTTATCAGTTCAGAGGGTTTCACCTGTACTTCACGTAATGTTATTTATGCTATCATGTGCAAACGTTGCAGTTTGAAGTACATAGGGGAGAATGGCTTACGGTTAGGAGATCGATTTCACCAGCATCTCATTGATATTTCTAAGAGGGCCTGGACACCTGTGGCTAAACATTTTTGCCTTAGCAACCACAGGGGTAAACAGGGCATTTCTGTTAGTGCGATCCGCTCTTGTTCTGCTAATGTACGATCTCGGAGGGTCCTAGAACAGCGCCTTATTTTCCAGACTGGCTGTCTCCACCCAGCTGGAATTAACAATGTCTTCAGCTTTCTGTAACTTCTTTATTTTGCCACTGGCCTTTTTTTTCTTTTCTTCTTTTCTTTTTAAACTCTACTTTCTTTCTCTATGCTACCCCTCCTTAGCACCACCCTATTTTCTTCTCTGCCAACATATTGGTGTCTTTAGGGTCTTGTCCTATTCACCAGTTTCACATTTTCTCCCTGCAGATGTTTATGTTCTTCATTCATTATCTCTCCGCGTCCCCTTTTCCCTCCCCTCTTCCCCCCCCCCCCCGACTCCTCTAGCAGCTATCATGTTTCTATTGCCTTCCCCCACCCCTTTCTCCCACTTGTTCTCCTCCTCTCTCTCCACCTCTTCTTTACGATTGGCTCTATCGGGCATCTTTTGTTGGAGGCAGCGTGATATTTCCTTTTCCCTTCTACTACACACATTTCTGTTTTCTACTTAGAGGAAGACACATTCAGATTAGTTCATCGTGTGTTTGTCTTTTTGTATATGTATCCTCGAAATATCGGATGTTGCATGTTTTTCATTTATACATTCTCATACTTTCTATTCGTTTTTTTCTCAATTCACTCACTCCCTCCTTCACTTTGTAAAACTGCACCATGCATCTATGTCTACCTTATTAATTCACAACTACATAATCTACACCACATGAGGTGGGCTGGACAGAATATACTAAACACGCACAGTAATATAAAGCACAAGGAAGGCACTACATCGCCGGATATGTTCCCCCCCCCCCCCCAATCTAATCTGATGCAGGCCGGTCTTTCAATATATATTCCCCCCTTCCCGCCCCGAAACCAACTACCAAATCACGTGGACGATGACGCTTATATCCAAGCATGAATCGTCCGCACTACCATGCGAGTCCTGTGTGACGTTTAACGGGACGGGAAGGATGTAAGATGTAGTATATAGTGAAGCTTTCTATGCAGAAGAAACGAAGAAATCAACTAACTGCTGTAGACGCGCAGTATTTTGATGGGCTTCTCAAAGTAGAGCCTATTTGTTATTAAGAACATTTCTGCATAACTTGATTTTTTTAGCATAACAGACTTTACTGGGTTCGTAACAATGGATTGTACTTGAGTCGAACTTTCGTAATCCACGGACTACCTGCACTCTCTCTCTCTCTCTATATATATATATATATATATATGTCCGTCAGGGGTGCATAGTGTCACCTTCCTAACTTGTTTACTGAAAATATAATGAGGAATGTTAGAGAAGATGTAGACAAAGAATATTACGATGCCATAACAATTGGAGGTTATGAAATACCAGAGATTAGATATGCTGAAGACAGTATTACTGTAAGTAAAGTAAAAGTAATCCTGTCATGCTTTAGAGGCACATAGGGATATGGTGTTAGTGCCCATATTTTCCTTGACCTGTCAGGACACTAGAGGGTGATTTGGTCAGAAGAAGTCGGGTACTCATTTCTACACTGGGTGACTGGGGCGCCTCCGGCTGGATTCGAACCCCCGACCTTCACCATGAGAGATCAGTGCACTAACCACTTCGCCACTCCGTTTATATATATATATATATATATATATATATTATATATATATATATATATTATATATATATATATATATCTCCAAGGCTGTGTTCTGCTTTTTTTGGCGACTTTCTCCAAATTAACCAAATGAACGAGCGGTCTCCTCTACGTCCTGGGTCTTGTGTTCTATCGCTCTGTTGTCATCTGTACATTTCTTTTCTTCTTCTTCCTCTTCTCTCTCTCTCTCTCTCTCTCTCTCTCTCTCTCTCATTCTTACGCTCTCGCTTTATTTCTGCCTTCCACTTTCTCCTTCTTTCAATTTTCCACTCTCTCTCTCTCTCTTTCACTCTGTTTTCCACATTCTCCTTCTTTCACTCTCTACTTTTCACTTTACCTCTGTCCCTCTTTCACTCTCTATTTTCCATTCTCTCTTTCACTCTCTGTTTTCCACTTTCTTTCTATCCCTTTTTCACTCTCTGTTATCCACTTCTCTCCCCTCTTTCACCCTCTTTTTTCCACTTTCTCTCTTCTTTCTCTGTTTTCCACTCTCTCTCCTTCTTTCACTTTCTATTATCTATTTCTCTCCCCTCTTTCTCTCTCTGTTTTCCATTTTTTCTTTCACTCTCTATTTTCCACTTTCTCTTTCACTCTCTGTTTTCCACTCTCTCTCTCTCCCTCTTTCATTCTCTGTTATCCACTTTTCTCCCCTTTTTCATTCTCTATTTTCCACTTTCTCTCTTCTTTCACTCTTTGTTTTCCATTCTCTCTCTCTCCCTCTTCGCTCTCTATTATCCACTTCTCTCCCCTCTTTCACTGTCTGTTTTCCGTTCTCTCTTTCACTCTCTGTACTGAGTGAGTGTTTAAGAGCGAAGCCTAAATGTTATATTTTATGTCTCTCAACTTCAATGTTAACTATGTTTGTTACATGAACAGCATATTTGTAGAATGTCTGGAATATGGTGATAGATAAAGGGCAGAATACCAGACGAGCCTGCGTGCCCAATTCTTAACCCTTCTGAAATAAAGATCAATCAATCAATCTGTTTCCACTCTCTCTCTCTTTCACTCTCTATTTTCCGTTCTCTCTTTCACTCTCTGTTTTCCACTCTCTCTCTCCTCTTTCACTCTCTATTATCCACTTCTTTCCCCTCTTTCGCTCTCTATTTCCATTCGCTCTTTACTCTCTTTTTTCCATTCTCTTTTCCACTCTCTCTCTCTTCTCACTTTCGCTCTCTGATTTCCACTCTCTCTCTCCCTCTTTCACTCTCTGTTATCCACTTCTCTCCCCTCTTTCAATTTTCCGTTCTCTCTTTCACTGTCTGTTTTCCACTCGCTCTCTCTCCCTCTTTCACACTCTATTATCCACTTCTCTCCCCTCTTTAACTCTCTATTTTCCACTTTCTCTTTTCTTTCACTCTCTGTTTTCCACTCTCTCTCTCTCTTTCACTCTCTATTATTCACTTCTCTCCCCTCTTTCGCTCTCTATTTTCCACTCTCTCCCCTCTTTCACTCTCTTTTTTCCACTTTCTCTTTTTCTTCACTGTTTTCCACTCTCTCCCTTTCTCTCTCTCTCTTTCGCTCTCTCTCTCCCTCTTTCACTATTTTCCATTCTCTTTCCATCTCTTTCACTCTCTCCTTCACTCTCTTTTTCAATCTCTCTCTCTCTTTCATCCTCACTCTTCTTCACTCTCTCTCTCTCTTTCATTCTCTCTTGTACTCTCTCTCTCTCACCACCCACTCCACCATTTTCTCTTCGAGTCTACATAACTAATCCTAATTATTTCAGACGAAAGGCCTTCATAGTGGAAGAAAACTGAGTGGCGAAGTGGTTAATGCACTAATTTATCATTGCGAAGGTCGAGGGTTCGAATCTGGCCGGAGACGCCCCAGTCACCCAGCTGTAGAAATGGGTACCCGACTTCTTCTGGAGTTGGGGAAGGAAAGGCGGCCAGGCTGACCCTCTGAGACATGACAGGGATACCTTTACCCTTCATCCCCCTCGCGCGACTGTGTTATGTTAACTAGTACCTGACACAGGACTGCCTCTGATGTGAAGAAAGTTGCCTGCAAGGCGAGACATTTTCAAATGTCGGGACAGATTTTCGTACGTAAATTGTAGTCTGTATATGAAATAAGATATGGTAAGATAATGTATGATAAGATAAGATATGAGAGTACACATAAGTTTCTTACATCCTTCCCGTGCTATTAAACGTCACATATGGCTCGCATGGTAGTTCGCCAAGTTTTCCTGTTTTCTACGAACTTTTCAACCTCATCAAGGGATTTTATGCATACCAGTTTGCTCTCTCTTAACAATGTCCTCTTAAGAGTTTCACGTGGTCGACCTCTTTTTCTTCGCCCTGTTGTGTTCCACTTGATAGTTTGCTTTGTGATTCTCTGTTTCCTCTCATCACGTTATTATAGTATATTGAATGATACATATGAAGTTAGACAACTCATCTGAGAATGATAGAGTTGGTATAAAAAGTTATATTCCAAAGTAATCAGCTGTTTGTGTGTAGAGTTATTCCCTTTGTCTCAATCTCCATGTGGCTCACTCATAATATATGACAAGGGAAAAGTCGTGATAGAAAGTAGTCGATCTGGAATAGTTGAAGTTTTAATTTGGACAGAGTAGGTCAGGTTAGCTTGTCTGTGACAAAATATAGTTTTTGTGCTGTGTCTAGATAGTGTAGAACTGTTAGAAAATGTAGCTAGAAGTTCTGATGGCAGCGACGTCTACGGACGGCTGTAACTGCCAGGAATTTATTCTACCTGTTGTCTGAGTGGAGATTTGTCCTGTCATGAGTTTTTGGATATGTATGCACTGTCAATCATGGCAACATCATCATCGTCACCCTGTGCATCAATAAAGTCTTTTAACATAAATCTACACAGCTGCGGTTGCGATGCCATTGAGAGAGTGAACGTTACTGGGATGTAAGTCTGTGAAGCGGATAGTAAAACAGACGAAGAAAAAGTGTATTACAATCTAAACAGACGAAGGAAGGGAAAAAAAGTATAATCTTGACTGTAAGCATTTCCACTAGTATAATACTTTCCAACTATTACATTAGTGGGATAAACATATAGGAACACAGAATCATGGATCTGGATAATAGATCTATCACATAGATCTCACAGATATTCATAGACATTGACAGAACATCAATCAATCAAGTGCCGTGCCGTGTGGCGTAGGCGATCATTTCTCTCCGCAATTCCCTGTCTTTTGCGTTGATTATGAGATCCGCCGGTGACTTTCTTCCTAGCCACACTGACAGCCCATCCAGTAACTTCTCTCTCTCTCTCTCTCTCTCTCTCTCTCTCTCTCTCTCTGTTTTCCTCTGTCGCTTCTTCCCTCAATTTTTCCAGTTGCCACGATGTGTTCCAATTTTCCTCTTCTCAGAAAACATAGTGAAATTATTCCAACCTGACCGATGTACATATGTCCATCTTTTTTTTCTGATCACCCGTGAGACAGGTTGTTCGCTCATCTGTCTTATCTCTGCATTGTTCTTGAATTCGTTCCACTTTATACCGTGCATTTCCTGATGCATTTGTTTTCAAAAGAGTCTAGTTTGTTGTCTGTTTATTTAGCTTCTTCCTTCCATCCCTCGCATGCATAAAGGAGGGTGGACATTACATCTGAACTGAGTAGTCCTAACTTGGTTTTTGTGCGTATAACTTTTGAATGCCATATGTGCTCAAGATTCTTGAAGGTCAGTGCTGCTTTAAGAATTCTGACTTCTTTTCTGGTGTCACCATCCTGATTCATCCGTTTGCCGAGGCATGCGAATGTAATTTTACTGGGAGATAAATTCCCATGTTTTGAGTTTGTTATATAAAACTGGGAATTTGTTGATTTGTTTTGATGTCCTTGTTGCTGGTGCGCATGACATGTGAAATTATATAGATTTTTTTTGGTTGAAAACCCAGTGAAAAATCTCTCTCTCCCCCTCTCTTCCTCCTTTCCTATCTCTCTCTCTCTCTCTCTGTTTCTCATTCACTCTTGTCACTTAAACAAGCTCTCTCTCACTCTCTGTCACACACACTTAAACACGTTCTCCCTCTCTCTTTCTCTCACTCACTCTCTGTCACACACACTGAAAGACGCTCTCCCTCTCTCTTTCTCTCTCTTAATCTCTGTCACACACACTTAAACACGCTCTCCCTCTCTCTTTCTCTCTCTTACTCTCTGTCACACACACTGAAACATACTCTCCCTCTCTCTTTTTCTCTCTTACTCTCTCCCTCCCTCCCTCTCTCCCTATCTCTCTTTCCGTTTCTCACTCACTCTCTGTTACAAACACATAAACACACTCTCCTTCTATTTATCTTTCTCACTTATTCTTGTCAAACACACTTAAACAAACTCTCCCTCTCTCTTTCTCTCACTCTCTCTTTGTCACACACATTTAAACACGTTCTCATTCTCTCTTTTTCTTTATCACTCTCTGTCACACACAATTAAACACGCTCTCCTTCTCTCTTACTCTCTGTTACACACACTTAAACACGCTCTCCCTCTCTCTTTCTCTCTCTCACTCTCGTTCACACACACTTAAATACGCTCTCCCTCTCTCTTTCTCTCACTCTTTGTCAAACACACTTAAACACGCTCTCCCTCTTTCTTTCTCTCTCTCATTCTCTGTCACACACACTTAAATACGCTTTCCCTCTCTCTCTCTCACTCTCTGTCACACAAACATAAACACACTCTCCCTCTCTCTCTTTCTCTTCCTTTTTCACTCTCTGTCACACACACTTAAACACGCTCTCCCTCTCTCTTTCTCTCTTTTACTCTCTGTCAAACACACTTAAACACGCTCTCCCTCTCTCTTTCTCTCTCACTCTCTGTCACACACACTGAAACACTCTCTCCCTTTCTCTTTCTCTCTCTTACTCTCTGTCACACACACTTAAACACGCTCTCCTTCTCTCATTCACTCTCTCTCTCACTCTTTGTCACACACACTTAAACACGCTCTCCCTCTCTCTTTCTCTCTTTTACTCTCTGTCACACACACTTAAACACACTCTCCCTCTCTCTCTCTCTTACAAGCTCTCTGTCACACACACATAAACACACTCTCCTTCTCTCTTTCTCTCCCTTTTTACTCTCTATCACACACTTAAACACGCTCTCCCTCTCTCTTTCTCTCTTTTACTCTCTGTCACACACACTTAAACACGCTCTCCCTCTCTCTTTCTCTCTTTTACTCTCTGTCACACACACTAAAACACGCTCTCCCTCTCTCTTTCTCTCTTTTACTCTCTGTCACACACACTTAAACACGCTCTCCCTCTCTCTTTCTCTCTCTCACTCTCTGTCACACACACTTAAACACGCTCTCCCTCTCTCTTTCTCTCTCTCACTCTCTGTCACACACACTTAAACACGCTCTCCCTCTCTCTTTCTCTCTCACTCTCTGTCACACAAACATAAACACACTCTCTCTCTCTTTCTCTCTCTTTTTCACTCTCTGTCAAACACACTTAAACACGCTCTCCCTCTCTCTTTCTCTCTTTCATTCTCTGTCACACACAATTAAACACGCTTTCCCTCTCTCTCTCTCACTCTCTGTCACACACACTTAAACAAGCGCTCCCTCTCTCTCTCTCTCACTCTGTCACACACATTTAAACACACTCTCCTTATCTCTTTCTCTCCCTTTTTACTCTCTGTCACACACTTAAACACGCTCTCCCTCTCTCTTTTTCTCTCTCTCTCTCACTCTGTTACACACACATAAACACACTCTCCCTCTCTCTTTCTCTTTCTCACTCACATTCTGTCACATGCACATAAACACCTTCTCCCTCTGTCTCTCCTTGACTCTCTTTCTCGCTTTCACTCTCAGACTCTCTTGTATTTCTCATTGTCCCCTTCTCTCTTTCTCTCTCTTCCTCCCCCCTCTCTTTTACTCTACAGCTTTCTGTCTCTCTCTTTTTACTCTTTATTATAACAGACAAACATTAGAAGCGGCAAGTCTTGCCAGTTGTAGGGACAAAATTTGAACTGATATCTCTCTCATCCAGTTTCTCTCTCTCTCTCTCTCTCTCTCTCTCTCTCTCTCTTTTTTCACTCTTATCTTACACACACACTCTCTCTCCCTCTATCACTCACTCACACTGTTTCCATTCTCTTCCACTCTTTCTTTCATTCCCAGTTGTAGGGACAAAATTTGAACTGATATCTCTCTCATCCAGTTTCTCTCTCTCTCTCTCTCTCTCTCTCTCTCTCTCTCTTTTTTCACTCTTATCTTACACACACACTCTCTCTCCCTCTATCACTCACTCACACTGTTTCCATTCTCTTCCACTCTTTCTTTCATTCCCCCTTCCACTGTCTCATTATTTCACTATATATTTTGAAATCTCTTTCTTTCACTCTTTTCTACTCTATCGGCATCCCCCACCCCCTCTAACTCTTTCTAACTCTCTCCCTCCCTCTCTCTCTCTCTCTCTTTCACGCTAATACACACACACACACTCTCTCTCTCTCTCTTCCACACGCTCTCTTTCTTCTCTGTACCACTCTCTCATTCACACTATCTTCAACTCTCTCTATCTTTTTCACTTGCTCTCTCTTTCACTCTCTCTTTTTTTACTCCCGTCCACTCTCTCGCTCTTCCACTCTCTCTTTCTCTTCCACTCTCTCTCCTTGTTCACTCTCTTCCACTTTCTCTCTTCCACTCTCTCTCCTTGTTCACTCTCTTCCACTTTCTCTCTTTCACTCTCTCTTCCACTCTCTCTCTTCCACTTTTTCTCTTTCACTCTCTTTCACTTTCTTTCTTCCACTCTCTTTCTCTCTCTTTCTTCAACTATCTCTTTCTCTCTCTCTCTCTCTTTGTTCACTCTCTTCCACTTTCTCTCTTTCACTCTCTTCTACTTTCTTTCTTCCACTCTCTTTCCCTCTCTTTCTTCAACTATCTCTTTCTCTCTCTCTCTTTGTTCACTCTCTTCCACTTTCTTTCTTCCACTCTCTTTCTCTCTCTTTCTTCAACTATCTCTCTCTCTTTTTTCACTCTCTTCCACTTTCTCTCTTTCACTCTCTTCCACTTTCTCTCTTTCACTCTCTCTTCCACTCTCTTTCACTCTCTCTCAATCTCTCTCTTTCACTCTCTTCCACTTTCTCTCTTTCACTCTCTCTTCCACTCTCTCTCACTCTCTCTCTTTCACTCTTTCTCTCTCTTTCGCTTTTTCTCACTCTTTCATTCTTTTTTTCTCTCTTTCTCTCTCCGCAACAACCCCCCCCCCCCCCCAACATGACAAATATTTGGTAGTGTCAGGATTCACCCAACGAAAAGAAAGAAAGAAAGAAAGAAAGAAAGAAAGAACACTAAATACTAAACGTAGACGATGTAAAAGAAAAAAAAAAAGGTAGCTGACACACAGATTCCCCTCCTACAGGCAGAATATCGAGTGAAGAATCGATACCGAAAGTATACCATACAAGTGATATCGATCACAAAATCTATTTGAAAGTGTTTGGCACTTTGAGGAAAGAAGGTGTTGCTGTTAACATAACTTCAGAATCTAACGTCAAATCGATAATTACAAGTCGAGTAGTGTTTATTCCCCCGGTAGTTTCAAAGCCAGTGGTTCTCAACTCATAGGCCAAGAGTTGCATGATAGATTTAGTGATGATTGTGGAAGCTTGAGTGAAAAAAAAAGAAGGATAAATTTACTTTCAGAAACTTTTTATTGAAATTTAGCTTATCACTCAAGTCATGAATTTCATATCTTATATCCTTCCCTTGCCGTTAAATCTCACATAGGGCTTGTATGATAGTTCGCCAAGTTTTCCTGTTTTCGGCGTGCTTTTCAACCTCATCAAGGGATTTCATGTCTACTAATTTGACCTCTCTTAACAATATCCTCTTTAGAATTTCACGTGGTCGACCTCTTCCAAATCATGAATTTCGCATAAAGAAAATAATTAATAGTTTTTCATCCCAGTCTTGTTTTGTCATAAAAACTTCACTAAATCTCATTACATTATTAAATATTGTTCATTTCATTTCGTGATAAAACTGTACTGTATCATAACAAGTGGAAGAGGAACACGTTTGGTTGTGTGATGTTCAGGTTTATAGAGTTAACTCAGCAATTATCATTAACTTGATTTACTAACTAATAATGGAGATTCAATGAGGAAAATTAAAAGGAGGACATCTATCGCTTTTCAAAAATGTAAAACAATTAAAGAAGCTGTGGAGAGGAAAAGACGTAACTACAAAAGTAAGATTTTTAAGGCAATGAATCTTTTCCATCACAACATATGCCTGTGAGACCTGTAAACATAACACAACAGCTGACAAACACATAAATGCCTTTAAATGCTACAGAAGAGTCCTTCGAATATCATGGACACAAAAAGGAGCATATATAACCAAACTACAAGAACTTAATATTGAAGAAGGCTGGCTAGTAAAGAGCAATAAAGAGAGAAAACTTAAATATTTTGGACACATTAAACGTCATAATAATCTAGAGAAGACCATCTTGGAAGAGTACATAATGTGAAAAAGAAAGAGAAGAAGACCAAGGCGAAGATGGCTGCAAGACATCGTTGCTGATCTGCGAATGGACGCTTGAGCAGCAGAGCATCTTGCTTACAACCGGGAGGCCTACAGAAGAGCTGTTAGGGAGGCAAAGTCCCGCAACGGACATGCAAATGTCTGACTGACTGCTTAGTAATGGCACAAATAACATGTCATTGTAATAGGTGACCTGTTCTTTTAACTATATTGGGATCTATCTCTCTGTCTTTCTGCTCGTCTGTATGTCTTTGTGCCTATCTATCTGTCTGTCTGTCTATCCGTCTGTCTGTCTGTCTTCTTGCCGACTGGCAATAGCGATCAATCTTTTCCAGAATTCTGCTCTGGGTGTTGTGTATAAGCTGTGCTCGTCTTCTCTGTCTATATTTCCGATTAATTTATTTCTCTGTAATACACACGCACTTGACTAAAGGTCCGTCTTCTTCAAAATGTTGAGAACCCTTGTTTATGGGGAGGGG
Source organism: Achatina immaculata (assembly GCA_009760885.1). NCBI lineage: Eukaryota > Metazoa > Mollusca > Gastropoda > Stylommatophora > Achatinidae > Lissachatina > Lissachatina immaculata. Next base: position 18,407,530 of record CM019698.1, read on the forward strand.
GCTCCACTTCTGTCACACGACGCTCGATTTTTGAGAAGTTAGTGAAGAAACAGAAAGATGTGTTAATGTTGCCAGAGTCAAGTGACGTCGCATCCTCGAATAGCGGCATGTTCGCTTAATGTATTTTGTGATAAAGACCCATCATATTTGCATTTAAATTCATCATTGATAGAAGCATAACAAATGAACAAACATTTTTTTTTAAAAACAGACTAAAAGCCATCTTTAAAGACAAATGTACAACACGACACCCCACAGCGAAAAAAAAGAATCAGGTGATAAATGACGGAACCAGGTGAGAACAGGATATTGCAGGCGGAGACACCATCTATACCCGTCAGTCAGTCATTTGCACGTCCCTTGCGGAACTTTGCCTCCCTAACAGCTCTCCTGTAGGCCTCCCGGTTGTAAGCAAGATGTCCTTCTGTACTAGAAGCTGAAAATTGGTCCAGCAGGCCTATGTGCCTGCAACAAAGAACAGACTCCACATCACATCCTCCAGAGTTGCCTGGTACATAATCCCTTCCGTCTGGCCTCTCTTCTTCTTCCCCCCCCCCCCCCCCCGCCAACCTTACAGGAGAAGCTCTATGGTGATGTTGAAAACCTGAGACGAACTGCCCGTACGTGTGAGAGAGATTGCTATTGATGTCTCAGCGAACGACATAGAAGAAGTACCGTTTTGTCAGCATTCATTCACTGTTTTGTCGTTCACGTCTAAAATTATCTCTTCTTTATTTGTGGGCGACTGAGTGTAAACTTAGCGGGGTGCCAAGTTCACAACTGGGAACAATCTGGGGAAGGGACATGAACCAAAACCCACAAATCTATGGCCCAATGTACTACCGTACTGGAGTGGCCATGCTTAAAACCAGCTCTTCAACCCATGATTCCCCTCCCAGGATACTGTATGTCAGTCGTGCAACACGTCATATAATCCTCACACCACATAAACATGAAATACATATGACCAAGTCAGCAAATCAATTTACATCCATATATTAACACTTTCTACATCTATCATAGTGACGCCACCACAGATATTACATACACAGGACATCCACATGTATAATTATGATAACAATAAGGCATGACATAAATGTAATGTTTCAATCAATGTAACATATTAGCTCTCTAAAGATAAACAAAATCTATATGTGCCTGATGCTGGCCTGGGCTCCCTTGGCCCTTCATAAGCAATTTCACACACATTCATCCAGTTGTGCCTTCGCATGTATCTCGCCTTGTCTACTGCTACTCTTATGAAACTCTCATCTCCCTGGATCGCGATGTGCTACTGCACTTCTGCACTTATAGCAAACTGCTGCCATGCCCCTCTTCTCATATTACCCATGATCGTCTGTTGTGATAACGCACTGAAATACCACTACACATAATCTTCTGATGTGTGCTAACGCACTGAAATTCCACTCCATCTCACCATGCGCTATGCACTAATTCTCAGACTCACTTCATCGGCTCCACTGCTACCACATCCTTGATGTAGCTGTTGTTGTCAGGATCCTAATCCCAACATACATCTTGAATCGCCTACAATAGACATGATTATAACGGCATATTGGAGCATCGTTCGTGCCCATTAAGAGAACGATATTAGAATCAATCACTGAAATACTTCTCCACAATGATCATGCAGTACACATGCTTATTCTGCACATTATACAATATATATGAATACACAGAATTGAATATTATTCATCATGAATCATAATCACATATAACACAGATATCAGGCCGGCTGGGCTAAGTGCTACATATGCAACCAACACAGACGATATTGACTTGCCCGTCATGGCCTGCCAGCACACTCCTTTCTCTATATATATATATATATATAGGTCCTTCACTTCCGGATCACAAGACGAGTGACTCTTCTCTCCCACTCCATACACTAGTGGGAGACCCGAGTGACCCCTCACATGAGTGCAGAAGTAGTTAGTGCATTAGTCTCTCATGGCTAAGTCACTTAGGGTTCGAATCTGGCGGGAAACGCCCCAGTCACCCAGGTGTGGAAATGGGTACCTGACTTCTTCTGGAGTTGGGGAAGGAAAAGCGACCAGGCTGGCGCTGACCACATCACTCTATGCCCTTCTGAGGCACGGCAGGCGTACCTTTACTTCTTACATTTTGCATCTTACATCCTTCCTGTGCCGTTAAACGTCATATAGGGCTTGCGTGGTAGTTCGACAAGTTTTCCTGTTCTCGGCGAGCTTTTCGACCTTATCAAGGGATTTTATGCCAACTAATTTGGCCTCTTTTAACAATATCCTCTTTAGAGTTTCACGTGGTTGATCTCTTTTTCTTCGGCCTATTGTGTCCCACTTGATAGCTTGTTTTGGGATTCTCTGACTGTTTCTTCTCATCACGTGACCGACATTTAGTTAACTTTTTATTTGTATTACATGTCTTCAGCATGTCCTGTTGTATACTTTCTTGTATTGCTAAAGACGCCGGCGAGTTCCACTTTGTTGTCTTCTGGCATGTTAAGCCTGAGCTTATTTTACATCATCATCATTATCATCATCATCATCATCATCATCATCGTCGCCTTTTACTCCCTTGAGAGCATAGGCCACAGTTAAAGGCTCTCCAGTCGTCCCTGTTCTTGGAATGATTCTCTGCTTCCTTCCATGTGCATCCCTTGTCTCTGAGCACTGTCATAATTTCTCTTCTCCAAGTAAGTTTAGGTCTTCCTCGTTTTCTATTTCCTTGAGGATTCCATGTCAGTGCCTGTCAGGCTATGCTGGTGTCGGGTTTCCTCAGAGTGTGGCCAATCCACCTCCACTTCCTAAACATGATTTGTAGGTAAAATCAGGTCAGGTTTGCCTGCTACCATAAGACAGTTTTGTTCTTGTTCTATGTCGCTGGAACTGAGACAGTTTTGTTCTTGTTCTATGTCGCTGGAACTGAGAGCAGGATGTTCTTTTCAGTCGACGCATTCAAGGTGTTGAACCACGAGCATCGTGTCGGATAGAGAGCTGGTTGCGACGACTGTGCGGAGGGATAGTCTAAAGCCAGGTCACCGTGTTCATTGGAAATGAACCCCTCCCCCCCTCCCCCCCCCCCACTTCTCTTTGACTTTGTTTATTTCCTGAAAGGGAGTTTTGGGTGGGAGGGGCTATTCTAAGGACAAAGTATTCGTACAGAATTCACCAGTTCCTTGATACTGAAACTTTGAGGCCCAAGGATAATGGATGCTTTTATAGCGAACGTGACTGAAGAACTTTTCTTGGGACACCCAAATGGAGCACACATGGAAGTTGCATGAATAAAGTGTAAACAACTTTTTCAGCTGAAGTAGAAACTGCAAAACCAAAACAAAACGAAACAAAACAAAATAAAAACAAAAACACCCACATGCCTTTATTGAGTGGCTGTCGCAGCCAGTAGTTACCTGTCAATTACCAATTTTAAAAAAAAATTAACCGGAACTTTTAAAGACAGTCTGTTGCCTTAACAGGTTTATACAGCGAAATCGGTTAAGAATGACTGATTCAGAAGAGTGATGGTGTTCAGTCTGTATGGAGGGGAATCAGCCAGTTTAGACTTCAGAATGTGAACATTTTGTAAAGATTATATCTCGCCGCTAATAAGGTAAGATAACAAATGTCACACCAACATGTAATTTCCAGTAATGTATGTTGAATTTTGTGCTAAAAGTATGTAAGGTTTGTTTAATTTTGTACTAAATGTATGTAAGGTTTGTTTAATTTTGTACTAAAAGTATGTAAGGTTTATTTAATGTGTACTAAAAGTATGTAAGGTTTGTTTAATTTTGTACTAAAAGTATGTAAGGTTTGTTTAATTTTGTACTAAAAGTGTGTAAGGTTTGTTTAATTTTGTACTAAAAGTATGTAAGATTTGTTTAATTTTGTACTAAAAGTATATAAGGTTTGTTTAATTTTGTGCTAAAAGTGTGTAAGGTTTGTTTAATTTTGTGCTAAAAGTGTGTAAGGTTTGTTTAATTTTGTGCTAAAAGTGTGTAAGGTTTGTTTAATTTTGAACTAAAAATATGTAAGGTTTGTTTAATTTTGTATTAAATGTGTGTAAGGTTTGTTTAATTTTGTATTAAATGTGTGTAAGGTTTGTTTAATTTTGTATTAAAAGTGTGTAAGGTTTGTTTAATTTTGTGCTAAAAGTATGTAAGGTTTGTTTAATTTTGAACTAAAAGTATGTAAGGTTTGTTTAATTTTGTATTAAATGTGTGTAAGGTTTGTTTAATTTTGTACTAAAAGTATGTAAGGTTTGTTTAATTTTGTGCTAAAAGTATGTAAGGTTTGTTTAATTTTGTACTAAAAGTGTGTAAGGTTTGTTTAATTTTGTACTAAAAGTATGTAAGGTTTGTTTAATTTTGTGCTAAAAGTGTGTAAGGTTTGTTTAATTTTGTGCTAAAAGTATGTAAGGTTTGTTTAATTTTGTGCTAAAAGTGTGTAAGGTTTGTTTAATTTTGTACTAAAAGTTACAGTCTCGTATGTTGTAGTGAAAAAACTTTTACTGCGGAAATTACTTATGCAAGGAAAGTACTTATGCAAGGAAAGTGCCTCTGCAAGGAAAGTGCTTATGTTCTCTCGTGGCTAGACGGCTGGTTGTCCTAGCGGAGTTCGTGTTCGAATCCCAGGTAATTCTCTTGTGATTTTTATTTCTCTCACGTCTCACTAAAGTGCTTTGTCTACGATTTTTTCCAGGTCTAATCCTACAAAATTTGTTCTCTTACTTTACCGTACCAAAGCCTCGTAGTTTCCTATTTATAAAATATTGTTTCTGGAAAAACTAAGGGGCATGTACTTTCAAATTCACTGCAGACTTTTGTGTCATATTCACCGATTGGATCTACAGCCGTCTCGTAATAATGCTAACTTCTTACACCTTACATTACAGCATTCTCGTGCCGCTGAACGCCACATAGGGCTCGCATGGTGGTTCGCCAAGTTTTCCCGTTTCCGGCCAGCTTTTCAACATCATCAAGGGTTTTTATGCCCACTAATTTGGCCTCTCTTAACAATGTCCTCTTTAGAGTTTCACTTGGTAGACCTCTTTTTCTTTGGCCTGTTGTGTTCCACTTGATAGCTTGTTTTTGGGATTCTCTGACTGTTTCTTCTCATCACGTGACTGATATATGTCCATCTCCTTTTTCTGATCACCCAGGAGAAAGGTTAGTAGTATATTAGGGCGTGTATCCATCGAATTTGGGGTGCCACCCCAAACAAGATGTCGGCTATAGCGTATAGAGGAAAATATAATCAATATGACGCCGCCGCCGTTGCTAGGGAAATGACGTCACATGACCAGTAGATCAATTATATCCGGCGTCGCGGTTCTGTAATTATCCAATTATTTCCCTCGGCGTTTGACGCTCAATGTTCAATATCGCTGTGAAAAGGTTTTCAAGTAAACCCTATATATTTACCTATGGTCATTTTACAATAGTAATTATTAGATTTTAGTTGGTGCAGTGTTTAAAATGATACCAAGAGCGACATATTTTCGTGGGTTCCGTCCCACCCCTAGCCCGTTTTGTGGTGAGTACCTCTATGAAAGTGTCCCTGTCGAGTTCGTTTTGCCGTTTGTTTAGTCCCTTTGTCGATGTTTTGTAGTAATTTCCAAAACAGTGGTAAGTCTTACTGCATAAGCTAACCATACCATCGCCCTCGTATTCTAACTTGAACAGTCCGGGAGTTCGCTTCTCGAATAATTGTCTGTCCTTACATGTCGCCCAGTCTGGTCGGGAAAAGTTAGAAATAAAGGCGGACCGATGTTCAGCACAGACTTCGGAGGGGAACCACTGGTCATATACTTCGTAAAACTCTTGTCGGAGGTTGGGTCTAACTACGTCTCTAAGGTCAGGGGCACTGAGGGCTAAGTATAAGCTGTCCGTGTCCATCTCGCACAATTCAAAATCAGACCTGTCAATGAACCTATCTAAGAAATCGTAGTAAAACTCCAACATCCTAAGTTTTGCGTACTGATATACGAAAAAGCCTATCTGCAAGGGTAAATCCCACCTGCATTCTTTTTTCACCTTCTCTACCTCCCAAAGATCGTCCGTTACGTAATCCAATTTTTTAAAGTTGGGGCTGTTTATAAATTTACCCGTCTCATCACCCTTACAATAAGTCACGGCTATATGTTTGGCTTTATTTGTTAGAGTTTTTCCGTAGGCAGCGTTCCCCAATAGCTTCATCGTCTCTGCTGTTATCGAAAAAGAGTCATCCTTGTCGCCGTCTCGTCGCGCGTTAGAGACCGTATCCCCAAACGCTTTAAAACAAGTCTTGGGTTTGTACTCGACTATCTGATATACTTCGTAACTACCAGGCCATGTGCCAAGTACCATCTCAATAAAGGTGTCGCCAACAAGATTTTCTCTCCCTTGTAACTGGCTATTAACGTTCGTTGGGGCCCTGTCAGTAAGTTATGGTCTTGCGCGTAACTGCGCATGACATCACCTATATCGTCTCTGCTAACTTCTACATTCTTGAATATGGGAGTCATCTCCGAGAAATACGTCTTTAGGGACTTGGGGACCTCTATGTCGCACTCTAACAGACCGAAGCAAGTTTCGTCCCGAACTGCATCGAGTATCTGTTGTTCCGTGGGGGGTTTACGGAAGGGACTTATCTGAGGGAATTTCGCACTGACAAACTGTCTGACGGTCGAATCAGTTTTCTTTAGAAGCTGCCATTGACATTCCCACATTTCGACTACGTGAATGCTACAGTCGTTAACTAAATAGTCGCGTATTTCCTGGGTCTTTTTGTAAAGGTCTTCTAAGGGATTTCCGTTCACGGGGTTGGTCGTCATGTCTTTTGTAATGGGACAGTTGGGGTGTCCGTGAAATAAACAACCGTGGAACTGGTAGGCTGTTCTCGTCGTCTTGTCCCATCCGTCGACACTAACTCTCCCCAACTTCATCTCTTTTCCGTTATACTGCGTTTTTAAATGTATATTTTTTGTGTGCGCTACCCAGGCTAAGTATTCCCTACTCTGCCTCGTGTACATGCTAACTCTGTGAATCTTAAACTCGTCGTCATGTCCTCTAATTGTGGGAAAGTTCGGTGGCATTTGCTGCATCAGTGCCCAGAGGTATAAAGCGTTAGCATCGTATCCCTTGATCCCTTGCACGACCTTACCTCCTCTAATATACGTTTGACCTTTCTCGTGATGCCTGTGAAAAATTATGGACGGACCACCCACAATATTGTTCCTAATGGTTGTATGCAGCGCCTGTTCCCGTTTTGAACATAAGCTAAAGGACACGTCTGGGGGAAGTGATTTAAACAAATACTTCAAAGTCACCCCGGGGACCGAAATCGCGTCTTTAAACATGTCTACTCCTAACTTTTTATAAAACTCAACTTGTTGATCTAATGCTAACAAGAAGGGACCTACGTCTTTGTTGTTGTACCACACTAAGAAATCTCTAAGAGTGGACATACCTGTACCAACCCATACTTTTTGACACTCAGCATACTCTTCCTCCGTCACGTTACAATTTTTCAATTTCGAAAAAAAGGCCGAATGAGGGGGGAGTTCCGTCTCATTCAATTTTTCTAAGCCTGTGATGTATTCATAACAGAAAACCCCCTTTGTCTCTTTAATTTTATAAGCCGCGAGATACTTGCTATAGCTAAAACCTGGTGCCAAGTAGTTACATATGTCTAAAAATTTTAATTTTTCGGTTGCGAGACACATGTAATCATTATTCCTTTTGACTATGAATTTAAAGGGACCTGACCCTTCCCCGTGGTTATCTTCGTCATCAACAACGTCAGTGTCATCGGCAGACTTTTTATGGTTCTTAATGAAATAAGACACCAAGTAAGGCTTTATGACGTTAACGTCATACTTGCCTGAGTTGAACCCGATAACAGGGAGTTCATGTAAATAGTCGTACAGTCTGTTCATTAGCTCTTTCTTATCCCCCAGTTGGTCAAACACCGGTTTAAATTTACGATATAAAATATCGTAGGCTTCGTCCGAGATACGCCCAAGATAAGCGAGCATATCGTCAACCAGCTTCTGAGGGTCCCCTTCTGTAACGAAACAGACAGGCTTCTCGTACCCGGGAACGTTCGAAGACACCGAACACGAAAGAGGTACGTGTCGGGCCGTAAACTTGGTCATGTTAGTGCCCGGTGTATCTGTTCCTTCAAAATAAGATTCGTAGTCAAAAGTGGCCCTGTACGGATAAACAAAGGTAGTATCTACTTCTATGCCCAGATCCGCGATCACTTCCCAGACAGTTGCCGGAGGATTGTACATCCCGCCCGTATACACATCTTTAGTAACCCCACCCGTACAATTTTTAGAATGTCTTTCCATCCTCTCAAATAAGTGCCAAAGTTTCCCACATTTGTCACAAGCTATCGCGTTGGTCGCCTTATCTATATTTTTAATAAAACATGAAATGGTTTTCAAAAATTAACAGGGGCAAAGTGTCTTTACAACATTTACTACCACGCAAAACCGGGACTAGGACCTCGCTAGCAAACTCGAAAATGTCAATATTAATTTTGAAACATTTCTCCAGGTCCGCCATTTCGAATAACTGTACTCCAGAGAAATTATCTAGTGAAGGTAACCCTTTATATTTCTGCCACTGACGCGCGAGTTGTCGTGTCTTCGCCCTATTGTCCCGTAGGTGAGGTTTCTAAAGACAGCTAAACAGCGGAAAAAGCAAAAGTTGTCGGTGTATGGTTTTCCACTTGAATCGTGCTGGAGTGTGTTTATGAATTTATTGTTCGTAATATGTAGTGGGAGATCTATAGTGCATCCTATCGGGTATTCGTTCAAATGATAGACGTAGAAACTAGTGGCTGGAACTATCTCGCAGAAATATTTTGTATTAGGCCTAGATTTAAGAGCTGTCTTTACTATGTCGTGTTCAGTCAAGTCTCTTACAAAACTGTCAAAGTCCCGTCTTTTATTTATTAACTGCGGCGTGTCTAGTACAGTGGCATTGTTATTTGAAGCGTGGTAGAACCGTAACTCGTTTGTTTCTTTGTGTCTAAGGATGGTGTGGTGTGAATAATTTATTTTGAAACGTTTTGTCTGACTGTTAAAAAGATCGTGTAGTTTGGAGGCCCAGTTAATAGGGTGTATTGTAGTGAGAGGGTGGAAAAATGTATATGTAGATAAATGGTTGTTTATGTTTTGGTGCGTCCTAAGGGCCCCCCAATTATCACAATATATAGCTCTAACATCGTCCATCAGCTCATGTAAACTGTCTTTTTCGTCGCTGAAGTCTCTATGCTGTGGCGTTGGTATTTTCCTCGACGGTGGGATGGTCCGTGAGCCAGACTCCAGTTCTTCGTCGTCTAAAAACTCGGCTGCTACAACAGGTGGGGACTCCCCGTGTTCGGGGACATCTGAAAGAGCCGGTCGTTTGGTGGACGAGGCACCCTGCCTACGCACTGCCGCATCATCATATGACGCCTTTCGCTTGCGAGAGGGGTCACTGGAGTGGACAATTTTCATATGCCTCTTCAGGTGGTCTCTGCGAGACGCGAGTTTCCCGCAGATTGGACATGTGATAATATTTTGTTCGTGCACTGTAGTTTCGTGACGAACGAGGCTCCGATGTTTGGTAAAACCTCGCCCGCATTGTGAACATATATAAGTGTGCTTGAAGGCAGCAGGACCCACTCGACAGGGCATTTTGTTAGACATCTGAAACGAAAAGAAAAACCCACTACAATGGACGAGGCAGTGGAAATAGCAATGTGTATAGTACATACTAACGAATCACCTCTAAGAAGGTTGGTTATTGACTTTTCGAACAAGCACGCTGAGCTTTTCACCACCCTGTGTAATTTCATAAATCCACATTATAGCTATCAATCGTTCGTGAGCATTGCCGACCAAGTTTTTGAAGATGGTATAAACTGGGGGCGAATCGTAGCCGTTTTTTCGCTCGGATACATTCTTGGCAAAAACATTGAAGAAAAGTTATGTAACGTAGACTACGATGTACACCTACTTCAAGAAAAATTTGCTCGGAATGTAGGGCAGTACATTGGACACAAACTAGGACCTTGGATGCAAGGTTTTGTTAAGAACGCATTAAAAAGATAATAAAACTGAGTCGACTTACTGTTATTTTGTATCCTAATCTCGATAGACCCACAAAGTCACCTAATTTCGATGTACATATGAGAACCCCAGTAATCGTGAATCGAGAGTTATATAGCTGGTTTGCGTGCTGTGTTTGCGCCAATCACACCAACCGCAGCGCATCACGTGATATGCTTAATTAAAGTAGCTAATTTTAACCAATAGGAGGTAAAAATAGTAACTTAAGTAATTTTCAAAAATTACGCAGAGCATCACGGGACATATTGTACATAGATGAAAAAAAACATACTAAGATAATGGCTTTTTCATACTTTTATTAACACTTATACGAACAACATCTACAATATCTCTTTTCCACTAGCAGTCTGTGGAGGTAGAATGAGATGGCGCGGTCTTTTTCTAGGGTCTCTCTCGACGGGTTTTCTAGGTAAGGCGATAGCTGGTATAGGTTGTAAGGTAGGACCTGTAGTCTCTCGTGAGACTAACCGTTCAGATCTTTTAGACGCTGGGTCTTCGGTCCTACGCTGCCTTTTGGTGGCTACAGGTATGTGGGCTGGAAAAAGTTTTTTATCGGCTTGTGAATTAGTCAAACTTTCCAGGCGGCTAAATTCAGCTAGGATTTGGGGCTTCAGCTCCATCAACTGTTCACACTCGACTCTATTCAGTGACAGGCCGCCTTGTGTTGGAAATTTCAAATCTGACTCTCCGAAGAAACGACGCAAATGCAGCATTGGAGTACCTTTATACAATGAGACAGACGCGACTTTTAATCCGCCATCAAGAGGTTTATTCATCTCTCCTGCTGGGGATACGTATATCCAGTTTGTGGGAACTGAAGTCATCTCGATACGAACCGCGCGGAATACGAATGTGTGACCGTGAGCATATTTATATACCTAGGTAGCTCTTATGACGTAATGTCTATTTTTAGCGACATGTCTAGATTGTATATCCAGGGTCTCAGTAAGCGCCATACGAGGCGATCGTTAACGTGTTGTCTCGTAGTAAACGGAGCTAAAACTCGACGCATGCTCCCACCGCGACATTTTATTAAAATAAAATATATAACGAACAGACCACAAGTACTACTAAGAATGTCTTGTAGAGGACGCGGGTTGTAGATACACGGTCTGTCAGAGTTACGTTCTATGAACTTTACGATGTCTGCGTGGAAAGGAGGAAGACCGAAGGAGTCAAAATATTCAAAGCTGCCTAAGCCGTTGTAATATAGACCGATCCAATGCGATCCCGGTCTCCAGCTTGGATCAACGTTCACGACAAACGCCGCTGCCTTGTAACGATTGATACGAGGGGGTAGTTGATCGCGCGCCAAAACTTTGACTCCCGTTCGCCGAACAAAAATGTCAGTTAAAAGTATCTCGAGTATTTCTTGAGTATTCATTACGAAGCGTAGTCTGTTATGACTTGACGGGTCTTCGATATTTCCAAGATTGAGTCGTTTTCAGCGTAGATGATTACTTGAAAGGGTTCGGGTGTAGCTGCGGAGAATTAAGTTCAACTGACATTGGTCCAGATCTAGCCATCTCGAACTGGTCACCGTCCAGCAGACTTGGGCTCAAATCAAAGGCGTACAGGTTGTAGCCGTTTTTAAACTGTCTGTAGTCGATGCCGTTGCCCGCGTCTTTACCGATTAGACTCATAGCTAGATTAGTCCCGAAAAAAGCTCTCACGTATTGATTGTGTTCGTAGTCCATGGTGAGCGGTTTACCGGTGACTGGTCTTCCGTCTACACTCACGTTCAAATATGTTAGAGCGCTGTTTTGGAAATTAAAAGGGTTGGTCCTGTACGAACCGTTAAAGGCAGTAGCGTTAATTAGTCCGACCACTACGCGAGTAGGCGTTTGGCTTAGGAACAAATTGTCTTGTATGTGGGAGAGCATACCTTTGGGGATCGAAAATGTCTTTATAGTAATGCGTTTTATCGGGTATTTGGCGTTTCCTTTCATTAAGGCTTTCTCGTGGGCTAGAGATATCGCCGGATTTAATTTGGCTTTACGAATCACAAGGACGGCCTGCGTTATTACGGATTTATAACTGCCGACCGGATCGTTAGCTATGATGTTGAACACGTCTTTCGAGGGTGTAAGTTTGACTTTGACATCCACGCCGTTCAGCATGTAACGATCCTGGACAAAAATATCCGAGTGCAGTCGACCCATCATGCGAGTTCTTTACTAGCGCTGGCTAACTTGCGCCGAATTTTTAGTCCGCCGTTCAAGTCGCCTTGAGTCTCGTCGATATGGTTAGATGTATCGCTGTAGAAAAGAGCAGCTGTTAGGTGACCTTTTTTCGCTTCTTCGCCGTAATTTAATGTGGCTTCTAGGTACGCTCTATACGGATACGTATTTTCGCTAGGCGTGATCAGTGTATCGTTGAGGGACACATCCACCTGGGAGAATAAAGAGTGCAAAAAATAATTGACGGGGGTCACCTCCACATCGGCGGGTAGGTTGCTGCCGTCCGCTAACGTGACCTTCGCTCGCACGTGCAGAAAGGTATTAAACAGGTCTAAGTACTCCTCGCTGTTTCCGGAAATCGCAAATTCTATAGGAGTCCCCTGTGATATGGACGCTAAGGGGTGAATTTCGACAAACTGACCCTCTTCCACTGCTGTTTGCGTCGGCGGCACGCTAAACAGATCTAGTCCAGAATGCAGACATTCGCACGAGTTGGGGTGAACGAGAGCCATCCTTAGGCAAAGATATCCGAGTAAGTCTTGGCCTTCTTGTGAGCCCGACGACGTCCGACGGACCGTTTTATCCTTTTAGTTAACGGTTCACCGGGAGGGGCGGCTATCGCCTTTCTCCTAATGCCGCTACCCGATTGGTTGCCCGCGATGTGCTGGACTGCACCCTGCAGTAGACGGTGTCCGGCCTCTTTAGCGTGTTCACCGACATTTTTTCCAGCTAGCGCGTCTTGGGCGACTTGTAGCCCGGTACCAATACCTTCTCTTAGAAGAGCTTTACCACCCGTCTTCAACCACGGGAGAATCGTTCTCCCTAGACCACTAAAAAAACTGCCGAGTCCGCGACCGCGTTGACTTCTACCGCCGACAAAAACCGGAAGTCCGTGCCCAGCCTGATTGCAGTAAAAGTCTTCGTATATTTTGGCATTTCTGCGTAACGGAACGTGTCTAACCATCTTCTATTCAAATTCTAAATGTCTCCTGGTTCGAAAATGTAACGTCAGCACCGAAGTCCCGCGCTTGAATGGGATCGTTTTTCCCCTGTCGGTGGTTAAAAGCACTTCCACCGTGTCAAAAGAGAATCTACTCAACGGGACGTAGTGCGCTTTATCGTAGACGCGAAACACCGACGTCGAGCCCCTGTCCATTATAGGTATAGCACGTAACAAGGGAACCATTACATCGCCGACTGGTCTGGAGGCTACGAGATCACAGTAAACGAAAACGTTTCTTAAGTCGCTGTCCATTTTTACCCCAGGTTCCCCCTCTACTACAGAGGTTTCCACTTCACTTGCGTGCGACGCGGGGAGTCTAAGGAGCTCTGTTAACATATCACTTATTATAACTTCACAACCCTCTTCGTTTAGGTTGAACGAGACCTTATTCGCTGCCCGTTCCCACAAGAACCGGACAGGCACCGGACCTCCTTTCGTCATTACTAACACCTGATTATTCAGCTGATTGAGAACTAAGTTGGGTGAAGCGTACAGACCCGGCGGAACCGTCCATACTGCGGGTGGTTTACCTTTACCGGGAAGGTATTGTATCCAGGCTTCGCCCTCTAGAACGTTAAAATAAGTATTGGGTATTTGAACTTCGACCAGGCCAACTTCGTATTGCTGACTCGGGTCGAATGTTTGCGGCAGTTTTACGAAAAAGTGACCAGCGTGGTTATCTGGATATACGTTCTCGGATGCGTTGCTAGGTAGCGTCACGTAAAAACTCATTTTAGCTTGGGATTGGGCAACATGTAACCTAGACAGCTAGACAATAGGACGATCCAGAGCTTTCCCTCGTGTTCGTCACCACCTCCGCGCGTTAGATTGAATAACGACACTCCGATGACGACGTATATAATCAACATCTGACAGATGAAGACGACCCCGGGAGGCGGAAGTAGTTTACCGAACCAGCGCGAGACGCCCTCTCCTTCAAACGTTTCCACGTTTTCCGCTTCATCCATCGTATCTGGATATGTGACCGGCGGGTATCCAACTGTTGAATGGTTCGGGATAACCGAACCACTTGACTAAATACTCTTTAGCCCCGCCTACCTTTCGTTCTCGCTTTATACTTTCAATTCGATACACTTGTTTGTCACCAACTTTTTGGACCTCTTCGGAATAAAACGACCCTTTGAGTTCTTCGCCTGTGTAGTCTTTAAGTCTGTACGTTATCGGGGTTGTCTTGTTTACCCGACTGATTGTGAACAATTCTTCTGTCCAGGCCGGGGTATACCCTTTCTTAAACGGTTGCTTGGCTTGAGCTATTCTAACTATATCCCCTTCTATAAACTGCGGTTTCCTAGGTAAAACTTGGGACGAATATAGCGTATTCCATACTTCCTCCTGATTACTCACGTTAACCTCTACCGGAGCCATACGAATGCTCCTGTGATACGAGTAATTGTAGTTTTTGACCAAGCGTTTTAACACGTGTATATAGCGAAAGCGGTTTGTTTTGGTAAAGTATCGCCACATCTTTTCTTTTAGGGTACGGTTGAAACGCTCCACTATGGAAGCTTTCACGTCCTCGTTCTCAGTGGTAAAGAAATGCACGTTTTCAGTGTTAAGAAACTTCAGGAAGGTCTTGTTGACAAATTCCGAACCTTTGTCCGTTTGAAAATTTATCGGTTTGCGCTCGGAGAAAATTTGACGGAGCGCTTTAGCTAGGTTTTTCCCAGTCTTTGCTTTGATAGCGATAGCCCAAGCGTATTTACTAAACACGTCTATACACGTCACCAAATAGGTGAATCCGTCGTTGTGGTTTCCTAACTGTTTCAGATCTATCAGATCGGCTTGAAATTGTTGATTTAGACCGCCTGTTACGGTCGCACGCCTCTTAAATTGGCGTCGGACTGGTTTATGAAGAGTATAGGTGTCTTGATGACGTAGCCATTCTTTAATTTCTTTAGCTTTAATTCTCGTACTACGCTGAAGGGCGGTTGCACCAGCATACGCTCCAGGCCGACTCGGGTCGTAATAGTGTTTTTTTAGGGCCATTTATCCCACTTTTTTGGGGTCGGGATTTTCGAATTTTTTTTTTCCGGAGATAATACGACGGTGGTTCGACATCTGGCTTCAACTGATGACCTAAGGGTTTTTCTTCGTCTTTAAGTATCGGCGCCACAGGTTGGGGGTCGCTAGGTTGGAGTGGTTGCTTGACATCCACGAAACCTAGTGGCTTTTGTCTATACTGCTCGAGACGCCTCAAATACCGCTGCAACGTTTGTTGGTATACTCTGGCTTTATCGCGCGGCTCCAAATCTTCCATTTCCATAATCTGCTGCATTCGACTGTCCAAATCTCTTAAGCTATCGCTGACCGGCTCTGGTGGTAGATATTGTCTAGTAGACTCTAACAGACGAGGGTCTACCAAAATCATTTTCTTCGCCATGGTTAAACGCCTAGAATTCCTGTCAGAACTTTTACGATAGGCCCCAAGAGCGCGCCTATGAAGCCACCTCGTTGTAAGATCTCTTTACGCCGTTTGTTGGACGTCTTCTTTAAGATAAGCTCTCTCAGGTTATGTTTGTACCGTCGTAACTGTCTCTTCTGAGCCACCGTGAGCGGGACATTGCCTTTTAATATATTATGGCAGCATTCGCAAAGCGTGGTTACTAGTTCTGGCGACGCCGTTTTCATTATAGCTTTGACCGCCGCCGGGTTAGCCCTGCTTAGGACTTGTAGCATTTCGCCGTGACGTTTCACCTTGGTTGCCATGTTATTTGGGAACGTAGACCACTTGTTTCCCTGTGCTAAAAATGTTCGTGCGTATTCTCAAGTGGTCTGGTGTTTCCTGACGGAGGTCGAGTAGCAAATAACCGTGTGGAACGGCAGTAGCATCTTTAAAAGCTTCCTGTACGTACGACACCTTCCCTGGATACATCTGCTTGGCCAAATTGGTAATCTGCGAACCGTCTCGCGGGTTTTTGAACAGTACTATGTAATGCGAATTGAGACTTATGGTCCTGAGCTCCTTATTTCTGTCGAAAATATTTTGTACTGTATATAGTACGCTGACGTTGCGGTGGTGGCTGCCTTTAGTAAATAGTTTTGTGACTCTGGCGTCCGTCTCGGACATTAGGTCATCGAGGACAAGCAAACGCCGTTTCTCACCTCGCCATTGCTCCATGTCGGGAAGGCCTTCGTTAAAACTCACCCCTCTCATTTCTTCGTAGATTGGCTGCCATTCGCCGTATGACCATATAATTTCTTCTGGGACGGGATCTACCATGTTATGCATATTGTCCAAAAACTTTCGCACGAACACGGTCTTACCACTTCCTGTGGGACCAGCGACAAGAGCCGTAAAGGGATGGTGCCACCGCGGATCCATTGTTGATAATGACGTACTGTACGCCAGAGCTCTTCTTATATTTTTAGTCAACATAAAGTAAGCGGCGCGCGCCGAGGGAAATAATTGGATACTTACAGAACCGGGACGCCGGATATAATTGATCTACTGGTCATGTGACGTCATTTCCCTAGCAACGGCGGCGGCGTCATATTGATTATATTTTCCTCTATACGCTATAGCCGACATCTTGTTTGGGGTGGCACCCCAAATTCGATGGATACACGCCCTAATATACTACTAAGGTTGTTGTTCGCTCATCTGCCTTATCTCTGCGTTGTTCTTGAATTCGTTCCACTTTATACCGAGTATTTTCATTAGGCATTTGTTTTCAAAAGAGTCTAATTTGTTGTTTATTTCTTTAGTTGTTTTCCAGCTTTCACGTGCATACATAAGGGTGGATATTACATTTGAATTGAATAATCTTAGCTTAGATTTTGTGCTTAAAACTTTTGAATGCCATATCTTCTCAAGATTCTTTGAAGGTAAATGCTGCTTTCTACAATTCTAAATCTAACTTCCTTTCTGATGTCACAATCCTGGTCTATGTAGCTGTCGAGGTATTATCTCAGATAGCACTGGGAGTGGGAGGATGTGAAGTGATCGGAGACATGGCGGTGAGGGTGGGGGAGAGGATGTGAACTGACTGGAGACATGGGGGGGTGGGGAGAGGATGTGAACTGATTGGAGACATGGGGGGGTGGGGAGAGGATGTGAACTGATTGGAGACATGGGGGGGGGGGGGGGGGGGAGAGGATGTGAACTGATTGGAGACATGGACGGAGAGGGAGAGGATGTGAACTGATTGGAGACATGGACGGAGAGGGAGAGGATGTGAACTGATTGGAGACATGGACGGAGAGGGAGAGGATGTGAACTGATTGGAGACATGGACGGAGAGGGAGAGGATGTGAACTGACTGGAGACATGGGGGATAGGGAGAAGATGTGAACTGATTGGAGACATGGAGGAGAGGATGTGAACTGATTGGAGACATGGAGGAGAGGATGTGAACTGACTGGAGACATGGGGGATAGGGAGAAGATGTGAACTGATTGGAGACATGGGGGGGGGGGGGGGGGAGAGGATGTGAACTGATTGGAGACATGGGGGGGTGGGGGGTGGGGAGAGGATGTGAACTGATTGGAGACATGGACGGAGAGGGAGAGGATGTGAACTGATTGGAGACATGGACGGAGAGGGAGAGGATGTGAACTGATTGGAGACATGGACGGAGAGGGAGAGGATGTGAACTGATTGGAGACATGGACGGAGAGGGAGAGGATGTGAACTGACTGGAGACATGGGGGATAGGGAGAAGATGTGAACTGATTGGAGACATGGAGGAGAGGATGTGAACTGATTGGAGACATGGGGGAGAGGATGTGAACTGACTGGAGACATGGGGGATAGGGAGAAGATGTGAACTGATTGGAGACATGGGGGGGGGGGGGTGGGGAGAGGATGTGAACTGACTGGAGACATGGGGGGGTGGGGGGTGGGGAGAGGATGTGAACTGATTGGAGACATGGACGGAGAGGGAGAGGATGTGAACTGATTGGAGACATGGACGGAGAGGGAGAGGATGTGAACTGATTGGAGACATGGACGGAGAGGGAGAGGATGTGAACTGATTGGAGACATGGACGGAGAGGGAGAGGATGTGAACTGACTGGAGACATGGGGGATAGGGAGAAGATGTGAACTGATTGGAGACATGGAGGAGAGGATGTGAACTGCTTGGAGACATGGAGGAGAGGATGTGAACTGACTGGAGACATGGGGGATAGGGAGAAGATGTGAACTGATTGGAGACATGGAGGAGAGGATGTGAACTGCTTGGAGACATGGAGGAGAGGATGTGAACTGACTGGAGACATGGGGGAGAGGGAGAGGATGTGAACTGATTGGAGACATGGAGGAGAGGATGTGAACTGATTGGAGACATGGGGGAGAGGGAGAGGATGTGAACTGATTGGAGACATGGAGGAGAGGATGTGAACTGATTGGAGACATGGAGGAGAGGATGTGAACTGATTGGAGACATGGGGGAGACTGAGAGGATGTGAACTGATTGGAGACATGGAGGAGAGGATGTGAATTGATTGGAGACATGAGGGAGAGGGAGAGGATGTGAACTGATTGGAGACATGGAGGAGAGGATGTGAACTGATTGGAGACATGGAGGAGAGGATGTGAACTGATTGGAGACATGGGGGAGAGGGAGAGGATGTGAACTGATTGGAGACATGGAGGAGAGGATGTGAACTGATTGGAGACATGGGGGAGAGGGAGAGGATATGAACTGACTGGAGATATAGGGGAGAGGGAGAGGATGTGAACTGATTGGAGGCATGGGGGAGAGGATGTGAACTGACTGGAGACATAGGGGAGAGGATGTGAACTGATTGGAGACATGGGGGAGAGGGAGAGGATATAAACTGACTGGAGACATGTGAGAGAAGGAGAGGATGTGAACTGACTGGAGACACTAAGGACAGCACAAGACTGAGAGAGGCACGAGAACCAACTCTGTCTGACACGGCAGTGAAAGTGTGTCAGGAGAGGAATGTTAGCAAGAAACCCCTCCCCCCCCCCCCTAGAGACGGGGGTACCTTACTAAGCTTTGACCTGGGTGGGGGGGGGGGGCTAGGTAGTGGTTCATTTCCCCGCCCCTCACCAACCCCTTTCCCGCTTGACTAAATCCGAAACCTGTAAAAGTTTGTCCCGTTTAGTACTGCACGTTTAAAATGATCCATCACTTGAATACCGAAGAAAAATGTTCATGTAAATGTCATTGACACGTTTCTGATCTTTCTTTCTTTCAATTTTCCTAAAAAAAAAAAGAAAATTAAGAGTAAAAAGCCATTTCCTCCTACATGAGCATGGAAGTTTTAAAACAAGCAAATTCTTGTGCCACTGCAGCGTGTCGGTTCTCCGGTCATCCGTGACCAGTGGGTGAGATTAACAGTAGATGTGACGTCAGGTTTTTGTTAGTTTTCTATCGTGTATCTTTCTTGGCAGGAAAGGAACTGGTCACCCTACCTCATACGCTGATGACCCAGCATAATGAGGTCTCTAACGCTTCACCCCCTACGGCATTTGAAATGCTATGGGACTATCTTTACTTTTTTTATCTTTCTTGTTCCTTGGTTGTTATCTAAGTATGCTGGGCTTTTTGTTTGTGTGTTTTTTTTTAAGACTGGCGATATCACTGTGTCTTGTCTTGTCTTATCTTGTCTTGTCTTATCTCCCTGTAACTGCGAGCTGTTGTTCTTTGCAGCCGACGCTGTGAAGATGTAGAGGCACAACATCGTATCAGCGTGGGAGCGGGTTATGGCAGCGGAGTACAGATAAAAAGCAGCGGGCGTTCAATGCTTCTTTAGCAGACTCCACCACCACGGGGACTACGGCGATCCCTGCCCCGTATGCCTGTTACTGGAGTGGTACCTCCAGTACGGAGATAGGTGGGACAGGGTCTTGGTCAGCTATAGTTCGCTAATCCTGACGCTAGCATATCAGCTATGGGTGGCTGGTTGCCTAGTCGGACAGCGTCTTAACACCCCCCCCCCACCCCCAACAAAAAATCGCTGTATATATTCTGTTATTATTGTCGATTGTGTGGATGAGACATTAGATGTAAATGTCTTGTTATTTCATACTTTGATTGTACTTGCGTGTTATTGAAAACTAGGAGATCACCGATGAAGACATAGTGTACTAACTAGAGCAGTACATATTAATCTAAACTGTGAGATTATTATTGAAGATGTAGTGTACTAACTAGAGCAGTACATATTAATCTAAACTGTGAGATTATTATTGAAGATGTAGTGTACTAACTAGAGCAGTACATATTAATCTAAACTGTGAGATTATTATTGAAGATGTAGTGTACTAACTAGAGCAGTACATATTAATCTAAACTGTGAGATTATTATTGAAGATGTAGTGTACTAACTAGAGCAGTATATATTAATCTAAACTGTGAGATTATTATTGAAGATGTAGTGTACTAACTAGAGCAGTACATATTAATCTAAACTGTGATATTATTGAAGATGTAGTGTACTAACTAGAGCAGTACATATTAATCTAAACTGTGATATTATCATTGAAGATATAGTGTACTAACTAGAGCAGTAAATATTAATCTAAACTGTGATATTATCATTGAAGATATAGTGTACTAACTAGAGAGGACGTGTTAGTCTGAACTAGAAGATAACTATAGAGAAAGGTTTCGAGGGACGCCGAAGTTATCTTGGTTTGAGATTCTTAGAGTTCACAGAAAAAGAAAGAAAGAAAGAAAGAAAGAAAGAAAGAAAGAAAGAAAGAAAGAATGTAATTCATAAGATACAGAATAAATAAATCTATGTGATGTTTTTATTTTATTCTAAAAACTAATTAAACATTACATATATAATTTTCAAAGTATGTTTTTGTTTTGTTTTGCAACAGAAAAACTAGAGAGTTAGTTCTAAATAACAAACCAGTATGCCTAAGTTTTAAAAAAAAAAAGAAGGCGGATCAGAATTTAACAATAGTTTTTAGAATTTAGAAATTAAAAAAAAAAGAAAGATACTTTCTAACTCACACACTAGCCAGGCATAAACTGTCAATAGCTTAAATCTTGACGTTGTAAATTTTTGAGTAACGTCATAATGTGACGTAGTTTTTTTCATCTTACACGTTTTCACTTCTTCTTCTTCTTCTTCTTCGCTTTCCTCTTATTCCTCCTTCTCCTCATCTTCTTCTACTTCTTCTTTTTTTTCTTCTTCTTCTTTCTTCGTTTTCTTCTTCTTTCTTCGTTTTCTTCTTCCTCCTCTTCTACTACTACTACTACTACTACTACTACTACTACTACTACTACTACTACTACTACTACTACTACTACTACTGCTACTACCATTACTACTACTACTTTTTCCTCTTCTTCTTTTTCCTCTTCTTCTTCTTCTTCTACTACTACCACTACTACTTTTTTTCTCTTCTTCTTCTTTCTCCTCCTCTTCTTCTTCTTCTTCCTCTTCTTCTTCTTCTTCTTCTTCTTCTACTACTACTACTACTACTACTACTACTACTACTACTACTACTACCACTACTACTTTTTTTCCTCTTCTTCTTCTTTCTCCTCCTTTTCTTTTTCTTCTTCTTCTTCTTCTACTACTACTACTACCACTACTACTTTTTTTCTATTCTTCTTTTTTTCCTCCTCCTCCTCTTCTTCTTCTTCTTCTTCTTTCTCCTCCTCTTCTTCTTCTTCTTCTTTCTCCTCCTCTTCTTCTTCTTCTTCTTCTTCTACTACTACTACCACTACTACTTTTTTCTTCTTCTTCTTTCTCCTCCTCTTCTTCTTCTTCTTTCTCCTCCTCCTCTTCTTCTTCTTCTTTCTCCTCTTCTTCTTCTTCTTCTACTACTACTACTAATACCACTGCTACTTTTTTCCTCTTCTTCTTCTTTCTCCTCCTCCTCTTCTTCTTCTTCTACTACTACTACTACCACTACTACTTTTTTTCCTCTTCTTCTTCTTCCTCTTCTTCTTCTTCTACTTCTTCTTCTTTTTCTACTACTACTACCACTATTTTCCTCTTCTTCTTCTTTCTCTTCCTCTTCTTCATCTTCTTCTTCTTCTTTCTCCTCCTCCTCTTCTTCTTCTTTCTCCTCCTCCTCCTCTTCTTCTTCTACTACTACCATTACTACTTTTTTCCTCTTCTTCTTCTTTCTCCTCTTCTTCTTCTTCTTCTACTACTACTACCACTACTACTTTTTTCCTCTTCTTCTTCTTTCTCCTCCTTTTCTTCTTCTTTCTCCTCCTCTTCTTCTTCTTTCTCCTCCTCTTATCTTCTTTCTCCTCCTTTTCTTCTTCTTTCTCCTCCTCTTCTTCTTCTTCTTTTTCTTCTTCTTCTTCTTCTTCTTCTTCTAATACTACTACCACTACTACTTATTTTCCACTTCTTCTTCTTTCTCCTCTTCTTCTTCTTCTTCTTCTACTACTACTACCACTACTACTTTTTTCCTCTTCTTCTTCTTTCTCCTCCTCCTCTTCTTCTTCTTCTATTACTACTACCACTACTACTTTTTTCCTCTTCTTCTTCTTTCTCCTCCTTTTCTTCTTCTTTCTCCTCCTTCTTTCTCCTCCTCTTATCTTCTTTCTCCTCCTTTTCTTCTTCTTTCTCCTCCTCTTCTTCTTCTTCTTTTTCTTCTTCTTCTTCTTCTTCTAATACTACTACCACTACTACTTATTTTCCACTTCTTCTTCTTTCTCCTCCTCCTCTTCTTCTTCTTCTACTAATACTACCACTACTATTTTTTTCCTCTTCTTCTTCTTTCTCCTCTTCTTCTTCTTCTTCTTCTTCTTCTTCTTCTACTACTACTACCACTACTACTTTTTTCCTCTTCTTCTTCTTTGTCCTCCTCCTCCTCCTCTTCTTCTTCTATTACTACTACCACTACTACTTTTTTCCTCTTCTTCTTCTTTCTCCTCCTCCTCCTCTTCTTCTACTACTACTACTACTACTACTACTACTACTACTACTACTACTACTACTACTACTACTACTACTACTACTACTGCTACTTTTTCCTCTTCTTCTTTTTCCTCCTCATCTTCTTCTTCCTTCTCCTCATTCTCTTCAAGAAGAAAAAGGAAAAGAAGAAGAATCCCTATGAGTGATGCGAGCTGGGTGAAAAAAAGAAAGTTGTGCGTTAAACTCCTGTATTCAAATGTCCATCAGTAGTTTTCATAGAAGAAACTATCAGTAGTTTCCATAGAAGAAACTATCAGTAGCTTCCATAGAAGAAACCACCAGTAGCTTCCATGGATGAAACCACCAGTAGCTTCCATAGTTGAAACCATCAGTAGCTTCCATAGAAGAAACCACCAGTAGCTTCCATAGAAGAAACCATCAGTACCTTCCATAGAAGAAACCATCAGTTTCTTCCATAGATGAAACCATCAGTTTCTTCCATAGATGAAACCATCAGTTTCTTCCATAGAAGAAACCATCAGTAGCTTCCATAGATGAAACCATCAGTAGCTTCCATAGAAGAAAGTGGCTCTGCCCGCAGGTAAGCAAATATTAACACACTGGTCAGAGTCCATTAAGAAATAACAGAAAAAGAAATTACAACTATGGATTTTTACTCCGACTAATTACTCTTCAGTTTCTTCATTTCTCCAGCTGATCAAGATTCATGTCTCAGTCCCATTTTCAAGAGAGCTACCGGAAAGTCCGGGGCTGGAAAAATGGTCGACAAAACAGAAAAATGTTAGCGACTGCTACGCGTGGCGTACGGCTTGAGTTTCACATTGACGAATAAACGCAGGCAAGCTGTATTTACTTAATCGTTTTATCTAGAAGTTCGCATAGTTTGTCAGCTTTCTAACGAAAATTAAGATGTGCTCTTTAACAAGAAGGCCCCGAAGGATCCACCCAGACTGTAAACAAATGAGTACCAGAGAAATATGGGATGGTGAATGCAGCCAGGCGTGATACTGACTACAAGACGCTTCCATGCACGGATGGTCTTAGAAATACGGGCCGAACAACATATCCCCCAGTATGCCTTAAAGCCACGGACACGAGGATTTTACCTTATCTTTAAGAAGATAAATCATGTCATTTATTGTGAGCATCCGTCAGTCAATCAGTCATGTGCATGTGCCTTGTGGAACTTTGCCTCTCTAATTGCTCTCTCCTGTACAGATCTCGGTTGTGAGCAAGATGGCCTGCTGCTGATGCATCCATTTGCAGATCATCAACGATGTCTTGCAGCCATCTTCGCCTTGGTCTTCCTCTCTTTCTTTTCCCCATTATGTACCCTTCCAATACAGTCTTCTCTAAATTATCATGATGTTTAATATGTCAAAAATATTTACATTTCTCTGTTTAATCTTCTTTACTAGCCAGCCTTCTTCACTATTAAGTTCTTGTAGTATGGATATATTTGTTCTTTTTTATGTCCACGATATTTGAAGAACTCTTCTGTAGCATTTAAATTCAAAGGCATTTATGTGTTTCTCATCTGTTTTGTTAAGTGTCCAGGTCTCACAGGCATATGTTGCGATGGGAAAGATGCATGCCCTTTACAGTCTTATTTTTGTATTTCTGTCTGTTCCTCTCCACATATTCTTTAGTTGTTTTACCTTTCTGAAGAGCGATAGATGTCCTCTTAATTTCCCTCATTGTATCTCCATTATTAGTTAGTAGTGATCCAAGATATTCCAAACTCTCCACCTCTTCGAATTTTTCCTCATTTATACATATTTCAGCTGCCTTATTTGTTTTGTCAGTTGTCATCAATTTCATTTCCTTCACATTAAGATAGAGATTTTGCTCTTCTCTAATATTACGGAATGATATAATTGGTTTCTCTATTCCTTTTTGTGTTATGGATAATAATACTGTGCCATCAGCACATCTAATCTCTGGTATTTCATAACCTCCAATTTTTATGACATTGTAATATTCTTTGTCTGCGATTTCCCTAACATTCCTCATTATATTTTCAGTATAGAAGCTTTACTCTTTGAAAATAAAGATAATATATCCTTTCTCTCTCTTTACACTTTGAAAATAAAGATAATAAATTCTCTCATCCATCCATCCATCCATCCATCCATCCATCCATCCATCCATCCATCCATCCATCCATCCATCCATCCATTCATCCATCCAGGCCGCCAAAAGAATCCTGTGATTGCTTGCTCTCATCAAGACTTTATAGAGTCAGTTCACTAAATCTTTCATTCATCTTCCGGCTATTTCGTCTTTCACGAGACGTGCCTGACTCGAACTTGACCTTCTGAAACTATTTCCGGCTCTATATTCTACTGTCAAGGTAAAAACCGTAGTTTATGATTGAAATATAACTTACATGTCACTGTCACACAGATCTCCAGAATAATGATGGCAGAGATGAATGGGAAACCTGCTGAACATGTTCTATAACGGATTGTTTTCGTCTTGGAGAGTTTTAGACTCCAGCTCGAGCCGCGCTGAGGGCCTGATTTGAGAGATGATTAAACTCGACTTGTGACTTGTTAGAAGCGACTTGAGACCTTTCATGAAGGACTTATAAAAAAAGTTGGAAAAAGCAATGAAGTGTGACCGGTTTATGAAAGTTGCCGCACGTGATTTTTTTCAGAGAAAAGCCTCGTTTATTTTAGTCTATTTTAAAGTAGTATAGCGCAATCGTCGTCGTCATCATCATCATCATCATCATCATCATGTCGACTGGAGTTGGCTATTATGCTTCTCCATAGCATCCGGACCTTCATGCAGGCCGTTAGTTCAGTTAGTGATCTCCTCTCACACCATCTCGTCATACTATCCAGTATCATTTCTCATTTCTCTCGGCCTTCCTCTCTGAAACCTTTAAAACAAGGGGTGCGGCAAGGATGTGTACTATCTCCAGACCTTTTTTCTCTGTATAGAGAGAATATTCTAAAAACGATCATCACAGAATCAGGCATAAAAATTGGAGGATACAATATTAACAACCTTCGGTATGCTGACGACACAGTATTGATAGCTGAGAACCAACAAAACCTGCAAAATCTCTTGGATAAAGTGGCCAAAGAAAGTGAACAGAAAGGCCTTACTTTGAACATCAAAAAGACAGAGACTATGGTTATATCTAAGAAACAGAATCCACCAACATGCAGTATTAAATTAAACGGAACTATTCTAAAGCAGGTGCAGAAATTCAGATACCTTGGAACAGTAATAACTTCAGATGGGAAATGCAGAACAGAAATTAGGAACAGAATAGGCCAAGCAAAAACTGCATTTCAGAGAATGAGAAACATATTAACCAACACATCCTTATCAATGAATGTTAGAAAACGAGTCCTAAAATGCTATATTGAACCTATCTTGTTATATGGAAGTGAATCATGGACAATAGGCAAGTCTGCACAAAAATCATTGGAAACAGCAGAAATGTGGTTTATTAGAAGAATGTTGCGAAATCCCCTGGACAGCAAAAATAACTAATGAAGAATGTATGAGAAGAGCTGGAGAGACAAAAAACATTGTCAAAAAGATAAGAGAGAGACAATGTACTTTCATAGGACATGCAATGAGAAGAGGGGGCATTGAAAATATTATAACAACAGGAAAAATAGAAGGAAGAAGATCAAGAGGAAGACCAAGAGAAATGATACTGGACAGTCTGACGGGATGGTGTGAGAGGAGATCACCAACTGAACTGATGACCTGCATGAAGGATCGGATACTCTGGAGAAGCATAATAGCCAACGCCAGTCGGCACGGCACATGATGATGATGATGATGATTCCTCTCTGACTCTTTTTCCCTCTATTTTTCCTGTTATCACAGTATTTTCATTGCTCCGTCTTCTCATTTCATGTCCTATGGGACTACATTGTCTTTCTGTTATTTTTTTGACAAGATTTTTTTTGTCTCTCCCATTCTTCTCATACATTCTTTATTAGTAATCTTTGCTGTCCAGGGGCTTCGCAACATTTTTGTAACATGTTTACTAATATCTCGGCGAGAAGGTTGGTGAAGATGTTGACCTATTAGGCAATCAGCTGCCCATGGCTGATATGCTAGCGTCAGGTTTAGCGAACCATAGCTGACCAAGACCCTGTCCCACCTCTGCGTAACAGGCCTAGTGTGGCTAAGGGCCAGGTATCGCCATAGTCCCCATGGTGGTGGAGTCTGCTAAAGAAGCACTGCACACTCGCTGCTTTTTAGCTGTACTCCGGGACTGAAAAAAAAGTAGCTGCCGTAACTCGCCCCCACTCCGATACGATGCTGTACCTCAACACCTTCACAGCATCGGCTGCAAAGAACACCAGGGAGATAACACAAGACAAGAGAAGATAAGATGTCAACGAGAAAAGTTACACGGCGTGCAAGAATGTGAACATTCTGTAACACAAGCAGGTTCCTACATATAAAATCAGCTAATGGATTACTGTCGTGGCGATGATGGTTTCTCATGTCAGTTGATAGAGATCTTGAAGTATGATTCGGATGGCGTGTAGGCACATGTAGTAGCTTGAATTCTTGGAACGAAAATAATACAGAAGCTTCTTAGAAATCTCCACCACTGTGGGAACACGTCAATGGCCAGGCCGAAGTACTTGCAAATCCAGTTTCTAGGAACACTGCTCTACTTCCTGGCCTTGACACCTGGATCACACAAGACAGATGACTGAACAACAACCAGTCTCATGGGTGATCAGGAAAAGGAGATGGACATATGTTGGTCACTTGATGAGAAGAAATGAGCAGAGAATCCCAAAACAAGCTATCAAGTGGAACACAACAGGCCGAAGAAAAAGGGGCAGACCGCGTGAAACTCTAAAGAGGACATTATTGAGAGAGGCCAAGTTAACAGGCATAAAATCCTTTGATGAGGTTGAAAGACTCGCCGAAGACAGGAAAAATTGGCGAACTACTTTGCGAGCCCTATGTGACGTCTAACGGCACGGGAAGGATATAAGATAAGATATAAGATAAATGATAAAATGACTGGATCGATTATTTCCACACACACACAGAGATCAGGACAACTGGTGAATCGTTTACCTGCGGGCAGGTGGTGTATCAGATTAGTCCGCGATCGTCTGATACCACTACCGTGGCCATACGACTTTTGTTACCTACGATTCACATAAATCTTTCACCTATAATACGTTGGACAACTTGGCTTTTTTATTTGTAAAACGAAACAATAAGAAACAGAATCAAGCGAGACTATTTAAAGCGACGTTAATTGCCCATGAATGTCCGGTGTACATGGGAAATTTCGAGTATAGATTTGGGGGTGGGGGGCCGGATATTACCATAATCTTGTTAATTATGTGAAAAGCACATTATAAATGATCAATACACGTAAGTGAAAAAGGTCTCGATGTCTCCTTGTTACAGTGTGAGTTAAGTCAGTCTGTCTGTTGTTACTTTTCATAGTGTAACGTCTGTCTATTATTACCTTTCATAGTGTAACGCCTGTTTATTTTTACTTTTCATAATGTAACGTCTGTCCATTGTTACTTTTCATAATGTGAGTTCTGTCTTTTATTACTTTTCATAATGTAACGTCTGTCTATTGTTACTTTCCATAGTGTAATGTCTGTCTATTGTAACTTTTCATAGCGTAACGTCATTGACAGTATATACAAGACCCTCAGTTTTGTCTGTCCTTCGACAGTCTGTGCGAGAAAAAGAAAAGACAAAACCCCATTTCATTCATTCTTTTGCATGCCCTTGCAGAACTTTGCCTCCCAAACAGCGCTCCTGTAGGTCTTTTGGTTGTGAGCAAGATGGCCTGCTGCTGATGCATCCATTTGCAGATCATCAACGATATCTTGCAGCCATCTTCGCCTTGGTCTTCCTCTTTTTCTTTTTCCCATTATGTACCCTTCCAAGACGGTCTTCTCTAAATTATCATGATGTTTAATGTGTCCAAAATATTTAAGTTTCCTATCTTTAATCTTCTTTACTAGCCAACCTTTCTTCAATATTAAGTTCTTGTAGTATGGATATATTTGTTATTTTTTGTGTCCATATTTGAAGGACTCTTCTGTGCCATTTACATTCAAAGGCATTTATGGGTTTCTTAGCTGTTTTGTTAAGTGTCCAGGTCTCACAGGCAAAACTTCTCGGTAGATAAAAGACAAAACTTCTCTAGATAAAAGACAAAACTTCTCGGTAGATAAAAGACAAAACTTCTCTAGATAAAAGACAAAACTTCTCGGTAGATAAAAGACAAAGTTCTCGGTAGATGAAGCAGCTACGACAGAAAGTGTTACTTATTTATTTAGGCCTAATAGAAGATGTCGTACTCAAGCCGAAGGAGATAACGGTCAGCAACCCATAACTGGCTGCTTAATTCAGGGTTGGTGAAATATAACTGATTGCTTGCCTCATGTTTGG
Source organism: Achatina immaculata (assembly GCA_009760885.1). Classification (NCBI taxonomy): domain Eukaryota; kingdom Metazoa; phylum Mollusca; class Gastropoda; order Stylommatophora; family Achatinidae; genus Lissachatina; species Lissachatina immaculata. The sequence goes on from CM019698.1 coordinate 18,437,095, forward strand.
TATACTATAACTGATTGCTTACTTCAGGGTTAGTGAACTATAAATAATTGCTTACTTCAGGGTTAGTGAACTATAACTAATTGCTTACTTCAGGGTTGGTGAACTATAAATAATTGCTTACTTCAGGGTTAGTGAACTATAAATAATTGCTTACTCCAGGGTTAGTGAACTATAAATAATTGCTTACTTCAGGGTTAGTGAACTATAACGGATTGCTTTCCTCGTGGTTGGTGGAACATAGCCCGTTTTGACCTTTCACCCCCTCTCACACCCCCCCCCCCCGGCCAAGTGGTGTCCCATGGAAAAAGATAGTTGTCTGGTCAAGAGAATAGGGTTCACAGTAGGAATATGAACCAGGTCCCACAAATAAACCGTGCCGAAGTGGGATGTGTGTCGGACTGCAGAGCGCGTAAATGCGACTCAGTGCAACCGAGGCTCTTTATTTGAGTGAGAAGAAAGAAAGAAAGAAAGAAAGAAAGAAGAAGAAGCAGAAGAAGAAGGATTTATTCAAGCGCTCCCTGATAATCTTCGAAGTCTTCCACTTTAAGGACAATATTATCACCACTAAGAGCCTAACACTCTAAGCAGAATGTATAAACTAGGAAAAATGCACGAACAGCTTTATTACTTAACGATTACAAAGTTGTGACGTTTCGGCGTGAGCCTTAATCATACAAACACATACAGGACGAAGAATTAGAGAGAGATGAGATAAAGTATACTTTCACATGAATCCTATGTTAAAAAAATAATAAATAAAATGAATAGAGCACTTCGCTTGAAAGAGTATGTAGATTTTCCGACGCTCGTTCAGAAATCAGCCGTTCAAAATGTGCTACATTAAAAATATGCTACGTTCAAAATGTGCTCGTTGAGAAATGTACATAAATGCGCTTGGTGGAGCGTAGAGAATGTTTAAATAAAGACTTGTGATATGTGATAGGTGGATCGTAACTGAGGGTGGTGGGTGGGGACACTGTTGGGGGGGGGGGAGTGATACAGTGGTAACCTAGCCAAGAGAAAGTGAAATAGATGACTATGGTTGGGGTAGAGGGGTTGTAATGCGATGATGTGGGGAGTTTCTGAAATATGTGTACCAAGTGAGAAGAGAATGGAGCTTAGTGGAGAGGGATTATGATTGTTTAAGAGGAGAATATCATGTGTAGCTGAATAACGAGTTCAAACCGTGTGGTTCCGGCGTCTCATAATCCTGAATATAGCGGTTCTCAAGCGCTAAGTGGCTTGTGTCATCTACGTGACATTGTTTGAAATCAGATTTGCCTCTGTGGTTGGGGCCATTGAAATGATTTGGGACTGGTTTCGAAGCATGCTGGGTGATATCGTACAGATGTTTCTGCATGCAGCCCTCTAGTCTGAGGCCAGTTTCACCAGTATAAGTTATCCTGCATCTTGTGCAAACGATGACATATATCAAATTACGGGGCTCGCATGTGAATCCCTCATGAAGAGTGAGTATAGTTTTAGGAAAAGTGATTGTTTTCGTTTCCCAGACTACCGGGCAGGTAACGCAGCGAGGGCGGTTACGTTTTGTGGTGCCAACATATGTAAGGTTCCGCTTCAAGTGGCTGTGGACGAGGATGTACTTAAGGTTTGGCTCACGTTTGTATGCCAACAGGGGTGGATCAGAGAAAATGTCACGAGTGTTGGAGTCGAGTTGGATTATCGGCAAATGACGATAAAGAATTTTCTTAAACATCTGACCATGCGGGTGGAACGGCAGTACTATCTTAACTCTGTCAGATGGAGTAACAGGCTTTTTCCTGAATACTTCTTTGCATCTCACTAGTTGGATACGGTTGAAGGCTTCACGAAGGACCTTTTCTGGGCAGTGGCGATGACGGAAAAATTCTAATAACTTGTTGGACTCATCTATAAAGTCCAGGTTATCCTGACATATGCGGCGAAGACGGAGGAGTTGGGAGGATGGGACGGAATTTTTACAGGCTTCAGGATGGGAGGAGGTGTAAAGCAAATAGATGTGGCTGTCGGTGGGCTTGTAAAATACAGAGGTGACAAGCCTGTTTATGCCAATAGATATTTTAATGTCTAAAAAGTTGGAGGTCTTTATGTTCACTGTCAAGTGAAACAGTTCTCCAGGGTTACTCATCTACAGTGTCTGTAAATCTGTCTGTTTTGCCTGCTTTCTATTTTCATGAAAACAAAAGCTGAAATGAGGAACGTGCTAAATATGAATTTACAAAATTAGTTATGCCTTTATTCTTTTAACTTCTTGTCGCTAGCTACCTGTACAAGAGAGCGCTGAAAATGTTCCACCGAGGCATATCTGTTATGTGCTTTTTGTGGAACATAATTCTAAATTTCCGGGCACGATTTGGACCTGCACGCCTTCAGCTTCGCCAAGGTTATAGATTTTACACCACGCTGTTCTAAACGTGAAAATTATCTTTCTCTTCGATGTTTCGTTCCGGCGTGTAGTTCCTACTTTTTTAAAGATTTCTTTTGTGTTGTTTAGCTTGGCGTG
>CM019698.1:18444597-18942097 GCA_009760885.1 Achatina immaculata
ATTTCATGTATGTATATCCTTGTGTTATGTGATATACATGCTTTTATACTTTTTGTTCTCAATCCAGCATTTGTTTTAGCTGCTGTAATTAGACTGTGCTGTACGAATGCCATAAGTCATATATACCTATCTCCTCTACCTCACTGAATGCAGGGAATTGTTTGGTAAGTTCCAGTTTGAAATTACTCTTAGTATTTTCATCCTGTAGACTATGACTGTTTATCTTTCTGAGTTTTGCTTTCTTGTGTTGGCTTTTCATTTTAAGTCTTATCCTCCCTATACACAGATTATGATCACTTTGACATCTGCACCCCCATATGCTCTTACATCTATCAGAGATGTTCTGAATTGTTTTCTAATACAAAAATGATCTATCTGATTTCTGGTTCTATCATCTGGAGATATTCATATTGTTTTATGTATCTCTTTGTGTGGAAATAGTGTTCCTCAAATGACCATGCCCTCTGTTAGACATAATTCAGTTAATCTTTCATCGTTCTAATTTACTATGTCAGTTCTTTCTTTCCCCATTATTTTTTCGACGTCGGTGTTATCTTTCCCTACCTTGGCGTTGACGTCTCCCATGACAACTAAGATGTCGTGTTTAGGGACTTTGTTAATGAGTTGTTGTAGTTGGTGTTAGAAAGTGTCTTTTATTTCGTCATGCGCATAGTTAGTGGGTGCATAGCATTGTATGATTGTCATTCTTCCGTGTCTTATTTGGAATCGTGCTCTTAATATAAGACTGTTCACTGGTTCCCATTCTGTATGGCTCTTTGTTGCTGCAGTTGACATAATTATATCTACTCCTTCTTGATATTTCCCATCGGCTCTGCCTGAATATAGGATTAACTTACGGTTTTTTACCGGTATTTTCCCTGCTTGTGGCCATCGCATTTCACTGATACTCAGGACGTCTGTGATATCTATCCATTTATTTGATTACCTGAGCAGATTTTTATGATGAGGCTATTGTTCTTACATTCAAGAATCCGATCTTTGTCACATATTTGGGCCGATGATCATCATCATCATCATGTGCCGTGCCGACTGGCGTTGGCTATTATGCTTCTCCAGAGTATCCGATCCTTCATGCAGGCCATCAGTTCAGTTGGTGATCTCCTCTCACACCATCCCGTCAGACTGTCCAGTATCATTTCTCTTGATCTTCCTCTTGATCTTCTTCTTTCTATTTTTCCTGTTGTTATAATATTTTCAATGCCCCCTCTTCTCATTGCATGTCCTATGAAAGTACATTGTCTCTCTCTTATCTTTTTGACAAGGTCTTTTGTCTCTCCAGCTCTTCTCCTACATTCTTCATTAGTTATTTTTGCTGTCCAGGGGATTCGCAACATTCTTCTAATAAACCACATTTCTACTGCTTCCAATGATTTTTGTGCAGACTTGCCTATTGTCCATGATTCACTTCCATATAACAAGATAGGTTCAATATAGCATTTTAGGACTCGTTTTCTAACATTCATTGATAAAGATGTGTTAGCTAATATGTTTCTCATTCTCTGAAATGCAGTCTTTGCTTGGCCTATTCTGTTCCTAATTTCTGTTCTGCATTTCCCATCTGAAGTTATTACTGCTCCAAGGTATTTGAATGTCTATTTCTGCACCTGCTTTAGAATAGTTCCGTTTAATTTAATACTGCATGTTGGTGGATTCTGTTTATTAGATATAACCATAGTCTCTTTCTTTTTTATGTTCAAAGTAAGGCCTTTCTGTTCACTTTCTTTGGCGACTTTATCCAAGAGATTTTGCAGGTCTTGTTGGTTCTCAGCTATCACTACTGTGTCGTCAGCATACCGAAGGTTGTTAATATTGTATCTTCCAATTTTTATGCCTGGTTCTGTGATGATTGTTCTTAGAATATTCTCGCTGTACAGAGAAAAAAAGGTCTGGAGATAGTACACATCCTTGTCGCACTCCTTGTTTTATAGGTTGATATTTTCCAGTTCTGTTTTCAACTCGAACTGCTGCTTCTTGCTGCCAGTATAGATGTTTTACAATCCTCAGGTCTTTGCCGTCTATATTGATGTCTTCAAGCATTTTAATAATTTCATTATGTTTCACCTTGTCGAATGCCTTGGTGTAATCAATGAAGCATAAGTAGAGATCTTTCTGTACTTCTAAAGCTCTTTCTTTTAGTGTTCGTAAAGCATAAATGGCATTGTGTGTTCCCTTTCCTTCAACAAATCCAAACTGTTCATCTGCTATTTCCATTTTTATCTTTTTCCTTGTTCTTTCCATAATTATTCTCAGAAGTAGCTTCGTTATGTGACATGAGAGGCTGATAGTCCGGTGGTCGTCACATTCCTTTGCACCTGGTTTCTTTGGTAGTGGATTTAATCAGGTCACTAGGAATATAACCACTGTTGTAAATGTCATTCAGTAACTTGGTTATTATTTTTATTCCTGTCTCCTCTAGTGCCTCTATTTCTTCTATTGTTATATTATCAGGCCCAGTCGCTTTTCCTTTATTCATGTGTTTGATGGCATCTATGATTTCATCTTCAAGTATTGGTGGTCCCTCACAGTTTTCAGTATCTGGTGTTAATTCTGGTCTTTCTCCTCCATATAGCTCACAGATATACTCTGTCCACCTGTCCACAATGTCTTCTTTTCCCATTAACATTTTACCTTCTTTCGATTTCAGGCATCCTGTGGTATATTTTGTTTTCCTGCCTGTGAGTTCATTAATTCGTTTGTGCATGTTTTTGCTCTCTTTAATATGAGAGTCCTCTATCTGTCTGCACTTTTCATTTAACCACACTTCTTTTACTTCTTTGCATTTGCGTCTTATTTCTTTATTTATCTTGTTATAATTTTCCTCGTTATTTTTACTCCTCCTCCTCTTGTCCATCAGTCCTAAGATGTCGTCTGTCATCCATTTATTTTTAGGGGCTTCTTTTTTTGGTGATATTATCTCCTTAACAGTTTGGTGGATAGAATCTCTTAACATTTCCCACTGTTCATCTATACTATTTATCTTTGCTATTGCATTGTATCTATTTGTTATAATAACTTTGTATTGTTCTCGCAGTTCTTGGTCATTTTTAAGAAGTTCTGTATTCAGTTTGATGTTTCTCACTTTTCTGCATGCTTTCTTTAGTTTTATTCTAACTTTTCCACAGAGTGGATCATGGTCACTATTGCAGTCAGCTCCTGGCATGGTTTTTGTTGTCAGTAATGCATTGCGGAATCGTTTGTTGATTAATATGTAGTCTATCTGGTTAAAAGTCTTTTTGTATGGGCTGCACCACTTTGCCAGTCTTCGAGGATGTTGTTTAAACCAGGTGTTTCCTACAACCATGCTGTGTATTCTTGCCCATTCAATTAATTTATAACCTCTGGCATTCCTCTCCCCCAGTCCATAGCCACCAACGATGTCTGAAGTTCTTCCTTTACCAACTTTGGCATTAAAATCTCCCATGACTATGGTAACTTCATGTGACTTTGTGTGTTTTAGTGCTGTCTCTATGTCATTATAAAATAGCTGTGCATCTTCTTCAGAGCTTTCAGATGTTGGAGCGTACACTTGTATAATATTTATGTTTATTGGTTGTCCTTTCAGTTGGGCTAGCAGGACTCGGTCCGAGATGTTCAAATATCATACAATTGTCCTTGCCGTTTGTTCATCAAATATAATTCCTACTCCTTGTTCATGTTTCTCACTTCCTGAATATATTATTGTATATTTATCTGAGTTTATCTTCCCTGCACCTGTCCATCTAACTTCACTCATTCCTAATATGTTGATCTTCATCCTTTCCTTTTCCATCTTTACATTTTCTAATTTTCCAGCCTGGAATAAAGTTCTAACATTCCATGTTGCTATTTTGAACTTGTTAGTTTTGCCACCAGCAGCTTGATGACGATCTGGCCTCACCTGTGGCTCGTGAGCTGTCCTACTGGACGAGGCTGTTCCAGAGGACTATCCATTAACGTCGTTCATGATGAATCGATTATTCTGTTCAAGCATAACTATTCTTTAGAACTACAACAGTGGTTTCCCGTTGCCTTCTGTCGGGGCCGATGAATGTGTTCTAAATGCTTTATATCTTCTAAATTAACTGACATTCACTTATTCAGTCTTTTATTTGAATACCCCACTGCGGAACTTTGCCTCCTTAACAGCTCTCTTGAACCTGATCTAGTGGCTGTAGTAGAGGTGCAGCTTTTGGAAGTAAAAAAAAAATGGTGAATTTCACATTTTGATTGAACTTAACTATCATCGGTGGATGACTCGATGCAGCGTCCCTGATTATTGAAAGCTTTTAATAGCTAATTACTTCTTCTTCTTCCTATTTTCAACTTTTTTTTCAAAACGAGATTGGACTAATATTTCGTGGTAGATTTGAGCTGTCATCCTTTACTTGCTGTATTAGTAGTGCTAGATTTTACAAGGCGGCCCCCCCCCCCCCCCCACAATTAGCAGAATGATAAACCAGCAAGGCTTGAGGTCTCCGCTGGTGCTGGCACTGTTACCCGATCTTTTTTTTTTTTTTTTTGGCAGCCTAATTCCGGGAGCGCTTTTTGCGACCTTTGAAATGTAGGCCCTTGAAAGTCTGTTTCATCAAAATTAGAAAATTTCATAAAAATTATGATGGCCTTACTTCTGTTATTTTCTTTATCACTGACGGATATTCTATGCAGCCTGCTCATGTGATCAGCTGCCTTCTCCCATCAGAGAAATCTTCTAGAAAATGTAACGACTTAAAAAAACAAAAAACAAAAAAAAAAAACAACTGACCGTAATAGAATATAGGTTTATAGAATGGAAGTTAGACAACTCATCATAGAATTGGAAAGCTAGGATAAAAAGGGTTAGGTCCCATAGAAATCAATAGTTTTGTGCTTGGATTTATTCTCCTTTTAAGATATATTCTTGTATATCTCGTGCATGTATAAACCGATGTGAAAGAAAAGTCGCGAGAGAGAAAAGAGATGATTTGTGATAGTTGAAGTTTGAGTTCCCTTGGGTTAGGTTATCTGTGAAAATATGTAGTTATGTAATGTGATAGATTAGTAGAATAGAAATGTAGTAGAAGTTCTGTTGGCGACGAAGTCTGTGGGCGTCAGTAGTCGTTTAGAACTTATTCTATGTTATCTTAAGTTGGAATTTCGTCCTGCCATGTCTTATTGGATTGTATTACGCCATCGTTATACCCGTCACATCGTTCATCGTCTTCGTCACTCCTTGCACCAACAAAGTCTTCTTAATATCGCTGCTACTATGCTGCTATTTGCCACCGAGAGCATGATCGCTCCTGGGAAAGTAAGTCTGTGAAGCGAGTAGTTAAACAGACGTAGAAAGAGACTGATCTCGACTGCAGTTGAAAGAGTAAAGTCTCGACTGTAAGTGAAGTCTTCTTCTTCTTCTGGGTTCGGGGTTGCTGGTCACTTCAGATCCTGATCCCTGTCGACATGACAAAGCCCGCGGTCCTCTCCTGATAGGAGCCCCAAAGCTTTTGCCCCAAGCTTGTGTCATCTGGCCATGTCTCACACCTCAGGTCTGCATGGTTTGGGCACTCTTTAAGGAAATGTTCTAGAGTCTGGATACCACTGCCGCGTGGACACTCGTCTGTGTGAGACATTTTGAGTTGATATAAGTGGCTCAGTAATCTGCAGTCGCCTGTCCTTTGGAGAAAGAGGATGGTTTGCTGATATCTTTGTAGTTGGTGTATTGGATCTGGTTCATTGTTGCATTTCAGTGTCTTTTTCCATTCAGATCTGCACTGGTTACGGATTATGGTTTTCGTCTCTTGGTAGTTTACTGGATGATTTGTTTGATCTTGATTGCTGCCAGCTTTGGATAGGCTGTCAGTTATTTCATAGCCAGCTATTCCACGGTGGGATGGTACCCATTGTAGGGCCACGGTTGTTGACAGTGTAAGGTGCTTCAGTTCTGTTGTGATTTCCTGTATGTTTGCCTGTGGGTTCTTTGTTGTTTTTAGAGATTCTAGAAGTGCCCTGCTGTCTGTGAAGAAGACTATTTTGTGTGGTGGGTGCTGGTTTTCAGTGTTCTGAGGGCTTCAAGGAGGACTGTTGTTTCTGTCCTGTTGTTGGAGGAAATCTTTCCCGTCACGAAGGCCTTTTTGGTTTGTCTCCATCTGTGTATTTTATGTAGACTCCCTCACCTCTATTTTTTTTTACTGCTTTTCTGCAGACCCTTCTGTGTACACATGTGTCCATTCAGCTGGGTTGTATTTGCTGTCAATCAGCTCTTGGGTCAGTGTCTTCATCTGAAGTGTCTATAGGTAGTCCTTTTTGTGTATGTGTACGTGAAGTAAAGTTAGTATGAACTAGTAACCGGAGAGAAGATCATATACCTTGAGAAAACCAAAAGCAGTATCCAATGTGGGAACATAACATTTCCACAGCATTACATGTTGCAGCTAATACAGCAGAGCATAATTATAGAGCAGGAAATTATTCATCAAATGTCAGTGTGACAGATATTAGTGTTTCTGCGGCATTTTGGTACACTGCTTTATCTAATGTGATAATTATAAGAGTTTAGACAGTAGATATTTTGCGTTAAGACCAGCTACTGCAGCCAGTAGGGGGAATAACTCCTGCAGGATTTGTATATTAAATTTTAACAGCTTTTTTGTTCTTTTTTTTTTGTTGTTGTATAAGACCATCATATACAGCATGTGCTTTCTGATTGATTGCAAGAAGAGCTGTCCTTGATTTTGTTTTTTGTTTTTTTTTTATGTTTGGTGTTTATTCCACACTCTGGCCAGTTGTTTCATTTCTTCAATATCTTTGAGTCCTGTCTTTACTGACGCAGCACCACTGGAAGGTGTTCTTCTGATGGTTTCTTGTTTAATTTTTCTCAGGCGTTGCTTCTGATAGTAAGTAAAAGTTGCGTCACTAATGCCTGTAGCTGTCACAAGATCACTCGTCACAGGTTATATGCTAATATAACTTCTCTTCCTCTCATTGCTTCTCATATTTGGACTTTTGATGCTTAGGCTTGGTCTTCTTGTTCTTCTCCTCTTCCTCCTTCTCCTTCTCATCATCTTAATCCTTCTCTTTTTTCTTCTCCTCCTCCTCTCCTCCTCTCCTCCTCCTCCTCCTCCTCCTTCTTCTTCTTCTTCTTCTTCTTCCAAGGACATAATCATTCTAGGTGACTTCAATATGGATCTTAATCAGCCAAATCCTACATGGAAGAACATTTTAACATCTTACAACTTCTCCCAAATTGTTAACAAACCTACTAGAGTAACTGAATCATCATCAACACTAATAGATCATATTTATGTAGCCGATCCAGGAAACATTACTGAATGTACTGTCCCTCATGTGTCGCTGAGTGATCACTACCCGGTCTGCTGTACGTGGTCACATAAGGGGTATAAAATACCGAAACACAAACATACCAGCATCAAATATAGAAACTTTAAAAAACTTTAACTTGGAATTATTTTTAACTGATCTAAAAGATTCGCCTCTTACGTACGTTTTCCAGTTAACAAATCCAGATGAGGCTATCGAATACTGGATCAAGATATTTCGAAATATTTTTGACAGGCATGTCCCCATCAAAGAAATGAGAGTAAAACACGTAACAAAATCCCCGTGGATAACTCCCGATATATTGCAACTCATGACGAAACGGGATGAAGCTCACAAAAGCAGAAATTTCAGTAGCTATCGTTCACTTAGGAATACGGTGCAGCATTTAATTAAGCAGAAAAAGAAAAATTACTTCAGAAATTTAGTGAAAGACAAAACTGATAGTAAATCAATCTGGAAAGCGATTAATACTCTTGTAAATAAAAGGAAGCAAACTGACCCACAAACACTTAATGGTGAACATACTTGCACTAACTTCAGTGAACATTTTAGGGAAGAAATTAGCATTCTAAAATCTTCATTACCGACCCCTAATTGCGACCTGAGAGTGTTGAAAACTTTCAGCGACAGTAAATGTGTAAAGCTAAAACAAATTAATATTCCTTTCCTCACAGTCGGTGAGGTTTATAACTACATCCGGTCTTTAAAGAACACTAACTCAGCAGGATGTGATGGCATTAGTAACAAGATACTACGCTACGCTGCACCAGTTATCACAGACACACTAACATACTTATACAACTTGTGTATTGACAAAAATATTTCCCTGATGCTTTTAAACTCGCCAAAGTTTTTCCTCTTTTGTTAAATCTGGACAGACTAGTGACCTCTCAAACTATAGACCCATATCCATTCTGTCATCACTATCTAAACCTCTTGAAAATCATATACAAAAGTTAACACTGCTCCACATGCAAGAAAACAGTCTACTAATAGACAGTCAGTCAGGTTTTAGACCAGATTACTCAGGCCACACAGCATTAACTAAAATGACAGAAAGCTGGCTGTCTAATATAAATGATGACAGATTGTGTGGTGCTGTCTTTGTTGATTTTAAGAAAGACTTCGATATGACTGATCGTGAAATTCTTGCAAAAAAGCTGGAAGGCTATAGATTACACCCTGACCTAACAAAATGTATTACATTTTTTCTCTCAGGTAGAAAACAAGTAGTTTGCTTTAGAAACAAAATATCTGGCTCGTCTGTGGTTGATACCGATATTCCTCAAGGCTCCATTCTTGGTCCTCTTCTCTTTGCTATCTATATTAACGACCTACCACTACATTTAAAGCACTCTTCATGTGATCTTTTCGCTGACGACTGTACTGTTTACAATAGTGAATATGACATCAATAAACTACAGACAACGCTCCAAAATGATATAAACAGTTTGATTAAATGGAGTAATAAAAATGTTATGTTGATAAACACCAACAAAACAAAATCCATGCTCATCACTACAAGACAGAAACTGCAAAATGCAACAAAAACTTCACTACAGCTTTGTGCTGGGACTAAGGCAATAGAAAATGTTCATGAACATAAAACCATAGGACTCATCATTGATCAGCATTTAACTTGGAATTCTCACGTACATAACCTAACAAATTTGAGTGCACAGAAAGTTTACCAATTAGCCAAAATTAAACACTATCGACAAAGACACAAGAAAAATATATTACATATCACACATACAAACACACTTAGATTACTGTTCCACAATCTGGGATGGATGCTCAGTCTCAAACACAAAAAGGCTCCACTCACTTCACAAGCGAGCATTAAATCTTATTTGTGACAAACACCCAGTACAGACTGTAGATCAACACAAACAACTCAAAATTCTACCCCTCAAAAATAGAATCATTTTTAACAAAGTTAAGTTTGTTCACAGAATTCTGTCGCACAGTGCTCCGCCTTACTTGTGGTCACTGTTTATGTATAACACTAAACAGCGTTTTAAAAACTGTCTTCTTCCTAAACCCAGGATTGATCTGTACAAGAAAAGCCTTGCATACTCTGCAGTACAGCTCTGGAACACCCTCCCCTACAATTTAAAATCCATTGGTAATACTTCATCCTTTAACTCAAACCTGTTTCATTATTTACTTGCTTGTATTATATGCCTCCATAAAATAACCAGCACTCTCTCAACACGTGGCTCGTAAACCATCAAGTACTTCAATGACATAGTTAGAAAAGCAACTTGTTAGATATTGTTAGAGATTATTTTAATGTTTGTTAAAAAAAACATATGTTAGAAGATCTGTATTTACAATGTATTTTTGTTTATGTATATGTCTGCGTGTGAATGTGTGCGTGAGTGCTATTTTATTAGGTTAATTACTTCTTCTCTTTTACTTTGAATGTAATAGTTAAATCTTACACTCTTTTGGTATGTTTTTCCTAATTTAATTTGTGTTTTTTTACTAAATCAAGTGTGTGGGAAGAATGACAGATGCAGTGATGAAGGGCAGAATGTACGACGGGCCTGCGTGCCCAATTCTTTACCCTTGAAAAATAAAGATTATTCATTCATTCATTCATTCTTCTTCTTCTTCTTCTTCTTTAGCTTTCCGAGCCATTAAGACTCATTGCTGTACATAAAGTTCGCCTCCACTCCTCTCTATTTCTAATCTTCTCTCTCCAGTTGGTTAGACCAATTTCCTTTGTTTCTTCTTCTATTTTGTCTTTCCGTCTATGTCCTGGTCTACGCCTTGGTCTTGTTAGCTTCTTATATTCTATGTTTCAAATCTCATAATAGTGAGGGAACAAAGGGTGTAAGACCTTGACCGAAGCGTCATCGTCCACGTGATTTGGTAGTTGGTTTCGGGGCGGGGAAGAGGGAATATATATTGAAAGACCCGCCTGCATCATATTAGATTTGTGGGGGGGGGGGGAGAACATGTCCGGCAGTGTAGTACCTTCGTTGTGCTTATATTATTGTGCGTGTTTAGTATATTCTGCAGAGCCCACCTTAAGTGGTGTAGATTATGTAGTTATGAATTAAGCTGTGATGTAGGGTTCTTGTATTAACGTATCGATATGGAAATTGTGTGTACGATTTCAGTATGATGTAAGGGTATATTGGATGGGCAACATGCCTGGGTAAAGCTGGGGCAACCATCCCCAATCCAGCGCGTCACAGGTGGCGGATGGTGAAAGTCCTCTAGATATGGAGGCTTCTTGTGAATAAGGGTTTACCCAAACAAGCAGGCGCGGACCAACTCGCGGTAGACTCAGAGAGCGAGGTGGGGTAGTCGGTGGCTCCACTAGTCCTTTAAATTGCCTCAGGTGCTCAGTGAAGGCAATACCAGGCGAGTAAGCTCGCTCCCGCTGCCTTGCGGGTAGGACAGGGAGTTCAAATGTTAGCGGAGAGTCCGTATACAAACCGGCAGAAGGCAAAGGGAAACCACTGTTGTAGCTCCCAATAACAATTATTCTTATTCAGAGGAATATATTTGTCATGAACGACGTTAATGGGTGTTCCTCTGAAACAGCCTCGTCCGGTAGGGCAGCTCACGAGCCACAGGTGAGACCAGACCGTCATCAAGATACTGGTGGCAAAACTAACAAGTTCAAAATAGCAACATGGAATGTTAGAACTTTATTCCAGGCTGGAAAATTAGAAAATGTAAAGAGGAAAATGGAAAGGATGAAGATCAACATACTAGGAATGAGTGAAGTTAGATGGACAGGTGCAGGGAAGATAAACTCTGATAAATATACAATAATATATTCAGGAAGTGAGAAACATGAACGAGGAGTAGGAATAATATTTGACGAACAAACAGCAAGGACCGTTGTAGGATATTTGAACATCTCGGACCGAGTCCTGCTAGCCCAACTGAAAGGACAACCAATAAACATAAATATTATACAAGTATATGCTCCAACATCTGAAAGTTCTGAGGAAGATGTACAACTACTTTAAATGACATAGAGACAGCCCTAAAACACACAAAGTCACATGAAGTTACCATAGTCATGGGAGATTTTAATGCCAAAGTTGGTAAAGGAAGAACTTCGGACATCGTTGGTGACTATGGACTGGGGGAGAGGAATGACAGAGGTTATAAATTAATTGAATGGGCAAGAATACACACAGCATGGTTGTAGGAAACACCTGGTTTAAACAACATTCTCGAAGACTGGCAAAGTGGTGCAGTCCATACAAAAAGACTTTTAACCAGACAGACTACATATTAATCAACAAACGATTCCGCAATGCATTACTGACAACAAAAACCATGCCAGGAGCTGACTGCAATAGTGACCATGACCTACTCTGTGGAAAATTTAGTGTAAAGCTAAAGAAAGCAGGCAGAAAAGCGAGAAACATCAAACTGAATACAGAACTTCTTAAAAATGACCAAGAACTGCGAGAACAATACAAAGTTATTATAACAAATATATACAATGCAATAGCAAAGATAAATAGTATAGATGAACAATGGGAAATGTTAAGAGATTCTATACACCAAACTGTTAGGGTGATAATACCATTGAAAAAAGAAGCCCCTAAAAATAAATGGATGACAGGCGACATCTTAGGACTGATGGACTAGAGGAGGAGGAGTAGAAATAACCAAGAAAATTATAGCAAGATAAATAAAGAAATGAAACGCAAATGCAGATAACCAAAGGAAGTATGGTTAAATGAAAAGTGCAGACAGATAGAGGACTCTCATAATAAAGACAGCAAAAACATGCACAAGCGAATTAGTGAACTCACAGGCAGGAAAACAAAATATACCACAGGATGCCTGAAATCAAAAGAAGGTAAAATGTTAATGGGAAAAGAAGACATTGTGGACAGGTGGACAGAGTATATCGGTGAGCTATATGGAGGAGAAAGACCAGAATTAACACCACACACTGAAAACTGTGATGGACCACCAATACTTGAAGATGAAATCATGGATGCCATCAAACACATGAAGAAACGAAAAGCGACTGGGCCTGATAAAATAACAGTAGAAGAAATAAATGTGCTAGAGAAGATAGGAATACAAATAATAACCAAGTTACTGAATGACATTTACAACAGTGGTTATATGCCCAGTGACTTGCTTAAATCCACGTTTAGAGCACTACCAAAGAAACCAGGTGCAAAGAAATGTAATGACCACCAGACTATCAGCCTCTCATGTCACATAACGAAGCTACTTCTGAGAATCATTATGGAAAGAACAAGGAAAAAGATAAAAATTTAAATAGCAAATGAATAGTTTGGATTTGTTGAAGGAAAGGGAACACACAATGCCTTGTATGCTTTATGAACACTAACAGAAAGAGCTTTAGAAGTACAGAAAGATCTCTACTTATGCTTCATTGATTACACCAATGCATTCGACAAGGTGAAACATAATGAAATTATTAAAATGCTTGAAGACATCAGTATAGACGGCAAAGACCTGAGGATTGTAAAACATCTATACTGGCAGCAAGAAGCAGCAATTCGAGTTGAAAATAGAACTGGAAAATATCAACCTATGAAACAGGGAGTACGACAAAGATGTGTACTATCTCCAGACCTTTTTTCTATGTACAGCGAGAATATTCTAAGAAAGATCATCACAGAACCAGTTATAAAAATTGGAAGATACAATATAAACAACCTTCGGTATACTGACGACACAGTACTGATAGCTGAGAACCAACAAGTCCTGCAAAATCTCATGGATAAAGTCGGCAAAGAAAGTGAACAGAAAGGCCTTGCTTTGAACATCAAAATGACAGAGACTATGGTTATATCTAAGAAACAGAATCCACCAGCATATAGTATATAATTAAACAGAACTATATGAATTCAAATACCTTGGAGCAGTAATAACTTCAGATGGGAAATGCAGAACAAAAATTAAGAACAGAATAGGTCAAGCAAAGACTGCATTTTAGAAGTACATTCTTATCAATGAATGTTAGAAAACGAGTCCTAAAATGCTATATTGAACCTATCTTGTTATATGGAAGTGAATCATGGACAATAGGCAGATCTGCACAAAAATGATTGGAAGCAGCAGAAATGTGGTTTATTAGAAGAATGTTGCGAATCCCCTGGACAGCAAAAATAACTAATGAAGAATGTATGAGAAGAGCTGGAGAGACAAAAAAATCTTGTTTAAAAAATAAGAGAGAGACAATGTACTTTCATAGGATATGAAATAAGAAGAGGGGGCATTGAAAATTTTATAACAACAGGAAAAATAGAAGGAAGAAGATCCAGAGGAAGACCAAGAGAAATGATACTGGACAGTCTGACGGGATGGTGTGAGAGGAGATCACCAACTGAACTGATGGCCTGCATGACGGATAGTGTACTTTAGAGAAGCATAATAGCCAAAGCCAGTCGGCACGGCACCTGATGATGTTGATGATGATGATGATGATGATGATTCGTTTATTATGCTTTTCATGTAGACTGATCGTGTGCTGCTGCAGAAGCACGGTTATATGGAGGTGATAGCAGCGGGAATACGTTCTATTGCACATTAGATTCGTAGTGTAGGCTACTCAAGAGAGCCCGGTACCTCAAGTCTATCAAGTTTTAACATGCAGCATGAGAAGTCATTTTCATATGTTACCACCCTTAATTACCATTGACACTGTTCATGCAATTTTTCTAATAGCTTGAAGTACGAAGAGCGTTGAGAAAGTAATGCACCACATCGTTTTTCGCTGGAGCTGTTTATTCAAAAATGCATGAAATTTATACACAATATACATGGATGTCGTGTAAACATCAATATTATTCAACATAATCCCCATCAACATGTGCGGCTTTACACCAGCGCGAAACAAGTGCATGTATTCCTAGCCAGTGCCAGGTTTTCTCTTAATTATGTAGCCATTTCTTTACGGCATGAATCTCTCTTTCGTCATCTTACCCCTCGGAGTGCATCTTTAAGTGTATCAAACAGATGGAAATCAGAGGGCGCCAAATCGGGACTATAAGGTGGATGGAGTAGTACAGTCCAACCCAATTTGGTGATTGCTTCCCGTGTTGCCAGACTTGTGTGAGGGCGCGCATTGTCATGAAGGAGAAGTAGATCAGCTGGATTCTTGTGCGGCCGAAATCTGCGAAAATGTTGACTGAGTTTTTTCAATGTCTTAATGTAAGCTTGTGAATTGATTGTCTCTCCTCTTGGCATAACATCCACAAGAATCACACCTTCAATGCCCCAAAAGACAGTGATCATGACCTCCCTAGCTGAAGGAGTTGTCTTGAATTTCTTTCTTCATGGTGATTGCGAATGATGCGACTCCATTGACTGTCTTTTTGTCTCGGGTTCAAAATGATGTGCCAAGATTTCGTCACCTGCTACGATCTTAGCCAAAAAGTTCTCTCCCTCAGCATTGAAACGCTCCAACAATTCAGAAGAAATTGCTTTCCTTTGCAACCGATGGTCATTTGTGAGACTTTGAGGAACCCATCTTGGGCAAACCATAGAAAATCCGAGAGCTTTTATAACTGCATTTGCACTACCATTGCTGACTGACAGCTTTAAGACTAAATGTTGAGTGGTGATAAGTCTATCAGTAAAAATAATGCTCTCAGTGCATTTCAAACCTCATCGCACAAAAAGTATACCAATTAGCTAAAATTAAGCACTTCATCGATCAAGACACTAGGAAGACATACTACATATCTCATATACCAACACATTTAGACTATTGCTCAACAGTTTGGGATGGTTGCTCAGTGTCAAATACAGAGGCTTTGCTCACTCCAAAAGCGAGCAGTAAAGCTTATTAGTGGCAAAGATCAAGCACAAACAACTAATCATCACAAACGTATCAAAATACTACCTCTTAAGAACAGGTTCCTCTTCAACAAAGCCAAGTTAGTACATCAAATTCTTTAACGGCATGCCCCGCCTTATCTATGGAACCTGTTTAAATTTAGCCCAAAGTGCAGCCACCGCTTGAACAACATATGTCTTCCAAAACCTAGACTTGATCTTTACAAGAAAAGCTTTAGTTATTCTGCTGCTCATCTTTGGAATACCCTCCCATCCTATATAAAAAATATAAATTATACTCCTTCCTACAACTACAAGCTTTCCCAATATCTATTTGATGTCGACTACATGCCTCCATGAATTATAAAACTTAAAAGTTATCTTAAACTGCTCTTACAGACACCGAATACAATTAATTGTTTTCTGAATAGTCCCGAAAATTTTGTTTAGTAGATAGTCATTTATAATGTATGTAGTTACTTCCGCACTGAGTGAATATGTAAGAGCGAAACGTAAATGTTATATTTTATTTTATGCCTCTCAGCTTCAATGTTAGTTATGTTTGTTATATGAACAGCATATTTGTAGAATGTCTGGAATAGAGTGAAAGATATATGATAAAGGGCAGAATGTCAGACTGACCTGCGTGCCCAATTCTTAACCCTTTTGAAATAAAGATCAATCAATCAATCAATCAACATTTCTGCCTTAGTGGCTATGGCAGGACGTCCACAGCACAGCCGATCATGCAACTTTTTATCTCCATTTATTGATTCTTTGATTCTCTGAACCCAGCGACTGACTGTACTCAAAAATGTCCATACATATCACATAGACTCTTGTGAATGTTCACAACAGTTTCTTTCTTTACGACGAGAAATTCTATCACAATTTGCTGCTTATACCGCAAGTTGCTAACACGCTCATTTTCAACGGTTAGGGAAGTCATATTCTTTGGCCGGTTGCGATGAAATTTACTTCGCAACAATCAGCACATGCCATATTTAAAGCTTGCAAAATTTCATGCTTCTATCTTCATTACTAGCTGAAAAAAAAATGATGTGGTGCATTACTTTCTGAACGCCTCTTGTATTTTGCATTGCATTGATCGTGTTCATCCAATTGTTCGTCCATTATGATGACACATGTCTTGATGTCATGTTGTTGTAAATGTCAGTTATATGGGCTCTTGCGGCGTATAAAAGGTGAAGTTCCCATTTCCGTGCCATTAAGGCATATTGGGGAATATGGTGTTAGGTCCGTATTTTCCATGACCTTCGGCACATGAAAGTGTGATATGGTCAGTATCACGCCTGACCGCTTTACCTTCCCAGGTTTCTCTGATACCTATTTTTAGAGGTTGGGTGAACCCCGGGGCCTTTTTGGTGTGTTCATTTCATTTCATTCCTTTGCTTGTCCCTTGCGGAACTTTGCCTCCCTAACAGCTCTCCTGTAGGCCTCTCGGTTGTGAGCAAGATGGCCTGCTGCTGCTGCATCCATTTCCAGATCATCAACGATGTCCTGCAGCCATCTTCGTCTCGGTCTTCCTCTTTTTCTTTTTCCCACCATGTATCCTTCCAATACGGTCCTCTCCAAAGTATCATGACGTTTAATGTGGCCAAAATATTTAAGTTTTCTCTCTTTAATCCTCTTCACTAGCCAGCCTTCTTCAATATTAAGCTCCTGTAGTATAGATATATTTGTTCTTTTTTGTGTCCACGATATTTGGAGAACTCTTCTATAGCATTTACATTCAAAGGCATTTATGTGCTTCTCAGCTGTTTTGTTAAGTGTACAGGTCTCACAGGCATATGTTGCGATGGGAAAGATGCATGCCCTTAAAAATCTTATTTTTGTGGTTCTGTCTGCTCCTCTCCACAGATTCTTTATTTGTTTTACTTTCTGAAGAGCAATAGATGTCCTCCTTTTAATTTCCCGCATTGTATCTCCATTATTAGTTAGTAGTGATCCAAGATATTCAAAACTCTCCACTTCTTCCAGTTTTTCCCCACTGATACATATTTCAGTTGCCTTGTCTGTTTTGTCAGTTGTCATCACTTTAGTTTTCTTTGCATTAAGATAGAGGTTCTGCTCTTCGCTGTTCTTGCGGACTGACATAATTAGTTTTTCCATTCCTTCTTGTGTTGTGGACAGCAATACTGTGTCATCAGCATATCTAATCTCTGGTATTTCATAACCTCCAACTGTTATGGCATCGTAATATTCTTTGTCTACATCTTCTCTAACATTCCTCATTATATTTTCAGTATACAAGTTAAATAAATAGGGTGACAATATGCACCCCTGACGGACCCCTTGTTTTATGTCAAACCAAGTTGTTGTTTCACCATTTATTCTTACTGCTGCTTGTTGGTCTAAATACAGCAGTGATGTTAATTTTTGGTGTGTACTAGAAAAAAAATCCCATTGCTAAGGCTGAACCCGGTACCACAGGATTAGGTAAGCCGAGCGTGTCGGGGCGTATAGTGATTATTAAAATGTTGTGTCATTAATTTCAGACTTGGTGATTTATACTGCATGTCAGTGTATTGTTGTGTTGACTGAGTGCTTGAGGACTAGGTAAAATTACCATACAATATACCAAGGAGGGGAGAACCTGGCTTGGCAGTCATGATGGGGGAGCTAGATTGGCCTCGAGTACTATAGAACATTGCCAAGGGAAATGTTGGTCTGTGAGCATCTTGAGAAAGTATTCCTCCCACTAATTATAAACGAAAATGATGTATGCACAAGAGATGAGGAAAACAAGACCAAGGGGTAGACCAAGACAGAGATGGAAAGACAGCATAGAAGAGGATATAAAAGAAACGGGTGTCACCAACTGGAGAGAGAAGATTAGGAATAGAGAGGAATGGATGCGAACTTTATCTGCAGCAATGAGCCTTAATGCCTCGGAAAGCTGAAGAAGAAGAAGAATTTTAAATGAAAACTTGCACCAAGTAAGTTTTACAGTAGTTTTGACCTTCCAAGGTCATAATCTATTTTTAATTCTCCAATTTCGAGGCTTCTCTGTCTGTTCCGTAACACTGATCTATTCACGGAGGTGGGGTCGTTGGCCCCACTCTCCAACCCCCCACCTGGAGGACCAGGGTCCAAGTTTCATCTGACCCCTACCGGCCCAGACCTTCCCAGCTTGGCTGGACCTGCCAGGAGTAAAACTCCCGCTCTGGGAGGTTCTCAGGCTGCACAAGCTGTCACGCCACGACAAGAGATCCGCATCATGTGACAGTAGACATGGTCTGTGGTTGTTAACTTAATTTCTTCTTCTTCAAATTATAACAGCAAATAAATGTCTCACAGTACGGACAAACAAATACTGTTTAGATAACAAATACGCATAAAACTAATTGGCGATTAGATGTGTGATTAGCCTTTGTTCTTGCTGGGAAAGTCGGCCGTAATTGCTTGATTAGATTTGTGTGTTTCCCTTTGTTCTTGCTGTGTTCGTCCACGCGTTCCGTGTATTGTATTCCTACGCTGTTGATTCAAATGGGGGACTTGTTTCCGCGTTCTCGTGAATCTTTCATAGACGGGAACGTGTTGAAACACGGAGGCAAATTCTGCTACACTGTCTCAGTTTTCTGATGGTTTTTTTTCGTGAGTGAGTGAGTGGGTGAGTGAGTGAGTGAGTGAGTGGGTGGGTGGGTGAGTGAGTGGGTGAGTGAGTGAGTGAGTGGGTGAGTGGGTGGGTGAGTGAGTGGGTAGATGGGTGAGTGAGTGGGTGAGTGAGTGAATGAGTGGGTGAGTGAGTGGGTAGGTGGGTGAGTGAATGAGTGAGTGGGTGGGTAGGTGGGTGAGTGAGTGGGTGAGTGAATGAGTGAGTGGGTGAGTGAGTGGGTGGGTGGGTGACTGAGTGGGTGAGTGAATGAGTGAGTGAGTGGGTGGGTGGTTGAGTGAGTGAGCGGGTGAGTAGGTGGGTGAGTGAGTGGGTGGGTGGGTGAGTGAATGAGTGAGTGAGTGGGTGGGTAGGTGGGTGAGTGAATGAGTGAGTGAGTGAGTGGGTGGGTGGGTAGGTGGGTGAGTGGTTGAGTGAATGAATGAGTGAGTGAGTGAGTGAGTGGGTGAGTTAGTGAGTGAGTGAGTGGGTGGGTGGGTGGGTGAGTGAGTGAGTGGGTGAGTGAATGAGTGAGTTAATGAGTGAGTGAGTGGGTGGGTGAGTGAGTGAGTGATTGAGTGAGTGAGTGAGTGAGTGAGTCAAATTTGTTGCCAACGTACCGATATGGTGTAGTTCACTCGCCTCTCATGGTTGTTAGATTCCCACTAGAAGCTTCTCAATCATTCACCTGTATAAACCGGCTCCTGGCTTCTTTGTGTAAGGAAAGACGGACAAGCCTGGTGCTGGCCTCGCTGGCCTCATCACCCTCTACTGTCCCGGCAGGTCAAGTAAATCTTGGGCGCCACATTCCCCCCCCCCCCCCCCCCAACTATCTCAAGGGTAGCATCAGAGGACACGTTTCTCTGTTTTACTACCTGACTTCAGAGAACACATTGAAATGGAAGTTTTATATTTGAAGCTATAACAGCGATCTTTAAACAAAGATGTATAATTGTGCTTCATTGATTTACTCGAAAGCTTTTGATAGAGTGAGACAGGAAAAATACGTCGTGTTTCGAAAAAAAAGATGAATTATTACGCTGGATTCAAAGAGTAAATAGAGCAACTCCAGTATTAGGCACACGAGAGAGAGAGAGAGAGAGAGAGAGAGAAACAGAGAGAGTGAGAGAAATAGAGAGGGAGAAAAATAGAGAGAGAGAAATAGAGATAGGGAGAGAGAAAGAAATAGAGATAGAAATAGAGAGAGAAATAAAGAGAGAGAAAGAAAGAGAGAGAGAAACAGAGAGAGAAATAGAGAGAGAGAGAAACAGAGAGAGAAATAGAGAGAGAACGAAAGAAAGAGAGAGAAGGAGAGAGGAAGAGAGAAAGAGAGAGAGAGGACAGTGTTAGAGAGGCAAAGAGTGAAACAAATGCATATCTAGAAACGAAACAAAGTTTAAAACGAGGGCTTATCCCGTCATCTTCTAACTACACAGTGAACATTTCAGAACAGGCATTAACTCTTTAATTCCAAAACAACACTGGCAGGGTTGTGTAGATCTTGCAGGTCTGTGTGAAACAATGTTCAGGGCGATTTTTAGGCAAAAGGTAAATAAAATGAAAAAAAGTAGCACATTTGTAACCAAACTGTGGTTTTTTTTAAAAATTATAAAATAACTTCCTCACAATTTCTTTCTGCCAAAACTTCTCATCAAGGTTTATTCTGCCACAGCATGCAGATTAATTCAGCGCAGAAAGGGTCGAAAGAGTGAATATGGCTGTTTTGCTTCAATTACTCTGTTATATCTGTTCTTCTTATTTGAATAACAATAAGCGTTCGGTTTGTGATGGAAGACTTCATCCACAGGGGCAGGAGCTTGCCAGTTCGTCATCTAACAGTAGCGTGAAGAAAGAAAGCCAACACCTGTTCGCATCTAGAAGGAGGGGGGTGGGGAGTTTTCGCATTTGAGTGTGTTAATGAAATAAGTGTTCAGTAAGAGGTAAACTACCAAAAAAAACAACATGAAAAGGGCTAGATGTGTGTTCAGTTTAATCCAATATTGTGGCTGTTTTTTTTTAATGTTTATCAAAACCCAGGGTATTAAATATGCAGGTGTTTGTTCTATACACAAAGAACATTGTGCTAACTGACGGAGAGAAACTTTTTTTTTAATGTGTGCTCTGCATGTGCCATATAACCTGTAATATAGCAATATATGCTTGACTGCCAGCTCATATCATTTCAGTCTCACTGATCTGCCAAGCTGGGCTGGTTTCTAATTTTATCTTGCTGGAGCTACCAGGTGCAGCACATAGCCACATTTCTTCTGTAGATCCAGGGTAGAAGACACAGTGGCGTCGAGAGGAGGACCCAGTCGAAGAAGCTCCGCCTTCTTATTTGGTGGGTCTCAGGATATAAAGGTGAGGTTTGTGTTTTTTGTTCAACTCCATGAAAGTGTTTTGAGATACTCTTTATGAAGGTCAGTACTGTAGCACGTAGCGTTGTAGTTTTATGATGTCTAGATAATATACTCGGTTGACTAGTAAAGAGGATTCATCGGAGAAAACGTAAATATTGTGAACACATTAAACGTTATGAGAAGGTCTTGGAACGGTACATAGTTGGAAAAGGAAAGAGAGGAAGACCAAGGCGATGATGGCTGCAAGACATCGTTGATAATCTGCAAATGGATGCATCAGCAGCAGGACATCTTGCTCACAACAGAGAGGCCTACAGGAGTGCTGTTATGGAGGCAAAGTTCCGCAAGGGACATACAAATGACTATGTAATATAGTTCTGATTATATATATATAGTTGCTGTGACAGATTTGCAGACTTACACTCGTTATCTTTCCACCGGAGCTGAATTGGCAGAAGTCGACAGAAGAGAAAATGCAACATGGATGAGACAGTTTTTCCATAACAGTTACCCAGGACATGCAGGGTACGCACACAACTGCCTGTTTTAGAACCTCTTCTACGACAAAGAACTCCACTATACTCTGGATACGTTACCGTGGTGGAAAAGTCCTGTCCTCACAGTATTATATAGATCCATCAGTGATGTTTGTGTACTTCTGGTCTACAAGTTATATGGCACATTATATGGCACACTTCTGGTCTCGTGTGCACTTTTATCAGCTACGGGCGTCTTGTATTCTATTCCTATATCTTGTATTCTATTCCTATATCTTGTATTCTATTCCTATATGTATCCATTTATTCATACACCAAAATAATGTGTAATCTCTGTTTACTATTTATCGCTAGTATTTTAAATGTGTGTGTGTGTGTGAGAGAGAGAGAGAGAGAGAGAGAGAGAGAGGAGAGCTTTAAATGTAGAGAGGGAAGATGTGTAATGTTTCAGCCTTAGCGTTGGATTTCATAGACTAAATAAGAAAAAAATGAAGAAAAATACACCAAGGGTTTTATGCGAAAAATAAATAGAATTGAATGATTTTCACATTCAGTATTTTTCTTCTTCTTCTTCTGCTTCTTCTTCTTCTTATCTGAAACCGCGAGTTGGTATTCTTTGCAGCATATGCAATGAAAATGTTGAGGCACAGCATCGTGTCGAAGTGGAGCTGGTTACTACAGCTGTTTCCTGGCCCTGAATGGAGCTACACATTGTGTGCAGGCTCCACAGAGTGTGCGCACTCCACTGGCTGTGTGCAAATTCCACCGGGCGTGCGCACTCCACCGGCTGTGTGCAAATTCCACCGGTTGTGCGCACTCCACCGGCTGTGTGCAAATTCCATCGGATATGTGCAGACTCCACCGGCTGTGTGCAAATTCCGTCGGGTGTGTGCAGACTCCACCGGCTGTGTGCAATTTCCACCGGGCGTGTGCTAAGGAGATCCCTGCCAAGTTAGCCTTGCTTTGGGGATACCGACGGAGAGGTAGGACAGGGTCTTGGTCAGCTATGATTCGCCAGCCCCGATGATAGAGTGGTCGGCTGTAGGTCGTTGATTGCCAAAACGGACGGCCACTCCCTATCCGACATGATGCAGCGCCTCAACACCTTCACACCACCGGCTGCACCGCCTCAGCACGGGCTGCAGCGCCTCAGCACCGGCTGCAGCGCCTCAACATCTTCACAGCATCGGCTGCAAGGAACACCAGCTCGCAGTTACAGGCAGATTTGAGAAGTAGAATTCACTGCTTCACCTTTCCTCATAACATAAATAACAAGTAATAAAACTACTACTTTTATTTCTGTTTTGGTCATCTACCAGCTTTGTTCGACGTTCTAACGCATAATTTTTGTCATCTTCGTTATCAGCATCGTCATTGTCATCTTTGTTATCGCTTGTGTTACGTATTTTCACTGTCATTCCACCACTCCCCCCCCCCTCCCCGAAATCCTTACACATCTTTAGATAAATTTCTTCCTGAAAATCATTTGTACTCCTTTAACCCCTTGCTAGCAGAAACACTTTCATCGTTGTAAACAGAGCTGGCAGACCCCAGCGGCCGACAGACCGTATAAAGAACTTCAAAAGCCATCGCCGCCAGTCATCGTCGTCTTTAGCTGATACCGACAGATTGTTGCCGAAAGATCAAGTTACAGAGGAAAGATCTTGGTCGAGACTTCAGAGCTTTACGGAGAGCGGGGAAAGAATGTCGCAACTTTGGACTACAACAGGAAATTTGCTGTCGCGAAAGTATTTTTACCTAAATTCCCCTTACCCATCTTACTGTATCGTCAGTACATTTCATTGTGTTGTGTTTTCGGGGGGGGGGGGGTGGGTTTGACAATATAAACCGGTAACGGTAATTGACGGCTTCCAAAAGTTTCGGCTTTTTTTTTTTTTTTGTTAATCGGTGTTTTATCGGTAATTGGTGGTTAATGGTTAAGCTCAAGTGAACTAGGTCTAACTGACACGAGTTGGTGCTGAATTTAAAACTGTGAATATTAGTTACAGCGGTTCTCGAACGTTTTTTTTTTTTGGTTTAAGCCAGTAGGCACAAGTTTGTGTAAGAAATCAGCCAAAAAATAGACTCTTAATAATAGTTATTTATAACAGTAAATTGATTTCTCCAAGCTTTAGCCTCGTGCATTGTAACTCTTTGTAGCATTTAGTATTTTGTGACATATCTGAGACCTCCTTACTTCATATTAGCGAGTGGCGGTATATCTGTGGACTCCTTGCTTCATATTAGCGAGTGGCGGTATATCTGTGGACTCCTTGCTTCATAGTTAGCGAGTGGCGGTATATCTGCGGACTCCTTGCTCATATTAGCGAGTGGCCGTATATCTGTGGACTCCTTGCTTCATAGTTAGCGAGTGGCGGTATATCTGTGGACTCCTTGCTCATATTAGCGAGTGGCGGTATATCTGTGGACTCCTTGCTTCATAGTTAGCGAGTGGCGGTATATATGCGGACTCCTTGCTCATATTAGCGAGTGGCCGTATATCTGTGGACTCCTTGCTTCATAGTTAGCGAGTGGCGGTATATCTGTGACTTCTTTGCTTCACGTTAGCCAGTCTCGGTTCGTCATAGATGTATTTGTTCTTGTAAGAGTTAGGCTCATACTGTTACATCAAAACAGATCTGTGGGCAGATTCAGTTTTAGACTCGTTAATGTTTATCATGGGCGTTTATGGTGTACACTGCAGCAAAAGTATTCTACGGAGAAGTGTGTTGTGAATAGTACTATCAGATCGTTCTTCACCGTACAGATTATGGAAGTAATCAGTCATAGTTTTTTTTTAGTACAGTGCTCATAGAAGTAACCAGTCATAATTCTTCTATTACAGTGCCAGTGGTAATAACCATTACAGTTTTTCTATTACAGTGCCAGTAAAAGTAAGAAGGAGTAATTCTTTTATTACAGTACCCGTAGAAGTAAACAAGCATGATTATTTTATTACAGTGCCCGTAGAAGTACGAAGGAGTAATTCTTTTATTACAGTGTCCGTAGAAGTAAAGAAACATGATTTTTCTGTTACAGTGACCGTAAAACTAAGGAATCATGTTTCTTCTATTAACAGTGCCCGTAGAAGGAAGGAAGCATGATTCTTCTATTACAGTGCCCGTAGAAGTAAGTAAGCATGATTCTTCTTTTACAGTGCCGTAGAAGTAAGGACACCTGATTCTTCTATTACAGTGCCCGTAGAAGGAAGGAAGCATGATTCTTCTATTACAGTGCCCGTAGAAGTAAGAAGGAGCAACTCTTTTATTACAGTGCTCGAAGAAGTGAAGAAACATGATTCTTCTATTACAATGCCCGCAGAAGTAAGGAAGCATTATTCTTCTATTACAGTGCCCGTAAAAGTAAAGAAACATGATTCTTCTATTACAGTGCCCGTAGAAGTACGAAGGGGTAATTCTTTTATTACAGTGTCCGTAGAAGTAAAGAAACATGATTCTTCTGTTACAGTGACAGTAAAAGTAAGGAAGCATGATTCTTCTATTGCAGTGCCCGTAGAAGTAAAGAAACATGATTCTTCCATTACAGTCCCCGTAGAAGTAAAAAAAAAAAACGATTCTTCTATTAAAGTGCCCATAGTAAGAAACTGGCTGTGAACTACTGTAGGATTAAGAAAGATAGTAAGAAACTGGCTGTGAATTCCTGTAGGACGAAGAAAGGTAGTCAGAAATTGGCTGTGAATTTCTGAACTGAAGTAGGAGGAGAAAAAGTTGTAAGACAGTGGCTGTGAACACAAGTAGTCCTAGCCAAAGCAGTATGAACAGAGTCATGAAGTACCATGTTAGCAGGATACATGATACATGCTAATACTTTGTAGCGTCTAAGTGGCACAGTGGTTAGTGTGCTGGCTTCTCACAGCGTGGTCTGTGGTCTGAGTCTGGTCCGAGGCGCTCTAAAGAGTCAGATGTAGAATTAACTTTGCTTTGTGGGCAGATTCCTTGACAGCAGCACTGTCTTCAAGGTTTTGAATGTATGCTTTGCCATCCCTGCTCTTTTCTTATCCGTCTCACATCTTCCATCTTCGGTCAGCCCTGGGTAGCTGAAGTTTGTCTTTCGTTCCAGTTTCTCTTTGTTTATCGTTTTATCCATTTGTGGCTTTTGTTTTTTTTTTCTTCTGAATGGTGACTTTGATCTTCTTGTCATAATCCTTTATAGTGTACCTTCTTCTTCTTCTTCTTCTTCTACTACTACTACTACTGCTACTGCTACTACTACTACTACTACTACTACTACTACTGCTGCTGCTACTACTACTACTACTACTGCTACTACTACTACTACTACTGCTACTACTACTACTACTACTACTGCTACTACTGCTACTACTACTACTACTACTGCTGCTACTACTACTACTACTACTACTACTACTACTACTATCGCCACTATTTCTTCTGAGCAGTGGTCAGAGGCCTGGGTAGTGCCATGTTATGTTTCTTGTTTTTAACCTCATTTATCCACTTTTTTCCTTCGTCGTCCCAGTGCCCTATGTGCCCCACACGTACTGTCCTAGTGCCCTAAGTGCCACACATGTACCATCCTAGTGCCCTATGTTCTCGATATGTACTGTCCTAGTGCCCTATGTTCCATATGTACCATCCTAATGCCCTATGTTCCCCATATGTACCATCCTAGTGCCCTATGTTCCCTATATGTACATCCTAATGCCCTATGTTCCCCACATGTACCGTCCTAGTGCCCTATGTTCTCCACATCTACCGTCTTAGTGCCCTATGTGCCCCATATATACCGTCCTAGTGCCCTATGTGCCCCACATGTACCGTTCTATTGCCTTATGTTCTCGATATGTACTGTCCTAGTGCCCTATGTTCCCCACATGTACCGTCCTAGTGCCCCATGTTCCCCACATGTACCGTCCTAGTGCCCTATGTGCCCCATATATACCGTCCTAGTGCCCTATGTTTTCCACACGTACTGTCCTAGTGCCGTATGTTCCCCATATCTACCGTCCTAGTGCCCTATGTGTCCCACATGTACGGTCCTAGTGCCCTATGTTCTCGATATGTACTGTCCTAGTGCTTTATGTTCCCCATATGTACCGTCCTAGTGCCATATGTGCCCCACATGTACCGTCCTAGTGCCATATGTTCCCCACATGTACCGTCATAGTGCCCTAAGTTCCCCACATCTACCGTCCTAGTGCCCTATGCGCCACACATGTACCGTCCTAGTGCCCTATGTACCCCACATATACGATCCTAGTGCCCTATGTGCCCCACATGTACCGTCCTAGTGCCGTATGTTCCCCACATGTACCGTACTAGTGCCCTATGTGCCCCACATGTACCGTACTAGTGCCCTATGTGCCCCACATATACCGTCCTAGTGCCCTATGTTCTCCACATGTACTGTCCTATTGCCATATGTTCCCCACATGTACCTTCCTAGTGCCCTATGTGTCCCACATGTACCGTCCTAGTGCCCTATGTTCCCCATATGTACCGTTCTAGTGCCTTATGTTCCCCATATCTACCGTCCTAGTGCCCTATGTGTCCCATATGTACCGTCCTAGTGCCCTATGTTCTCGATATGTACTGTCCTAGTGCCCTATGTGCCCCACATGTACCGTCCTAGTGCCATATGTGCCCCACATGTACTGTCCTAGTGCCATACGTGCCCCACATGTACCGTCCTAGTGCCATACGTGCCCCACATGTACTTTCCTAGTGCCATACGTGCCCCACATGTATTGTCCTAGTGCCATACGTGCCCCACATGTACCGTCCTAGTGCCATACGTGCCCCACATGTACTTTCCTAGTGCCATACGTGCCCCACATGTACGGACAAACTAAGAAAAATATGGCCACTAACACACCATCCCAGGGTTGATTCACTGACTTCTCAGGAATGAGTACTTCTCTAACACTCCATACCCTCTCAGTAAAAATAGAAACATTTGACAAACGTGTAAAGCTGTGACACGTGTAAATGTCACTTTCATAACTGGCACATTACACAGTTCATTTTTGCACACATTGTGTTTAATTAAAATATCCCAGAATATTATGATTTGTGTATAATAAAAAAAAGCAAATATATGAAACATTTATTGATGAACACATCTTTCATCATTACATATTTTGTTCTTGATTGTAATATTGTCATGCTTTTTTTAATGTGTAGCTGCTTTTATATGTGTGTTTTGTACTGTTGGACACGGGAAAAGCACGTGTACCAGGCTTCTGAAAATGTGTGTGTGGAGACGTGAATGTTGTATCACAACATTGTTATCCATTATTATTTTTTTTTTGGACAATACGAAACAGTTGAATAATTTGTTACAACTTTCCACGGTCAAATAGGAATTATTCATGCATGTTAATTTGTTTCTTTATTTGGAGAAGCGAAGTCATTTTTTTTTTTTTGTTTTTGTTCATCAAAGATATGAAATCGTTGATTTTACAGACTTTTCATCAATGATATGAAACTGTTGATTATACAGACTTTTCATCAATGATATGAAACTGTTGATTATACAGACTTTTCATCAATGATATGAAACTGTTGATTATACAGACTTTTCATCAATGATATGAAACTGTTGATTATACAGACTTTTCATCAATGATATGAAACTGTTGATTATACAGACTTTTCATCAATGATATGAAACTGTTTATTAATATAGACTATCTCAATGTTCCTTTACACTTTCTATGGGCGACTGCAGGAACTAAGGTGCAGGTACATAGAGAAAATGTGTTATTTCTACAGAACGTCTCAAACTTTTAGACATATTCGTAGAAGGAAACATCTGTCATCTGATATAGTTGTGGAGATCTTGTCGCCCGATGTGATAGTGGAGATCTGTCATCTGATATAGTTGCGGAGATCTTGTCGCCCGATGTGATAGTGGAGATCTGTCATCTGATATAGTTGTGGAGATCTTGTCGCCCGATGTGATAGTGGAGATCTGTCATCTGATATGGTTGTGGAGATCTTGTCGCCCGATGTAATAGAGATCTGTCATCTGATATGGTTGTGAAGATCTTGTCGCCCGATGTGATAGTGGAGATTTGTCATCTAATCTAGTGGTTGATATGTAATATGATGCATTTGAGAAGCTCTTAAAAATAATACCATGAATTAGGATAGAGAGTTGGTCGCTGTAGCTTCATTTCAGTTGCCAGTTTGAACCTACCAAAAAAAAAGACGGTTCTTAACAAAAATCCACCACACAGTGGAGCACATCGATCTTGCCTGTTTGCTGCTAGCACCCGTGTGTATCAGATAAGATGTTACCCCCGCTCAAGGCATGTCAGAAACGATAACTGTTTTGACTGTTTTGGCAGGTTTCCTTTGAACAAAGACAAGAAGAATAAGAAGAGTGCACGTACACCGGTCCTCTCAGCCAAGTCACATCACCCGCGCTGCTTTCCTGACGGACGTTCCCCGGTCCCCGGTCATGACTTCCAAGAATGGACTCCATCCTGTTGTGGAAAGAGCTTGGGCGAACGCCGTGGCGGACAGCGACCCGATGCCTAAAGGAACGACCAAGGTCAAAGGCTACGACTTCAACGATGGAGTACATTACGACAAACTGTTCAGCTCGTTAAAGACCACCGGATTCCAGGTTCGTTCACTCTTGTTTTATTTAGGTAACTCGTTTCTGCCGTCGATGACTTATCTCGTAGTCGTTGTGTGTGCGTTTAATAATTATTGTTTCGTTATTTTTTGCTTTTTTCGAATGATGAAAATTTACCAGTATAACTTAGGTCACTGGTTCCTAACCATTTATTTTTAAAAAGTTGTGGACCCCTGAAGCCAACGAGTATTTCCGGCAGTTCTCATATATTTGGTATTAAATTGAAAATCTTTACATATTTCTAGGTATTCTCTAGACTTGCATCACTAATCACAAAATGGCATTTGCAGAGCTTCAGGGGTCTTTGGTCTCGACACCAAGCTGAGAACCGCTGACGCAATGTGTTTATTTGAGTACAAAATCATCAGATCTAATGCATTTATCAAGTAGAAATGTTCAGAGACGGACAGTACTTAGCTTCCGGTAACTGTTATGTCCAGGCTTCTTGAAGTCATCGCGTAGCTTTATAGACTTGCATGACTGACCTTACGCTGTGTCTGGTGAATGTCCACCAAGCATGTGGAAAGCTTGAAACATTGACTTCCAGATCAGTGTCGAACATGGACACTAATGGCCAAGAACAAAAGAAAAATAATCACGACAGAAATGAGATGTTTAAGGAGAATACTAAATGTGACAAGAAGAGACCAAATAAGAAATGATACCACAAGGGCAAAGGTTGGAGTAACACCAGTATTACATTACATCCAGAAGCAGCAAGTCAAATGGTTTAGCCATGTTACACGGTTACCACCAGACAGTGTACCACAGAAAACGTTCACACTAAGATTTGTAGGTAACAGAGTAAGAGGCCGCCCACGAAGGAGATGGAGAGAGAGGAAATTACAGAAGCATTAAATATCCCACTATATGAAGCAAATCGTTGAGCCCTATCAAGACGTCTATTTATCCTCTCTAAATCGAAAGGTATATGAGGAAGGAGACAAGACAAGGCAAGACAAGAAACTGACTGCGGAGCGACATATTTAGTCGGAAAATCTAGATAACAATCACATTCCGCTCTTCTTTATGCAGAAGATCAATTTTGTTTTTATGCCATTTTCCCTTGTATCACTGAATGTTAGAAAACGAGACCTAAAATGCTAAATTGGACTTATCTTGTTATAATGGAAGTGAATCATGGACAACAGACAGTTCTGCATCAAAATCATAGAAAGCAGCAGAAATTTGGTTTATTAGAAGAATGTTGCAAATCCCCTGGACAGCAAAAATAACTAATGAAGAATGTATGAGAAGAGCTGGAGAGACAAAAAAAATCTTCTAAAAAAAAATAAGAAAGAGACAATGTACTTTCCTACACACCACCTCTCACGCAGAGAGGACATGCAATGAGAAGAGGGGGCACTGAAAATATTATAACAACAGGAAAAATAGAGGAAATAAGAGACAGTGGAAGACCGAGAGAAATGAAACTGGACTGTCTGGCGAGGTCATGTGAGGAGAGATCACCAACTGAGTTGATGGCCTGCATGAAGGATCGTGTACTCTGGAGAAGCATAAAACCAAACGCCAGTCGGCACGGCACCTGATGATGATGATGATGATGAGTTTCCCGCGCCTTCACGACATCATTTACTTCTCCGGCACGTGCTAACAACAGTTTTTGAAATCATCGTTTTGTAGCAGTACATTGGAATAAGCACAGAATGATCGAGAAAATCCGATCTTCTGGTTGTCGCTAGAATGACATTAGAACTAGTAGACGATATTTTAAAGCAGACGATATTATTAGCAGACGATTAGGGCAGACGAGAATTTTAGAAGAAACGGTTAGGACAGACATGATAGAAGTTTTGATGAGAGTAGAAGTTTTTTGTGATAGTTTTTATTTAAAGGAAGCTGAAGACATTGTTAATTCCAGCTCTGGGTGGAGACAGCCAGGCTAGAGCGGACCCGCTCTCGTTCTGCTGATCTACGATCTCCGAGGGTCCTAGAACGGCGCCTTATTTCCCAGACTGACTGTCTCCACCCAGAGCTGGGATTAGCAATGTCTTCAGCTTCCCTTAACTTCTTTAGTTTTCCACCATCCTCCTTTTTGTGATAGGGTCTCGTTCTATTCACCAGTTTCACATTTTCTCCCTGCAAGTGTTTATGCTCTTCATTCATTACCTGTCCGCTTCCCTTCCCCCCCCCCCCACACCTTCTCCTCTAGCGGCTGTTTCTATTGCCCTTCCCCCACCTGGTTCCCTCCCTCTCTCCGCCTCTTCTTTATGATTGACCCTATCGGCTTATCCTTTGTGTGGCCCCTTGTGGTCTCTATGACTCGTCTAGTGGACACACATTTCTGTGGTTCACTACTTTTGGAGGATGTCACATTAAGATAAGTTTTTTTCGTTTAGTTTTTTTGTCTCGCTTGTGGATGTAATCCTCGAGAAAGGCTCACGCCAAAATATTGGATGTTGTATGTTTTTCATTTATACATTCTCGTCTCACTCTCATACTTTCTATTTGTTTTTTCTCACTTGACTCACTCCCTCTGCCACCTTGTAAAACTGCAGCATACACCTCTATCTACCTTTATTATTTGAACCAGTTTTACTGCAGTCGCCATCCGTTTTATCTGGTTCTTAAAAAGGATGCTTGGCATACCATGGACAGCCAGAAAGACACATGAAGAAGTACTACAGCAGGCACAGGAACATCTCAAACTGGTGTGCATAAGACAAAAGACAATCAAAGTTTCTTGGACACATCAGCAGACATGAAGGTCTCAAAGAATTGGTCATGACTGGAAAGATAAACGGCAAAAGACAAGAGAGGACGGAGAAGACAGAAATACCCAGATGGCCTGACTCCATCGCTTGGCGGGAAAACAGCAGTCGACTTGATTCGAGGCACGGAGGATCGAGCGAGATGGAGAGAGATGGCCGCCTATTGGCATGTTACTATCTGATCTAATCTGATACGTAAGCAAAGTCTAAATAAAAAAAAGTAGCACATTTCTAATCCAACCCATGTTTTCCGAGTCATACCTTCTAGATTCTCTCTGTCAAAAAGTTCCAAGCAAAATGTATTATGGAATAGCATGAAGAATAAGTCAGGAGTGATAGAGTTAATTGTCCACGAAGAATTAGAAGAATATTTCACCCAGACACCATAAGAAATAACGTCTTGTTGGTAGAAATGCAGATGAAGTCACTGACAGCAACTATTGAGGAAAGACGCTGGCGATGGTTGGGACATGTGCTCCGAATGACTGACAACTCACTACCAAAAATAGCACTAAGATAGACACCACAGGGGAACAGAAATAAGGGTAGACCAAAAGAGACATGGAGAAGAACAACAGAGAGGATGTTGAGCAATAGAGGGCTCACCTGGGCAAGAGCAGAAAAAAAGGCGAAGGACAGGCATTTATGGTAAACCCATGGGGAAGGTCCCATGTGCCCTGGGCACTTAAGGTTCAGAGAGAGAGAGAGAGAGAGAGAGAGAGAGAAAGAGACAGACAGACAGACAGACAGAACAGAAAGGGATAGAGAGAGACACAGAGAGAGAGAGAGAGAGAGAGTTAATCTGTATGTAACTGGGCCCCTCAGTGATCACAGAAGCGCACTTCTAAATATTTGTCACGCTGACCTAAGGACAGCCAAAGCCCCGGATGGACACACTCGTTTTCATTTGAAATTTGGTGTTGAAGAGGAAATAATTGAATCAGTGGAAAACATGCCCAGAAGTTCTGATGCAAGCTTTTACAAGATTACTTCCTTCGTAATAAATACGTTCCTGTAATAAATTTGTTTAATCTCAATCGCTGCTCGACTTTTTGCCGTGTGACCGCGTTGCACAGCCAAGGGTGACATACCCCTTTCATGTCACTTGGCAAGAAGAAACGGTTGACATCTAGTTTTGTTTCGTTTCACACAGACCCGAGCTTTTGATGCAACTTTGAGGCGTTCTGTCCGCAGTTTTGTATCTGACTGGATAGTTCACAGTTGAGCTATTTTAAATGAATAATTTTTTTAATGTTAGTTTTGTCTGACAATTCCCCTCGGTTTATTGGACGCCGGCTTAAACTAGACAGTCTCGCCTGCACTGGAGTGATAGCTTTATGGTTACAGTAAACCAGCAAATCTTTGCTTTCCGATGTTTTATTCCAAAATTGCGACTTCTAGTTCTTGTACGCCATCTTAGTCATCATCATCGTCATCATCATCATGTGCCTGGCGGTACGACTAGGAAATTCATGTTTTCCACCCTCATTTTCTCTGTAAGTCGCGATTAACTTCTAGAAACACATGGTCGTTACACCTGGTATATTGTGCTTCTTTCTCTAGCCCTGTCTGCCTTTCTTTCTATCCAAGCTCACTTGTTGTTCATGTACTTTTTTAAAAAATTTAATTTTTTTAACTAGGGCTTCTTGGTTTTCTTGAAAGGTTTTTCGGTTAATTTGTCTCTGTTTCCTGTTGTTTGTGTATGAGGGAGAAAGAGAGAGAGACAGAAAGATAAAAAAATAGAGAGAGAAAGAGAAGGAGAGAGAAAGAAAGAGAAAAAAAGAGAGAGAGATAAAGAGAAAGAGAGAAAGAAAGATAAAGAATAGACAGAGAAAGAGAAGGAGAGAGGAAGAGAGAGACAGAACGAGAAAAAAAAGAGAAAGAGAGAGACAGAAAGAGAAAAAATAGAAAGAGAGAGAGAAATAGAAAAAATAGAGAAAAAGAAAGACAGAAAGAGAAAAAAGAGAAAGAGAGAGAAAGAAAGAGAAATAAAGAGCGAAAGAGAAAGAGAGAGATAGAAAGAGAAAAAATAGAAAGAGAAAGAGAAAGACAGAAAGAGAAAAAAGAGAAAGAAAAAGAGAGAGACAGAAAGAGAAAAAATAGAAAGAGAAAGAGAGAGACAGAAAGAGAAAAAATAGAAAGAGAGAGAGATAGAAAAGAAAAATAGAGAGAAAGAGAAGGAGAGAGAAAGAAAGAGAAAAAAAGAGAGAGAGATAAAGAGAAAGAGAGAAAGAAAGATAAAGAATAGACAGAGAAAGAGAAGGAGAGAGGAAGAGAGAGACAGAACGAGAAAAAAAAGAGAAAGAGAGAGACAGAAAGAGAAAAAATAGAAAGAGAGAGAGAGAAATAGAAAAAATAGAGAAAAAGAAAGACAGAAAGAGAAAAAAGAGAAAGAGAGAGAAAGAAAGAGAAATAAAGAGCGAAAGAGAAAGAGAGAGATAGAAAGAGAAAAAATAGAAAGAGAAAGAGAAAGACAGAAAGAGAAAAAAGAGAAAGAAAAAGAGAGACAGAAAGAGAAAAAATAGAAAGAGAAAGAGAGAGACAGAAAGAGAAAAAATAGAAAGAGAGAGAGAAATAGAAAAGAAAAATAGAGAGAGAAAGAGAAAGTGAGAGATAGCATGAGAAAAAAATAGAGAAAGAGAGAGACAGAAATAGAAAAAATAGAAAGAGAAAGAGAGAGACAGAAAGAGAAAAAAATAGAGAGAGAGAAAGAGAAAAAGAGAGAAATGTAGTGAGAATGAGAGAGAAAGAGAAAGGGAGAAAAGAGAGGAATTAGATAGAGAGGGAAAGAGGGAGAAAAAAGAAGGGCAGATAGAAATAGAGAGACAGAGAAGGGGACAAAGAGAGAGACAGACAAAAAGAGAGAGAAAAAGGGAGAAAGACAGAGAGAATGAGACAGAGAATGAGAAAAGAGAGGAAAAAAGAGAGAGAACGAACGAATGAACATACTTTATTTTCAAAGGATTAAGAATTTGGCACGCAGGCTCGTCTAACATTCTGTCCTTCATCATACAGCTTTCATTCAGTTACAATCATTCAGCATTTATTAATGAGCATTAATAATCATGAAGACACAATTAAATGATTACATAAATAAATAATAAATTTATCTCATGTCCATACACTCCGCACTCTGATTTATGCAACAACGTGAAATAAACTTGCATTCTTACATTCATTCCAAACTAACAAATTTATAGAAAAACAGTATTTAAAAAATGACAGCAATCGAGCCATACTTTAAACTACTTTAGACTATGCTTAGGGAGGCATATAGTCCATATGAAACAGATGTTGACAAAGTTTAAAGTTATAAGAATGAATATTACCTTTAAGTTTTGCGCGAATTGGTAGGGCATTCCAAAGGTGGGCAGCTGAGTAAGATAAGCTTTTTTTAAACATGTCAATTTGGGAGAATACAATTGCTTAAGCGTTGACTTTGTTTTGGGTTGGATTTGAATAACGACCACAGATAGAGTGGAGCATTGTGCGATAGAATTTTATGAATTAACTTGGCCTTGTTGAAAAGAAATCTCCTCTTGAGGGTAGAATACCAAGGTGATTGTCCTTATTTGTAATACGTGCTGCATGTTTATCCATCTATAAGCTTTACTGCTCGTTTTTGAAGTGAGTGAAGTCTTTTCATGTTTGACATGGAACAACCATCCCAGACTGTGGAGCAGTAGTTCAAGGGTGTTTGTATCTGTGATATGTAGTATATTTGTCGGGTGTCTATGTCAAGAAAATGTTTAATTTTAGTAAATTGGTAAAATTTTTGTGCAGTGAGTTTGGTTAGACTGTCTACATGATGATTCCAGTTGAGGTGGTGGTCAATCATGAGACCTAGAGTTTTATGTTCACTAACATCCACTATCTGTGAAGTTCCAGCGTGGAGCTGTAGTATTGTTGTTGGTGAATTTGTAAATTTCTGTCTTGTTGTAATGAGCATGGATTTTATTTTGCTGGTGTTTATTAGCATTCTGTTGTTGTTGCCCCAGTTAATTAGACTGTTTATTTCAATTTGAAGAGTTAACTCAAGGTTAATATAGTCATTGTCACTAGTGTAAACTGTGAAATCATCAGCAAAGAGGTCACAAGATGATTTTTTGAGATGAAGTGGAAGATCATTGATGTAGATGGTAAACAGGAGAGGACCAAGAATAGATGCCTGTGGAACACCATTATCAACCACAGATGAATTTGATCTAGAGTTTTTGAGGCAAACTACCTGCTGTTTGTTGGAAAGAAAAGATGTAATGAATTTTGTCAAGTCAGGGTGTGGTTTATAAGTCTCAAGCTACACATACGGCTAGCGTAGTGGTTAGAGCACTCGTCTAGCAACCAAATGGTCGAGGGTTCGAATCCCCAGCTGAGCGGGATTTTTTTTCCGACCAATACGGCCCCGAGGTCGACCCAGCCTCGTAAAATGGGTACCAGAGAAAATCTGGGAAGTAAAGGCAGCGAGGAAAGGAACTGGTCACCCTACCTCATACGCTGATGACCCAGCATAATGAGGTCTCTAACGCTTCACTCCCTACGGCATTTGCTATGGGACTATCTTTACTTTTTTTTTTACACATAGAAGGGACAGATATTGAAGAAGTCACTCAATTTACATACCTTGGCAGCTACATAGACCAGGATGGTGACACTAGAAAGGAAGTTAGGATCAGAATTGCAAAAGCAGCATCAATCTTCAAGAATCTTGAGAACATATGGAATTCAAAAGTTATAAGCACAAAAATCAAGTTAAGACTATTCAATTCAAATGTAATATCCACCCTCATTTATGCATGTGAAAGCTGGAAAACAACTAAAGAAATAGAAAAGAAATTAGACTCTTTTGAAAACAAATGCCTAAAGAAAATACTCGGCATCAAGTGGAATGAATTCAAGAACAATGCAGAGATAAGACAGATGACTGAACAACAACCAGTCTCATGGGTGATCAGGAAAAGGAGATGGACATATGTTGGTCACTTGATGAGAAGAAATGATCAGAGAATCCCAAAACAAGCTATCAAGTGGAACACAACAGGCCGAAGAAAAAGGGGCAGACCGCGTGAAACTCTGAAGAGGACATTATTAAGAGAGGCCAAGTTAACAGGCATAAAATCCTTTGATGAGGTTGAAAGACTCGCCGAAGACAGGAAAAATTGGCGAACTACTTTGCGAGCCCTATGTGACGTTTAACGGCACGGGAAGGATATAAGATATAAGATAAGAATATTCTGTCATTTTTGTGAGAACTGTGTGGCAGGAATGTTTCGGCCTAAAACCTGGCTGATAGATTAACAATCAAATCATTTTCTTTCATGTGTTGTAAGGTTGTTTTTTGTATGTGTTTTTCTAAGGGTTTTGACAAAGTCGATAGAATGGAAACTGGTCTATAGCTTGAGGGATTTTTCTCCAACCAGATTTTAAAAAGGAGATATATTTTTGCAATTTTAAAAACATGAGGAAAATGACAATGTGCAATGCACTGATTGTAAATGTATGTTAGTGTATCTGTAATTACTGGGGCTGAGTATCGTAATATCTTGTTGATAAGTTCATCAAGTCCTGCTGTGTTTTTGTTCTTTAAAGATGAAAAATAATTATAAACTTCACTAAATGACATGAAAGGAATACTGGGTTGCTTTAGATTTGCACATTTGCTGCCTATAAATTTATTTAATTCGCTTAAGTCAAAAGTAGGGCTTAGTAGTGAAGATTTTAAGATATTGACTTCTTCTCTGAAGTGATTGCTGAACTCTTCGCATGCGGACACATGATTATAACTCTCTCTTTTCTTGCTTAATTAAGTATTGAACTCTATTTCTAAATCATCAGTAGCTAGTGAATTCCTTGTTTTTTGTGGGCCTGATCCCTTTTCCTCATGACTTGCAATATCTCAGGTGTTATCCTGGAGGACTTCACTTGATGTTTGGCTCTTACCTCTTTAATAGGAACAAAAAAAAACACCGATAAAGATAGTCGCATAGCAAGTGCCGTATGGGGATGAAACGTTAGAGACCTCATTATGCTGGGCCATCAGTGTATGAAGTAGGGTGGTCAGTTCATTTCCTCGCTGCCTTTCCTTTCCCAGATTTTCTCTGGTACCAGTTTTACGAGGTTGGGTCGAGCTTGGGGCCGTATTGGTCGGAAAAAAATCCCGCTCAGCTGGGGATTCGAACTCTCGACCATTTGGTTGCTAGACGAGTGCTCTAACCACAATTCTAGGCGGTCCTCGGAACATGCTTGTCAAATATATCCCTGAAGGTTTTTATCCAGTATTCTAGGGCCTTATCAAGGTCAGTTAGTTGGTACACGTGATCTAGAGGCGCTGCTTGTAACTCTTTCAGAAATGGCTCTAAGCTGAATTTGCTAAAACTTCTAAATTTAATACTGGTATGTTTATTTTGTGGAATTTTCAAGCCATGTCATGTCCACGTGCAACAGACCGGGTAGTGATCACTCAGTGGTGTGGAAAGAGAAGGAAAGAGAGAGGGAATGAGAGAGAAAAGAGAAGCAAAAAGAGAGAGAAAGAGAGAGAAAAGGAGAGAGAAAAATAGAGGGGGGGGGGATAGAGAGAGAAAGAAAAAGAGAGAGAAAAAGAGAGAGAAAAAGAGAGAGAAAAAGAGGAAGATAGAAAGAAAGGGAGAAAAAAAAAGAGAGCGAGATATTTTACCTACAAGAATGTCTCTGGAGACCAAGCCGAGAGAGGTAGGTAAAGTTAAAGAAGGAAACCAGGACGCTAGCGATTGGTCAGCTGCAATGGTTCTCATATCATTTCAGACTGCCCCCCCCCCCCAAGTTGCCATCTCTAGCCACACCAAAAAAAAAGTTCTTCTCTCGTGCCCCCCCCCTTTTTTCACTTACCTCTGCCCTGAACCTTCCCCACCCCCTCACACAGGGCTGGCCCCTATCCATCAGTTTTGAAAGCTCTGGTTTTCTTCAATCACATCTGAGACATTAAATGCGTGCTATAGAAAATGACTCATTCAACATACCCGCCATATTAACATTTAGACAAATAAATTAATAAAGATCCGCCACGCTTCTGGAGCACTCTTGTGCAGGCATCTGCAGCAATCAGAGCAGGACGACCGACATTATTGTTTCCGCCATTTCTGCACTGAGAAGTGTCCCTTATTTGGAACACGGGATGTTGTTATTCAAAATAACAATAATGGCTCGCTTCGTATTATGGGACGGGTCAGGAGCACGCAGATTTTAGATCGTGTGTGTAAAACTGTGGTCCTCTCTCTCTCTCTCTCTCTCTCTCTCTCTCTCTGAGGTTTGTATTTATAAGCGATTGCCTGGCTGTCCTAGTGGTAGGGTTTGGTCCTGGATGTAAGTAATCACCAGGTGAAGCTGTGGTCAGCGCTGTGCTGTTATAGAGCGCAGTGATGTATGGTCAGTGTTTTTGGAAAATAGACAAGTTCTTCAGATGTGGAAGAGATGTAAAATGGCCGCGATGATAAGTGTTATGTCCTCTCATGGCTGTCCTATCGTGGCTGTCCTCTCGTACTTTTCTCTCGTAGATATACACTCACGCTGTCCTCTCGTAGCTATACTCTCACGCTGTCCTCCCGTAGCTATACACTCACGCTGTCATCTCGTAGATATACTCTCACGCTGTCATCTCGTAGCTATACTCTCACGCTGCCCTCTCGTAGCTATACTCTCACGCTGTCATCTCGTAGCTATACTCTCACGCTGTCATCTCGTAGGTATGCTCTCATGCTGTCCTCTCGTAGCTATACTCTCACGCTGTCATCTCGTAGCTATACTCTGACGCTGTCACCTCGTAGGTATACTCTCATGCTGTCCTCTCGTAGCTATACTCTCACGCTGTCATCTCGTAGCCATACTCTCACGCTGTCATCTCGTAGCTATACACTCACGCTGTCATCTCGTAGCTATACTCTCACACTGTCATCTCGTAGCTATACTCTCACGCTGTCATCTCGTAGCTATACACTCACGCTGTCACCTCGTAGGTATACTCTCACACTGTCCTCTCGTAGCTATACTCTCACGCTGTACTCTCGTAACTATACTGTCATCTCGTGGCCATACTCTCACGCTGTCCTCTCGTAGCTATACTCACACGCTGCTCTCTCATATCTATACTCTCACGCTGTCCTCTCGTAGCTATACTCTCATGCTGTCCTTTCGTGGTTGTGCTCTCTTGACTGTACTCCCGTGGGTGTACTCTCCTTGGCTATAGACACACCAAAGTCTCGCGCATTCTTATTTGAAAAAACAAAACATACGATCAATGACCACATATTAAACAGAACAGCAAGTTATGCCTCACTATATTTAGTACATGTTAGTTTTTGTATTTTATCGATGTTAGGTCTTGTATGCCCCCGTGTGGTACCCAGGACCTGGGCACATGCCTGGGAAGTAAAGAATAGGACCACTGTACCCTACCACGCATGATCGTAAAAGACGACTAAGGAGGGTTCGGCATATGGCCAGGAACCCTATCTGGTTAAAAAAAAAACCCCACCAGACTGCTACAGAAACAGAAGCAAGGGAACAAAACAAAACAAAACAAAACAAACGCAAGTGGAAGGAGAAAAAGCTTATCAGGAACAGGGGAACAGGGCAAAAGAGACATGAAATAGAAGAACAACAGAGAGGTTGTTCAGCAATAGAGGTCTCACCTGGGCATGAGGGGCGAAAATAGCAAAGGACATGCGTTTGCAAGAAACCCTTGCAGAACCCCCATGTACCCTGGGTAATTAAGGTCAGAGAGAGAGAGAGAGAGAGAGAGAGAGAGAGAGAGAGAGGTCTTGTATTTAGTAGATGTTTGCTGTTGTATTTGTTTGATGATAGGTCTTGTATTTAGTAGATGTTGGGTGTTGTATTTATTACATATTAGTTGTTGTGTTCATTAGATGTTAGGTGTTGTATTTAGTACATGTTTGCTCTTGTATCTGGTAGATGTTAGCTGTTCTATATAGTAGATATTTGCTGTTATATCTAGTAGGTATATATACCAACAGGCAGTAATAAGAATAAATGGTGAAACAACAAATTGGTTTGACATAAAACAAGAGGTCCATCAGGGGTGCATATTGTCGCCTTACCTATTTAACTTGTATACTGAAAATATAATGAGGAATGTTAGAGAAGATGTAGACAAAGAATATTACGATGCCATAACAATTGGAGGTTATGAAATAACAGAGATTAGATATGCTGATGACACAGTATTACTGTCAACAACACAAAAAGGAATAGAAAAACTAATTATGTCAGTCCGTAAGAATAGTGAAAAGCAAAACCTCTTATCTTAATGCGAATAAAACTAAATTGATGACAACTGACAAAACAAACAAGGCAGCTAATATATGTATCAGTGAGGAAAAATTGGGAGAGGTGGAGAGTTTTGAATATCTTGGATCACTGCTAACTAATAATGGAGATACAATGAGGGAAATTAAAAGGAGGACATCTATCGCTCTTCAGAAAGTAAAACAACTAAAGAATCTGT
Organism: Achatina immaculata; assembly: GCA_009760885.1. Lineage (NCBI taxonomy): Eukaryota > Metazoa > Mollusca > Gastropoda > Stylommatophora > Achatinidae > Lissachatina > Lissachatina immaculata. The sequence continues at coordinate 18,486,042 of CM019698.1, forward strand.
GTAGAGGAACAGAGAGAGTTACAAAAATAAGATGTTTAAGGGTATGCATCTTTCCCATCACAACATATGCCTGTGAGACCTGGACACTTAACAAAACAGCTGAGAAACACATAAATGCCTTTGAATGTTAATGCTATAGAAGAGTTCTTCAAATATCATGGACACAAAAAAATAACAAATATATCCATTCTACAAGAACTTAATATTGAAGAATGTTGGCTAGTAAAGAAGATTAAACAGAGAAAACTTAAATATTTTGAACACATTTAAACGTCATGATAATTTAGAGAAGACTGTCTTGGAAGGGTGCATAATGGAAAAAAGAAAGAGAGGAAGACCAAGGCGAAGATGGCTGCAAGACATTGTTGATAATCTGCAAATGGATGCATCAGCAGCAGGCCATCTTTCTTACAGCCGAGAGGCCTACAGGAGAGCTGTTAGAGAGACAAAGTTCCGCATGTTATGTGCAAATGACTAACTGACTGATCTAATAGGTGTTATCTGTAGTATTTAGTAAATATTTCTTGTAGTATCTACTAGATGTTAACTGTTGTATTTAGTAGATATTAGCTGACAGCACCAAACATCATTTTGCTGATCAGTCTGCCCTATGGCTGATGGACCATAAAAGAAAAACACATTATCTCTGTTATGTGATGTCGGGTATCTTGCGTTTACCTTTTCTGTCTTCAGATTTTGCCGTGTACGATGTTTTTACTGCCAGTATGTTATGTACATGTTGTGCATTTTATATTGTTACTGTCATGTGTTATGTATATGTTGTTTTTTTTTTGCTGTCATTATGTTATGTATATGTTGTGTTTTTTTGCTGTCAGTATGTTATGTATATGTTGTGTTTTTTGCTGTCCGTATGTTATGAATTTGTCCTTGGGCCAGAGTGTTCTGATGGTTGTAACAGAAAAGCTGGTTAAGTTATGGTATACTTTTTCTTCTATTTCTTTGATGGGTCTTGATCTTCGAAAGCGATTTCTGTACATTTGACATAAGGGAGTTTTCTCTTGAAGCTCACGAAGCGAGCCCTAAGCGCAGTCAGTCTATTCCATCATTAGGAGATTTTCTTTCAAGACTCTAGAACCTTTAGGAGATCTTCTTTCAAGACTATAACCTTTAGGAGATCTTCTTTCAAGACTCAGAGCCTTTAGGAGATCTTCTTTCAAGACTCTATAACCTTTAGGAGATCTTCTTTCAAGACTCTATAACCTTTAGGAAATCTTCTTTCAAGACTCTATAACCTTTAGGAGATCTTCTTTCAAGACTCTATAACCTTTAGGAGATCTTCTTTCAAGACTCAGAGCCTTTAGGAGATCTTCTTTCAAGACTCTATAACCTTTAGGAGATCTTCTTTCAAGACTCTATAACCTTTAGGAGATCTTCTTTCAAGACTCTATAACCTTTAGGAGATCTTCTTTCCAAACTCCATAACCTTTAATAGATCTTCTGTTCACACTCCAGAACCTTCAGAAGGTCTTCTTACCAGACTCTAGAACCTTTAGAAGATCTTTCTTTCCAATCTCCAGAACCTTTAGAAGGTCTTCTTTCCAATCTCCAGAACCTTTAAGAGATCTTCTTTCTAAGCTGCAGAACATTTAGGAGAATTTTCCAGACCCCAACACTTTTAGAAGCTCTTCTTGCTAGGCTCCACCACTTGACACAGAGTTCTACCTCTTTAAAACAGAGAAACAGGAGCACAACAGCCTGTAACTAGGTGCTTCAGTAGAAGGTAGACTGATAGTCTCGGCCAGCCCAAGTTCTTTGGCTGTGACGAGTACAGTGTCCGCCAAGCAGATATCTTGGCTTTCAAACATCGGTTTCCTCGTGTGTTTCTTTGCTTTTCTTTTGCTGTTTTCTTTGTGTGTGTTTTCTGTTTCTTCATACAGAATGGAATGGCATGGAGCTAGGACAGAAAGCTTTGAAACTCAGTCAAGTGTAGAATTCAGACGTTACAAGCACTGTCTACAGGTCACAAAAGCTGAATGTCTGCAGGGTAAAACGTCTTGATCAAGACCTGCAGAAAAGGCACCAGGATTAGCAAGAAATAACCTAGCCGTTATATGCTTTCAGAAGAAATAAGTGAGGATTAACAATAAATACCCTAGCTATTGTGTGCTTTCAGAAAAATAAGTGAGGATTAACAATAAATACCCTAGCTATTGTGTGCTTTCAGAAAAATAAGTGAGGATTAACAATAAATAACCTAGTTATTGTATGCTTTCAGAAAAATAAGTGCGGATTAACAATACATAATCTAGCTATTATATGTTTTCAGAAAAATAAGTGATCTTTTTCGCATACGTTCCTGCTATACGATGTACTCGTATGTATTTTATGTCTAGATTGTTTGTGACTCGAGTGTTTTGTAACCAGATCTTTATAAAGCTTAAATTTTAAAAAAATGAAATGAATATGTTCTTTTGCGAAGGACTTATCTCACCGATTTTTACGTAGTTTCTAAACAATAGTATGCAAAAAGTCACGTCACCTTCCAAGAATTGCTAGAGCCCCTTCTGTACTGCTTTCTCAGAATACCATATCTAACGGCTTCGGGGGAAAAACTGCCATAGCGTCAGACATCTGAGGTCACGATGGTGGTACTTCTTTTCCTGCTTCTGTTTGTCGTTCTCTTTAGATAGTTTGATCCACCCCCACCCCACCCCCTTTTCTTTCTTTTTTTTTGCACTGAGTTTTCCAGTGGTTGCCAGATTCTCTAAATTTTTCGCACTCATTTTATATCCTCAGAATTCATTAATAGTCGTTTCCTTCGGGTCTTAATCGTTTTCGTCGTGTGTTGTAACGTTTCTCTAAGCTGTCGACTGATAGTGACTGATGGTAGTAAATATTTCCTTAAGTCGTCAATTTTTTTTTTATCTTATATTTTTGAATTATATTAAGCATCCAAATCATCACTGCTCCATGGTACTTGAGACTTGTGGGCCGTTCGTACATAGCTCCTTCTCTGATTTCCAACTTTCAACCCAGGATTCTTTAAACTACAGCGCTAAATCAATCGACTCAAAGCGTCCATATTGCCGATCACACAAATACATCTATTTAACGCCACATGATGATGATGTTGGCCAAGTGAATTCATGTTAGTGAAAATATATAACGTCGTACCTCACACTGATCAGCACGCAATAACAAGGAAAATACAGAGGACGTACAAATCACACAAAGACAGTCGCCACACGATACTCATTCATTCATTCCTTTGCATGTCCCTTGCGGAACTTTGCCTCCCAAACAGCACTCCTGTAGGCCTCTCGGTGGTGAGCAAGATGGCCTGCTGCTGCTGCATCCATTTCCAGATCATCAACGATGTCTTGCAGCCATCTTCGTTTCGGTCTTCCTCTTTTTCTTTTTCCCATTATGTATCCTTCCAATACGGTCTTCTCTAAATTATCATGACGTTTAATGTGGCCAAAATATTTAAGTTTTCACACGATACTACATGAGAATATTCCGCTATTCCTAACTAGACTTCTCTTAATCACAAACATAATTACACTGATAATCATTAGTTCGACAGCTGCATTATTAACGGAAACAATACGTCCTAATCCGACAGAACCTAACTCTCGACTGCTCCAAAAGTTAATCACCTCCTTCCTATCTCCACGGACTGGACCTTCCAGGAAAACATGAGCTATGCGCCTGGCACGTGCAGAATTTTCTCGACTGAATTAATCAACAATATTCTAGGGAATTAATTATCAATAATAATTTCATTTCATTCAAAAGATTTACTCGAGTCACCTTTCTTTGACCATAAACCATGTTCCTGCTTTCAACCAGAGTCAAGAACTGAAGACCAGCCATTTCTCCTCATTCAAAGTGTAAAAGACAGTTTTTTTTTTACACAAGAGAAACTCAGTAGCTGTCTTTGTAGACTTCCAGCAGGCATACGGCAGGGACTGGCGAAAAGGGCTACTGTTAAAGATGCAAAACATGGGCATACAGCTTATCTTTATGTCAAATCCGCGGTATAATTTAACGTACAAAGAAAATATTTGGCTATGTGTATCTTCTTAAATCCACGTTTATTGCATTACCAAAGAAACCAGGTGCAAAGGAATGTGATGACCACCAGACTATCAGCCTATCATGTCATATTAACGAAGCTACTTAATTATTATGAGAAGAACAAGGAAAAAGATAAAAAATGGAAATAGCAGATGAACAGTTTGGATTTGTTGAAGGAAAGGGAACACACAATGCCATTTATGCTTTACGAACACTAACAGAAAGACGTTTACAAGTACAGAAAGATCTCTACTTATGCTTCATTGATTACACCAGTGCATTCGACAAGGTGAAATATAACGAAATTATTAAAATGCTTGAAGACATCAATATAGACGGAAAAGACCTGAGGATTGTAAAACGTCTAGACTGGCAACATGAAGCAACAATTCGAGTTGAAAATAGAACGGAAAAATATCAACCGATAAAACAAGGGGTGAGACAAGGATGTGTACTATCTCCAGACCTTTTTTTCTCTGTACAGCGAGAATATTCTAAGAACAATATGCTGATGACACAGTACTGATAGCTGAGAACCAACAAGACCTGCAAAATCTCTTAGATAAAGTCGCTAAAGGAAGTGAACAGAAAGGACTTACTTTAAACATAAAAAAGACAGAGACTATGGTTATATCTAAGAAACAGAATACACCAACTTGAAGTATAAAATTAAAGGGAACTATTCTAAAGCAGGTGCAGAAATTCAAATACCCTGGATCAGTAACAGCTTCAGATGGGAAATGCAGAACAGAAACTAGGAACAGAATAGGCCAAGCAAAGACTGCATTTCAGAGAACGAGAAACATATTATGCAACACATCGTATCAATGAATATTAGAAAACGAGTCCTAAAATGCTATATTGAACCTATCTTGTTATATGGAAGTGAATCATGGACAATAGGCAAGTCTGCACAAAAATCATTGGAAGCAGCAGAAATGTGGTTTATTAGAAGAATGTTGCGAATCCTCTGGATAGCAAAAATAACTAATGAACAATGTATGGGAAGAGCTGGAGAGACAAAAAAATATTTTAAAAAAATAAGAGAGAGACAATGTACTTTCATAGGACATGCAATGAGAAAAGGGGGTATTGAAAATATTATAACAACAGGAAAAATAGAGGAAATAAGAGACAGTGGAAGACCGAGAGAAATGAAACTGGACTGTCTGACGAGGTCATGTGAGGAGAGATCACCAACTGAGCTGATGGCCTGCATGAAGGATCGTGTACTCTGGAGAAGCATAATAGCCAACGCCATTCGGCACGCCATCTGATGGTGATGATGATGATGATGATGATGATGATATGATGATGATGATGATGTCTCAAAATATTGACAGAACAATCTCTTGGATTTATGTCTCGTATATTTGGAATATTCTTCTATATTGAGACTATTTGTGAGAACAGCCAGTCCCTGCTGTGAGTTGCTGACCACCAAACTGTGAGTTGCTGACCACCAAACTGTGAGTTGCTGACCACCAAACTGTAAGTTGCTTACCACCAAACTGTGAGTTGCTGACCACCAAACTGTAAGTTGCTTACCACCAAACTGTGAGTTGCTGACCACCAAACTGTGAGTTGCTGACCACCAAACTGTGAGTTACATTTATTAGAATTTAGAGAAGACCGTCTTGGAAGGGTACATAATGGCAAAAAGAAAGAGGAGGACCAAGGCGAAGATGGCTGCAAGACATCGTTGATAATCTGCAAATGGATGCATCACCGGTAGGGCATCTTGCTTACAACCGAGAGGCCTACAGGAGAGCTGTTAGAAAGGCAAAATTCCTCAAGGGACATGCAAATGACTGAGTGGCTGACCGGCTGAGCCCTTTAATTCAACCAGTGGTAAAAGAATAAATGTCCTTAGAACACTGCATCTCCATCAGTGAAAAGAAGTATTTCAACAAATGCATTATGTAGCGGTATGGAAAAGAATAATTGAGCAATTACTGCCAGCTCTTCTTCTTCTTCTGCGTTCGAGGTTGTTGGTCACTTCAGATCCTGATCACTGTCGACATGGCAAGGCCCGCAGTCCTCTCCAGATCCTGATAGGAGCCTCAAAGCTTTTGACCCAAGCTTGTGTCCTCTGGCTATGTCTGACGCCTCAGATCCGCATGGTTTAGGCACTCTTGAAGGATATGTTCTGGAGTCTGGACTCCACTGCCACATGGACGCTCATCTGTGTGAGACATTTTGAGTCGATGCCAGGTGGCTCAGTAGTCTGCAGTGGCCTGTCCTTAGGCGAAAGAGGATGATTTGCTGATATCTTTGTAGTTGGTGTATTGGATCTAGTTCTTTGTTGCATTTCAGTTTCTTTTTCCATTCAGAGCTTTGAAAACATTCTTCATTCAGTCTTCATTGTTGCACTGGCTGAACTAATTAGCTCAACTCATATTACAAGAAACAGTAACATCTGCATCCTTCATTTCTGTTAGAATTTTTCTTAAATAACAAAATTGATCAAAACATTTCATATCATCTGTACACATTGCTTTTGGTATGAACATCGCTAACTGTGAAAGTCACATTGTCCCACTCAACTGGCTGTCTTAAAGACATTCACCGGAATAAAGAAACCACACTGTTCCACTCAACTGGCTGTCTTAAAGACATCCACCTGAATAAAGAAACCACACTGCCCCACTCAAATGGCTCTCTTGAAGACACTCACCTGAATAAAAAAAAAACCACACTGTCCCACTCAACTGGCTCCCTTGAAGACACCCACCTGTATAAAGACATTTCTTCCATTGGTTTCAGCCGCGTGCCCATGTAATCAGTGCAGGCAGTGTACTAATTCTGGATATTTCTTTTGAAAACCCCACATATGTCGGTTTCTTCTTCTTCCTTCCTCTTCAACATTTCCTTAACTCTGAGAGGAATGAACCTGATTCTTTCAGCCAGAATATTCCTTACAGAAACAAGAGTTTCAACAACCTATATTAAAGAATGTATGCATCAGCAGCAGGCCATCTTGCTCACAATCGAGAGGCCTACAGAAATGCTGTTAGGGAGGCAAAGTTCCGCAAAGGACACGCAAATGAATGAATGAAATGAGTATTAAGGAGCTGTCATTTCTTTCAATTTTCTTTATATTGAAGTTAAAGAAACCACAAGAGAGCCAGTTGAGTGGGACATATCGTGGTTTCTTTATCCTTTATATACATTACTATTTGACATCAAATAAATTAACGTAAGCCTTGTTCATTTATATCAATGATAAGACCCGGGAGATTTTCAAGTTTTAAGATAAAAAAAAAAAATCCGGACATTTTCTAAATTTAAAAAATTCCTCCAGGACTGTCCATGGCACGTAAAAAAAAGAAGATATGGCTAGGAACAAGGAAGACGATTGGCAGCTCCAAGTTAGAAGATATTGACAGCGCTGTCGGGTGTCGTAGTTCTCCTGTTCTTCTCGCTGATAAGGGAGTTCCGTCAGTTGTTTGTTTCTTCTGAAAGTACCTTTCTTGGAAGAGTCCACAGTGTGCCTGGAATATAATCTACGCGTTTACAGTCAGGACTGTTTGTGACTCGGGTGCTTTGTGACCTTTAGAAAGCTTAAAATAAAATTCAAGTGCCATGCCGCGTGGCGTAGGCGATCATTTCTCTCCACAATTCCCTGTCTTTAGACTTGATTATGAGATCCGCCGGTGGCTTTCTTCCTTGCCACACTGACAGCCCATCCAGTAACTTCTCTCTCTGTCTTCCTCTGTCTCTTCTTCCTTTAGTTTTTCCAGTTGCCACAGTGTGTTCCAATTTTCCTCTTCTCATGAAATGTCCTATAAATCTCGCTTGTCTGCCTCTGATCTTTGCTATAATTTGCTTTTTTAACTCCAGCCTCTCTTTTGACTTCTTCATTGGTTTTCTTGGCTGTCCATGGTACTTCAACATCCTTCTTATAAACCACATCTCCATGGCCTCCGTTTCTCGCTGTACTCTCTTATTCATAGACCATGCTTCACACCCATAAAACAAAATTGGCTCGATGTAACATTTAAGTACTCGGAATCTTGTTTCCATTGATATGGATCTGTTGCACAAGATGTGTCTCTTGTCTGGAATGCTGACTTGGCCTGAGCATTAAAATATTTTTTTTTAAACTGACATAATTCACTTCTTTCAGTTGATTGCTTCTTCTAAAAGTACCTTTCTTGGAAGAGTCCCGAATGTTCCTTTTTATACAATATCTCTTTTTTCAGTCTGGATTGTTTGTGACTCGAGTATTTTATGACCTTTTGCACAGCTTAAAAAACCAACTTAAGTAAGTGAATTCTATCAGTTATTTGTTTGTTAACTACCTTTCTCGGAAGACTCTTGAATTTTAAAAAAGTCTTAGATAGATTATGTTTGAAACTTGACATTGCGTACAGTCTGGAGCTTTTGTAATGTTCAAAGAATGCGGATATCAGGGTTAGAACCACGTGACTCTCCCATTTCGCAGTGAAAGAAATGTTAGAACGAAAATATCTAACTATGACATTGAGTAAATGTTGTCTGCAATTTTTTTTTTTAGTTTAATCAATCATCTTTTCAGGTCATTTCGAAGGATCGAAACTTCATATGACCCAAGTGTTTTGTTACCAAAGTGTTCTGTGAATCAGACGTTCAGTGACATAAATATTCTATGATTGAAGCTGTTCTGTTTTGTTTGTTTGTTTGTTTGTTTGTTTGTTTGTTTGCTTGCTCGCTAGCTTTTGTGACAGTAATGTTACATCAAGCAAGTGATCTGTGATCCTAGTGCTGTGTGATCCAAGTGATCTGTGATCCAAGTGTTGTGTGATCCAAGTGATCTGTGATCCAAGTGATCTGTGATCCAAGTGCTGTGTGATCCAAGTGTTGTGTAATCCAAGTGCTGTGTGATCCAAGTGCTGTGTGATCCAAGTGATCTGTGATCCAAGTGATCTGTGATCCAAGTGATCTGTGATCCAAGTGCTCTGTGATCCAAGTGCTGTGTTTATCGTTGGCTCTGCACAGTTGATGCAGTAACATCTGTCTGTTACTAACGTCTTTAGAAGTGCAGGCTCGATTGGTTGGACCAGGTTCACTGCGACTTGAGTTACTTTTACAGACTCGACTTAGATTCTACTGAAGAACAGCCACCGTTATGTGACTTACAAACTGACATTTTTTAGTCAGTGGATTCGATCAGTCGACTTCAGCGCCGCATTAAGACAACACAAACTTCGGTTGCTTCATTCTCTTGTGTTCCGTTGGATGAATCTAATTTGAATCTATGATCTGTTTAGTGTTGTCTCGTGGATATCTAGACTTTACGTAACAGTCTGTCTACTCAGTACAGAGTAATAGCGTCAAAACAGGTGTGGCGTGCATAGCATTCATTTCATTCATTCATTCAATCGCATGCCCCTTGCGGAACTTTGCCTCCCTAACATCTCTCCTGTAGACCTCTCGGTTGTGAGCAAGATGACCTGCTGCTGATGCATCCATTCGCAGATTATCAACGATGTCTTGCAGCCATCTTCGCCTTGGTCTTCCTCTCTTTCTTTTTCCCGTTATGTACCCTTTCAAGACAGTCTTCTCTAGATTATCATGCCGTTTAATGTGTCCAAAATATTTAAGTTTTCTCTGTTCAATCCTCTTTACAAGCAAGCCGTCTTCAGTATTAAGTTCTTGTAGTATGGATATATTTGTTCTTTTTTTTTTAATATCCGTGATATTTGAAGAACTCTTCTGTAGCATTTACATTCAAAGGCATGTACGAGGGGTGATTTATAAGTTCTCGGCATAAGGTACAACGGATTATTTGTGGACAACTTTTTGAGGTTATTTCTCAACTTAGTTCCCCTTCCAAGTTTTTGCACTTAGTCCAGCGATCCTGGAGCATACGGATCCCTTCTTTGTAAAAGTCAGCATCTTGTGCCAGTATAAAATGGTCTACAGCAGAAATGACGTCATCATCTGAAACAAATTTGCAACCAGTCAGCTTATTTTTGAGTTTAGTAAACAGCCAATAGTCCCAATGGGCCAACTCTGGGGAATAAGGAGGATGTTCAAGAAGCTGAAAGCCGCATTCATGAATGGCAGCCATTGCCACCGCCGACTTGTGAACTGGAGCATTGTCTTGCTGAAAGATGACTCCTCTCGTCAATTTCCCTCGACGCTTTTCCTTCAATTTGACCCTTAATTGCTTCACAAGATTAGCGTAGTAGGCCCCGGTGACCCTTCTGCCCTTTTGAAGATAGTCTACCATTAGCACACCTTCTGAATCCCAAAAGTTGGAAGCCATCACTTTGCCTACAGACAGAACCACCCTTGCTTTCTTTGGAGGTAGGGATCCATGATGTTTCCACTGCTTTGACTGTTCTTTGTTTTCTGGTTGAAAATGATGAACCCAAGTCTCATCCATAGTCACAAATTGCTGAATAAACTTTTCAGGATCTGCAGAAAAATGGTCAAGACTGTCCCTTGCCATGTTGAGACCACGCTGTCGTTTGTGATCAGCTCCAAGAAGTTTCAGGACCCATCGAGCAGAGACCTTTATCATTTGAAAATAATTGTGAATAATGACATGAACACGTTCCTGGGAGATGCCCAACTCAGTATCAATGTACCGCTCAGTTAGTCGTCGATCTTCTATTAACATGTCATGGATTCTGCCGGTGGTTTCATCGGTGGTTACTGTTCTTGGTCTTCCTGGACAGAAATCATCTTCCAGACTCTCCATTCCATGTATGAATTGAGCTGCCCATTTCTTCACTGTGCTGTAAGAAGGGCCACTCTCCCCTAGAGTCTCCACCATATCCTCATGGATCTCCTTTGATGATAAACCCTTGATGCAGGGATAGCGAATGACTGCTCGATGAGAAATTTTATCCATTTTCTCAATTTCTGCCACCCCTTACCACTTCAGTAGCCTGTAAAAAAAATGGTTGTAGTTAATTTCTTGAAACTTTGTGTTTAATCTTACATTAACCTGATCTAAAAGCAAATAATATCAACTGCGTGTTTCAAGTATTTATACCTTATGCCGAGAAATTATCAATCACCCCTCGTATATGTTTCTCAGCTGTTTTGTTAAGTGTCCAGATCTCACAGGCATACGTTGCGATGGGAAAGATGCATGACTTTAAAATCTTATTTTTGTAGTTCTGCCTGTTCCTTTCCACAGATTCTTTATTTGTTTTACTTTCTGAAGAGCGATAGATGTCCTCCTTTTAATTTCCCTCATTGTATCTCCATTATTAGTTAGTAGTGATCCAAGATATTCAAAACTCTCCACTTAGCATAGCATGTAATGGAAAATAGACGAAATCGAACTGACTGATTCATACAACCAGCCCCGACATATCTCTACTATATTCATATTTTTACACACACACATATAAAGAGAGAGAGAGAGAGAGAGAGAGAGAGAGAGTAAGAGAGAGGGGGAGAGACAGAAACAGACAGAAAGAGACAGAGAGAGACACACACACACAAACAGAGAAATAAAGAGAGACAGAGAGAGACAGATACACTGAGAGAGAGATGCAGAGAGAGACAGAAACAGAGAAGGGGGAGAGAGGCAGAGAGACAGAGACAGAGAAAGGAACAGAGAGAGAGAGAGGCACAGAGAGAAAGGCACACAGAGAGAGAGAGAGAGAGAGTTTGAAGTTTAGAACAATAATTTAAATTTGGAATTATATAACAACTTTCAAAATATAGGAATTCACAAAAGAAAAGAAACTAAACTCAACATAAACAGCACCTTCATCTTCTTTCAGAAGATTAATTCTGTATTTCTAGTAGGTTTTTTTTTTAACTTTGCCAAATAACAAAAAATAAATTTCTTTCAGATTTTTAATAAGGTGAACAGTAATACATATATAATATACATATATATATATATATATATTAAACTGAGTGCCGAAGTGGTTAGTGCACTGGTCTCTCATGGCGAAGATCGGGGGTTCGAATCCGGTCAGAGGCACCCCAGCCACCCAGCTGTAGAAATAGGTACCTGACTTCTTCTGGAGTTGGGGAAGGAAAGGTGGCCAGGTGTGATACTGACCATATCACCTTCCAGTGTGCTGACAGGTCAAGGAAAATATGGGCACTAACACTATATCCCTATTTGCCTCTAAGGCATGACAGGATTACCTTTACCTTTATATATATATATATATATATATATATATATATATATATATATATATATTCATTTTTATTTATCGTATTTTAATATCTTCATTTTCTTTAAAACCCTTGTACATGCTATAATAAGTCATTACTGCTTTGCTAATCAGAATCCGCAGTCACTCATTGAGACTTGACTTGATAGTCGACGTGAAGTTACTTGAAAAGATCTGAGACTTGACTTGATAGTCGACGTGAAGTTACTTGAAAAGATCTGAGACTTGACTTGATAGTCGACGTGAAGCTGCTTGAAAAGATCTGAGACTTGACTCGAGCGATCCAAGCGCCACTTACACAGTTCAAAAACAAAACGGAAGTTCTTGTTGTGAATACAGCCTACGAATCCGTTTGGATTTTAACTACGCTCTACAGTGTCGAAGCAGTTTCAATTTTATTTTAAGATACAAGGATAAGACACGGGGAGGGGAGGGGAGGGCGGTAGATCAGGCGAGTGTAGAGGGTGTGGTAAAACCGCCATGCTCTTTTCTGTCAGAGTCTGCTTCTTCTTGAGGGAGGTGTGAGCGGGCTCGTTGTCATGACACAACATCCGTTTACGGTTCCTCAAAAGTTCCGATCTTTTTCGTCGGATATCTTCTCTCAAACGCTTCAAAATATGCCAGGGGGAGAGAGGCAGAATTCAGCAAACTGCCGCGAGGAACTAATTCTCAATGAACAATGCCCTTGATATAGAACAAACTCTGAGCAGGCTTTAGATTGGACTGCGAAGGTGCGGCGCCATCTTTGTTGTCCATGTCTTCGGGGTTTCTTTTCCCACTGCGGAGACTGTTGTTTTGTCTCCGGATCGTAGGCTTTAAACCCAAGCGTCATCGTAGGCGTTAAACCCAAACGTCATCCTAGGCGTTAAACCCAAACGTCATCCTAGGCGTTAAACCCAAACGTCATCGTAGGCGTTAAACCAAAACGTCATCGTACATCGTAGGCGTTAAACCCAAACGTCATCATAGGCGTTAAACCCAAACGTCATAGTAGGCGTTAAACCCAAACGTCATAGTAAGCGTTAAACCAAAACGTCATCGTAGGCGTTAAACCAAAACGTCATAGTAGTGGTTAAACCAAAACGTCATAGTCGGCGTTAAATCCAAACGTCATTTTAGGCGTTAAACCCAAACGTCATAGTAGGCGTTAAATCAAAATGTCATAGTAGGCATTGAACCCAAACATCATCGTAGGCGTTAAACCCAAACGTCATCGTAGGCGTTAAACTCAAACATCATCGTAGGCGTTAAACCTAAACGTCATCGTAGGCGTTAAACCCAAACCTCATCGTAGGCGTTAAACCCAACCGTCATCGTCTGTGATGATTCTACAGACGAAAGGTGGGTCGTTGTTAGCCATCTCAATTAACTCAAGGCACCTGTCAAGATGCCACTACTCCTGACCGAGTATCTAGATCCGGAAAACAAACTTCCAGATAACGTAGGAAGATGTTGAACAGATTACTAAATCTGCTGGTGTCTCTTTTGTTTCAGGTTTTTAAGATGGAAAGAGCCAAAACTGCCAAGAAGGAGTGTACAAAAATATATCTCTGAACAAATAATTCTCATCCAAACAGGCCACCCATCTAGGGCGTGCGGTGGATGCAGTTAATGAAATGCTGGACTGTAAGTTCAAGCCAGTCCCCAAAGTGGATAATGGCACTTTCTATCCGACGCATATATCAGAGGGGCGGCCAATCACTAACTGCACGATTATGCTTGGGTACACTTCCAATATGGTTTCCTCTGGCAACCGAGAGGTCATCAGATATTTGGTGGAGCACAATATGGTACGTTTATAGCGTGTTATTTATTACTTTATGATATTACTACGCAAAAAATTGGATCATTAAGTAGTCCCTGGTCGTGGACTATTCGTTTTATTGTTAATTTGCCAGCCACTGAGCAACATTTTTCTATGATCACCATTGTCATTATACAGCTTGTCGAGGCGAGAGAAATGGGCGATCAGAGAGAGAAATAGAGAGAGGGACAGATACAATGAGAGAGATGCAGAGAGAGAGAAAGACAGACAGAAACAGAAAGAGGGGGAGAGAGGCAGAGAGACAGACACAGGAACAGAGAGAGAGGGACAGAGAGAGACATAGAGAGAGAGAGAGACAGAGAGAGAGGGACAGAGAGAGGGACAAAGAGAGAGACAGAGAGAGAGAAAGTTTGAAGTTTAGAACAGTAATTTAAGTTTGGAATTATGTAACATCTTTCAGAATATAGGAATTCACAGAAGAAAAGAAACTAAACTCAAGTATAACAACACCTTCTTCAACATTTTTTCCCTTGCCTTTTGTCTTTAGACGTGGCTTATGTAGTTTTAGATGCTGAATGTATTTTTAACATTCATAAGTTACTGATCACATTATGATTATAAACAACTCATGCATTATAACTATAAACAACTGATCACATACTGAGTAAAAGCAACTGATTACATTATTATTATAAGCAGCAAATTTCCCACCATAAGCAACCAAGTTTCCCACTATAAGCAACCAAGTTTCCCACCATAAGCAACCAAGTTTCCCACCATAAGCAACCAAGTTTCCCACTATAAGCAACCAAGTTTCCCACTATAAGCAACCAAGTTTCCCACTATAAGCAACCAAGTTTCCCACCATAAGCAACCAAGTTTCCCACCATAAGCAACCAAGTTTCCCACTGTAAGCAACCAAGGTTTCCAGTATAAGCAACCACGTTTCCCACTATAAGTAACAAAATTTCCTACTATAGGCAACAAAATTTACCACTATATTAACCAAATTTCCCACTATAAGCAACCACGTTTTCCAATATAAGCAACCACGTTTCCTACTATAAGTAACAAAATTTCCCCACCACAGGCAACAAACTTTACCACTATATTAACCAAATTTCCCAATATAAGCAACCACGTTTCCTACTATAAGGAACCAAATTTCCCACCATAAGCAACACAATTTACCACCGTAGTAACCAAATTTCCCACTATAAGCAACCAAGTTTACCACCATAAGCAAGCAAGTTTCCCACTATAAGCAACCAAATTTCCCACTATAAGCAACCAAATTTCCCACTATAAGCAACCACATTTCCCAAAATAAGCAACCAATTTTCCCACTATAAGCAACCAAATTTCCCAAAATAAGCGACCAATTTTCCCACTATAAGCAACCAAATTTCCCACTATAAGCAACCAAATTTCCCAAAATAAGCAACCAATTTTCCCAAAATAAGCAACCATTTTCCCACTATAAGCAACCAATTTTCCCACTATAAGCAACCAATTTTCCCACTATAAGCAACCAAATTTCCCAAAATAAGGAACCAATTTTCCCACTATAAGCAACCAAATTTCCCACTATAAGCAACCAAATTTCCCAAAATAAGCAACCAATTTTCCCACTATAAAGTAAGTAAAGATAGTCCCATAGCATTTCAAATGCCGTAGGGGGTGAAGCGTTAGAGACCTCATTATGCTGGGTCATCAGCGTGCGAGGTAGGGTGACCAGTTCCTTTCCTCGCTGCCTTTACTTCCCAGATTTTCTCTGGTACCCATTTTACGAGGCTGGGTCGACCTCAGGGCCGTATTGGTCGGAAAAAAAATCCCGCTCAGCTGGGGATTCGAACCCTCGACCATTTGGTTGCTAGACGAGTGCTCTAACCACTACGCTAGCCGGCCCACACCAAATTTCCCACTGTAGGCAACCAAATTTCCCACCATAAAGAACCAAATATAGCACTATGATTAACCAAATTACTGATTATAAGAGCCACTTTTCTGATTATATGCAACGATTTTCAACGAAGCTTGAGCCTAGTCTCTGATTTAGCACACTCTTGTTTGGTCTGCATTCTAAAAAATAGCAGACAAATCACATTAATTAGATTATAAATATTTTTTCTTTTTCTCATGTCTATAGTGCTACTTTTCTAATGTTATCCAAACAAGATTGTGCTAAATCACTAATTATTTGCAACCACATTTATGATACTTTTTTTTTCTTCTTCCGAATTGGCTGTTTTGTTGTTTTTTTTTATGGAGCAAAGAGAAACTATTGAAATACTTTTCTACCCGTTTTCTGAAATGTAGTCTGCAAGTCTGTCTTTTGATGAAAGTGAAAAAAAACTGCATCTAATGAATGGAATTTTCAGTAAAGTATCACAGTTTTTGATAAGATGATAAGATAAAGGAGATGGACATATGTTGGTCACGTGATGAGAAGAAGCAGTCAGAGAATCCCAAAACAAGCTATCAAGTGGAACACAACAGGCCGAAGAAAAAGAGGCAGACCGCGTGAAACTCTGAAGAGGACATTGCTAAGAGAGGCCAAATTAACAGGCATAAAATCCCTTGATGAGTTTGAAAGACTCGCAGAAGACGAAAAATTTGCAAACTACCTTGTGAGCCCTATGTGACGTTTAACGGCAGGGGAAAGATATAAGATATCACAATTTTTGGATGTTGCTGTAACAGTTTGGTTTCATTTCTGTCATGGTTGCTAACTCCGAACGAATATCATGTGACATGATACACCAAATGGCAGATGCTGTATTTCAGGTTGACTGCATCGTTACCACAGGTGGCGGAGTAGAAGAGGATTTCATCAAGTGCCTGTACTCTTTCTTCATAGGTGATTTCAGCCTGCAGGTAATTATCGTCTTGTTGGTAGGCAAACAAGAGAGACAGAAAAACAGACAAACTGACACAGAGAGACACAGGCAGATAGGCATACAGACAGGTCAGACAGACTGACAGAAAGACAGACAGGCAGAAAATAAGAAAGAAAGGGAACAAGGCCAGTGACGTCAGTGAGAAAGTAGCGCCGCCGTCGCTTAGCAGCGAGCAGAGAACAAGCTATGTCAAGATGGCGACCACACTGTGGCATTCTCCAAGGAAAAAATGCATTCTGTCATCTGACTCTTGTCCATACTCAGACATACACCGTAACATTTCTTCGGTATATAGCGGTGGATGTATGTGCAAGGCTCAAGTATGCATCTGGGTTATGGCATTTAAGACGAGAATAAGAAGTCTACATCTGGGTTACGGCATTTAAGACGAGAATAAGAAGTCTACATCTGAGTTACGGTATTTAAGACAGAAATAAGAAGTCTACATCTGAGTTACGGTATTTAAGACGAGAATAAGAAGTCTACATCTGAGTTACGGTATTTAAGACGAGAATAAGAAGTCTACATCTGGGTTACGGTATTTAAGACAGAAATAAGAAGTCTACATCTGGGTTACGGTATTTAAGACAGAAATAAGAAGTATACTTCTGGGTTACGGAATTCAAGACACGAATAAGAAGTGTAAATCTGGGTTAGGGAATTTAAGACAGGAATAAGAAGTGTAAATCTGGGTTAGGGAATTTAAGACAGGAATAAGAAGTGTAAATCTGGGTTAGGGAATTTAAGACAGGAATAAGAAGTGTAAATCTGGGTTAGGGAATTTAAGACAGGAATAAGAAGTGTAAATATGGGTTACAGAATTTAAGACAGGAATAAGAAGTCTACACGATACCGATCGCTCCTGGCGAGCACACAAGGAAGGCAGTGCACCAGTGGCGAAGAAGTCAGGACAAATGTTTTTCTTTTTCTTACCGAAATTGAAAGAGATGAAGACCAAGACGAAGATGGATCGATACATCGTTGATAATCTGCAAATGGATGCATCAGCAGCAGGGCATCTTGCTTACAACCGAAAGGCCTACAGGAGAGCTGTTAGGGAGGCAAAGTTCCTCAAGGGACGTGCAAATGACTGACTGACTGAAATTCAGGCGCTGATTCACAGATAGAACAAACGCATTACAAATCAAGAGGACTATATTGTAAAAAAAAAGTGTTAGTTTTCCTGTACTAAATATTTTATATAATTCATTTTTTCTAACTCTCATTTGATTTAATCGTGTATTTATTTGCCCTTTGCCTTCGTGTAGACCTCTGCCTTGCTGTCTTTTGACAATGTTTCAAAATATATTCCTTTCTGTGGCTGTTTCTTTTCTTTTTTTTTTTTAATCTGCAAATTTTCCTTAAGAATTCTTTCACGGAATTAAAAACAAACAACAACAAACAACAAACAAAAGAAAGAAATATTTGATCAATCAAATGAAATCTGAAAAAAAAAGCAAGACGTCGTTGATGATCTGAGAATGGAGGCATCAGCATCAGGGCATCTTGCTTACAACCGAGAGGCCTACAGGAGAGCTATTATGGAGGTAAAGTTCCGCAAGGGACGTGCAAATGACTGACTGACTGATTTGATCATTCCCACTTGCGGGATAATATATTTTTTTTTTTTTTTTGCTTTCAGGGTACTGATCTCCACCAGAAGCACCTGAACAGAACTGGAAACTTGATCGCCCCCAACTCCGGTTACGCAAAGCTTCACGCTTGGCTGAACCCCATACTCCAGGCCATGTACGATGAGGAGAAGAATGCAAGTATTTATCCAGAGGAGGGGGCGTGAGCGACAGAACAGGCATTTAAGTGACGGCCAGGTGTCGTGCATTAGCTGATAGGCGGATATCATACGTTAAGTAATATCCAGATGCCGTACATTAAATGACAGGCAGACGTTGCACATTAAGTGACAGTAAAAACAGCGCGTGCTCGTTAAGTAATAAAGCTGTTCCTAGTTGTCCCCCCCCCCCCCAGTTTATAAATTAATTGACGGTTAAGATGTCTTGGGTGTCTGAGTGACGAAGTGGTTAGTGCACTGGTCTCTCATGGCGAAGGTCGGGAGTTCGAATCCGGCCGGAGGCACCCCAGTCACCCAGCTGTAGAAATGGGTACCCAACTTCTTCTGGAGTTGGGGAAGGAAAGGCGGCCAGACGTGATACTGACCATATCACCCTCTAGTGTGCTGACAGGTCAAGGAAAATATGGGCACTAACACCATATCCCTATGTGCCTCTAAGGCATGACAGGGTTACCTAAGATGTCTTGCATTAATTTGACAGTCGAAGATTAATAAGAGATTATTGACATATGGATGCCATGCAGTGATCGTCGTTGACCTCATTTATGGTTCTTCTCGTGCTGATTTTGTTTTTTTACTGGAAGTAAAACATAATCAAGTAAGTGAAGTGCTGCACAGACATTCTTGTCAGTTGTGTTTCTCCGGTGTGTGCCATGCATGATCTTTCTAGTCAAACCTAGTGGCTTCTGAAAAGAGCTGTTATTATTATTATTATTATTATTATTATTATTATTAATGCTAAGAGTCGTATGGGAAGTGAGGTGCAAAGAAATAACGACGACGAATATGGGTGTAACTTCTCTATCGGTCATAGAAGAACTGGCGGAGGACCATGCAAAATGGAGATCTGTTGTGCAGTACTTGGGGCTGGATTATTCAAGGATAAAAGA
This sequence comes from Achatina immaculata, assembly GCA_009760885.1. Taxonomy (NCBI): domain Eukaryota; kingdom Metazoa; phylum Mollusca; class Gastropoda; order Stylommatophora; family Achatinidae; genus Lissachatina; species Lissachatina immaculata. The sequence continues at coordinate 18,505,586 of CM019698.1, forward strand.
AATCAAGATCGACCTGGAAGAGATGCAAAAAAAAAAAAAAAGGAAGACGATAAACTAGACCATACAGCATAAAGTTTTATGTTGGAGGCGGTCCCAGGGTTTCGAAAGTGTTCCGTTCCTAATTCTGATCGTAAGTCGAATTTGTACGTAAATCGGAACAGTTAGGGACGGCTTGTATCTAACACCAGTTTAGTTAAATGTTTGTCCTAGTGTACAGTATTTAATATACCTTTCTATGCATGGAAAACATTAAAGAAACCAGGGGACCTTTGTAGGCGCGCAGTGTTTTGGTGAGCGCAGAAAAGTAGCAGCAGTTTGTTATTACAAAACAGTACGTAATCAGGCTTTTTAATAGGTTTTAAGGGAGTCGTTTGTATCTACGAGCTGTACGCATGTCGGACGTTCGTAACTCTGGGACCAACTTACTGTAGCCCACTTTGTGATCAAAGAAAAGTTAAATATGGCTAACATTGCTCAGAACGACGGTGGCTGGTAGCCCCAGTAGCTTGGCATTTTCCACAAACATCTGTCCTTTGCCTTTTTTCCGCTCTTGCCCAAGTGAGCCTTTTATTGTTGTTCTTCTCCATGTCTCTTTTGGTCTACCCTTACTTCTGTTCCCCTGTGGTGTCCATCTTAGTGCTATTTTTGGTAGTGAGTTGTCAGTCATTCGGAGCACATGTCCCAACCATCGCCAGTGTCTTTCCTCAATAATTGTTGTCAGTGGCTTCATCTGCATTTCTGCCAAGAAGATATTATTTCTTATGGCGTTTGGCCAAAATATTTTTCTAATTCTTCGTAAACATTTAGTCTGGAAAGAATACAACTTGTTTTCTATGGTTTTGGTGATTTTTCCAGCATTCACTTCCACAGAGTAGTTTTATCACAGTCATCACAAAACGGGGTAATACTCCCATGCAAGCTGCAGTGTCAGACTTCCGAGTAGACTTCACTTCGACAAGGACAGTGTAGATCACTAGGCTGTAGTGACACAGAGGGTGTTTCCGAGGGTACAGAAAGAAGGAGAGCAGAGGTCTTGGCCCGGTTCTGTTTGCCCATTTTTGTCCACCATCAGACCAGTGATTCTTAAAGTACGCTGCACTGCCTCCTTCCCCGAAATGTTACAGAGATCAGTATGGCTGAGGGCGGTGAAGGAAAAGGGTGCTGCAAGTGATATTAGAACCAACAGAAGTGGGGAAAAAGTTTTAAGGGGCACTATGGAGTTGTTGCTGTTTTGAGAAGAAGCAAACTGAAACACCCAGTGACAATGGGAGAAATAGAGAGACAAAAAGAAAGGGGAAGAAATGAAATAAGATACTTGAAAGACTAAAAGAGGGGCATGGAGCATTGTCCTACACACATCTTACAAGAAGGGCAGAGTGGTGAATGGTTGTGGAAATTAGTGACGAAGAACCCCTGATTGGCATGGACCAGAGAGAGAGAGAGAGAGAGAGAGAGAGAGAGAGAGAGAGAGAAATGTTGCCTGGGAGACAAGGGGTGGCAATCAGAAAACGTTAGAGAACCTCTGATGTAGGTCGTTATCGATGTCTTATTCCTGTATTTTCTCTTATTCCGGCAGGGAGTTAGCTGGACCCCTTCAAAGATGATATGGCGTATGGGTAGAGAAATCAACGACAAGAGCTCCATCTACTACTGGGCTTACGTCAACAAAATCCCCGTGTTCTGTCCTGCCCTCACAGATGGCGCTCTAGGGGATGTCATGTACTACCACAGACATGCGCAACATGGCAACTGTATTAAGCTGGATATTATCGAAGACCTTCAGCTAATAAACGATATGGCGGTGTTTTCTGTAAATACAGGTACTGTATATTTGGTCGGTGTTCATACATCTTACATCCTTCCCGTGCAGTTAAACGTCACATAGGGCCCGCATGGTAGTTCACCAAGTTTTAACTGTCTTCGGCGAGTTTTTCAACCTCATCAAGGGATGTTATGCCCACTAAACTGGCTTCTCTTAACAATGTCCTCTAGAGTTTCACGTGGTTGACCTTTTTTTCTTCGGCCTGTTGTGTTCCACTTGATAGCTGATTGTTTCTTCTCATCACGTGACCGATATATATCCATCTCCTTTTTTTCTGATCACCAAAGAGGCAGGTTGTTGTTCGCTCATCTGCCTTATCTCTGCGTTGTTCTTGAATTCGTTCCACTTTATACCAATTATTTTCCTCAAGCAGTTGTTGATATTGCATTATTATTATATTAAATGAGGGTTGATACTACATCTGAAGCGAATAATCTTAACTTGGTTTTTGTGCTTATAATTTTTGAGTGCCATATGTTCTCAAGATTCTTGAAGGTCAGTGCTGCTTTTGCAATTCTAATTCTAACTTCCTTTCTGGTGTCACCATCCTGGTCTATGTAGCTGCGGAGGTATGCAGATTGGTTTACTTCTTCAACAGTTGTATAAGTTCCTTCTATATACATTTTTTTTCTTCTTGGTCAATAGGAAGGAAACATTTGGTCGGTGTTGCAGTTTAGTTTCATATTGTAAATGCAGGAGCGGGGACTTTGTTTATTTGTAGTAAATGTGACCTCGACTTTTTCTTCTTCTTCCTCGTTTTCTTTCTCTGATGATCAACTCAGTTTCAGATATGAACTTTACTGTGATAGTCTTCCTTGACTTTATGGGAGCTTGCCAGATGGTGAGATGACTGACGAAAATAACAATGACAAGCGATACGGCTCCCAGTATTATACATGGGACGGGTCCCGGGTTCGACATCTCACAGTCGAATTACATACCGCAGAGCAAATGCCACTTGTCAAAGGTCAAATGAAAAGTCTTATTTAATCAGGAAAAAAAAAGAATGATGTATAAAATTCCTTGAAGATGGACGGAAATATCGATTCATACATCTCAAACACGGAACACACAAATATCGCTGACAACAGCAACACCATCAAGCGAGTTCCGCCATAACATTGGAGGCATTTGTCTCCTACTTGTCCATCAACTCCACCGCGTGACAAAAACAAGACTTCTCTCATTCGATGTTGAACAAAGACTGTCAGATCTCCCTCAGACCAAAATATCGCCCTACACGGTCTTCCAACAATTCTCAAGCTTTGACAAACGCTCACAACATGTGATCTTGCCAAAGCTCTGCTTGGATAACTCAAAAGAAATTAGCCCCAACATTTCAACCATTAGAAACAACAACCAGGGCAACAAACTCTGCAGAGCCATATTCTGTTAAATTTCAAGAGCAGTTAGATTGCCAAATAAGTTTTTCTAAAGAGAAATCGATATGAGCCACAGTAGAGACCTGTGTGTATCATGTTGGTAGGACTCTCATGTGCAGTCATGCGCCGACATACGGCCGATACAGTTACGGCCTTTCATACTTGGCCGAGCTTATGGGGACAATGACCTTGACCCCTATGCCAATAACATTACGACTGCACATGTCCCGTGGCCCTTGACCCCATGCCAATGATTTTTAAGGGCATGCATCTTTCCCATCGCAGCTTATGCCTGTGAGACCTGGATAACTTTAACAAAACCACTAAAGAAGTCGTGGAAAGGAACAGACAGAGCTACAAAAGTTATTTTTCTTAATTATGTTGGTTTTTTTTTTTTCAAAATTCCCCCTCTATATACTTAAGCCAACCCTTCTTTCTTTCCTCTTAATTAATCGCCATATATGTTACTGTTCAAGTAAGAGCTAGATACAAATGTTCCTTAGATATGTGTAGTAGTTTACGAGCGGGGAAGACATACGTATATGGCTCCTGACTGTATGGTTTAATACAAACGACAACCGATTTGATTCGAGACACGGAAGATCGAGCGAGATTGAGAGAGAGATGAGCGCCTACGCCCATGGACATGGCACTGTGTAAGCTTACTGTATGGGTTCTTGTCATTTACCCAAAGATGGACTGTGAGTGATAGAACCAAAATGGGTAAAAGTGATGTGACGGAGAACACCTACATTTCACTTCTCATATCTGCATAATAAGATAGATAGACAGACATACAGACAGATAGGCGGATAGATCATTTTTTCATAGCATGAAAATTGGTAGTTTTTCTAAAAGTTAAAAGTATAACTTTTCTTAATAAAAGGACAAACAAATGTTGTCATTCACACGCACACACACACACACACATCTAAAATGTAACTTTAAAAGGTGGGAAAAAAGAAAGAAAAATTTGCCGAACTTGGGGCTCGAACCCATGACAATGAGGTTAAGAGAATCGTGTTATATCGACTGAGCTAGCCGTGCTCATATAACTTTGTAGTATAAAATCTTTTCCGACCAGTGGTCGGTGCTCATGCGCAGCTGTCCGTGGTGTGTCTATTCGCACTCGATTTTGTTGTCCCAATAATCACTCTCTTCCTACTTACGGCCGTCACAGTTACGTCCCTTCCTACTTACTGCCGTCATAGTTACGGTCCTTCCTACTTACTGCCGTCACAGTTACGTCCCTTCCTACTTACTGCCGTCATAGTTACGGTCCTTCCTACTTACTGCCGTCACAGTTACGGTCCTTCCTACTTACTGCCGTCATAGTTACGGTCCCTCCTAATTACTGCCTTCACAGTTACGGCCCTTCCTACTTACGGCCGAGACTGCATCGGACTGTTTTGTTATTCGTTTAGCAATTAATTCACAAACATTTTCTGTTCTACGTAAAAGTGCACATTCACTACAAGGCAGTATAACACGATCATCAATCACGCGTTTTTATCATTTAGTGAACAGGAGAGAAAAAACTGGCGTAGGTTTATATGCGTGTATGTACATGCGTTACTGAAAACTTATTACAGTCCAATACTTTATTCAGTGCGTTGTGCTTTATATTTGTGCGTGTGTTGTGATTCATATTTTATGACTGTGTTGTGCTTCATATTTGTGTTTGTGTGTGTTTGTGTGTGTGTGTGTGTTGTGATTCATATTTTGTGATCAATTTCCACACATCTGCTGTGCTAAGCTGCATTCTGTTAGTACTTTAAAGTGATGACAAACATATCTATTCATCTTGTAATATGCTATAGTAGTGAACTTTACTTACTTCAATACGACCAACGTACGACTAAATCGACTTATGGACGAACCCCCCCCCCCCATCTCCCCTCCATCTCACTCAGTGTATGACTGTATTTAACAATTATTGGTGGGCGAGCAGTAGGAAGTAAATGTTCCATATCACTGATAGCAGCAATGTGGCTATAACTCATTTATCAGAAAACACCTTTACATTGTTATAAAACCAATGTAAATAAAATAATCTTTTCTTTTTTTAGCAGAAATCATCCGTATATCAATATCAGTAGCTATGTAGACACAAGTCATTTATAATAAAACACATCTATATCATCATCATCATCATCATCATCATCACTGTAGCATTAACTCTTTTACTCTAAACCAGCATTGGCAGTGTTGGTAGATATTATACACTTACATGAGTCAGTCTCCATGGCGATATTTAGACAAAACGTAAAGAAAATTAAATGTAGGACACTTCTAGCCTACCCAGACTATAATGTATAAACTAGGAAAAAATAGGAACAGCTTTATTACTTAACGACTACAAAGTGGTAACGTTTCGGTGTGAGCCTTAATCATACAAAAACATACAGGACGAAGAAAAAGAGAGAGCAGATAAAGAATAGATTCACATGAATACTAATAAAAAAGAAATTAAATAGAGTACTTAGCTGTAGATTGTAAGATGTGGGGTGTGTGTCAGGAATAGATTTAGTAGAACGTGGAGAGTGTTTAAATGGAGACAGACCTGTGATATGTGGTCGGTGCGATGTAACTGGGGGTGGTGAATGGGGAACCGTGGAGGGGAGGGAGAGTGATACAATGTTGACCTAGCCAGGAGAAGGTGAAATAGATGATTAGGGAAGAGGGGTTGAAAAGTGGTGCTGTGAGGAGGTTTTGAACTATATGTGACAAGTAAGAATGGGGTGGAGCTTAGTGGAGAGGTATTATGATGATTGAAGAGAATGTTAAGTGTAGCTGAATAGCGAATTTAACCCGTGTGGCTCCAGCGTCCCATAATTTTGAATGCAGCTGTTCTCAAGCGCCAGGCGGCTTGTGTCATCTGTGTGACATTGCTTGATATGTTACCAAAAAATCAGATTTGCCTCTGTGGTTGGGGGTATTGAAATGATTTGAGACTGGTTTCGAAGCATGCTGGGTGATGTGGTAAAGATGTTTTTGCATGCGGTCCCCTAATCTGAGGCCAGTCTCACCAATATACGTTATCCTGCATCTTTTGCAAACGATAACATATATCACATTACGGGACTCGCATGTGAATCCCTCATGAAGAGTGAGGATAGTTTTGGGAAAGGTGATCGTTTTCGTTTCCCAGACTACCGGGAAGTAACACAGCGGGGGCGGTTACATTTTCTGGTACCAACATATGTAAGGCTCTGCTTCAAGTAGCTGTGGACAAGGATGTCCTTAAGGTTTGGCTCACGTTTGTATGCCAGCAGGGGTGGATCAGAGAAAATGTCACGAGTGTCGGGGTCGAGTTCGATTAGCGGCAGATGACGATAAAGAATTTTCTTAACCATCTGACCACGCGGGTGGAAAGGCAGTACTAACTTAACTCTGTCAGATGGAGTAACAGGCTTTTTCCTGAATACTTCTTTGCGTCTCACTAGTTGGATACGGTTGAAGGCTTAATGAAGGACATCTTCTGGGTAGTGGCGATGACGGAAAAATTCTAATAACTTGTTGGACTGATCTATAAAGTCCAAATTATCTTGACATATGCGGCGAAGACGAAGGAGTTGGGAGTATGGGATGGAGCTCTTACAGGCTTCAGGATGGGAGGAGGTGTAAAGCAAACAGGTGTGGCTGTTGGTGGGCTTGTAAAATACAGAGGTGACAAGCCTGTTTGTGCCAATGGACATTTTAATGTCTAAAAAGTTGACAGACTTGTCAGAAATTTCATAAGTGAATTTTATGTTATTGCTGAGTGAATTGGCGAATTCATTAAAAATTTTTAGCTCTTCTTATACCAAACTGGTGACTCCAATGCCATCATCGATGTACCTTTTATAGAATTCTGGAAGTCTGCCAGCGTAGGTTTCCCATAATTTGACTTCCAGATAGCCTATAAATAAAATGGGACCCATTTTCGTTCCCACACCACTGACTTGCTCGAAGTATTTGCTGTTGAATTCGAAAGAATTTAGGTTTAGTACTAGCTGTGTAAGTCTGATTATGGTGTCAGTGTTAATGGTGGGGTGAGGGTCTTTGTCGAGAAAATAACGGAGTGCTAAAAGTCCATCCTCATGGGGGATAGAAGTGTATAGGGAGCAGACATCAAGGAGAAAGATGTGATAGGTGTGGTGTTGAGAGAGTGTGATCGTATCAAAAGTTGTTAAGGCGTGATTGGTATCTTTCAAAAAGGAGGGTAGTTGTGTACTAGCAGCTGGAAAATGCTGTCCAAAAAGTCAGAAATGTGCTCAGTGGGGCATGAACACGCTGATACAATGGGACGTCTAGGGTTACCTGGTTTGTGGATTTTAGGAAGAAGATAGAAGGTAGATGTGCCTAAACAGCTGTTCTTAACATGATCCACCCCTACTGGTATACAAACGTGAGCCAAACCTTAAGGACATCCTTGTTCACAGCCACTTGAAGCACATATGTTGGCATCAGAAAATGTAACCGCCCCCGCTGCGTTACCTGCCCGGTAGTCTGGGAAACGAAAACGATCACCTTTCCCAAAACTATCCTCACTCTTCATGAGGGATTCACATGCGAGTCCTGTAATGTGATATATGTTATCGTTTGCAAAAAGATGCAGGATAACGTATATTGGTAAGACATGCCTCGGATTAGGGGACCGCATGCAAAAACATCTGTACGACATCGCCCAGCCGCTTCGAAACCAGTCTCAAATCATTTCAATACCCCCAACCACAGAGGCAAATCTGATTTTCTGGTAACATATCAAGCAATGTCACGCAGATGACACAAGCCGCCTGGCGCTTGAGAACAGCTGCATTCAAAATTATGGGACGCTGGAGCCACACGGGTTAAATTCGCTATTCAGCTACACTTAACATTCTCTTCAATCATCATAATACCTCTCCACTAAGCTCCACCCCCTTCTTACTTGTCACATATAGTTCAAAACCTCCTCACAGCACCACTTTTCAACTCCTCTTCCCTAATCATCTATTTCACCTTCTCCTGGCTAGGTCAACATTGTATCACTCTCCCTCCCCTCCACGGTTCCCCATTCACCACCCCCAGTTACATCCCACCGACCACATATCACAGGTCTGTCTCCATTTAAACAGTCTCCACGTTCTACTAAATCCATTTCTGACACACACCACACATCTTACAATTTACAGCTAAGTACTCTATTTAATTTCTTTTTTATTAGTATTCATGTGAATCTATACTTTATCTCCTCTTTCTTTTTCTTCGTCCTGTATGTTTTTGTATGATTAAGGCTCACGCTGAAACGTCACAACTTTGTAGTAATAAAGTTGTTCCTACTTTTGTCCTAGTTAATACATTCTGGTATCACAGCTTTACTGCAGTGGCTCGATGTATAGTTGTATACTTATACACTAATTTTTGTGTGCAGCCAGACTATATGGTAACTTCCTTTCAGTTTCTCCTTCTGGCAAATTTCTCATCAAAATTTGTTCTGGTTGAGCGTGGATATTAATTCAAGAGTGAAAGAGTTGACCCACCACCGTAAACTGCTGTACTGTCTTCACCAGGAGTGTTAATCCTCGGTGCCGGTTTGGTGAAGCACCACATTCTGAACGCTAACTGTGCAAGGCAAGGCAGCGACTACGCTGTCTACATCAACACATCGGCAGACTACGACGGCAGTGATGCCGGGGCAAGTCCTGACGAGGCTGTGTCGTGGGGGAAAATCAAAGATCAATGTAAACCTGTGAAGGTAGGTACCACCTTTTGCCAGTACTTTTAAAAAAAAACTCTGTTCTATTGTCTATAGTAGGAGTGGTCAAACCACGGCTTCCGGGCAGTATGCGGCTCCTTGATATATAACGCGCTGCTCGCGGAAATATATTGGCTGACCTCCTTTTTACATCACAATTAATATATTTTTTTAAGTTCAAGCTATATAAATATTTATCGAGCATAAACTGAGAGTCCACTGGATTAAAACATAGGTTTAGTGTTCTTGGTAAGTGTAATGAAGAATCTAAATGCTGATTTAATGCTAGATGTGAGTCAAGGATTTGAGAATTTTTGGATTAAGCAAAGACTACACAGGAATTGTGTCAGTGCTGTGCTTAACTTTCATTCATTCATTCATTCTGAGTCCATCTGCGGCGAGGTCATCCCTTTTCTCTTTTGCCAGGCACTATACCTTCTACTATCAACCTCTCCAAGCTGTTGTGTCTCTTGATGTGGCCAAAGTATCTCAGCTTTCTAGTTTTTATGGTGTTAACAAGCCAGTTTTCTGTGACACCTTGTCCCATCAATATATTTCCATACTTTCTCCCATTGCTCTGTTTATCACATGCTCCCATGTTGGCAGCACTAACACCGAATATATATTGATACATGCATGCACCTCTTGATATTTATGTAGAACTTTTGTATCAGAATGTTCACCTAGTGATAAAAACACCCATGTCTTGTAGCTCTCAGACATATGTGGTTCTATGTTTAAGCAAGTTTGGCCACCCCTGGTTGATGGAACTGGTTCTCAAAATAAACAGTACTGTTCCTCTCAGGGGCTTTGGGGGAGATCCAAGCCCATGGTTAGGAAAAAAAAAGTGGCAGGTAGAGAACATCAGAACCAGTTAAGTCACCAAGGATTTTGGGTATGCAGATGTGCTTCAAGAGGCAAAAGGGGCAATAACTCAAAATATTTCAGGGCCACTTGTCTATAGTCTTAACAGGGAGCAGGCGTCCATTTCTACTATTTATGTGTAGGAAATTTACTTCTTCAGATGTTATCTATCTTTGGTTTCTTTTTTCTAACATTGCACAGCAAAGCATGGAGGATTTAAAATCATAAAAATGACTAATAATTTAAATATAGAAATTATTGATTGAGTGATATTAATACCACATTGTTTATATATAAAGCTTATTCCTACAATCTGTACCAGTAAAGTGTGCATTTTCTTAAGCTGTGTATCCATTTCTTCTTTCTGATTTTGGCTTTCATGGAGAAGTACTCCTTGTTGCCGTGGCCTGATTATATTAATGGCTTCCCTGTATAGATCTCCACAGTGTAGAAAACTAGAAAGATAATCTTCAAATTTTATCCAATGAGAATTATTCCTCTGTCGTGTTGCCAGGTTTTTGCTGATGCCACTATAGTCTTTCCAATTTTGGTTGGTGAAACATTTGCAAAGAGGCAGCAAGAGATCAGGGCGTTCAACAGTCAACAACAGGACCTCTGACTTACAACTTTGGCCCCACGTGATAGTATGTGAAATTTAATATTCACATATTGGAACATGTATGAAAGTCTGTCTGATCTTAGATGGAATTTCTGTATGTAGAAAGTGTGTAATCTGTATATGGCAGCCCGTGTATGCTAAATATACATATTAATGTAATGTTTATTAATGTAAATTGCATGTTAATGTAATGTATTTTATATATCAATGATATAATAACTTATGCAGTAACATCCTTGGCTACAGATTGTTCCCAAGCTGAATTCAGTGTGCTGGCTCCTAGAGAGAATTATGAAGAATGAAAGCTTGTTGAATTAGAACCTGCTAACAACTTGTGCTTAATGCAATAAACTTTAGATAATTTATTGCCAATGCCTCTAGTACAGTCACACAATGTCCCCGGGGAAGTTTTGAAGCGGGTTTGTGGAAGTTGCAGAGCCTCTTTTTGTTGGCTGATTCTGTCAAAATTTGACTGGTGCAATCAGTCATAGCATGTTTATAGTTCAAATCTGTTCTAAACAGTAAAGATAACCATGGTATGTCCTGGAAGTAAGGGAATTCTCGGACCAGCAATTTGTTGTAAAATACGTCTTACACACATGCAAACACAAGCATACATCCACATGCAAGTAAGGCCTATATGTAGCACTGTTTTGCCAGTTTACTTTATGAGAAAATACTGGATCATTTCCTAAATTTCCCCTGTATTTTTCTATATATCTTTACTGTCTGAATGTCGGGAAAATTGTTTCAATAAATGTTGATTTTAAAATTTTAAGAAGATTTGACAAGTTATAAAAAGAAATACCTGCAGCAATAACTCTTTGGTAATGACAAAATAGGTGAAAACTGATAGTGCTGGAAGAATCAATATGAATTTATACATTTTTGTATACACAAAAAGAAGGGAGGGGGGACTGAATATTTTATAGAAGCTATGAACTTCAAAGTATGAAAATCTTATGGATGTTCCTTATACATCCATCCAAAGCAATATCATTACGGTGAACAAATATACAAGCAAGAGGTGGAGAGAGGAAATTTCAGAGATATTAAATATCCCATTATATGAAGCAAATTGCTGAGCTCTGTCAAGACATCTATTTGTCTCCTCAACACAGAAAGGTACACGAGGAAGGAGACAAGACAAGACGAGCACAAACACACGTTTCACACAATCATCACAGCATCTTTTTTATAAAAAAGAAATTTCTTGAAACATATAGCAGCGGCCAGGCGTGATACTGACCACATCAGACTTTCATGTGCCGAAGGTCATGGGAAATACGGGCCTAACAACGTATCCCTAATATGCCTAAATGGCATGGAAACAGGAATTTATAACATATAGCAGCAACATACATTTCAAACCGCGGCACACAGAATATCTGGAATTCCAAGACAAGGCAACAGAAACAGTATAGCTACATACAGCATGCAATGTAACATAATCCACGCAGAGAAATTAATTGCCAAGTTACACATACACGTATATGAAATATTTAAGAATACAAATGTAATTTATGTATCATAATGCATTTTCCACAACTTTTTCCAGCCCTTTTTTTTAAAGAAGTATTATAGAACCCAGTTTATCCCACTGTGTCATTTATATTCTTGTTTGGCTGTTATCTGTCTTGTCTTCCCTACATTCTATTTGTATGTGCAATCTGTAAAAAAAAAAAGAAGAAATATTTTTTATTTAAAATGCACCTTGAAACAATAAATATTCTCCATATAATTATAATCAGAATAATTCTGATCCACATAATTCTGATCAGGCATTTTATCAAGATGTCAATCTCTCTGTTAACACTGGATTCCAATGTCTGGACTGGTTTTATGTAAGCAAAAGTGTGACACACTGGGCTGTGACGAGTTCAGATATGTGAATTCATGTGGAAAACTTCCATCATGGGACACGGTTGCAAAACTATTTTTAGGCCCCCCTACCCTTTTTGGCAGCCTGGTTGGCTGAGTAAAGGCATTTGGTCTGCTAATCCAGTGATACCTTGTTCAAATCTCAGCAGTGGGGATTTTTTTCTGGTACCACAATAAAAAGGCCTTTGGCTCAACCCAGCCTCTAAAAATGGGTACTAGAGAAATCTGGGAAGGTAAATGCAGCCGGGTGTGATACTGACCACATCCCACTTTCATGTGCTGATGGTCATACTGGCCTAATGCCATATCCCTCATGTGTTGATGGTCATACTGACCTAACGCCATATCCTTCATGTGCTGATGGTCATACTGGCCTAATGCCATATCCCTCATATGCTGATGGTCATACTGGCCTAATGCCATATCCCTCGTATGCCTTCATGGCACGGAACAGGGATTTTATATTTTTACGGAGAGATAATGAATGAAGAACATAAACACCTGCAGGGAGAAAATGTGACACTGGTGAATAGGACAAGACCCTATAAACACCAATATGTTGCTAGAGAAGAAGAGAAGGTGGCGATAGGGAGGTGTAGCTAGGAGAAAGAAAGCAGAGTAAAAAAAAGAGGGGGGGGGGGAGAGTGGAAAACTAAAGAAGTTACAGAAAGCTGAAGACATTGTTAATTCCAGCTGGGTGGAGACAGCCAGTCTGGAAAATAAGGCGCTGTTCTAGGACCCTCCGAGATCTTACATCAGCAGAACAAGAGCAGATCGCACTAACAGAAATGCCCTGTTTACCCCTGTGGTTGCTAAGGCAAAAATGTTTAGCCACAGGTGTCTAGGCCCTCAGTTTTTGGAGTGTGGGAGTTGTGTTATGGTCAGAAAAATGGCTCTCATGATAAAATGAGCAAGATGGTAAAAGCAGTGATAGTCGCTTCTAGAAGATGTGCTCTTGTGAAGGTTCACTACTCTTTTTATCACTACTCTTTAGGCCTAAATGTGCTGGTAAATGATTTCTTTAAATTAAAGGGAAATAATATTATTTTTGCAAGCCTGGAATGGTTACAGCCCTTTAAATAAATATTTGTATAAAATGGTACCTGATTGGATACTCTTGTAGATATGGACGTCTGTCCAGAGAGGGCACAGAAATGGAGCAAGCGGACATACCGATCACCTATAACCAGAAGAAAAACATGACTAAAAATGTACAAGAAGTCACACACATCACCACATGATGACTATCTTATGTTAAACAAAAATGAACACGTCATCATCATTTTCCTTCTCAAAACAGGACACGGTTGACTCTAATGTCACATGTATGCAAAGTAAGGTTGGCAAGTCTCCTCATTGTACATGTGCCCAGAAGCCCCAACCTGTGAAACATGTCCTCCAGAACTGCACCAACTGACGCTGAGAAGCGGTTACAGGTCCTATGAAACTATCCAAGAAGTTAAGCTCTATAGCTCTATACATCTTACACCCTTCCCGTGCCGTTAAATGTCACACAGGGCTCTCATGGTAGTTCGCCAAGTTTTCTTGTTTTCGGCGAGCTTTTCAATCTCATCAAGGGATGTTATGCCCACTAATTTGGCCTCTGTGGTTCTGTACAGGAACTACAACCCCCCCCCCCCCCCAAAAAAAAAAAACAATCAAATTTACCCCAAAAAAAACAGAATGCAGATATAGACACTACAAGCATACAAAGATGAAGGACAACACTTTTGTAACTGAGCAGGTAGACAATATGGTTACATCGGTAGCTGTGGTGATGCATCAGCTCTGTAACTTTGTGCTCATACTTCTTTGTGATTCCCTACCCCCAACCACACCCTCCCCCACCCTCTGTGAGACTGAGGTGGTGTAGTAGTCAGTACATTTTTGCCAATCAGAAAGTCCCTGGTTCAATTAGCACTTGGAATATTTTTTTTTCCTGACAGACTTACACTGGGGTCAACCCGCCTTTTAAAAAAAATGGGTACCTGGGGTTTCCTTAGAAAAACAAAGGCAGCAAGGACAGGTGCCAGCATCCCTACCTCAAATGCTGTAGTGGCCTAGAAATGTGAAGGCACTAGCACTCCACACCGCTCCTGCATGCAGGTGCCACAGGACAAAGATTAGAAGACTAAAAGATCCACAATACATAGTGGCTCAAGCAGCACTTCTCAAATTCCTGGTGCCAAGGATTATAGTGGAAGCCTCTGATAAGCCACTACAGATTAATGATCAATATACATGATAATGATGGTATTCATACAACTTCTGATCCAGAAATGTAAATGAAAGTTCATATACATTTTGAAATTCTTTAGAACTGTATCCTAGATTAATGGATTATCAATGTACTTTCATGAAATATTATCTTTGATTTGACTCAAGTTACTGGTAGCTGATATGAAGCTAAGGATGTTATGATGCTGTACTATGTGGATTATGATGGCTTTCATATATTCTTGGAGAGAATTCAAGTTGTTAGCAGCTGATATCAGTCATGTCCACATGCTAAGTGATTCAATGAGTATGATCTGTAAGGTTGAGGCAGTTTCTGTATGCAGGCAAGTGGCTTGAGTCAAATCACCTTCATCTATGTCCCTGGGCACATGGGCATCATCCAGGGAAATGAGAGAGCTGATAGGTTGCCCTGGCTTTGCTATTATCACAGATGATCACTGGATCGACCCGATACTGTAAACGCTCTTTGAGAGATAGGCAGCGGAGAGCTTTGAGAGCAGTGAATCCACATTGTTGTTTAAACTGAGAGAGCTGATAGGTTGCCCTGGCTTTGCTATTATCACAGATGATCACTGGATCGGCCCGATACTGTAAACGCTCTTTGAGAGATAGGCAGCGGAGAGCTTTGAGAGCAGTGAATCCACATTGTTGTTTAAACTGAGAGAGCTGATAGGTTGCCCTGGCTTTGCTATTATCACAGATGATCACTGGATCGACCCGATACTGTAAACGCTCTTTGAGAGATAGGCAGCGGAGAGCTTTGAGAGCAGTGAATCCACATTGTTGTTTAAACTGAGAGAGCTGATAGGTTGCCCTGGCTTTGCTATTATCACAGATGATCACTGGATCGACCCAATACTGTAAACGCTCTTTGAGAGATAGGCAGCGGAGAGCTTTGAGAGCAGTGAATCCACATTGTTGTTTAAACTGAGAGAGCTGATAGGTTGCCCTGGCTTTGCTATTATCACAGATGATCACTGGATCGACCCAATACTGTAAACGCTCTTTGAGAGATAGGCAGCGGAGAGCTTTGAGAGCAGTGAATCCACATTGTTGTTTAAACTGAGAGAGCTGATAGGTTGCCCTGGCTTTGCTATTATCACAGATGATCACTGGATCGACCCAATACTGTAAACGCTCTTGAGAGATAGGCAGCGGAGAGCTTTGAGAGCAGTGAATCCACATTGTTGTTTAAACTGAGAGAGCTGATAGGTTGCCCTGGCTTTGCTATTATCACAGATGATCACTGGATCGACCCAATACTGTAAACGCTCTTTGAGAGATAGGCAGCGGAGAGCTTTGAGAGCAGTGAATCCACATTGTTGTTTAAACTGAGAGAGCTGATAGGTTGCCCTGGCTTTGCTATTATCACAGATGATCACTGGATCGACCCAATACTGTAAACGCTCTTTGAGAGATAGGCAGCGGAGAGCTTTGAGAGCAGTGAATCCACATTGTTGTTTAAACTGAGAGAGCTGATAGGTTGCCCTGGCTTTGCTATTATCACAGATGATCACTGGATTGACCCAATACTGTAAACGCTCTTTGAGAGATAGGCAGCGGAGAGCTTTGAGAGCAGTGAATCCACATTGTTGTTTAAACTGAGAGAGCTGATAGGTTGCCCTGGCTTTGCTATTATCACAGATGATCACTGGATCGACCCAGTACTGTAAACGCTCTTTGAGAGATAGGCAGCGGAGAGCTTTGAGAGCAGTGAATCCACATTGTTGTTTAAACTGAGAGAGCTGGGAATACAGACTGGCACGGCCAGGGATGTTAGGGATAATGGGCATGTGAGAGGTCTTGTCAACCAACACAGAATGGGTGCTATCAGCTGTACGATGCTGATGCATACACTGGGGGGGGGGGATCTGTGGTCATGTCCAGAGTGCAATGACGATGATCCAAACCATGATCAGAGAGAACATGATGAGACTTGTTGTTGCTCCCATCACAAAGAACAGTTATTTGACTCTTAGCCAAAGAACTGTTCTGAAATATGATGCAGCCTGGTTCTGCAGGAAGCTGTAACAGGGCTATCTTAACTGATTATAATTAGGTCCCCTCAACAACTTTAACATCCCAAACATGACAGTCATTACAACCCATACACCTACATGTCAAATGCATCTGGCGACAGACCCCACTGAGATACGAACATCTTAATTTATGCAGTCAACATTCGCCAACAACATTTTACATTATGAACTTTCCACATCATTTTTGTCCATATCCATATTCATGGATATTTTGCATGATGAGAACAGGAACAATTTTTGCACTTTTTGTTATGTGTATGCTCTTTATTATTCAGCAAAATGATGATAAAATCATCAAAACTTTTGGGGGATGTTTTTCCGGTTTATGTTACAGTTTTATACATAAATAAATAAATAATAATTTATAAATAAATAATAATTTTAGTTCCCTAGACTGGATTTTTTTGGTTTTGTTCTGTTGTTTCAGTTCTTATCAACAGTGGTTTGTTACTTGACAAGGCTGCTTGCTATTCCAGGCTGTAATATCACGCCTGTCTGTTAAGTGAGTGGAACATGGATACAAATTAGAACATTGTTTCCTGAAAATTCTAACCCCAAATCTCCCAAGAAGGAAGTGCAAAGTCTGAAGTTCCAAAATAAGATATTGTATACCTGTCATTAACATGGAAGTCTGGGGAAAAAAAAAACTGTATTGTCTGGTTAACTTCTTTCTTGAAGGAATTCTTGGAAGTTTACAACTTAAAAGTTTAAATGAACCAATGGCCAGAGTGGATCATTATCAAATAAGCTAGTGGTAAAAAGAATTACTTACCAAATAAGCAAGTGGTAGAAAGGATTATTTGCCAAATTAATCAATGACAGAGAGGATCACCAAATAAGCCAGTGACTAGAATGTATGACTTATTAAATAGCAAGAGTGGATTATTATCAATAAGAAAAGGGGCCAAATCTAATTCTGTCCACTTCAAATAAATGAGTAAAAAGTTGTGCAAACTGGCTACTTTCTTTTTTTTTTTTTTTAAACTTAAGATGAACCAATGGTTAGAGTGGCTCATTATAAAATAAGCCAAATAAATGACTAAATGATAAGGAAGAATAAATTATCAAATAAGGCAATAGTAAGAGAATAAATTACCAAATAAGCCATGGTAAGAAAGAATAACTTACCAAATAAGCTGATGGTAAGAAAGAATCAAGACCAATCTTTAGCAAAACTGGAACCCTATTAACATTAAGTAAAGACCAAAAGCAAAGATGGGCTGAACGCTTCCAAGAAATGCTTAATTGACCACACCCAAAAGAACTTATAAGCCTTGAAACCAACTTACCAATCCAACAACTAAATGTCAATCTAGATGAAATTACATTGCATGAAATTGAAACAGCAGTGAATTTAATGGCTAACAACAAAGCTGCTTGTGAAGATGAAATAACACCCAAAATGTTAAAAGCTATCAATTGTGAGACAACTACAAAGAATGTTTAATAAGATTTGGAAAGAAGAAAAGGTCCCTTCTAAATGGAAAAAAGGAGTCATTGTTAAAATACTAAAAAAAGGCAACCTTAGTGACTGTAACAATTGGACAAGAGTAACCATCAGTTGTGTCAAAAGTATTTTGCAAGGTCATTTTGAATAGACTTAAAGATATAGTGGATACTGCAATGAGAGAAGAACAAGGATTTCGAAAAGGGAGAAGCTGTCTCGACCAGATCTTTACTCTAAGAATAATACTTGAAGAACATATTGAAAAGCAGAAACCAGTAATTTGATAGCATACACAGAGATTCATTGTGGAGAATTTAAAGCCTATGTTGAATAACATCAAAAGTTATCAACATCATTAGAGATCTCTACAATGGATATGTTTGTGTAGTCAAGATAGAAGAAGGGATGAGTGAATGGTTCCAGATTGAAATAGGTGTGAAACAAGGATGTATATTATCTTCCTTGCCTTTTTGGAATTTCAATAGACTTTATAATGAAAAAATGCTGCATAGGTAATACAGGTATTGATTTGGTACATGGGATCCAACTAGAAGATCTTGATTTTACTGATGACAAAACTCTTATCAGTAATAGTATGAATTCCATGCAAGAAAAAAACAGATAGCCTGTCTTCACTGGCTAGTAAAATAGGATTTGAAATTAACAAGGATAAAACAAACATAATGAAACTTCCCATTAATCAAAATGGAAAAATAGATGTAAAAGCGACAGCTGTTGAAGAAGTCAGTCAATTTGCATGCCTTGGCAGCTACATAGTCCAAGATGGTGCCACCAGAAAGGAAGTTAGAATTAGAATTGCAAAAGCAGCATCGGTCTTCAAAAATCTTGAGAACATATGGCATTCAAAAGTTATAACCTCAAAAACCAAGTTAAGACTATTCAGTTCAAATGTAATATATACCCTCTTTTATGCATGCGAAAGCTGGAAAACAACTAAAGAAATAGACAAGAAATTAGACTCTTTTGATAATAAATGCCTAAGGAAAATACTCAGCATCAAGTGGAATGAATTTAAGAACAATGCAGGAATCGGGCAGATGAGCTAACAACAATCAGTCTTATGGATAATCAGGAAAAGGAGATGGACATATGTTGGTCACGTGATGAGAAAAAATTATCAGAGAATCCCTAAACAAGCTATCAGGTGGAACACAACAGGCTGAAGAAAAAGAGGTCGACATGTGAAACTCTAAAGAGGGCATTGTTAAGAGAGATCAAATTAATAGACATAAAATCCCTTGATGAGGTTGAAAAGCTCACTGAAAACAGGAAAAATTGGCGATTTACCTTGTGAGCCCTATGTTAAGTTTAACAGCACAGGAAGGATATAAGATATAAGAAGAAAGAATAACTTACCAAATAAGCCAATGGGTGATGTGGTTAGTGCACTGGTCTCTCATTACGAAGGTTGGGTGTTTGAATCCGGCTGGAGGCACCCCAGTCACACAGCTGTAGAAATGGGTACCCGACTTCTTCTGGAGTTGGGGAAGGAAAGGCGGCCAGGCCTGATACTGACCTTATCACCCTCTAGTGTGCTGACAGGTCAAGGAAAATATGGGCACTAACACCATGTCCCTATGTGCCTCCAAGACATGACAGGATTACCATTACCTTTACCTTTTTAAGAAAGAATAACTTACCAAATAAGCCAATGGTAAGAAAGAATCACTTGCTCAGTTGGTGGAAACTACACAATGCCTACAGTGTATAGAGAAATAAAGAATTAAGTGTTTTGATCACTTAATAAGATTGACACACTCACAGCCAGCAGCAAGACCTTCAACAAAAGAAGTACAGGATAAAGATCAAGAAGTAGACCCCAGAAAAGATAGGCAGATGAAAAAAATTGTCTATTTATAGCCATGTAATGATGGAATTTGAGAGAACAAATAGACAGTACAA
Organism: Achatina immaculata; assembly: GCA_009760885.1. Taxonomy (NCBI): domain Eukaryota; kingdom Metazoa; phylum Mollusca; class Gastropoda; order Stylommatophora; family Achatinidae; genus Lissachatina; species Lissachatina immaculata. Next base: position 18,525,520 of record CM019698.1, read on the forward strand.
ATACATAAGGATAATAAAGGCAGAAAAGAACCAACAAGAAAACAAAGTTGTTTACTAAGAGCTTACATATTTCCAGTGGTAATATGTGGATGTGAAACACGGACACTTAACAAATCACAAGAAAAGAAAATAACTGCATATTTCGAATGAAATGTTACAGAAGGTCACTTAGAATATCATGGATAGAATGAAAATCAAATAAAGAGATATTGATGGGATTAGGTGTTGCAGAAAACTGGCTCATTGACACCATCAGAATTAGAAAGCTGAGATACTTCGGCCACATGAAGAGACACAACAGCTTGGAGAGGTTGGTAGTAGCAGGCAGCACAAAGATATGCAAGATAAAATAAACAAGTTAACCCAGAATGCAAACAACATAGGACTAAAGATCAACGTAGGAAAGACAAAATTAATGAAGCAAAATGTCAACAACAGAAATGTACTCAGAGTAGATAGCAAGTTAGTGGAGGAGGTCAACGAATTTGTATACCTTGGCAGCAGAGTAGTAGAAAATGGAGACAGCACAGAGGACATCAACAGCAGACTTACTAGAGCAAACCAGGCTTTTGCAATGCTACAGAATATATGGAAATAAAAAAAACTAAGCATAAATATGAAAATCAGGATATTTAAGAGTAATGTTCTAAGTGTACTACTCTATGGAAGTGAATGCTGGAAAATCACCAAAACCATAGAAAACAAGTTGAATTCTTTCCAGACTAAATGTTTACGTAGAATTAAAAAAATATTTTGGCCAAACACCATAAGAAATAACATCTTATTGGCAGAAATGCAGATGAAACCACTGACAACAATTATTGAGGAAAGACGCTGGCGATGGTTGGGACATGTGCTCAGAATGACTGACAACTCACTACCAAAAATAGCACTAAGATGGACACCACAGGGGAACAGAAGTAAGGGTAGACCAAAAGAGACATGGAGAAGAACAACAGAAAGGATGTTGAGCAATAGAGGGCTCACCTGGGCAAGAGCAGAAAAAAAGGCAAAAGACAGGCATTTGTGGAAAACCCTTGCGGAAGCCCCATGTGCCCTGGGCACTTAAGGTTCAGAGAGAGAGAGAGAGAGAGAGTAGCAGGCAGAGTGCCAGGCAAAAGAGAAAAGGGACAGCTTCGCTGCAGATGAACTCAGGACATCACGGAAAGTCTGAATGTGTCACTGCAAGACGCCGGCCAACTTGAGCAAGACCATATTGCATTCAGGGAGGCTATTAGAAGGATAATGTTCTGGAAAGGATAAGTCACATGAATGATTGAATGAATGAGTAAGATATGAACAAAAAAGAAAATAAATAAACTGGGAGCCTGAGTAAATTCATTGATTAACTGATTGATCTTTACTTCAAAAGGGTTAAGAATTGAGCACGCAGGCCCGTCTTACATTCTGACCTTAGAGAAGTGCTTAGTGCACTAACACCTCTCTCTGTGAGGTCAGTGATTCCAGTACAGCTGGAGGTGCCCCAGATCACACAGCTGTAGAAATGGGTGTCTCCTTCTGATGCTGGGGAAGTAAAGGCTTCCAGGCATGATGCTGACCCCAGGCATGATGCTGACCCCAGACATGATGCTGACCCCAGGCATGATGATGACCCCAGACATGATGCTGACCCCAGGCATGATGCTGACCCCCAGGCATGATGCTGACCCCAGGCATGATGCTGACCCCAGACATGATGCTGACCCCAGGCATGATGATGACCCCAGACATGATGCTGACCCCAGGCATGATGCTGACCCCAGGCATGATGCTGACCCCAGACATGATGATGACCCCAGACGTGATGCTGACCCCCAGGCATGATGCTGATGACCCCAGGCATGATGCTGACCCCAGGCATGATGCTGATGACCCCAGGCATGATGCTGACCCCAGGCATGATGCTGACCCCAGGCATGATGCTGATGACCCCAGGCATGATGCTGACCCCAGACGTGATGCTGATGACCCCAGGCATGATGCTGACGACCCCAGGCATGATGCTGACCATATTACCCTCTATTGAGCTGTCAGGTCAAGAAAAATATGAGTGCTAACAACATCTGGTGCATTAGTGTGAATGTTAATGTGTAAACAACATCCCTCTCTCTCTCTCAATGTCCCCACTTGACAGGCATAGAACATCATGTCCTTCCACAACCCTCGATCCCTTGTGCATCTCAAGAGGCTTGTCACTGAGCATTTCCCATGCCAGGAAGCCAAACCATCAAACATCTTTTCTCTTTGTCTACCTCTGTCTCTTCTACCTTCGATCTTCCCTGTTGCCATGAGGTGCTCTGGCCCGCCTCTCCTCCAAACATGATCCGTAAATCTGGATAATCGTTTTCTGATCTTTGTTAGAATTTTCCTTGTTTCTTGTGACTATTCCAGAACTTCCTTGCTCAGATTTTCTCACTGTCCTTATTTCCTTCAGCATTCTTTTTAAGAACCACATTTCAGCTGATGCCAGCCCTCTTTGTATCTCTTTACTGATCATCCAGGCTTCACATTCATTGAACAGGGCTGGTTCAGTGTAACACTCCCTTTCTCTATCTTCTCATAGTGACTCCCCCTGAGAACACACTTATCTTAACAGTCTTTGTGAGACAGGAAACAGAGATCCGACTGCTTAAAAACTGACCTACTTCTGGTGTACAGAAACCTGTAGCAATCAACACTAGCTGTAATTGTTATTTTTGTAAAATGTAATGTTAAGATGGTGTATGGATGGAGATCGCCGACGGGGATGAGGAAAGTCTGGTGTTAAGTCAATGAATCCAGGCCTATGGGTCTTTACAACAATGGCTGTCAGAATGAAGTAAACAAAACAGAGCCAGCAGACTATAGTTGGCGGGGAATGGATATCATTGAAGCACTCATCGGATTCCCACTGAGAGGCCTACAGGAGAGCTGTTAGGGAGGAAAAGTTCTGCAAGGGACATGTAAACGAGTGAATGAATGAATCGCCTGCGTGAGTGGCCTCTTCCTCTGTTACCTACAAGTCTTAGTGTGAATGTTTTCTGTGATATACTGTCTAGTAGTAGCCGTGTAGCATGGCCAAGCCATTTGGCTTGCTGTTTCTGGATATAGTGTAATACTGGTGTTGCTCCAGCCTTTGCCCTGATGGTGTCATTTCTTATTTGGTCTCTTGTTGTCACGTTTAGTATTCTCCTTAAACATCTCATGTTTGTCACGATGATTTTTCTTTTTGTTCTTGGCTGTTAGTGTTTAATGGTGCAAATTGTCTTTCAAGACAATTCTTTAACATTTTTTAATGAAATATTTAAACAGATTCATCCATCAGTAAATGGGGAGTGACAATGTGCTTTGGAGTGAGTAAATCATTATGGTTTCATTCATTTGCATGTCCCCTGTGGAACTTTGCCTCCCTAACAGCACTCCTGTAGGGCTCTCGGTTGTGAGCAAGATGGCCTGCTGCTGATGCATCCATTTGCAGATTATCAATGATGTCTTGCAGCCATCTTCGCCTTGGTCTTCCTCTCTCTCTCTCTCTCTCTAGTTGATGATGCCATTTTCCTGCATATCTTTTCTAAAACATTATTCATAATTATTTCAGATGTTTTCTTTACTTCTCATACTGGCATATGAATGTTTTTTTTTTCCCTCAGCATATGTGACACATAAGAAGAGTATCCGTCCTTGAAGTCACTGTCAATTCAAACACTCCTACCATCACTCTGACAAAACATGGAACACCCACAAATGTCAGGGATATTATGCGAATACATCAGCGCATAAAACAGTTTATTACTGAGACGATGTATGAAACCAAATTCACACACAAAAATAACTGGCATGAAATCACACGAATGCACCCTTTAATTTACTAGGCCTGGGTTGTCACTTGAAAAAATCCAGGAAAACAAATGCAATTCATGAAATGCAATGGGCACCTACATTAAATACGCATTTCAATAATATGTGACCATACAAATTATATTCATGATGACATGCACACACTCACTATACAAATACATGCAAATATCGGCAAAGAGAACAGATCGAAGATTTTCTCATTACTTTCAAAAGCAAATATAAATGAAACTACCAGCTTCAAATGAAGCTTAAATGAGACACTTTTTATTTTATTATCACAAAGTTGTATACTTCCAATACGGTGGGCAATGACATTCAAATGATAAACACAGCTTATAATACACAAAAACATACCTTTATGTCTAACACACCTGCAGAGCAAATCAGATATAATAAACACTTGAGACTACACTCAGGCTGTATGACAGAGAAAATTATATTTACAGATGATGGGTAAGAAACCAGATTTACATAAAAGGTTATGATGCCAAAAATCCACACTGAACACATCCCACAGAAAACAACAGAAAGTCTTTCAAATTCTTTACCATCTATCACTAAGAAGTAGTCATTGACTGGAAAACACATGCAAGCTAAGTATCCTCTGTTGTATGCAACAATCAAACACAACATGTTTTATACTTGTTTATTTTACCTTCAATTTCTCACACAGACATAACAATCATATCATCTTCACACAAGTTTTTACTACATTTTTCTCTGACAAGCAATTTATTTTAATTTTATGGTAAATGAACGAACTTCAACTGATTCCATGTCTGTGGCTTACCAAGAATTCTGGGATTCCTGCGCACTCAGCGGATGAATAAAGACCATAATTCTGGAATTTTTTGGCACTCAGTGTATAAATACTGGCCACAATTCTGGGATTCCTGCGCACTCAGCGGATGAATAAAGACCATAATTCTGGAATTTTTTGGCACTCAGTGTATAAATACTGGCCACAATTCTGGAATTCCTGTGTTCTCAATGCATGAATATAGACCAGGATTCTGGGATTCCTGGATGCTCAATGAATGACTACAGAAAGGCCAGCATTACATCAACACATTTTATAGATTTCTGAAACATCTGATATGTGCTCATGACTGACTAGAAAAATTCTCTGCTAAAAAAAAAAAAAAACTCAGTGATTAAAGCACCAAAGCTATACCATGATTACAATAAGATTATACCTGGAGCTGCAGACATAAATAAAGGCAACGGTTATTAAAATCAGAGCCCCAGAGTCACACAGGCCTGGTTATAATGTCATAGTTAGCGACTTAAGCCAGAATCATTAAATCATGTCATAATCTTTCATAGAACAGCATGTATGCTTCCGAGGACAGAACCTGTTGTGTGGAGACCTTCTTCACAGTCGCATCAGACGTCAGCCACCATTTCGACCCCAGATCCTTGGCACCTTTTACCCCTTTACCCCCCGTATGAACGCCTCGGCGATAAGCCACAAAGTGGCCGAGCTGAACGTCGCCGAGGTGGCACACCACAGCGGCCAAGCGGTACGTGAATTCTGAACCGCTGTGTTTGATGGCTTCTGGTGGTGCATTATGGTTAACGTCGCTCAGGTCACTGGGGATCTGTGGTGACCTCTGGTGAAGGAACAAACCTGTCTGTGTGAACTGCTGGTCAAAGTTCAAGGTTCTCAGAAGGTTGACTGGAGCCGAGGTTGGTGTTGTTGCTGGTCTGGTTGTTTGGCTGGAGGAGGAAAAAAAAATCCTTGTACTATTATACAACTTGAATTCAGTAAGGATAAACTATAATAATAATATAACTTGAATTCTGTAAGGATAAACTATAATAATAATATAACTTGAATTCAGTAAGGATAAACTATAATAATAATATAACTTGAATTCAGTAAGGATAACTATAATAATAATATAACTTGAATTCTGTAAGGATAAACTATAATAATAATATAACTTGAATTCAGTAAGGATAAACTATAATAATAATATAACTTGAATTCTGTAAGGATAAACTATAATAATAATAGAACTTGAATTCAGTAAAAATAAACTATAATAATAATAACTTGAATTCAGTGTGAATAAATCAGTCTGAGGAAGCCCGAGTTAGACCACAAACCTCCGACAAAAGAAAAGAGAACATATGACCACTGACCTGAGAATCTGTAGCGTGATATCCACACCTCCGCAAAGGCCTCTAACATCCCCTCTGCTCTTATCCTGCTTGTTGTACAGGTACTGGTCCATGTGGAGTGTCTCCGGGAAGCTGACGTGGTCAAAGCGTTTGACTGGTGCTCCGCTGTCCAGCCACTGCGTACGGGGCAGGTGGAAACACAGGACTTGGGGCAGCTGGAAAGTGAAACCATCGTATGTAAAAGGTTTCAAATGCAGACAAAGCACTCAAAATATTTACAACACAGCTCTAGTAACATGCAGCTGAACTAAATTTATAAAGCAATGAAGAAAAACCTCATAAAATATACTTTGCTTGCAACATCCGTTAAAATCCAAAATCCTGTCCCAAAACACCAAAATAACAATCTACAAAACTATAATATGGCCAACTGTCATGAATGGACCAGAAACATGGAGTACAACAAAGAAAGATGAACAACAATTGCAGATCTTTGAGAACATGATCCTGCGTAGAATCTTTGGGCCCACTAAGGATGCCAACAGTGGAGAATGGAGAGCTAGAAAGGACACTGAACCGAACAGCTTATTTAAATCCCAGCGAATTATAAATGCCTTGAAACTGAACAGACTACGCTGGTTGGGCCACGTAGAAAGAATGGAAGAGAACAGACAAATGAAAATATGCACAGGAGATGAGGGAAACAAGACCAAGGGGTAGACCAAGACAGAGGTGGAAAGACAACATAGAAGAGGATATAATGGAAACTGGTGTCACCAAATGGAAGATTAGGAATAGAGAGGAATGGCAGTGAACTTTATCTGCAGCAATGAGCCTTAATGGCTCGGAAAGCTGAAGAAGTAAAAATTTCTTCAATATTCATATCTTTTCTATTTTCTTTCACCGTCTTAATCCCTTTAGCATTACAGACAAAAATGGCACCTCTCTACCTGTAGTGAATTATTTTCACAAAAGAACAGAGAAAAAAAATTAGTAAAACAAATAACAGTTATAAAGACAGAGTAAATATTTATTACATAGAAATAAATATAACATTTCTTGACACAGACTTACGACGATGGTGAAATTGGTAGAAATGATGATGATGGCTATGGTGGTATGCTGACGATGATAGTCAAAGTGATCACAAAAGATAATGATTATACTCAGGTAATGACTATTACAATTTCTTGACATGGGCTCATGATGATGATGTTGATAACGGCAATGATGGCATGATGATGCCAATGTCTAATGATTAGTTTTTCTTTAAATAATAAACTGTGAAGTAATGTTACTTCACACTGTTCTGCTTGAAATACTGAGCTTCCCTGTGAAGATGAATGCCCGCCTCGCATATCGCCGTTAACCATTCTCAGACCACACAAAAATTCTGGTGCAGTTTCCAACAGTTTCAGTGTTGTCATCACTATCATAATCATCACTCTCACCCAAAGAATCTAAACTGTCTTCTGTCCATATAAGTAGAAACACTGCTACCATCATGCAACAAGTTCTTGTCATCTCTAAAATGAACACGTTTACTACAACTGGCCATTGTTCTCGATGTGTGTACCGTAACACAAAAAACATGGCTATATTTAGCCTGACCACTTTGTTGAATCTGCTGTTCAAGCAGCCTCCAGCAGAATCTGGTAACTAGGTCAGCCAGTGTATATCACAGAGCAAGAAAACACAGGGATAACACTATGATGTGGGTTTGTGTGTAATTGGCGAGTTAACTTGGGGAGACTGTCAGAGAAGTTAGGAGAGAACTTTAACCCCTTCTCTGATTTGCTGCTCCATAAAGCCAAAAGATGCTCCATGTCTATCAATGTACTTTACTTTACCCTTCCTCTTGTATATTTTGCTACAAATATAACATGGCTAATGCCAGGGCTGGCACATCTGATTCAAGCCCATGGCCAAAGGGAGAAACAAGAACAGCAGGTAAATGCTATACAATGAAAAGCTAGGAGTTTCCATGGGCAGTGCTGTAACCAACAAGACGATACAAAGACTTGACTTGCTGCTGAAGACCAACCAACCTTCCCAATAGACACTTTTCTCCTGAAGCTGGACTTGGCAGATCCTGTCTTGGAGATCTTGCTGCACTCCAGGCACTCTACCATCTGAACAACCTCTGGTGTGATGAACTGTCTTAAAAGGCTGTCTAGGCTCAATGGTCCCTGGAAATATCCAGATGCACTTCATTAATTAAAATTCATGACTTATCTTATATCTTATATCCTTCCCGTGCCGTTAGACGTCACATAGGGCTCGCAAAGTAGTTCGCCAATATTTCCTGTCTTCGGCGAGTCTTTCAACCTCAACAAAGGATTTTATGCCTGTTAACTTGGCCTCTCTTAATAATGTTCTCTTCAGAGTTTCACGCGGTCTGCCCCTTTTTCTTCGGCCTGTTGTGTTCCACTTGATAGCTTGTTTTAAAAATTCATGACTACAACTGGAAAAAAAACAATAATCTGGATTTGTAGTTTTGCGAGTTTAGTGCTCTGATTTTAGTGATCTACCTCTGAGTTCAGTGCTCTGATTTTAGTGCTCCACTTCTGAGTTTAGTAGTGCTCTGATTTTAGTGCTCTACTTCTGAGTTTAGTGCTCTGCCTCTGATTTTAATAGTGCACTGATTTTAGAGATCTATTTCTGAATTTAGTAGTGATCCTACTTTAATGCTCTACTTCTGAATTTAGTAGTACTCTGATTTTAGTGCTCTACTTCTGAATTTAGTAGTACTCTGATTTTAGTGCTCTACTTCTGAATTCAGTAGTACTCTGTTTTTAGTGCTCTACTTCTGAATTTAGTAGTACTCTGATTTTAGTGCTCTACTTCTGAATTTAGTAGTACTCTGATTTTAGTGCTCTACTTCTGAATTTAATAGTAATCTGATTTTAGTGCTCTACTTCTGAATTTAGTGCTCTTCTTTAATTTAGTACTCTATTCCCGAGTTTAATGCTTTTACTTTTAATTGTAGTGCTCCAGGATATCCCTGACTTTAGATTTGTGACAGCACTTGTCTATAGTCTGTAGTAGACATTAATTAAAACAAACGCATAACCACTGTAACTTATTATTACCATCATGGCAGAAAATACCCCGGGGGTACAATTGTGTAAAACAGTTCTGATCAGAGAGCAATATTAATACATCTTAGCACATTTACTGCAGTGAAAATGGGTAAAGACTGAATTATATGTTCAGTATATGATGCCCTCTACTCCTTTGTTCTTGTATGTTTTATACTATATTGTTGAAAGTATGCATGAAAGGTTGTACATATTAACCGTTCATCTCATGTTTATTATTGTTGGTATATGTATACAGTACTAGTACCAAAATGATTCTGAGTGACTGCTTTGGAAGATCAGTGATGGGGGGGGGGAAGAGGTGTTAAATGAGACTGCATGCCCAAATCTTCTTCTTCTTCAGCTTTTCGAGCCATTAAGGCTCATTGCTGTGGATAAAGTTCACCTCCATTCCTCTTATATCCTCATCTATGTTGTCTTTCCATCTCTGTCTTGGTCTACCCCTTGGTCTTGTTTCCCCTCATCTCTTGTGCATACATCATTTTTGTTTGTCTGTTCTCTTCCATTCTTTCTACATTCCCCAGCCAGCATAGTCTGTTCAGTTTCAAGACATGTATAATTCTTTGGGATTTAAATAAGCTGTTCAGTTCAGTGTTCTTCCTAGCTCTCCATTCTTCAATGTTGATATCCTTTATAGGGCCAAAGATTCCTCTTAGGATCTTGTTCTCAAAGATCTGCAGTTGTTCATTTTTCTTTGTCGTACTCCATGTTTCTGATTCATACATGACGGCTGGTCTTATAGTTCTTGCCCAAATCTTCACCCTTTGAAAATAATGTCTATTCATTTGTTCCCTATCATCTTCTTGTTCTTCTTCTTCCATATCCCTGGAACTGCAAGCTTGATGTTCTTCTCAGCTGATGTAGTGAAGATGTTGAAGTACAGCATCATGTCAGACTGGGAGCAGGTTACAGCAGCTACTTTTTTTTTTAGTCCCTGAGTGCTGCTAATAAGCAGGGGAGTGTGCAATACTTATTTAGCAGGCTCCACCACCAAGGGGACAGTGCCGATTCCTGCCCTGTTAGATCTGTTACCTCTCAAGAGAGAGGTATGACAGGGTCCCAGTTGGTCCAGCCACTGTTCGCCAACCCTGATGCTAGCATGTCAATTATGGGTCACCAACTGACTACAACAGACAGCATCCTAGTTCCCCCCCCCCCATTGCTTATTATAATCTGACATCATGGGCTCTGAGCACTGGGAAACAGAACAAAAACACAAACAAACACTCCCTTCACCCAGTAGTTCCTCGGAAAGCTGAGGCTCAAGCTGTCAAAGACATCATACTTCACAGCACTCCTTGCCCCACATGTCAGACACTGCAGCTGGCTGGCCAGGAGGCCGCGCGTGGGCTGCTCCACCGACCTCAGAGGCAGGATGGGCAGCAAACCCCGACTCCTTGTCCTTGCATGCTTCTCTGACTGGTACATGTTTGTAGGATGCTGTAAACATGCACAAACTGTTACAATAACGACAGTAACCTAAACACATGAGTGAGAACTCAAAGAATTGGAGCATCCATCAAAAAGTAATATAATTTGTACTTGTACGAACTCCCTGTAACTGTGAGCTGTTGTTCTTTGCTGCCAATGCTACAGAAATGTTGAGTCACAGCATCGTATCAGCATGGGAGTGGGTTATGGCAGCTACTTTTTCAGTCCCGGAGTACAGCTAAAAAGCAGTGGTTGTGCAATACTTCTTTAGCAGACTCCACCACCATGGGAACTATGGCGATCCCTGCCCCGTTTGCCAGGCTAGGCCTGTTCCAACAGAGAGGTGGGACAGGGTCTTGGTTAGCTATGTTTCGCTAACCTTGACGCTAGCATATCAGCTATGGGTCACTGGACAGGTGTCTTCACCCCCCCACCCCTCCACAAAATAGGACCAAAAAAGTTTTAGAACACGTCAGCAAAGTTATAGAAACTTGATAAACACTGGAAGACTCAAAAACAAAAGACATATGCTTGAACTGGCTGACAAAGTCTAACAGGAAAGACAACCAATTTAACTGGAGATACAGAAGGCTGCATTGGGTGGGCTGGCATGACTGCTAATGACTGCTGGTATATCAGTACCTGGGCTACTGGGTGTGTCATGGCTGTTCAGGCATTACTACAGCACAGGTTTAAGCAAGTGGTGATGTGAATGTTGCTCATTTAGCCATGTGACTGAGCAGCCCCTGCACCTGATCATGAGATGTTGTGGAGGGAATAACAGCTACAGGATGGAAGTATGTGAGGTCTTTTATCTGTCTGCATAAGTGCTTAGAAAGTGATTAAACTTATCTAGTTAAGATTATTCAATTCAAATGTGATATCCACTCTCATTTATGCATGCGAAAGCTGGAGATCAACTAAAGAAATAGACAAGAAATTAGACTCTTTTGAAAACAAATGCCTAAGAAAAATACTCGGTATAAAGTGGAACGAATTCAAGAACAATGCAGCAATAAGACAGATGAGCAAACAACAACCTGTCTCATGGGTGATCAGGAAAAGAAGATGGACATGTGTCGGTCATGTGATGAGAAGAAACAGTCAGAGAATACCAAAACAAGCTATCAAGTGGAGCACAACAGGCCGAAGAAAAAGAGGTCGACCACGTGAAACTCTAAAGAGGACATTGTTAATAGAAGCCAGTTTAGTGGGCATAACATCCCTTGATGAAGCTGAAAAACTCGCTGAAAACAGGAAAACTTGGCAAACAACTATGTAACATTTAACGGCAGGGGAAGGATGTTTAAGATGTGTGTGAGATCATGGAGTTGGACTTATGCTTAGACCTGCTCTTCAATGCAGAGATTGTTCTTGAGATGTGATCAAAGCCAACATGAGAGTTTTCTAATTATCTTATTACTTGCTGTAAATGCATATTAAAAAAAAAGACAAACTAAACCGCACAATCCTCTCACCTGTAAGTGCTGCACATTGAAACAAGGACAGATTAAACCATACAATCCTCTCACCTGTAAGTGCTGCACATTGAAACAAGGATAGACTAAACCATACAATCCTCTCACCTGTAAGTGCTGCACATTGAAACAAGGACAGACTAAACCACACAATCCTCTCAACTATAAGTGCTGCACACTGAAACAAGGACAGACTAAACCATACAATCCTCTCACCTGTAAGTGCTGCACATTGAAACAAGGACAGATTAAACCACACAATCCTCTCACCTGTAAGTGCTGCACATCAAACAAACTAAACCACACAATCCTATCACCTGTAAGTGCTGCACATCAAACAAAGACAAACTAAACCACACAATCCTCTCACCTGTAAGTGCTGCACATCAAACAAAGACAAACTAAACCACACAATCCTCTCACCTGTAAGTGCTGCACATCAAACAAAGACAAACTAAACCACACAATCCTCTCACCTGTAAGTGCTGCACATCAAACAAAGACAAACTAAACCACACAATCCTCTCACCTGTAAGTGCTGCACATTGAAACAAGGACAGACTAAAACACACAATCCTCTCACCTGTAAGTGCTGCACATCAAAGACAAACTAAACCACACAATCCTCTCACCTGTAAGTGCTGCACATTGAAACAAGGACAGACTAAACCACACAATCCTCTCAACTATAAGTGCTGCACACTGAAACAAGGACAGACTAAACCATACAATCCTCTCACCTGTAAGTGCTGCACATTGAAACAAGGACAGATTAAACCACACAATCCTCTCACCTGTAAGTGCTGCACATCAAACAAACTAAACCACACAATCCTATCACCTGTAAGTGCTGCACATCAAACAAAGACAAACTAAACCACACAATCCTCTCACCTGTAAGTGCTGCACATCAAACAAACAAACTAAACCACACAATCCTCTCACCTGTAAGTGCTGCACATCAAACAAAGACAAACTAAACCACACAATCCTCTCACCTGTAAGTGCTGCACATCAAACAAAGACAAACTAAACCACACAATCCTCTCACCTGTAAGTGCTGCACATTGAAACAAGGACAGACTAAAACACACAATCCTCTCACCTGTAAGTGCTGCACATCAAAGACAAACTAAACCACACAATCCTCTCACCTGTAAGTGCTGCACATCAAAGACAAACTAAACCACACAATCCTGTCACCTCTAAGTGCTGCACATCAAACAAAGGCAAACTAAACCACACAATCCTCTCACCTGTAAGTGCTGGACATCAAACAAGGACAACACTCTGGGAAAGCACGATGCCTCCTCTTCTAAAGTTTCCGTCAACACATGGAACAGTTCATGAGTGTCCTATGAAACACAATACTCTCAATTAACACTACTTAATGACACCTTTTTCTTTCATTTTCAAAATGTGATATATTCAGAAATGTCAAGGACTGAGATTTGTGGATGAGTCTGACCACCCACACCCTCAGCATGGCACATAATGATGATGATGATGATGAAAATATGATACAGAAAGGAAATAAAAATGAAACAATTCACTGTCTCATATTTTTTCTTCTGCTTTTTCTTTATTTGTTTCATTTCCTGTCTAATAACATCTAAAGAACATATGGGAAATAACATCTAAAGAACATAGGAGAAACAACATCTAAAGAACATATGGGAAATAACATCTAAATCATAATCGATTTCTTGACATGTGTTCTCCAACATATCTTCAGTCCCCATCACTGAAGCACCCGTTATCCTTGCCTTAAAAATTTCAATATCAGGGACTGATGAAATGAAAATTTATCTTTAGTATATCCCCATTGGAAAAAAAAAAAAAAAGGTCGAGCAAGATAAATGTCCAGGGAATGTGGTTGCCATGGTGTTGGACCATCCATCCCAGTCTGCTGCTTTGGAAAGTTCGCCCGGTGTTGTGGCGCACCATTTTGTTGGGAAACTACCCATGGCTGAAAAAAAAGGTCCAATAACCTTGCTGTGCATTACACTGCATCGAACACTCACTTTTAGGGCTGTGAAAACTGCTGACAGCAAACGCTATTTATACTTTCTTCTTCTTCTTCTTCGTTCGTTTCTACCACCAAGACCACCCCATGATCTTACTGAATTTACTCCTGTGGTCCTTGATAGGACCACAAGAGGTCCTGTTGTCATCCTGTGGTCCCTGAGAGGACCGCAAGAAGTTCAGAGTATCATGGGGCCTTGGGCTTGTATTCTCAGTGAGTCGTAGAAGCGGGATTGCGTGACAAGGTGGTTTTCATTGCACCAGTTTAATCTAGAGTTAGACTTTCTCACCAGAAAACCTCGACGTGTTTTGGATATCAGTATATCCCCACCGGATGAGAGGTGGTTGCCCATCCAGTCCAGTGTTGGACTTTCTCACCAAAAAACCTCAGCGTGATTAGGATACGTATATATCCTCGTCGGGTGAGAGGTGGTTGTCTATTTAGACTGCACTGGTCCAGTGTCTCTGACTTCAGCATTTTGTGGTTGTGGCCACTACCCTTCCTAGTTGAGACTAGGATGGAGCTTTTGTCCAGGAGGAGGAATCCTCGCCACTAGGAAGTTTCACTCCTGGGTTAAGCTGGTTTAGGCATATTATCCCAGTTTGGGCGTGTTTAGGATGTGACCGACCTCTAGAGTGGAGATACCATGACATGAGTAGTCATCAAGTTTCACCCCTGGGTTAACCCGGTTTAGGCGTATTTCACCGGTATGGCCAGCCTCTAGAGCAGAGGTGCCATGATTTGAGTAGCCCTGACCTCGAGACTACTGGTTACTTCACTTATCCTTTTCTTCACCTTTTCCATGGTGGCACCATGCGGCAACCCTAATCGCATTTTTCTTCATTGGCCAGGAGGAGTTTTACCCCATGCATGGCAGCTTAAGAATCTTGCCAGTAGCATAAGCTATCTATACTAAAAAAAAAAAAAAACTCTAAGAATTGGCCTACATAATGCCACATCATTCATGCTTCTATCTAGCATAGTTTTTAAGATAAGATTTTACTTAATCAGGACAAGACTTTATGATCCACCCTGAACATTGAGCAATTATCTGAATAAATGTGTTCCCCCACTTTCTATTCATTTTTCTCACAAAGGTGGACTTCTGTTCACTGAAAACCATAGTGTACCAAACAGTCAAATAAAACGTGTAAGATGATGATGATAACAATTTAGAAGGATCAAGCCATGGACATGATGAAGCTAGGTTAAGTGCATCATGAAAGCTAGGTAAAGGTAAAAGGTAAAATCCCTGTTTCCATGCCACTGAGGATACGGTGTTAGGCCCGTATAGAACAAGAGCTTCAGCATATGAAAGTCTGATGTGGTCAGTATCATGCTTGGCCACATTCACCTTCTCAGATTTCTCTGGTACCCATTTTTAAGAGGATAGGTGAACCCCAGAGGCTTCTTTTCTGGTGTGGCTGTACCCGAAAAAAAACTCCCCACCATGAAAGCCAAGGACCAGACCAAACTAGCAGTTCAACATACCTTCCCTGGGGGAATCAAAGAAGAAGAAGAAAGATGACTTATGAGCAACCTAACAGCTATTTTACAACCCACTTCCTATGTAAAGGAAGCCAGCTTTTATAGCCACTATGCAGCCCCCACTGTTCAGCTACAAGAAAACTGCTGCTGCTGCTAACTACAGCTTTCATGATGTGAATGTGTGCTCCCAAACTGCCCGACCTGCTCTTCAGATGTGATGATCCATCTCCTTGCCCTCAGTGCATGAAACACTTCACCAGGATTGTAAGGATCTGATGCCTCCTCCACTTCATTGTTAAGAACTGAAACGGGAGCATGGATACCCTAAGTTTTGTATCATTAAAAAGTAGGATTAAAATGATGCTCAGATAAAACGCAGAGAATAAATACAAACAGTACATTACCTTTCATATATACTACCTTTCATTTATACTGCCTTTCAGTATAACCTCATACATATAACAAAACATATATGAGAATAAGCTGAAAGATAATGCTGCCTATGTTTTTGTAACATGGAAACCAGCTTTCGTGGTTAAATAAAGCATTAACAAGCAACTTTCACAAGGTTTACTCTTCATTAATACACTTCTCAAGTTGTTCCCCTTGCTAGTCCACACACACTTTATGTGACACCATTATGTAACAGAATTGTCATTTCAGACAGAATTATTCTAGTCCATGCCAGAACCACATCTTTAGTCTGGTCCACAAATAGATACCAGCACAGCTAAGATATTGTATTCATTTACTTTCTCTTACATAAACAGATACTCTGAACAAACACAACTATAATATTTTATTCATTTACTTCCTATTAGATAAGCAAACACAATTATTTATATTTTCCCCATTTACTTTCTCCAACATAAACAGGTACAAACACAATTATTTATATTCTCTACATTGAGTTTCTCTAACATAAACAGATACAAACACATCTAAAATATTTTGTACATTTACTTTCTCCAACATAAACAGATACTAAGGTAGACAGAGGTGTATGGTGCAGTTTTACAAAGTGAGGGAGGAAGTGAGGAAGGTGAGAAAGGAAAAAAAAAAAAGAATAGAAAGTATGAGAATGTATAAATTAAAAACATACAACATCCGATATTTCGGCGTAAGCCTTATTCGAGGATACATACAAACACGAAATACAAACACATAGAACTTATCTGAAGCGTCTTGCTCCGGGTGAGAAGCAGAAATGTGTGTGGAAGAAGGAGGAGGAAAAAAAGGAGGGGAAAAAAAAAAAAACCACGCTGCCTACAGACAAAAGATTCACGATAGGGCCAATCATAACGAAGAAGCGGAGAGAGAGGAGGAGAACAAGTGGGAGAAAGGGGTGGGGGGAAGGCAATAGAAACATGATAGCCGCTAGAGGTGTCGGGGGGGGGGGGGGGGAGGGGAGGGAAAAGGGGATGTGGAGAGATAATGAAGAACTTAAACACCTACCGGGAGAAAATGTGAAACTGGTGGATAGGACAAGACCAATATGTTGGCAGAGAAGGAAATAGGATGGTGGTAGGGAGGGGTAGCATAGAGAAAGAAAGTAGAGTATAAAAAAAGGCCAGTGGAAAAATAAAGAAGTTACAGAAAGCTGAAGACATTGTTAATTCCAGCTGGGTGGAGACAGCCAGTCTGGAAAATAAGGCGCTGTTCTAGGAAACAGATACTAACACAACTAAGATATTTTCTCCATTTACCTTCTCCAATATAAGCAGATACAAACACAATTAATATATTCTCTCTATTTATTTCTCCAATATAAACAGATACAAACACAACTAAGACATTTTCTCCATTTACTTTCTCCAATATAAACAGATACAAACACAACTAAGACATTTTCTCCATTTACCTTCTCCAATATAAATAGATACAAACTCAATTAATATTTCTCTCCATTTACTTTCTCCAACATAAACAGACACAAACACAACTAAGATATTTTCTTCATTTACCTTCTCCAACATAAACAAATACAAACACAACTAAGATATTCTCTCCATTTACCTTCTCCGACATAAACAGATACAAACACAACTAAGATTTTCTGTTCATTCAGTTTCCTCATCCGCATCATTATCACAATAAAAGAGAATTGTCTCCCATGCCCTGCCCTTACCTTTCAGTACTTTAAAGACAGTACTTCCAAGGAGGTTTTTCCCACCCGAAGCACTGTCAGACACTAAAGAACGGCACAGCCAGCCATACAATGATGGACAGGCTGCCCACGACTGTAACAGCGAGTTCAAGAAACAGGAATTTCCCACATTTACAAGGCCGCGACATTTGTCTGAAAAACAAAAACATTTTGTTTTAAAAAAAAAAAAAAAGAAAAACCAAAGAAACAAGAATCAGTATCGCTGTCAAGAATGAAGGAGCTGAAGGGGAACTCGGGATGACAAAAAAATTAATGATTTATCAAGTGAGAGAGTAGGGAGGTAAACTCAGATGACAAAAAAATTAACGATTATCAAGTGAGAGAGCTGGAAGATGAACTCAGGATGATAAAATAATTAATGAATTATCAACTGAGAGAATTGGGGTGGCACAAAAAATGAACAATTCATCAAGAGGTCCAGACGTATGATCAACCAACAAAGATTGGTGCAGTCAGTTACCATACAATGGAGATTGGACCATCTACAGACGTATCCGGAGTGCACAGATGATGGTTCCCTCTAACTAACTGAATGGAAAAAAAAAAAATGGCTATGAGATTTTTTTTGTCCTCATTCTTTTATTTTCACGTCCTCCAACTATCAAATCGGATGTGCAAGCTGTTGTGATTCCTGCAAGATCAAACTCTTCGCTAAGCTGCTAATGTTTCAGAAGATCATGACAGCAAACAGTCTTGGCTTTTCTTCATAGCAGTAAGGGAGATAACTGGGTTTTTTTTCTCCACAGAAAGGGCATTTCTCGCCTTATGAGTCTTTATTTTGAACGTCCGGGTAAGGGTCAAGATCCTTCGAGAAGGTCACGTGATTTGTGAATCCCATGACTGGGGGGGGGGGGGAATAGTTGGGAAAAAAGCCGAGGGAGTGAGTCTTTGTTTGGATGTGTACCTGAGTGGATGGTGTTCGTGTTGTCTCTGTCAAGAAAATGGACGTCTATATCTGTTCTGGAGTTTTGCAAGTGTGAATGGACTCGCCATGTGGCTGGGCAAACCTGCCAACTGTCAGATTATCATCATCATCATCTGCACTTTCATCCATTTCATCAATAAATCCTCATGTCAAGTATTACGCTTGACTTCCGTATCAGTGTGTTGCTAACTTTAGGTTTGAAAGAGTCTGGAAGTGAAGAATGGCTGGAGTCAGTGATTAACTAATCCAGAAACGTGAAGTTGATGGCTGGAGTCAGTGATTAACTAATCCAGAAATATGAAGCTGATGGCTGGAGACAATGATTAACTAATCCAGTAACACTCAGAACACACAGCTTCAAGATAATGTACAAATTAGAATCATTGCACACATCAAGGCAGAACACCAGCTTAATGAATGCCCCAGTAACACAGTAAAGACAGAGACACAAATATGTCTTCATCTAATGCCTCTAATCATAACTTTTAACAACAGATACTCACAAGATATGGGTTAAGTGTCAATCTTTTTTTTTAAAATATGGTACAATATCTTGTCCTCTAAAATATTATCTAGATTTTTTTTTTCATCTTTCCTCTTTTCCTGTATGAATAAAATGAAAGTTTCACACTTGTATGGCCTGCACTGACTCCTCTGTGTGACAGTTGTGGCCTGCACTGATTCCTGTGTGACAGCTGTGATGTGCACTGACTCCTCTGTGTGACAGCTGTGGCATGCACTGATTCTTCTGTGTGACAGCTGCGGCCTGCGCTTATTCCTGTGTGCGACAGCTGCGATCTGCGC
Source organism: Achatina immaculata (assembly GCA_009760885.1). Lineage (NCBI taxonomy): Eukaryota > Metazoa > Mollusca > Gastropoda > Stylommatophora > Achatinidae > Lissachatina > Lissachatina immaculata. The sequence continues at coordinate 18,544,904 of CM019698.1, forward strand.
TTATTCCTCTGTGTGACAGCTGTGGTCTGTGCTTATTCCTGTGTGACAGCTGTGGTCTGCGCTTATTCCTCTATGTGACAGCTGTGGCCTGTGCTGATTCCTCTGTGTGACAGCTGTGGCCTGTGCTGATTCCTCTATGTGACAGCTGTGGCCTGTGCTGATTCCTCTATGTGACAGCTGTGGTCTGTGCTGATTCCTCTATGTGACAGCTGTGGTCTGTGCTGATTCCTCTGTGTGACAGCTGTGGTCTGCGCTTATTCCTCTATGTGACAGCTGTGGCCTGTGCTGATTCCTCTGTGTGACAGCTGTGGCCTGTGCTGATTCCTCTGTGTGACAGCTGTGGCCTGTGCTGATTCCTCTATGTGACAGCTGTGGCCTGTGCTGATTCCTCTATGTGACAGCTGTGGCCTGTGCTGATTCCTCTGTGTGACAGCTGTGGCCTGTGCTGATTCCTCTGTGTGACAGCTGTGGCCTGCGCCGATTACCTGGCAATGTAACAGCTAGTGAGACCACAGTAAAATTGCTACTTGAAGCTGGACTACACATCTAAGACTTGCCTTGTCTTATCTTCTATCTCCCTGGAAATGCAAGATGGTATTCTTTGAAGCTGATGCTGTGAAGATGTTGAGGCACAACATCATGCTGGCTTGGGACCAGGTTATGGCAATTATTGTTTTTTTAAGTCCCTGAGTACAGCTAAAAAGCACGTGGTGTGCAATACTTCCTTAGATGACTCCATCACCATGGTGACTATGGTGATCCCTGCCCTGTTAGTTTTGACAGGCCTTGTTACTGGGGGTGGGGGGAGGGTACCAATGGAGTGGTGGGACATGGTCTTGGTCAGATGTAATTCACCAACCCTGATGCTAGCAGGTCAGCTGTAGGTCGCTGACTGCCAAAATGGATGGCGTCTTTGCCTCAAATCTAAGATAGGACACAGTGGAGAGGAAAATGCGTGGAGTGGCTTAATGTAGCTTGTTTGAGTTCCCAACCTTGGCCCAAAAGGTAAGTTTCTTGGTTAGCTCCACCACTATCAGAGGCCGCATAAAATCTAACATATAGTTGGGCAGAAGAGTGTAACAAACTATCTCTAATCTAATCTAATCTAAGTGCCACGTGGCGTAGGTGATCATTTCTCTCCACAACTCCCCGTCTTTAGACTTGATTATGAGATCTGTCTGTGACTTTCTTCCTAGCCACACTGACAGCCCATCCAATAACTTCTCTTTCTTTCTTCCTGTCTCTTCTTCCCTCAATTTTTCCTGTAGTCACAGTGTGTTCCAATTTTCCTCTTCTCAGGAAATGTCCTATAAATCTCGCTTGTCTGCTTCTGATCTTTGTTATAATTTGCGTTTTAACTCCACCCTCTCTTAAGACTTCTTCACTGGTTTTCTTGGCTATCCATGGTACCTTCAACATCCTTCTTATAAACCACATCTCCATGGCCTCCATTTCTCGCTGTACTCTCTTACTTATGGACCATGCTTCACATCCACAAAACAAAAATTTGCTCGATGTAACATTCAAGTATTCGGTATCTTGTTTATCTATCTCTTCGGTGCGAAATATTATCTTTGTCATCTACGCTTTGTATGCCCTAGTACCAGCGCTACCCCTCCAGCAAAAGAAACTTGATATATCAAATCTATTCAGACAATGTCTGGTACTTTCTATATTAACAATGACTAAATGAAATTCACGATCGATCACACACAAATACACACAATAAAAAAAAAGTTCATTTCTTGGTTTATCAGACACTCTGGATCTACCTTTCGGCCTTTTCTTGGATGGTCCCCACAAAACATATACTCCTGCAACTGCTGCAAACACTGCACCTCCTAAGCTGAATAAATATCTCGGCAACATCATCGGCTAAGAAAATGAATAATCGGGAAAATAGACTTGACGCAATACTATCACATTCCTGTGGAAGCCATTTTTATCTCCTTATCGATGAGTTTGTTAAACTTTAAAATCTGAAGAGTGGAGATCATTTTAAGGGAATTAATTTCGAATATTTTTTTTCAAGACACTTGCGGCTGCAGTTATCGTTCACTACTAGTCTATTTAGGCACGAGTCTATAACAGTGGCACCCTAAACTGTGGACCACGGACCACAAGTGGTCCTCGATTGATTATCATGTGGTCCGCAACTGCGTTACTGAATTGGTACTGTTATGTATTGAATAATAACAATTATGAGCTTCAGTCAGTTAGTCCTTTGCATGTCCCTTGGGAACTTTGCCTCCCTAACAGCTCTGCTTTAGGCCTCTTGGTTGTTAGCAAGATGGCCTGCTACTGATGCATCCATTTGCAGATCATCAACGATGTCTTGCAGCCATCTTCGCCTTGTTCTTCCTCTCTTTCCTTTTCCCATTATGTACCCTTCCAAGACAGTCTTCTCTAGATTATCATGACATTTAATATGTCAAAAATATTTAAGTTTTCTCTGTTTAATCCTCTTTACTAGCCAGCCTTCTTCAATATTAAGTTCTTGTAGTATGGATATATTTGTTCTTTTTTTGTGTCCATGATATTTGAAGAACTTTTCTGCAGCATTTACATTCAAATGCGTTTTATGTGTTTCTCAGCTGTTTTGTTAAGTGTCCAAGTCTCACGGGCATATGTTGCGATGGGAAAGATGCATGCCCTTGAAAATCTTATTTTTGTAGTTCTGTCTGTTCCTCTTCACAGCTTCTTTAGTTGTTTTACATTTTTATGAGCTTAGCTTTGTGGTATTACATACATGATGATAGTATGCAACTTATAAGCAACTGGGAAAAAAGTGGTCTTTGGGTTTAAAAAGGTTGGGAACCACTGGCCTGAAGAGACGGGTTTTGAAACATTCAGATATAAACTAATAATGAAAACAGATGGGCGTAAGGTTCAGTTTTACAGAAAGATAGAAAAAGTGAGGAAAGTGGGGAGAAATAAGAATGGCAGAAAGTAAGATGAGCACTGTGCATATAAGTGAAATAAGTGAAGGACATACAACAATCCAATATTTCGGCAAAAGCCTTTTTCAAGGATTACACACACAAAAAAACAACATAACAGATAAAAATTTTTTTTAATGGATAACAGATATACATACTTAGATCTATCTATCTATCTATCTATCTATCTATCTATCTGTCTGTCTGTCTGTCTGTCTGTCTGAATGTCTGTCTCCATGCTGGCGTTGGCTATCATGCTCTTCCACAGTTCCCTGCTCCGAGCGCTGATTATAAGCTGTGCTGGTGTTCTTTGTCCATGCCATCTAGTTAGTCGGTCTAGAACTCTCTCTCTCTCTCTCTCTCTCTCTCTCTCTCTCTCTCTCTCTCTCTCTTTCTCTGACTGCCTCGATCTCTTTTGTCTTCTTTCCCGTTGTCACATTGTATTCTAGCTTGCCTCGCTTAGAAAGTGCCCTAAGAATCTGGATTGTCTTTTTCTGGCTCTTGTTACTGTTTGTCTCTTCCCTCCAGCTTCTCTCAGAACTTCCTTGTTTGATTTCTTCGCTGTCCGTGGTATTCGTAGCATCCTTCTAAGGAGCCACACTTCACTGGCTTCCAGTTGGCGTTGTTCTTCATTAGTGACATATATAGACGTAGCTTTGGACTTAGCTAAGTCTATATATTTTCTCAGCCATCTTTCATGTTTTATCGGCTGTGTTGTTTTATATGTGATCTTTGAAAAAGGCTTTCGCGGAAACATTGGATTGTTGCACGTTCTTCATCTATATGTACTCATCTTATTTCTGCCCACTTTCCTTAGTCTTTCTATCTTCTTTTTTGTGTGTGTTTAAAGGTGCGCCATACAAAACCTGCTTGGAAATACGGCTGCCGTCCATTATCCCTTATCCTGCTTCGCTTGGACAACTGGTATGGGAGAAAGTGCTTTACCCATGTTGCACCCCCCTTCCCCCTCCCCCATGTTTCTGTCACTTTAACGGGAACTAAACATGTCACCTATATTAGTTAGTTAATCTAGGTTTGCCTTTGTTAACACGAGCAAAGCGGTGACCTACATACGCCATTTTCTCCTGTATTCGGCGTGCAAGATTTGCATGAAACTTTCATGTCCTGGGTTTTAGTGGTGCTCTCTACAGAAGTGGTTCTCAAACTATTACAGATTTAGACACACCTGACAATGTAAATTTCTGCTGCGACACGCTTGTGTTTGTATTCAGTGTGAATTTATGGTATTTTACCATATACTTTACACTGAGCAAGGTGTAATTTTAACTAAAAACATTTTCGCAACCAAAATCTGGATTTGTTAAGAGTACAACAAAGAAAAATGAACAACTGTTGCAGGTCTTTGAGAACCAGGGCCTAAGAAAGATCTTTGGGCCCTTAAAGGATACCAACAATGAGGAATGGAGAGCTAGAAAGAAGGACACCAGCAGTGGGGAACGAAGGCCTAGAAAGAATACTCAACTGAACAGCTTATTTATAATTCACAGAGGATTGCACGCGTCGTGAAATTGAACAGACTGCTCTGATTGGATCATGTGGGAAGAGCTGAAGAGAACAGACAAACGAAAATGATGTATATACAAGAGATGAGGGAAACAAGACTAAGAGACAGACCAAGAAAGTGATGGAAAGACAACATAGAAGAGGATAAACAAGAAACTGGTGTCACTAACTGGAAAGAGATGATTAGAAGCAGAGAGGAATGGAAGAGAAACTTATCCTTAGCAATGAGCCTTAAATGCTCGGAAAGCTGAGGTAGAAGAAGAAGATGTAATGGTTAAATCAACAGCTGACGAAAGGCAGCACAACAGACCCTCGGCCCCAAACAACAGAAAGAAGAGATGCCAACGGGGAAGAACCGAGGAGTGCTCCCGTTCAGAGTGACAGCATGGACTCCGCCAACAGACGTTCCATTCTCCTGGGCTCAGCAAGTTTCAGAAGCCCATTCAGACGAAGAGGATTCGCCTCTGTTCATCGACACAGATGAACTCTTGTGAAACACAAACTGTGCCAATAGGACCAAAAACCTCCACGTGGATTTCATCCTGTGACAAGTTTCAGCACCAACTTGGATTACAACCCAAAAAGTATGTAGAACCTTTTTTCCATTGTTTAGACAGATCAAGATAAGATTTTTAATCTTTCTTTTTTAGAAATGGATAAGGAAATCGAAATCTTAAGCATCAACACTAGAGACATACATACAGAGCTACATCACATTGTCTCACTGATACACACAGAGAAACCGGATTTCATTCTCATATAAGAAACAAACATACAGACAGATAGACATGCAGCGCAGATCACTACACAGTTAGGACTTAGATTCTCTTGTTTTAGCTTGGCCATACAAAAGTTATGGTCGGGAGTAGCAATAGTGCAGACGTCAGACAAATGAGATATTGTTATAACAAACAGAGATAGTAGAGGAAGAATAGCCATATTAGAGGCCACGAACAATACACACACATAGACCATGGTCAACATACACGCTCCACTTAACCACATTCATCAGCCAATGTTCTATGAGGACTTTGACTCTCTACTTACCCGTATGTATAGAGGACACACCCCATTATACTAGGAGGAGATTTTAAATGTGTTCTGTTAGACACAGACATCATAGGAAGTCATGTTACAGCCCAGATTGTTAGAACATGAAAGAGACGATAAAAACCGACTAGAGATATCACAAGACATAATAGATACACACAATTTAATGGACACATATAGACACACACATCCACAAGGCAGAGACACCACACACAAAAACAACTCCCACTGTAGACCTACTAGACTAGACAGAATTTATGTACCTTCAACGCATCATATAACTATCTCACAAAAACCCTACAGTTCACTGACCATAAAGCAAAAGTCACAACAGTAAACGAGACACGCACAAATAGACCGTTCAAACGATCACCACACTGGATATTTAACAACACACTTCTCCGAAATGAACAATTTGTAGAACACATAAAACAACTTATCCACACTTTCACAAACGACATACCCACACACAACATTCTACAATACTGGGAAATACTTAAGAGCACAGTAAGGGATAGAGCACAGACACTCTCAACCCATACACACAGAGACTCAGATAGAAGAAAATAACTGAAGAAGCAATCAGACTAACAAAGCAGATGGACAAAAACTCGCCACACCTACTCACACTACAAGAAGAACTAGATCAACACAAACAACACAGATTTCAGGGTGCACTACTGAGGACTAGACTCAACACTATCACTCAAGAAACACCCACCAAGCAGTACTTAGGGATAGAACAAAACATCCAACGCATCAGACAGATATGCGAGATAATAGCCCTAGATGGCAACAAAGAAACAGACGTACAAAACATAGCACAGGCTTTTGGAGAATATTCCAAAAACATATACACTGAAGAGAAAACGGAAACACACATATAAGACAAATACATGCAGTACACTAAACAACTGTGTGACACGGACAGACATACACTCAATACATCTGTGAGACAGGGCTGTCCCCTCTCTCCTCTGCTTTACGTACTCACTCTAGAACCACTTCAAGATAAAATCAGACAAAACACAACAATCCAAGGAACATTCATACCTGGCAGGGGAGAGAGAAAGTTGCTCGCGTACGCAGACGACACTGTCTTCTTCCCACCAACAAACAGACCAATAGCAAACATTCTAAACACATTCACAGAGTTTGGCAAAGCCAGAGGAATCAAACTAAACATGTGGAAGTCAGTTATAATGCGGATAGGCAAATGGCAGAATAAAAGGGATTTTCTCGTCCTCCTCACACATACAGACAACATAAAACTTTATGGTATCGCTTTCCCATCACATCCAAACAAAACACACAAACCCACATGGGAGAAACATGTAGCACAAGTCACAGACATGCTAAACTGTTACAAATATAAAACTACAAAGATATTCGGTACAAGCACAGTAGTGAAAATTTACATCATTCCAAAAATAATCTACATAGCTACAATACTAGAGCCTCCACAATAGACAATCCACGAAATCAACAAACAGATCAGACGCTTCATCTTCACAAACACTATATACAGGATCAAACACAAAACTCCAAACAGGACAAACTACATGGAGGAATCGGCCTCCAAGACATACAAACAAAGACCCAAGCACTCAGGATCAGTCACGTGGGCGGCATCATCAAACACCCAAAACAGTACGCGCTAGCTCACTACTACATGGGATTCAGACTATCAAACTTACTTCCACCAAACAACTCACAGCTACACCATTTTGGTACACTGCCACCATTCTACAAAACTTGCGTTCAAGCCATCCACGGAAACGAAACATTCATACACTGTAAAACAAATTGCATCTACAAACATTTAATCAGAAACCAAGAACCGTCGCTACATCTCAGGATCAAAAGAGGTTGGAGATACGGCCTCTTTGACTTTAAGGAAACTTTCACAAACTTCCATCTTAGAAATACAGCACCGAAAGCGAGAGAAATTACATTTACACTTATTTACAACATGACACCCACCACACAGATTCAAACAGACAGCACCATGTCTACTATTCAGAAACAACATACAAGAAACAGAAGAGCACATATTTTACGAGTGCACTACAATCACACCCAGTATATCAACACTACGGAACATAATAGAAACACACGTAGGACAAAAGAGAGACATATGCAAAGCTATTATGCTAAATATTATTCCAAGAACTCGGCCGGACACACACACTAAGTTACTGGCCCTGCTCGCAGATTGTTCAGGTTCTTGGTGTGGACGGCAGAAAGAAAGCTAGATTTAGTTTCTGCAAGTTTAGTCCTAGAATATTCTCAGATCTGTTTCAACACAGGGAATCAAAAATTATGACGTGATCCTGCAAGAAATAAAATTAAAATTAAAAAAGTATCAGAAGGAGAAAGATAGAGAGAGAAACAGAGACAGAGACAGAGAGAGAGAGAGAGAGAGAGAGAGAGTTATGGAATATCTGTGATGAATGACACTATAATTTTTTTCCCTTTTTTTGCATGTTGTACAAAATATTTACTCTGTCCAAGTAATGGACGCGGAAACCACCATTTTCGAAGAAAAGAGAAATTATACCCCAGCAACCTTCCATAGGTCAAGGAAAGTCAAGGATCATCATAGCATTTCCGCACAAATGCAACATGGCGTGACACGTGTGTTTATCCGTCACGTGTATGTTGTTAAAAAGCTCCTTTGTGCCCATCCTCTGGCTAATCACAATACAAATCCTTTCAAAGCTGTATGGTTTTCTCCACTTTTCCGTATAAGATATAAAAACCATTATCTCACTTGTATGTAATTCACCTTTAAATCCCCTTTTATGTAACCCTGTCATGCCTTAGAGGCACAAAGGGATAAAGTGTTAGTGCCCATATTTTCCTTGACCTGTCAGCACACTAGAGGGTGATATGGTCAGTATCACGCCTGGCCTCCTTTCCTTCTCCAACTCCAGACGAAGTCGGGTACCCATTTCTACAGCTGGGTGACTGGGGTGCCTCCGGCCGGATTCGAACCCCCGACCTTCGCCATGAGAGACCAGTGCACTAACCACTTCGCCACTCAGACACCCCCTTTATACTACTCCCCCGTAATCACCCGCCAGACGCTGCCCGCCTCTGAAAGGAGAGACGAAGGCCGTCGGGCAGAGTCCAGAATATCAACTAACTCTCTAAACAAATATTTGAAACATTGATGTCTTTTGGTTTTTCATCTGCACTCACATCAAAATTGTATCTCTTTAGGAAATACTTCTTTTTCATCACAAGTTTATAAGTTTAGTTTCAACCACTTTTTATTACATAACAGTGCATGTATATCACATGTGCAATTCCATTTGAATGAGACACTTCTTGTATTTTATGTACACATTTTATCATGTTACGACGGATCTTTCAACAAATGTCACCGGACAGTCAGACAGGTTTAACTTTCCAAGCGACCAACTGACCAGTCAATGACCGTCAGACAGGTTTAACTTTCGAAGCTACAAGCCGACCAGACGACACCTCTACACTCGAGGGGGTTTAAGATAATACAAAAGCCATGCTTAGATAAGCAGACGCAAAGAGCGACGCCACGCTAGAGATAATAATAACCGACGCCACGCTAGAGATAACATTAACCGACGCCACGCTAGAGATAACATTAACCGACGCCACGCTGGAGATAACAATAACCGACGCCACGCTAGAGATAACAATAACCGACACCACGCTAGAGATAACAATAACCGACGACACGCTAGAGATAACAATAACCGACGCCACGCTAGAGATAACAATAACCTACGACGACTTTGATCACCTCCAACCATTGCACATACAAGGCCCCGGCGGTATCAGGCATAAATTTGTGAGAGAGACAGAGAGAGGGGAAAGAGGGGAGAGAGAGGAGGAAGGAGAGAGGGGAGAGAGAGGAGAGAGAGAGGGGAGAGAGAAGAATGAGAGAAGGGAGAGAGAGAAGAGAGAGAGTGGAGAGAGAGAGGGGAGAGAGAGAAGAGAGGGAGGGGAGAGAGAGAAGAGAGGGAGGGGAGAGAGAGAGAAGAGAGAGAAGGGAGAGAGAGAAGAGAGAGGGGAGAGAGAAGAGAGAGAGAAGAGAGAGGAGAGAGAGAAGAGAGAGAGGAGAGAGAGGAGAAGAGAGAGAAGAGAGAGAGAAGAGAGAGAAAGGAGAGAGAGAAAGAGAGGAGAGAGAGATAGGAGAGTCATGAAATTTATGGAGCCCTCCTTGTTTGGAAAAAAAAAGTTAATTTCAGATGTACCTTATTACCTTATCATACGGATGACCATCATCTCATAATTTGTAAAATCCCAGCATTTCATTATTTCATTTCACGGGCAGTCATCCTCACTTCACGTCCTTTCAACTGACTATGAAATTGTTGCTTGTTGAATGCAAATAAACTTTTTAAAAAAGTATATGTTCTTATCAGGTTAATATCTGATACTGGCTCACAGTGTCTCCGTGACCGGCCTACACAATAAGAACAAAGTGATTGGTATTCAGCACGGCCGTGAAAGTCACTGCGCATCACGTGACGTCACAACCAAAGTAGCCACGGAACATCAGGTGACACACCCCTCCCTAGATAAATGAAGGCTCACAATGTCTGAATATTACCGCAAAAACTACGGCACGGACACGGGTCTGTTTCAGATACAGATCCGTTGGGCCATTCTCGGGCAAATCCTTTCAAATTCTTTACTCTGAAGCATCGTATGGTTTTCTTCACCTGACCGTACAAGATAAAGGAACATGATCTCTCTCGTGGCCTTCCATCTTATCTCCGGCCAGGCCACGCCGGCATCCCATAAGGAGCGGAGATAGCCCATCAGTCAAGCTGACTTTCATTCACCTAAATCTGACCAAATATTTGTAACATGGTGTAATATGCTCATAGATATAATATGAAGTGCAATAGAATATCAAGAATGGACAGAATCAGAAATTATGTTATTAGAAATAAAGTAGGAGTTGAACCCGTTCTGAACTATATTAAAAAAACAGCAAATAAAATCGTTCGGTCATGTGTGTCACGACTACCAACAGAACGTGTACCACAGAGAGCAATGTTTTACAGACCACACAAAGGCAGAGGAAGGGACCGCCCATGCAAACGATGGACCGATGATATAGCAGAGTCTCTGAATATCTCAATGTACGAAGCCAACAGGCAAGCCATTGGGAGACAACTGCACTTCACCTCTACACCTTGCAGTAAATGAGGAAGGACAAGGCAAGAGGTGTAATATGTATGTGCGCACGCTTTTTTCACATAATCTCCCATCAAAATTGTATCCCATTAGCATACACTTCATTCCATTACAAGATCATATGTTCAAATACCTTTTATCGTGTAACCATGCCTGTATATACTGTGTATATAAACCCGTCCAAATGACATGTTAAAAATTTGTTGAAAATAAAGATTTGAAAAAAAAAATGCAAGGAGGACATCTATTGTTCTTGAAAAAGTAAAACAACTAAAAAGGTGTTGAGAGAAACAGACAGAATTACAAAATTAAGATTTTTAAGGGCATGCATCTTTCCCATCGCAACATATGCCTGTGAGACCTGGACACTTAACAAAACAGCTGAGAAACACAATTCCTTTGAATGTAAATGCTACAGATGAGTCCTTCAAATATCATGGACACAAAAAATAACAAATATATTATACTACAAGAACTTAATACTGAAGAAGACTGGCTAGTAAAGAGGATTAAACAGAGAAAACTTAAATATTTTGGACACATTAAACGCCATGATAATCTAGAGAAAACCATCTTCGAAGGATATATAATGGGGAAAAGAAAGAGAGGAAGACCAAGGCGAAGATGACTGCAGGACATCGTTGATGATCTACAAATGGATGAATCAGCAGCAGGGCATCTTGCTTACAACCAAGAGGCCTAAAGGAGAGGTGTTAGAGAGGCAAAGTTCCGCAAGGGACATGCAAATGAATGAAAAAGACTAATGCCTAAATCTGGGATGGGTCAGGCAGCCACCTTAAAGCGCAAGGTTTAGAGGGACATAGTAGTGACCTTTGCTAGGCATAGTTCTGTACTGATGTGTTCTCCTGTTTTATCTTGGCTTCTATCTCCCTGGAGCTGTGAGCTGGTTTTCTCCGCACTGTGTCAGCCTAGGAGCGAGTTATGGCGCGTGCAGTGGGAGCGTGCAATGCTTCTTTAGTAGACTCCACCACCATGGGAACTACGGCGATCCCTGCCCCGTTAGCCTGGCCGGGCTTGTTACTGGGGGAGGGGGGGTACCAACGAAGAGGTGGAACAGGGTCTTGGTCAGCTATAGTTAGTCAGCTCTAACTCCATCATGTCAGCTATGGGTCAGCAAATTCGGATTGCCAAAAATGGACAGCATCTTCGCCTTTTGCTGGTGTCTGCGAGTGTGTAAGTAACAGTGCTTACAGCGCAAAACAATCAGTCAGCAACTTCCCAGGTTATGCTTGCTTTTCAAGAAAAAAAAACAAACTGTACCCATGACATATGTATGATGTATGAGTGTGAAGTGTTAATACTTTCACGTTTCTAGGCCATTACAGAATGCTGTCTGTGGCTCCCAGTATGTCTTTGACTCCCATTATTTTCTCATATAGACTGCCTGTGACTTTCATTAGATTCTCACATAAACTGTCTGTGACTTCCAATATGTTCTCATATAGACTGTCCGTGACTCCCAATATGTTCTCATACAGACTGTCTGTGAGACTCCCAATATGTTCTCATACAGACTGAGACTCCCAATATGTTCTCATATAGACTGTCTATGACTCCCATTATGTTATCACATAGTCTGTTTCAGATTCCTTTTGGTGGCACTGGTTACACTGAATTGTACTGTCTCTGTCTTCCAACAAGTCTTCTTAAACCGTTCACTTTTTCTGTCTTTCGGTGGGTGCTTGCATTGCTCTGTTTCTCCCCCTGTCTTCAAATTGTGCTTCCTTTGTTATAATAACATTATTGAACGCAGTATGAGAATTAAAAGTACAACACGTAACATTTGCCATAGCTGTGCTTCATTTGTCGTTCGAAGCAGTACAAAATTGGGTCAAGTTAAGTTATGCGCCGGCATGTTCGGGGCTGGAAAAATGACCTTCAAGACAATTATTAAGGACAGTAGTGAAATGCTTCGTTTCAACCTTATAAATACTTATGTAGTATACTTAATACATAAAGAATATTACGCGCAATTGCAAACATACAACGCTAGTATATATATATAAAACTTGGCATAGGCATATCGGCATGTATTGAAAGTCATGGGTGCAAGTCGACGCTTCGTATTATAATAATTTCGCACGGTTCTAGAAACAGGTGCTGGATCTCTAGGTTCACATATATAGGCATTTTAATTCACAGAATATTCACACACTCCGTCCCCAAAAAACAGTGACTGGATTATGAGTTGAAATATATGTTAAGAGTGAAATTATGAATTTCGTTAAAAGCCTGAAAGCTTCTTGGCGAACTCTGACGGTGATTCTCACACCGATACTGCTGTCTCCGCTGGTGTTTCCGTACAATGAGACGTCTAAGGTGAGTAACCGCTCGCTACGTATAAAAGATAAGATAGTCCCATAGCAAATGCCCGTGGGTGATGAAGCGTTAGAGACATCATTATACTGGGCAATCCTTTCCTCGCTGCCTTTCCTTTCGGAAATAAAGGAAGCGTTGGGTAGACATACGTTTTGTGGGCAAATAGACAAAAAGACAAGCGTGGCAGACAGATATACAGACGGAAAGAAATACAGAAATGGACATGGATAACCAGTCACACATATGTACAAACTGAGACAGAGGAGAAAGTAAGACAGACAGACAGACAGGCAGGCATGCAGACAGGCAGACAGACAGACAGACAAACAGACAGACAGACAGACAGGCAGATAGATAGATAGATAGATAGATAGATAGATAGATAGATAGATAGATAGATAGATAGATAGATAGATAGATAGATGCTTATTGCTACAGTAGTTCTTGTGAAATAAAATCTAATGGTTTTTATTGCAGGAGTCTAAATGTGCCGGCTTGATGATGCTGATGGGCGTGTACTGGCTGACGGAAGCTGTTCCCATGCCCGTGACGTCATTGTTGCCCATAGCCCTGGGCCCTCTGCTTGGTTTAGCCTCCTCTAAACAACTGTGCAAGGCCTTCTTTGGGGTACTGTATAATATAATACCGAGCAACTGAACAACTATTCGTTTCCTCATCTATACCTTTAAACATACACACATGGCTGCGCGTACTAAAGGCAAAGCTTGGTTAGTATTTTCGTTCGCTGATGATTTTCCTGTAGCTGCGGACTCTCTCCGGGGTTTTCAGCTGCGGACTCTCTCCGGGGTTTTCAGCTGCTGACTCTCTCCGGGGTTTTCAGCTGCGGATTCTCTCCGGGGTTTTCAGCTGCGGACTCTCTCCGGGGTTTTCAGCTGCTGACTCTCTCCGGGGTTTTCAGCTGCGGATTCTCTCCGGGGTTTTCAGCTGCGGACTCTCTCCGGGGTTTTCAGCTGATGTCGATGGCAAGGATTTTGAAACTTCAGGCATCAAGTAGGATTTTGAATGGTCCACTGTGGCTTTCTTTAGAAGTAGATTCAAGAAGCAGACTTGAATAGTTGTTAGTCCCCTCTCTTGGCCGAAATGGAATTTCTTGCAACTCATCATTCCATTTGAGAGACTGCCTGTTATTCCACTTGAGAGACTGCCTATTATTCCATTTGAGAGACTGCCTGTTATTCCATTTGAGAGACTGTCTATTATTCCTTTTGAGAGACTGCCTGTTATTCCACTTGAGAGACTGCCTATTATTCCATTTGAGAGACTGCCTGTTATTCCATTTGAGAGACTGTCTATTATTCCTTTTGAGAGACTGCCTGTTATTCCACTTGAGAGACTGCCTATTATTCCATTTGAGAGACTGCCTGTTATTCCATTTGAGAGACTGCCTGTTATTCCACGTGAGAGACTGCCTATTATTCCATTTGAGAGACTGCCTGTTATTCCATTTGAGAGACTGCCTGTTATTCCATTTGAGAGACTGCATATTATTCCACTTGAGAGACTGTCTACTATTCCACTTGAGAGATTGCCTATTATTCCATTTGAGAGACTGCCTATTATTGCATTTGAGAGACTGCCTATTATTCCACTTGAGAGACTTCTTCTTCTTCTTCTTCTTCGTTCACTTCTACCACCAAAAACCGCACTGTGAAGCTACTGAATTCACGCCTGTGGTCCTCGTTAGGTCCCGTGGTCCCCTGTGTGGTCCAAAATAGACCACACGAGTTCCACGAAAGGACCACAAGGGGTTCAGAGTATCACAGTGCTTTAGCCTGTATTCTTGGTGGGTCTCGGAAGCGGGATTGCGTGACACCGTGGTTTTCATTGCACCAGTTTGGTCTAGGGTTGGACTTTCTCACCGGAAGACCTCGACGTGTTTGGAATATCAGTGCATCCCCGCTGGGTGAGAGGCGTTAGCCCACCCAGGCCAGAGTTGGACTTTCTCACTGGAAAACCTCGACGTGTTTTGAGATACCCGTGTATCACCGTCGGGTGAGAGGTGGTTGCCCATCCAGTCCAGGGTTGGACTTTCTCACCGGAAAACCTCAGCGTGATTAGGATACGCAGACATCCCCGCCGGGTGAGAGGTGGTTGCCTATCTAGACTTCCCTGGTCCAGTGTCTCCGACTTCAGCATTTTGCGGTCGTGGCCGCTACCCTTCCTAGTTGTGACCAGGATGGAGCTTTTGTCCAGGAGGACGTATCCTCGCCACTAGTGACTTCTACCCCTGGGTTGAGCCGGTTTAGGCATTTCCCAGTATGGGCGTGTTTGGGACGGGACCGACCTCTAGGGCAGAGGTACTGTGACATTCATAGCCTTCAAGATTCACCCCTGGTATGAGCCGGTTTAGGCAAAATTCACCAGTATGGGTGTTTATCAGGCGTTACCGACCTCTAGAGCGGAGGTGGCATGACATGTCTAGCCATCGAGTTCCACCCCTGGTGTGTGCCGGTTTAGGCATATTTCACCAGTGTAGGTGTATTTCGGACGTAGGCGGCCTCTAGAGCAGAGGTGCCGTGGTATAGCTCTCGTAGCGATACTACTGGACATACCAGGTTAAACGTCACTTTCCACCACCTTTTCCCATCGGCGCCACACAGCAACCTTTATTTCCGCATTTACTTCCTTAACCGGGAGGAGCTTCACTCCACGCGCGGCATTTGAAGAGTCAAGCCAGCAGTGACTTAACCTCTGGGACAAGCCGGTTCATGCATTTCACCCGATATGACTGCACTCAGGACGTGGCCGACCTCCAGACCAGAGGTGCCGTGATTTGACTGTTTGCTTCGCTTTATCCTTTCAACCACCTTTTCCGCAGTGATGCTGCGCGGCAACCTCATTTGCAAATTTCTTCATTGGCCGGGAAGAGCACCGCTCCACGCACGGCAGCTGAAGATCTCGCCAACAGCGGACTTGAGAGACTGTCTACTATTCCATTTGAGAGACTGCCTGTTATTCCACTTGAGAGACTGCCTATTATTCCACTTGAGAGACTGTCTATTATTCCATTTGAGATACTGCCTATTATTCCACTTGAGAGACTGCCTATTATTCCACTTGAGAGACTGTCTATTATTCCATTTGAGAGACTGCCTATTATTCCACTTGAGAGACTGCCTATTATTCCACTTGAGAGACTGCCTATTATTCCATTTGAGAGACTGCCTATTATTCCACTTGAGAGACTGTCTACTATTCCATTTGAGAGACTGCCTATTATTCCACTTGAGAGACTGTCTATTATTCCATTTGAGAGACTGCCTATTATTCCATTTGAGAGACTGCCTATTATTCCATTTGAGAGACTGTCTATTATTCCATTTGAGAGACTGTCTATTATTCCATTTGAGAGATTGTTCGGCCAGGTGTGCTCCAGTCTCTCATTTGTAGAAAGGGGCACAAGACTCATTCTGAAGCTGGGAAAGGAAAGTTGGCTAATGGTCATGCCGTACAAAAGGATACTTTCTGAACCTGGTGGAGGGAAGACAACCAGGCGTCGTGAGGACCACCAGCCAGGCGTCGTGGCTGACCACATCGCACTTAATTGTGTGTCTTAAGGTGAAGAAACAATTGAGTAACAGCAGCACATCTCAGAGCACTTCTGCTGCACGGCAGAGCTACTTTTAGAGCTCCGTGAGGGTGGGTTCACCTCTTCATTCTGATGGAGTATCACTCAAATCTTAGAGGCTGCTTGTAGATGAACCAAACGTTTGTTGCCTGTCTTATGCTCCTTAAGGGCGGTCTAAAGGATTCAAGTGAGAGATTTGTTGTAGATTTACTAAAGATCTGTTGCTAATCTTACAGTACCTTGAGACTGGTCTCATCTGAGAGATCTGTTGTAGATTTACTAAAGATCTGTTGCTAATCCTACAGTACCTTGAGACTGGTCTCATCTGAGAGATCTGTTGTAGATTTACTAAAGATCTGTTGCTAATCTTACAGTCCATTGGGGCTCGTCTCATGTGAGAGATGTGTTCTAGATTTATTTAAGATCTGTTGTTCATCTTACACACTATAATTATTGTATAAGTATACAACTCGCGATGATTTCTGTGATCCACCCCTGCTGGCATACAAATGTGAACCAAACCTTAAGGACATCCTCGTCCACAGCCACTTGAAGCAGAGCCTTACATATGTTGGCACCAGAAAATGTAACCGACTCTGCTGCATTACCTTCTCTGTAGTCTGGAAAACGAAAACGATCACCTTTCCAAAAACTATCCTCACTCTTCATGAAGGATTCACATTCGAGTCCCGTAATGTGATATATGTCATCATGTGCAAAAAGATGCAGGATAACGTATATTGATGAGACTGGCCTCAGATTAGGGGACTGCATGCAGAAACATCTGTACGATATCACCCACCATGCTTCGAAACAAGTCCCAAATCATTTCAATGGCCCCAACCACAGAGGCAAATCTGATTCTCTGGTAACAGCCATCAAACAATGTCACACGGATGACGCAAGCCGCCTAGCGCTTGAGAATAGCTACATTCAGGATTATGGGACGTTGGAACCACACGGATTAAACTCGCTATTCAGCTACACATAACATTCTCCTCTTCAACAATTATAATCCATCTCCACTAAGTTGTACCCCTTCTCACTTGTTACACATAGTTCAGAACCTCCTCACAGCATCACATTACAACCCCTCTACTCTAACTATAATAATCTATGTCACCTCCTCCTGGCTAGGTTAACATTATACCACTCTCTCTCCCCTCCACATTTTCCCAGCCCACGACTCCCAGTTACGACCCACCGACCACACATCACAGGTCCCCATTTAAACAGTCTCTACGTCCTACCATGCCCATTTCTGGCACACAGCATCGGACAAGCCACATCTTCTTACAGCTACAGCTAAGTGCTCTATTCATTATTAATTTTTTATAGCTCTATTTCTTCGTCCTGTATGTTTTTGTATGATTAAGGCTCACGCTGAGACGTCACAACTTTGTAATCGTTAAGTAATAAAGCTGCTCTTACTTTTTTCTTACTTTATACATGTTGCTAATCTTACAGTCCCATGACACTGGTCTCATGTGAGAGATTTGTTGTAGATTTACTAAAGATCTGTTGCTAATTTTCATTGAGGCTGATTTCATGTGAGAGATTTGTTGCAGATTTACTAAAGATCTGTTATAGATTTACTAAAGATCTATTGCTAATCTTAAAGTCCCACGAGGCTGATATCAAGTGAGAGATTTGTTGTAGATATGTTAAAGATCTGTTATAGACTTACTAAAGATCTCTTGCTAATCTTACAGTCCCCCGAGGCTGGCCTGATGGATTCATGTGAGAGAGCTGTTGTAGATTTACTAAAGATCTATTGTGGATTTACTAAAGATCTGTTGTAGATTTGCTAAAGATCCATTGCTAATCTTAAAGTCCCACGAAGCTGATGTCATGTGAGAGATCTGTTGCAGATTTACTAAAGATCTGTTGCTAATTTTACAGTCCCACGAGGCTGATGTCATTTGAGAGATGTGTTGTATATTTGCTAAAGATCTGTTACTGATCCCCAGGATGTTACGTTTCTGCTTATCGGAGGAATCATCGTCGCCATCGCTATCGAGGAAACTAAGCTTCACAAGAGGTTCGCTCTGAGAACCCTAATGATGATTGGCGTTGAACCTCGCAGGTATCGTTTGTGTGATTTTAGATACAGATAACTGAGGTGTCCTTAATTTGTATGTGCTATATGTGTTTCATAAAAGGAAGTTAGGATTAGAATTACAAAAGCAGCATCGATCGTCAAGAATTTTGAGAACATATGGCATTCAAAAGTTATAAGCACAAAAAACAAGTTAAGACTATTCAATTCAAATGTAATATCCACCTTCATTTATGCATGCGAAAGCTGGAAAACAACTAAAGAAACAGACAAGAAATTAGACTCTTTTGAAAACAAATGCCTAGGGCATCAAGTGGAATGAATTCAAGAACAATGCAGAGATAAGACAGATGACTGAACAACAACCAGTCTCATGGGTGATCAGGAAAAGGAGATGGACATATGTTGGTCACTTGATGAGAAGAAATGATCAGAGAATCACAAAACAAGCTATAAAATGGAATACAACAGGCCGAAGAAAAAAAGGCAGACCGTGTGAAACTCTGAAGAGGACATTGTTAAGAGAGGCCAAATTAACAGACATAAAATCCTTTGATGAGGTTGAAAGACTCGCCGAAGACAGGAAAAACTGGCGAACTACATTGCGAGCCCTATGTGACGTTTAACGGCACGGGAAGGATATAAGATATAAGAATATAAGAATATACGTGTTCCGACAGACGTTGGAGATCATGCCTCCCCGTTTTATGCGGCCCATGGGTTTCCTGATCAGATCCGTTTTTTTTTTTTTAATGTGCCACTTGGTTCCAACGTTCAGAATCTTACTTCTCTCGATATCCATTTTCTCTTTCTTTCTTTAGTTCTAAATGTTATTTTAACTTCTTATATCTCATGATAATGTGGAAAATAATGTAATTATCTTCACTTTTTTCAAATTGCCTTTTGTTGCTCTTAAACTTTGCCAGGAAATTCTTCACTTATTTTTTTAATGGTCGCCTGTATTCCATCGTTCTCTGAGGCAACATTTCTCTTGTCTTCAATTTCAGCTTGACCTATTTGTTTATTGCGTGGATTGGGCAACAAAATGGCTTTTCTACGTGTAATCTAGCAACCAGTACTTGGAAACATAGTTTTAGAAGAACAGTCTGGTAATTTTAGTAAAACAAAGAAAGATAACTGCGGAAAAGTTTCAGACAAAACTCAGAGATGCGTGAAATACTAGCAAGAAATTGACTCGAACTCGATTCTCGTGTTTAACTGAGTAATTGTTTGGGCATTACAGTCAGCTTTCCGTCTTGGAACAGTTTTACATGTCAGCTTGGATATCTTTGAGGAATGCTGCCGTTTGTCTTAAGTTTTCGAGGTCACCACACAGCTTGTCATGCACTGGTACAAGTGACGGACATATACCCGTCTCGGTTCATCATAGAAAGGGCAGTCCTGTAACAGGTAGCGGGCTGTCATTTCGTCGGTTGTGCTTATCTTGAGCCTGCTAAAACATGTGCTGTCTCAATAAGCTGTGGCCTGTTCTGAGACAAAAGATATTGACTTGTTCTTCCCGTCTAATAGACTAAATAGTATAAGTTATTTTTCGCTCAACATTCTTGGCGAAGATGGCTGCAAGACATCTTTGATGATCTCGGAATGGATGCATCAGCAGCAGGCCATCTTGCTTACAACCGAGAGGCATACAGGAGATCTGTTAGGGAGGCAAAGTTCCACAAGGGACATGCAAATGACTGATTGAATGACTGACTGACTGAATGACTGGCTGATTCTTGGCATGACGTTTGCCAGAGCTTCATGGCAGACTAATACCACAGAATCCCGCGAGGAACTGCCCCCAAGGTCGTGGCTGGGCCCGGCTCGTCCCTCTGACGTTTAGTCTCAGCCCAGAACTCTAATGACCATTTCCCATTAGAAACTTAACCGTCTAACCAGCTTACCAACACACGGCCATCTTTGTCTTCCCCAGGCTGCTGTTAGGAATAATGCTGACAACTGGCTTCCTGTCCATGTGGATCAGCAACACCGCCACGACTGCCCTGATGATGCCTGTGACAAGAGCTCTCTTGACCAAACTGTTCAGCGCCGCGAACCGGGCCAAGCGACGGCTTGCTTCCGATGGTCAGACTGCGCCCACAGGTATGCAATTGACCTTTCTTTTAATATTTATCTTTATTCTTATTCGAATATTCTCAGACATCAAACTCGATATTTCTGGGGAAAAAACCGCAGCAACATATGCCTGTGAGACCTGGACACTTAACAAAACAGCTGAGAAACACATAAATGCCTTTGAAGGTAAATGCTACAGAAGAGTTCTTCAAATATCGTGGACAGAAAAAAGAACAAATATATCCATACTACAAGAACTTAATATTGAAAAAGGCTGGCTAGTAAAAAGGATTAAAGAGAGAAAACTTAAATATTTTGGACACATTAAACGTCATGATAATCTAGAGAAGACAGACTTGGAA
This sequence comes from Achatina immaculata, assembly GCA_009760885.1. Taxonomy (NCBI): domain Eukaryota; kingdom Metazoa; phylum Mollusca; class Gastropoda; order Stylommatophora; family Achatinidae; genus Lissachatina; species Lissachatina immaculata. The sequence continues at coordinate 18,566,039 of CM019698.1, forward strand.
GGGTAAATAATGGGAAAAATACAGAGAGGAAGACCAAGGAGAAGATGGATGCAAGACATCTTTGATGATCTTGGAATGGATGCATCAGCAGCAGAGCATCTTGCTTACAACCGAAAGACCTACAGGAGAGCTGTTAGGGAGGCAGAGTTCCGCAAGGGACATGCAAATGACTGAGTGATGCCTCAAGTTGTAAGCATCGCCATAGAGATTGGTCTGGACTGGTTTTGGTGTGTCCGCTGACGCCCTGAGTACCGATTGCACAGTTTCCACGTTAATTGTAAAAAAAATTATACACGCACGGTGACAGTTACAGCAACAAGGAAACTGTGTCTCACGTCAATCGCCAAGTGTCAGCCCCAACATATAAGATCTTCGTGCTAGATAAACCACACACAACACAAGATCTTGAAATATTACACATTTCTCAGGCACCCAATACCACTTCTCAGGCACCCAATACCACTTCTCAGGCACCCAATACCACTTCTCAGGCACCCAATACCACTTCTCAGGCACCCAGTACCACTTCTCAGGAACGCAATACCACTTCTCAGGCACCCAATACCACTTCTCAGGCAGCCCACACAACACCACTTCTCAGGCAACCCACGCAATACGAATAAAATGTTTGATTTTCTAGCAGCCAAGGCTGGTTCTCAACGGCATGTATGCGCAACCAGATGATGATGAAACCAATGACAGCAATTATTGAGGAAAGACGCTGACGATGGTTGGGACATGTGCTCCAAATGACTAACAACTCACTACCACAAATACCACTAAAATGGACACCACAGGGGAACAGAAGTAAGGGTAGACCAAAGGAGACATGAAGAAGAACAACTGGGAGGATGTTGAACAATAAAAGGCTCACCTGGGCAAGAGCGGAAAAAAGGCAAAGGATGGGCGTTTGTGGAAAACCCTTGCAGAAGGTCCCATGTGCCCTGGGCACTTAAGGTTCATAGAGAGAGACAGAGAGACACACAGAGAGACACACAGAGAGACAGACATAGAGAGACAGAGAGAGAGAGAGAGAAAGAGATAAAAAATGTGACGATGAATGATACATATCGAGTGACCTATCAAACTAATAACAATGACTTGTAGAAAATAGTCCCAAGTGGCATCTATGTTCACTCTTCGCCAAGCAACTACAAGTAAAATGTAAAACTTAATCCTGCCATGCCTTAGAGGCACATAGGGATATGGTGTTAGTGCCCATATTTTCCTTGACCTGTCAGCACACTGGAGGGTGATGTGATCAGTATCACGCCTGGCCGCCTTTCCTTCTCCAACTCCAGAAGACGTCGGGTACCCATTTCTACAGCTGGGTGACTGGGGTGCCTCCGGCCGGATTCGAACCCCCGACCTTCGCCGTGAGAGACCAATATTCAGCTTCCAAACACACGCATCTTACATGAACGACGCTACATCTAGACCGACCACAAAGACTTCAAACTCAGACTAGCAAGTCAAGGTTCCCAGCCTAACTTGTTAAACTCTCATCTGAGCATAATATCTCGAGGAAGGCCATGAACGAAAAAAAAAAACCTAGTTGTTAAAAACAACAATCCAAGGGCTTTAACTTCCAAAATTTAAATAGGGCTGTCCATCTTATCCATAACATATTCTGCTACTGTTGGTGGCCGTGTGTTCTCTCTTTGCTCCTGATAACCAGGGCAAATAACTCTATCTTAACAGATAGTAAGCGAAGAGATACACGGTAGGATTTTATTACTGATGGTAATAAGCAGCAACAAAGAAAATAATAAATAAATAACATTACGAAACAAAATGACCAAATCTTTGAAGATGAGATGTTAGCGAACTCAGAAGATCTTTCAAAGATAAGAGAAGCAGGAAAATCATCTTAAGAGAGCTGGGTGAGAATTTTAAAAAAATGTTTCCTCAATATCATCAAGGAAAGAAAGTTAACGTACCTGGTATTTTGATCATGTTAAAAACTTATCAAACTTTGATGTGCCGAAGGTTATGGAAAATATTGGTGTAACACCATATTTGCCAATATGGAAACGGGAACTTTTACTTAACCTTATTTTTTTTTTAAAAACTTATAATATTTTGACCATGTTAAATGACAAAAGTTAACATACTTTAACCATGTTAAATGAAGAAAATGAACATATTTTGATCATGTTAAATGAAGAAAGTTAACGTATTTTGATCACTCTAAACAAGCCGTAGAGAGCAAAATAACAGACGGCATGGTTCATGATAAATACAGAAGGTAGCGGCCACGAATACAATGATCCCATGATATCACTGAGATTCTAAACACTACAGTCCCTAAAGAGAGCATACTGCCCAGACAAAGAGTAGTCTTCTGGCTGGTTTTCGGACTATCAACGACACGAAGGGTCAGCCCTAGTTCTGGAGCATTAGCATCAGACAAGTCTGGTCTCTAAGACCATAAGGAAGCGGGTTACTAACCCACCTAGAGTGCAGCAGTCAATCAAGCATGAAATCCGATACCTGACACTTGTGTTAAGAAACTTTATAATGTTTGTACAGTTCAACAGATAAATTATTGTCTTCCTTCACAGCTGACAGACATTACTGAATCTAACTGAATTTATCGAATTGTTTAATATAAATCAGCGACCCGTAGCCAACATGCTGGAGTCAGGGTTGGCGAATCATAGCTGACATGCTGGCGTCAGAGTTGGCGAACTTTAGCTAACATGCTGGAGTCAGGGTTGGCGAATCATAGCTGACATGCTGGCATCAGAGTTGGCGAACTTTAGCTAACATGCTGGAGTCAGGGTTGGCGAATCATAGCTGACATGCTGGCGTCAGAGTTGGCGAACTATAGCTAACATGCTGGAGTCAGGGTTGGCGAATCATAGCTGACATGCTAGCGTCAGGGTTGGTGAACCGTTGCTGGCCTAGACACTGTCTCATCTCTCCCAGTAACAGCCCTACCTAGTTAATGGGCAGGGTTTGCCATAGTCCCTATGGTGGTAGGATCTGCTTGAGATATATAGCACGCCTTCTGCTTGTTTAGCTCCACTCAGTTACTGACAAAAATAGCCACTCCCCAAGCGACACGATGCTGTCCTCAACACCTTCATGGCATCATCTACAAAGAACACCAATTCGCAGTTTCCAGGGAGATTGAAGAAGAAGAAGAAGAAGAAGAAAAAGAACAACAACAACAACAACAAGAAAAATATTAAGAAGAACAAGAAGAATGAGGAGGAAGAATGAATGAATGAATGAATAATCTTTATTTTTCAAGGGTAAAGAATTGGGCACGCAGGCCCGTCTTACATTCTGCCCTTCGGAAGAAGGGTCCGAAGAAGAGAAAGAAGAAGACTGAACTTACCAATTTCAGTGAACTCACTAAATTTGTTCCTCTTAATGACTTTATAGCAAACAAAGAACTGGATAAGGCGGACCAATATGAGCGAACATGAAAAAATATCCCTAAATTGGTAATCACTTTGGAGGATTTCGTGAAGACCACCTAGTTATAAGGTTACTAAGCCTCATGAGAATCTAGAGAAGACAGACTTGGAAGGGTACAAAATGGGGGAAAAAAAAGAGAGGAAGACTAAGGCTAAGATGGCTGCAAGATATCGTTGATGATCTTGGAATGGATGGATCAGCAGCAAGCCATCTTGCTTACAACCGAGAGGCCTACAGGAGAGCTGTTAAGGAGGCAAAGTTCTGCGAGGGACATGCAAATGACTGACTGACTGAAGTCTCACTAAAACATTTCTAAATCTTTCTTTCATTATTGATCGTCGTTATTATTTATATAACTAAGGGCTTAAGAAAAGAAAGATTATTAATGTATGCTTCTTATTTTCTTATTTATTTGACAACACTTCACTTCGTGGCTGAAACAGAAGGACAGGTTCAGCAGAACGACATGGTGTCATCAATATCTGTTAAGTATGTTTGTTGTTATATGGTTTCATCAGATCTGTTAAGTATATATGTTGTTATATGGTTTCATCAGATCTGTTAAGTATATTTGTTGTTATATGGTTTCATCAGATCTGTTAAGTATATTTGTTGTTATATGGTTTCATCAGATCTGTTAAGTATATTTGTTGTTATATGGTTTCATCAGATCTGTTAACTATGTTTGTTATTACATGGTGTCATCAATATCTGTTAAGTATGTTTGTTGTTATATGGTTTCATCAAATCTGTTAAGTATGTTTGTTGTTATATGGTTTCATCAAATCTGTTAAGTATGTTTGTTGTTATATGGTGTCATCAAATCTGTTAAGTATGTTTGTTGTTATGTGGTGTCATCAAATCTGTTGAGTATGTTTGTTCTTACATGGTGTTATCAATATCTGTTAAGTATATTTGTTGTTACATGGTTTTATCAATATATGTTAAGTATGTTTGGTGTTATATGGTTTAATCAACATCTAATTATGATACTGTTTGTTGTTATACTGTATCAAATTAAGCAACCCGGTTCTACATTTAGCACCAGCTTTCAATACAAGTACAATGTATTTCAAACAGGGGCTCCTGACATTTTCATTACTTCCTGCGGATTGTCCAATACGGTCTCCATACCCCTTTCACCAGACTGTCGAAATAATAATAATAATAATAATAATCAGTAGGTCCCACTATGACTTTGACAAGAAAAGTATCAACGCAAGAAGAAAAAAAGTGTTCTAGCCAAGTACTGTAAGAAATGACGTCCTGCTAAGAAAGACAGAAGGAATATCACTGTCAGCAGTGATTGAAAGGAGAAGATTGAGATGGATTGGCCATACTATGAGAGTGACAGACGAATCTTTACCACGAAACAGCTTTGATGTGGACTTACATCTTGCATAATCCTTCCCTTGCTGTTAAACGTCACATAGGGCTCGCATGGTAGCTTGCCAAGTTTTCCTGTTTTCGGCGACCATTTCAACCTCATCAAGGGATTTTATGTCCGCTAATTTGGCCTCCCTTAACAATGTCCTCTTTAAAGTTTTACGTTGTTTAACCTCTTTTTCTTCGGCCTGTTGTGTTCTACTTGACAGCTTGTTTTGAGTTTGTCTTTGATTGTTTCTTCTCATCACGTGACCGATATATGTCCATCTTCTTCTTCTGATCACCCTAGAGACAGATTGTTCGCTCATCTTTTATTTTGGCAAGAGCGTGCAAGTTAATTTTAAAAAGGTAGCTCTTCATTTTAAGGAGTTTTAAAAGCGAAGCCCCAGGTTAAAAACATACCAGGAAATCATGGCTGGTCTGATTACGAGAATACGTGAAACTTCAAAACAGGTGACGTGCGCACTGACGCTGACGGCGATAATTAAGGTGATAATCGTGATGATAGGCGTTAGATATTCATTCATTCATTCATTCATTCATTCATTCATTCATTCATTCATTCATTCAGCTTTCCGAGCCTTTGCAACTCCTTCATGCAGACAAGACTTGTCTCCATTCCTCTCTGTTCTTGGTCTTCTCCTACCAATTCTCCACTCCGAGGACTCGTAGGTTCTCCTGCCAATTCTCCACTCCGAAGACTCGTAGGTTCTCCTGCCAATTCTCCACTCCGAAGACTCGTAGGTTCTCCTGCCAATTCTCCACTCCGAGGACTCGTAGGTTCTCCTGCCAATTCTCTACTCCGAAGACTCGTAGGTTCTCCTGCCAATTCTCCACTCCGAGGACTCGTAGGTTCTCCTGCCAGTTCTCCACTCCGAGAACTCGTAGGTTCTCCTGCCAGTTCTCCACTCCGAGAACTCGTAGGTTCTCCTGCCAATTCTCTACTCCGAGAACTCGTAGGTTCTCCTGCCAGTTCTCCACTCCGAGGACTCGTAGGTTCTCCTGCCAGTTCTCCACTCCGAGAACTCGTAGGTTCTCCAGCCAATTCTCCACTCCGAGGACTCGTAGGTTCTCCAGCCAATTCTCCACTCCGAGGGCTCGTAGGTTCTCCTGCCAATTCTCCACTCCGAGGACCCGTAGGTTCTCCTACCAGTTGTCTACTCCGAGGACTCGTAGGTTCTCCTACCAATTCTCCACTCCGAAGACTCGTAGGTTCTCCTGCCAATTCTCCACTCCGAGGACTCGTAGGTTCTCCTGCCAGTTCTCCACTCCGAGGACTCGTAGGTTCTCCTGCCAATTCTCTACTCCGAGAACTCGTAGGTTCTCCTGCCAGTTCTCCACTCCGAGGACTCGTAGGTTCTCCTGCCAGTTCTCCACTCCGAGAACTCGTAGGTTCTCCTGCCAATTCTCCACTCCGAGAACTCGTAGGTTCTCCTGCCAATTCTCCACTCCGAGGACCTGTAGGTTCTCCTACCAGTTGTCTACTCCGAGGACTCGTAGGTTCTCCAGCCAATTCTCCACTCCGAGAACTCGTAGGTTCTCCTGTCAGTTGTCCACTCCGAGAACTCGTAGGTTCTCCTACCAATTCTCCACTCCGAGAACTCGTAGGTTCTCCTGCCAGTTGTCCACTCCGAGAACTCGTAGGTTCTCCTGTCAGTTGTCCACTCCGATAACTCGTAGGTTCTCCTACCAATTCTCCACTCCGAGGACTCGTAGGTTCTCCTGCCAGTTGTCTACTCCGAGGACTCGTAGGTTCTCCTGCCAGTTGTCTACTCCGAGGACTCGTAGGTTCTCCTGCCAGTTGTCCACTCCGAGAACTCGTAGGTTCTCCTACCAATTCTCCACTCCGAGGACTCGTAGGTTCTCCTGCCAGTTGTCTACTCCGAGGACTCGTAGGTTCTCCTGCCAGTTGTCCACTCCGAGGACTCGTAGGTTCTCTTGCCAGTTCTCCACTCCGAGGACTCGTAGGTTCTCCTGTCAGTTGTCCACTCCGAAGACTCGTAGGTTCTCCTGTCAGTTGTCCACTCCGAGGACTCGTAGGTTCTCCTGCCAGTTGTCCACATCGAGGGCTCGTAGATCTTCGTCCAGGTTGTCACACCACTGTTCTCTTGGTCTGCCTCTTGCTTTTTCTCTGTTTATCATTTCTGCATAAGCCATTTTTGTCTGTCTTCATCTATCTTCCCCAAGTGTCCGAGCCATCTCAATCTGTTGTTTTTCATAATGGTAGTTATAAGTGGAGATTGAAATGGCGTGTGCATTTCTTTGCTATTTCTAAGTTTCCATTCATGTGATCTTGGATGTCTAACGAGTCCAATAATTCTTTTTTCAAGATTCTCTTTTCAAAGATCTGTAGCTGTGATTCATCTTGTTTTGTGGCGTTCCGTGTTTAAGATATACAGGGTTTTCCATAAGTAACCGTGCACTAACCCAGTATCGATTCCAGTATCGTAGTGATATGTCTGCGGTATCTGGTCACATCTACCTGCTGCACTACTATATCACTACGATACCGGAATCGATACTGGGTTAGTGCACATTTATTTTCCCAACGCACTGTATTACCCGTTATATTTGAGGACATTGCTCTCTTTCTAGCGTCAACAAAAGGGAAAGAAGCAAGAGCTTCTCCAACGTTGTCTTGTCTTGTGAGACACTGGAGCCACACGCGCTGGGTCCATCAACCACAGCTCTGGCTGTCATGAATGATAGATCCACCACCCACCTGGATCATCACCCTCACCACAACCAGCAAGGCCATCATGAGGCGCGCCGTTATAAATCAGACCATGACCTTGCCGAAAAAGGACACAGAGAACAGGTGGAGCTACAAGACATTGGAACTAGTCCTTCTAAGGAGGTACTTGTCTTGTCTTGTCATGACTTGTCTTGTCTTTGTCTTGTCTTTGTCTTGTGTCTTGTGCTATCTCTCTGTAACTGCGAGCTGGTGTTCTTTGTACCCGATGCTGTGGAAGTGTTGAGCTACAGCATAGTATTGGCGTGGGAGCGGTAATGGCAGCTATAAAGGTAAAGGTAAAGGTAATCCTCTCATGCCTTAGAGGCACATAGGGATATGGTGTTAGTGTACCTCCTGTACTATAGCTGCCATCATTTTATTTGTATAAAGGTAGCGGTAAAAGTACCCGATTCCATGCCATTAAAGCATGCTGGGGAATGTTAGGCCCGTATTTTCCAAGACCTTCTAGTACAACTAAAAATGCAGGGGGTATGCAGTGCTTCTTTAGCAGACACCGCCACTAGGGAGACTATGGCGATCCCTGCCTCGTTAGCCAGGCTAGGCCTGTTACTAGGGGTACCACGGAGAGGTGGGACAGGGTCTTAGTCAGCTATGGTTCGCTAACCCTGACGCTAGCATATCAACTATGGGTCACTGATTATCTACGGCGCTCTGAGAGAACAATGATAAACTTTCTGGGCTCACAGCCTTGAAATACATAGGTAAAACAAGGGATTACTATTTAAAGAAATACCAAAATATTGCTGTAAAACACTACTAGTATAAAGCAAGAAAATACTTTTGTAAAACAAAAAAATATTGCGCATGCAAAGAAGAAATACTACAGTGAAGGAAGCAAAACTACTGCCACACAAAAAAATCTTGCTATAAAACAAGGAAATACCATAAAATAAGAGAAATATCGTTGTAAAGCAAGGAAATGCTATAATATAGCAGAGAAATATTGTTATAAAATAAGGAAAATCTATAATATAGCAGAGAAATATTGTTCTAAAATATACTTTATACTATACTATAACACTTTATATTTGTATTTATGATTGTTATTCGCAGTGCTTTCTAAATGTGGTGATAAAGCTAAAAGAACACATACTGTTCTCAGCTTGTAAGGAAAGCAAGAACTAATAAAACCCAATGATTCAATGCATGCCAAGTGGTGGTGAAGGCCGTAAGTTAGGCTTTCCTGGCTCAACAGTTATTACAATTCTTAAGGCTAAAGCCAAAGTGTTGGAGAAGATTATGAGCAGGCCCTCCAAAGAAAAATGTTATAAGTTGTTGCAAAACTCTCCCTCCCCCCTCAGCCTATTTTTTTTTTTAAAGAAGGCTGTCTGTGCACAACTCCTCGGAAGGGACGTCCAGGACCAAGGGAAGAAACTGAATCATGTTAGGGAAACTTTGAATGCTTTCCAGGAATTTAGCATACCACTTCTTGATACTGTTGGAAACAGGTGCTGCCTTCTGGAATTCCACTCTAAATCGTCGCTGCACAGTCACAACGGACGAGGTTCTTGCGTATTCCAAAACACAAAACTCACGTTTACTGAGCACCATATTTGCTACTGCTGCCTCCTAGCGGCAAACCACGAGAGCTCTGAGCTCGGACTTTATTTAAAGAAAAATTTGAAGAGTTTCTCCCTCCCTCTCTCCCCCCCCCCCCCGGCCTCTCTCTCTCTCTCTCTCTCTATATATATATATATATATATATATATATTATATATATATATATATATATATATATATCTTGGCGGAAGAATAATTATGATCCGTTACGTAGTAACGAATTGCGAATTTTTGAAATATTTTACGGATCTATGAATATATATCCCAGCACAGGTATGTGTACAGATAGTCCCCGCTTTTCGACCGCCCACTCTTTCGATCACTTTTAAATGGGTGGAAATATTACTACGATTGCAAGATAAAAAAAAAATAATTTAAAAAATGACAAGATTTCACTTTTCGGTCGGTTCCGGTGTTCGATCCCGCTCAGTTCCCTATCCAAACGGAAAAAAGCAGATGACGAATGTATTTTGGGCGATGGCGAGGGACCCAGCACCTCTAGTTCTAAAAGCCTCGCCTCTATCATCAAGGCCACTTTTCCTCCTGGCACGTGAAGCATGAAAACTATATCGCGCACATAACCATTTTAGTGTGGGAAAAAGAAAAAGAGGAAGACCAAAACGAAGATGGCTGCAAGAAATCGTTGACGATCTGCAAATGGACGCAGCAGCAGCAGGCCATCTTGCTCACAACTGAGAGGCCTACAGGAGTGCTGTTTGGGAGGCAAAGTTTCGCAAAGGACATGCAAATGAATGAATGAATGAACCATTTTAGTGCAGTCATCATCACGTGCCATGCTTGGTGGTGTCGACGGCCATTTCTTACCACCGTTTCCGATCTATCGTGTTTTCCGTCACTCCTGTTGTGTTTTCTCCAATGCTCTTTTGTCAAGCCGTCTTTGTCTGCCTCTTCCTTTTCTGCCTCCAATTTTCCTGTTGTCGCGTTATTTAGCAGGATAAAGTGTTTATTTTAAAAGACGCCAGGTAAGATAAGACTAACATGAAACATCTGTACACAGCGCGCGGTTCTGGAAATTTCTAGTTTCACTCCGCAGATGCCAGACGTCCAAAGCGATGATGAAGAAGATGATGATGAGGTTCTTGAGAACCTGGACTCACAACGACGTGCGATGCTGAAAGCCTTCAGTCTCTCTGTCTGCTACTCGGCCAACATTGGCGGCATGGCTACCTTGACAGGAACTACTACCAACATGGTTCTTAGTAGAATCGTTTCAGAGTAGGTTATAATGTGTGGTTATTTCCCTTGTGCGTTTCTTTCTTGTAGTCTTATGTGAATGAAGCGTGTGTGGGTGGTTATTTCCCTTGTGTGTTTCTTTCTTGTAGTCTTGTGTGAATGAAGCGTATGTGGGTGGTTATTTCCCTTGTATGTTTCTTTCTTGGAGTCTTTTGTGAATGAAACGTGTGTGTGTGGTTTGTGTGTGTGGTTATTTCCTTTGTACGTTTCTTTCTTGTAGTCTTGCGTGAATGAAATGTGTGTGTGGTTATTTCCCTTGTGTGTTTCTTTCTTGTATCTTGTGTGAATGAAGCATGTGTGATCATGTGTCACTTCCACCAAAATACTAGCTAGGATCACTGCCTTCTTGTGCTGCCCTGGGCCTCTTATGCCAAATCCCTAGAGTGCCCCTTCCCTCACCAACTACTACTACTACTACTACTACTACTACTACTACTACTACTACTACTACTACTACTACTACTACTACCACCATTGCTACATCTCATTCATTCCTTTGCATGTCCCTTGCGGAACTTTGCCTCCCAAACAGCACTCCTGTAGGCCTCTCGGTTGTGAGCAAGATGGCCTGCTGCTGCTGCATCCAGTTCCAGATCATCAACGATGTCTTGCAGCCATCTTCGTTTCGGTCTTCCTCTTTTTCTTTTTCCCATTATGTATCCTTCCAATATGGTCTTCTCTAAATTATCATGACGTTTAATGTGGCCAAAATATTTAAGTTTTCTCTCTTTAATCCTCTTTACTAGCCAGCCTTCTTCAATATTAAGCTCTTGTAGTATAGATATATTTGTTCTTTTTTGTGTCCACGATATTGCACGACATCTACTACAAGTAATTTATTTGCTACCAGCACTACTGCTACTATTACTATTGCTGGTACTACTATTAATATTTACTACTACTATTACTGTTGCTACTGTTACTGCTACTGCTACTACTGCTGTTACTACAACTATTACTACTACTAGTACTATTACTACTACTGCTAATACTATTACTATTACTACAACTATTACTACTACTAGTATTATTACTACTACTGCTAATACTAGTGCTATTACTACAACTATTACTACTACTAGTACTATTACTACTACTGCTAATACTATTACTATTACTACAACTATTACTACTACTAGTACTATTACTACTACTGCTAATACTGTTACTATTATTACAATTATTACTACTACTAGTACTATTACTGCTAATACTATTACTATTACTACAACTATTACTACTACTAGTACTATTCCTATTACTGCTAATACTATTACTTTTACAACAACTATTACTACTACTAATACTATTACTACTACTGCTAATACTATTACTATTACTACAACTATTACTACTACTGCTAATACTATTACTACTACTACACCTATTACTACTACTGCGACGACGACTACTACTACTACGACCACTACTACTGCGACTACTACTACTACGAATACTACTACTACGACCACTACTACTGCGAATAAACTACTGCGACTACTACTACTGCGAATACTACTACTACTACTACTACTACTACTACTGTGGCGTCTACAACTACCACTACTGCGACTACTACTACTACGACTACTACTACTGCGACTACTACGACTACTACTACTACTACTGTGACGTCTACGACTACCACTACTGTGACTACTACTACTGCGACTACTAGTACTGCGACTACTACTACTACTACTGTGACGTCTACGACTACTACTACGACTACTACTACTGCGACTACTACGACTACTACTACTACTACTGTGACGTCTACGACTACCACTACTGTGACTACTACTACTGCGACTACTAGTACTGCGACTACTACTACTACTACTGTGACGTCTACGACTACTACTACTGCGACTACTGCGACTACTACTACTACTAATACTGCGACTACTACTACTGCGACTACTACTACTGCGACTACTACTACTACGACTACTACTACTGCGACTACTACTACTACGACTACTACTACTGCGACTATTACTACTGCGACTACTACTACTACGACTACTACTACTGCGACTACTACTACTGCGACTACTACTACTGCGACTACTACTACGACTACTACTACTACGACTACTACTATTACGACTACTACTACTACGACTACTACTACTGCGACTACTACTACTGCGACTTACTACTACGACTACTACTACTACTACTGCGACTACTACTACTACGACTACTACTACTGCAACTACTACTACTACTACTATGATTACTAAAACTACAGGTAGTATTATAGTAAGAATAATCATACTAAATGCAGTGACTTTGAACACTTTTCCTGTCATACCACTTCTCTTACAGCCATTACTTCTCACATAATTGTATTTGATGAAATACGTGATTTATGAGCAGTCAACAGAAATCTGTAACTCACAGTGGAAACACAAATGAATCTGCCACACATTTTATTTGTATAAAGGTAGCGGTAAAAGCACCCGATTCCATGCCATTAAGGCATGCTGGTTAATGTTAGGCCCGTATTTTCATGACCTTCGGCACATGAAAGTCTGAAGTGGCCAGTAACACGTCTGGCCGCATTAACCTTCCCAGATTTATCTGGTACCCGTTTTTAGAGGCTGGGTCGACCCCGGGATCTTTTTCGCGTGTACCAGAAAAAACCCGACTACTGAGACTTGAACCCGGTACCACTGGATTAGTAAACCGAGCGCCTAACCACTCAGCCAACCAGGCCGCCACTCTGTTTATGTAGAACAATATAATAACATTTGTTCTTTGTTTGCCCCAACCAGGATATCCGGAACATCGCTCGTGACATTCGCCAACTGGTTCGCCTTCGGCTTGCCCGTGTCAGTCATCATTTTGATAGGCTGCTACCTCTGGATGAACATATCAGTCTTTGGATTCATGTAGGTCTCAAATTTTCTTACTGTCACTTTTGTTAACACTCACCAAGCCAAAGACTTCCCTTATCACTCTGTAAGCCATCCCCCCCCCCCCTTAATCACCCTATAAGTCACACTTTCTTTTGTCACCCTGTAAGCCACACATTCCCTTGTCACCCTGTAAGCCACACGTTCTTAACACACTGTAAGCCACACTTTCCTAACACACTGTAAGCCACACTTTCCTAACACCCTGTTAGCCACACTTTCCCTTGTCACCTTGTAAGCCACACATTCCCTTGTCACCCTGTAAGCCACACTTTCCTAACACACAGTAAGCCACACTTTCCTAACACACTGTAAGCCACACTTTCCTAACACACTGCAAGCCACACTTTCCTAACACACTACAAGCCACACTTTCCTAACACACTGTAAGCCACACTTTCCTAACACACTGTAAGCCACACTTTCCTAACACACTGTAAGCCACACTTTCCTAACACACTGCAAGCCACACTTTCCTAACACACTGCAAGCCACACTTTCCTAACACACTGTAAGCCACACTTTCCTAACACACTGCAAGCCACACTTTCCTAACACACTGTAAGCCACACTTTCCTAACACACTGCAAGCCACACTTTCCTAACACACTGTAAGCCACACCTTCCCTTGTCACCCTGTAAGCCACACTTTCCCTTGTCACCCTGTTAGCCATACTTTCCCTTATCACCCTGTAACCAATGGACTTTCCCAACACCATGTAAATCTCACATGTAACCAATGGACTTTCCCAACACCATGTAAATCTCACATGTTCTGATGATGAGCAGGACAACGCTTTGCTACCAGTAAGAGAAATGAACACACCAATCTTTTAGTAAAACATCATCATATAGGAACATCAGAAAAGAATGACAGCTGTATACGGGGTTGGGGTAGGGAATTGGGGTGGGGGGGGGGGGGAAGACGTCAGTATACTGAAATTTGTCTCACGCGCTCAAAGCTAGAAAAAAAAGAAGAAGAAAAAACGTCTTAATATAATGACGATGAAGATATTGATGATTTTTGTAAGTTATGATAATTTATGCATGTGACCTTCTCATCTGTTACCACAGCAACACTTTGACATGCAGATCTACTGCCACAGCAGAAGAAGTGAAACGAGCAAGGGAGACGATCAGGAGCGAGTACAGAAATCTAGGGAAAATGAGGTAGTCTTTCTAAAATGTCGCTACATCCGAGGGACAGATGTTGGTTGTTAGAGGGTTATATATTGGCTGTCAGAGAGTCAAATGCTGCTTGTCAGAGGGCCCAATGTTGGTTATCAGAGGGTTAAATGTTGGTTATCAGAGGGTTAAATGTTGGTCAGACAGTCATATGTTGGTTATCAGATGGTTAAATATTGGCCACAGGGTCAAATGTTGGTTATCAAAGGATCAAATGTTTGTTATCAAAGGGTCAAATGTTGGTTGCTAGAGGATCTAATATTAGTTACAAGAAAGTCGAATGTGATTTTCAGGGAGTCAGATGTTGGTTGTTAGAGGGCCAAATTTTGATTGTCAGGATTCAGTCATCTGTCTTATCTTCAGATGTTGGTTGTTAGAGGGGCGAATTTTGGTTATGAGAGAGAGAGAGAGAGAGAGAGAGAGAGAGAGGAGAGTCAGATGTTGGTTGTTGCCAAATGTTTATTGTCAGAGAGTCAGCTGTTGGTTGTTAGAGGGCCAAATGTTGGTTATCAGAGAGTCAGATGTTGGTTGTTAGAGGACCAATGCTGGTTGTCAGAGAGAGAGAGAGTCAGATGTTGGTTGTTAAAGGGCCAAATGTTAGTTGTCAGAGAGAGAGAGAGAGAGTCAGATGTTGGTATTTTATGTTATTATATATTTTCATATTTCTAAATATTTCCAGTTTTTTTTCCATTTTGTTTCTGTAGATTTAATGAGGTCATTGTTCTGATACATTTTCTGGTGCTGGTTTTGCTGTGGTTGGCGAGAGACCCGGGGTCCATTCCCGGGTGGACGTCCCTGTTTCCACACAAGTCAGTGCCTTAATTACTCATTGAAGCATTTTTCCCGTACTTTAACGTTCGTTGTTTTTTACGTTCGCTTTGTAAAACTGCTTTTTGTTAAATAACATTTACGTGTATTTGTGATCTCTGATCAGGTTCGCTTGCTACTGCGTGACATTAAGCAGGTTTAGAAGTCTCTGCCTTCTTCTTCTTCTCTCTATCTCTTTGGAAATGTGAACTAGTATTCTTTTGCAGGTGATGCCGTTGAGATGTTGAGGCACAGCATCGTGTCGGCTTGTGAGGGCGTTATGGCAGCCGTTTTTTTTCAGTGGACGAGTGGAGCAAACAGGAAGGGAGTGTGAGATGCATCTGTAGCATACTCCACCGCTGTGGGTGACTATGCCCACTGCTGCCCCGGTTAGTCAGGCCAGGCTCTTGACTGGGGGTGAGGGTGGGGGTACCACGAGATAGTGGGACAGGGTCTTGATCAACTATGGTTCATCATCCCTGACGCTAGCATGTCAAATATCGGGGGGGGGGGGGGGGAGGGGAGGTCGCTAACTGCCAAGTCGGACAAGGTCTTCATTCACGCATGTCCTTGTTAAACTCTTTGCTCTTATGGTGGATTGGAAGAGGCAAAAAAAAAAAAAAAGTCAGAAATAAACCCTGAGGGAAATATGTCTGAAGAGAAAGGATCTTAATGTAGCTGGTAGCGAGGTTCTTTAACATACCCATCTTCTGTCATTCCCTGAAACTGTACTAGATTTTCAACGTATGCGCCATTTTCTTCCTCTGGAGTTGATTTCCAGGGTTGAGAGTAAAAATAGTAAAACACCGGCCAATGCACGTCATCTGTACTAACTGGCCAGGTGGAGTAAGATGTGTAATGATGGTGATCTATCTTCTTCATAACTGTTTTCCGATTAGAAGAATTCAGTTATGTTTAATTGAAGGGTTGAGAGTGGAGGCGGCAGCTCTGTAGATCAACATTTGAGGATCTTAAAGAAGCAAGTTCCTCTAATACATTCACACCTTTTTTTTTCTTCTGTTCACTCGTCAACGGCTCGAGTAGACTCCCACATTTTATACCACTGAGTTGTGCACGATGCCTCTTGTTTATCATTGGCTGTGGATGCAGTGTAATCCTTCGCTGCATGCACAAATTTCTAGGAATTTGACCCTAACAGGTAGTGTCGAGTATCCATCTGTACAGCTGTCGACTAGACTATGACTAGCTGGATTAAGTCTTACGACTGTGACTAGTTGGTTTAGGTCTTACGAATATGACTAGCTAGATTAGGTCTTACGACTATGACTAGTTGGTTTAGGTCTTACGACTGTGACTAGTTGGTTTAGGTCTTACGACTGTAACTAGTTGGTTTAGGTCTTACGACTGTGACTAGTTGGTTTAGGTCTTACGACTGTGACTAGTTGGTTTAGGTCTTACGACTGTAACTAGTTGGTTTAGGTCTTACGACTGTGACTAGTTGGTTTAGGTCTTACGACTGTGACTAGTTGAGTTAGGTCTTACGACTGTAACTAGTTGGTTTAGGTCTTACGACTGTAACTAGTTGGTTTAGGTCTTACGACTGTGACTAGTTGAGTTAGGTTTCAATCCTGTGACTAGCTGGGTTATGTCTCACGCCTGTGACTAGCCACTGTCAACTAACTTAAGCATGCCTCAAAATATGGGAATACAGAAATGAGATATAAATTGTATAAGTAATGCGCACCTAATCCTCTGTGTGTTCTAACAGAACTGCAGCAAGCATAAGATTAGCAACAACAAAAAAAAAGATATTCGCGTAATATAGAAAGATAATTCACAAGATAAATCTGACTTTACTTCAGGTATATATCTGACAGTTCAACAGCGTTGGCCATAGCTGTTTGTCTCTTTGTCTTTCCCAACGAGAAACCAAATGTTCTGTTTTTCCGGAGCAAGGGAGGTAAGATAAGAATTCAAAGATAAAGATTTTTTTTTTTAATGAACAAAATATTTTCTTTCGTAACTGCAAAAAGGAAAATCACCAAAACTATATAGAACATAAGCTGAATTTTTCCAGACTAAATGTTTACGAAGAATTAGAAGAACACAATAAGAAATAACATCTTGTTGGCAGGGATGCAGATGAAGCCACTGACAGCAGTTATTGAGGAAATATGCTGGTGATGGTTGGGACATGTGCTACGAATGACTGACAACTCACTACCAAAAATAGCACTAACATGGACACCACAGGGGAATAGAAGTAAGGGTAGACCAAAAGAGACATGAAGAAGAAAAAAAGAAAGGATGTTGAGCAACAGAGGGCTCACCTGGGCAAGAGCGGAAAAAAGCAAAGGGCAGGCTTTTGTGGAAAACCCTTGTCCCTTAGGCACTTAAGGTTCAGAAAGAGAGAGAGGGGAGAGGGAGAGAGAGGGGGAGAGAGAGGGAGAAAGAGAGGAAGAGAGAAAGGGTGAGAGAGAAGGAGAGATAGAGGAATAGAGAAGAGAGAGAAGGAGAGAGAGGGAGAGAGAGAAGGAGAGGGAGAAGGAGAGAGAGGAAGAGAGAGAAGGAGAGAGAGAGAGGGATAGATAGAGAAAGAGATAGATGGAAAGGGAGAAGAGGGGAGAGAGAGAAGGAGAGAGAGAGGAAGAAAGAGAGGGGAGAGAGAGAGGGGAGAGAGAGAGTGAGAGAGTGAGAGAGAGGAGGGAAGAGAGAGTGAGAGAGAAGGAGAGAGAGAGAGAGAGAGCCACATAAAGGGCAGTATAAGAGCAGCGCAACGGTTTGCTGACTGGGTTTTCGAATGAACCGAGCAGGGATTGAAAACATGTACGATAAGTTATAGTTACAAAGGACATAGTCTTCTTCTTCAGTCGCCTTCGAACTGCAAGCTTATGTTCTTTGCAGCCGATGCTATGAGGATGTTGAGACACAGTATCGTGTCGGACTGCGAGGTGGTTATGGAGGCTGTTTTTTTTTCGTTCCCTGAACGGAACTAAAAATCAAGGGGCCTGCAATGCTTCTTTAACAGACTCCACTGCTATGGGGATCCCTGCCCCGTTAGCCACGCTAGACCGGTTACTGGGGATAAACGGAGAAGTGGGACAGGGTCTTGGTCCGCTGTTGTTCGCCAGCTCTGATGCTTGGATGTCAGCTTTGGGTCGATGATTGACATAAAACTCATAAATAAATCAGAAAAAAAATCGTTTTTTGTCCCAGAACTAAAATGTCTTGCTTTGAACAGTTCCCACTCAAGTATAGGGGAAATAAGAATCAGTCATGACAATATAGGACGACACTATAGTTCATTTCAAGTTAGAACAATGGTGTCATTTAACCGCAACAAGGAATCAGCAAAATTCACTTCAGATTAGATGCATTCACAACGAACTATGGTGCTGTTTAACAGCAGCAAATAACAATATAATTCACTTCAAGTTAGAAGTATTCACAAGAAGAAGTACTGGTGTCATTTGACAATAGTAGAACAACAATATCTATACTACAATAGCTTAATATTGAAGAAGGTTGGCTAGTAAAGAGGATTAAAGAGAGAAAACTTAAATATTTTGGACACATTAAACGTCATGATAATTTAGAGAAGACCGTATTGGAAGGATACATAATGGGAAAAAGAAAGAGAAGAAAACCAAAACGAAGATGGCTGCAAGATATCGTTGATGATCTGCAAATGGATGCAGCAGCAGCAGGCCATCTTGCTCACAACCGAAAGGCCTACAGGAGTGCTGTTTGGGAGGCAAAGTTCCGCAAGGGACATGCAAAGGAGTGAATGAATGAATGAAGAGCAACAATATAATGCACTTCTGGTTACAAGTATTCACAAGAAGGACTATAGTCACTTTCTTTGCATCTATCTATCTATCTATCTATCTATCTATCTATCTATCTATCTATCTATCTATCTATCTATCATCACCCAGATACAAGCCCAGCGAAGTCAACCCCATCAATCTTGAACTGGAAACAAACAAGTCGGAAGTTTCCATGGGGAGTGATCTTTCTACTTGGTGGCGGTTTTGCTCTGTCTGAGATTTCCAAGGTTTGTGTGCTAGGGTATTTTTCCACGTAGATATAGAGAGGCTTCTCGGACTGCCGGCATTGGTTTCTGCCCCGGATAGCCGTCGCTTCCATTCGTTACGATTCTATGAGATATAAGCACAATGCTGGTCCTTCACAAGATTAGTTCGAAGCGCTTAAATATGCTTGTCCAAAATGCAATGATAATAATATAATTGAATAGATTATATCTCTGAAATTAATTATGACTTCCATATGTAGATCTACAGATGAGTTCTTCAAATATGGACACAAAAAAGAACAAATATATCCATACTGTGGTAAATTGGTATTTCTTTACTAGATTGATGAAAATTATTATTTAATTCTTTTATTTTGTCTGGCCGTCGTCGTACTGAGTGGCGGAAGGATGACTATACCATACGTTCACACCTTACATATAAAATAACAGGAATACGAAAACAATCCTTTTTATAAAATCACGATTCTTGTATTTACAAAACTCTGATCCATAAGGCATCACAAATCGCAAATCCGATGCACATGATGTCCATATATTTCTAACGGGCATTACTAAAAAAATCATAAACAAATAAAATTTTCTTGAATAATATGAGTTCAATACTGCTTACAAAGGCGCACAACTAAAATACACACGCCAGCCTCCATCTCTCGGAAACTGACCACCTTCGTCCACGACTGGTCGCTACACCTTCGCGAGCTCAACTTATCCCCCTTTATACTTCTCCCTTTTGTCTTATATACCTGGTCATCGCCGGACCGGAAGCCTGGGGATTTTCCATTCACACGTGGCCGTCTCTGGCCAGTGGGATTTCCAATCAAAACCGGGTCACTGCTTGCTTATTTTTTCCCCTCCTTACATACTCCCTCTGGTTTTGTTTGCAAAATTTTTGTATGGAATACAATAAATTTTATATATGCATTGTAGAATAGTTACATATCCTGAACTCAAAGTCTTTATGTCCTTCTTTTGGGACCAGCACACATGTTGCTGTAGTTGCGTGTCGCCTTCCTCCGGTTAGACTGTTGGTGTGTTGGTCTGGCCTATTTTTGTAATTTTGTATGCCTTGCAGTATTTCTCATATACTGTATTTGGTCGTGTAATGTGGGCAAGGGTGCTACTCGTTGTTCGACGCTCTGCCCTGTAGCTCTGTCTTCTGATTCGGCAGGTGGTTGGTTTTCATGTACTAGTAAGGATGTACTTGTTCGAGTGGTACTGTCATCGCTGTCTACTGCTACCTGTGGGGTGGATGCGACTTCTTCCTCCGTTATTTCTACCTGCGTACTGTCAGGTTCGTTCTCTGATTCCGAAGAGTCTACTACTATCTCATCGTCGGTGTCGTCATCGTTGTTGGGTGCTATACTGAGTGTAGCCTGTCTGCGCTGACTGTTTCTGTCGTCTGTAGGGATATTCCAATCTTGTTTGGCCTTTCTCAAATGGTTTGCGTGGACTCGTTGTATTTTCCCTGTCAGTTGGTTCTTTATTATAAATGATACTGGAGATAACTTTTTTAGAACAAAGAATCCCGTTTTCCATTTGCTGTCGTGTTTTGATGTCATGTGGTGGTTTAATAAGTATACTGGATCACCTATAGAAATGTCCTCAGTTGTGCTTTGTTCATCGTACTTTTGCTTTCGTGCGTCTTTGGTTCTGTTTATGTGGTTAATCACTTGTATAAAAGCCTTATGTTGTTTCATTAGCGTGTGTTCTATAGAATCATTTTCACTGTAGCAGTGTGTTCGTAGTCTCAGGATGGCGTCCAGGGGTAGAATGGGGTGTCTCCCGTACATGAGGAAAAATGGGGAGTATCCTGTTCGTTTAGAAATGTTCATATTCATCGCTGCCACTGCCTGTGTCAAGTACTCGTCCCATTTACTGACCTCCGTGTTTACCAGCTTGGCAACAATATCATTTAGTGTGCGATGCTGTCTCTCGTTTGTCCCGTTGGCTTGAGGATGGTATGGTGTTGTGAAGATATGGTGAATGTTATAGCGTTCCACCATAGTCTGGAATTGTTCTCCGCGAAACTCGGGACCGTTGTCTGTGACTATAGTAATTGGTACTCCATGTCTTGGGACGATATTTTCGATTACCAAGTCAGCTACTGTTTTACTTTGGATGTTTGGCGTTGGAAAACACTCCGTCCATGCGGAATATTCGTCTGTTACATGCACGATGTACTTGTTGCCTGATGTGGTGACTGGATAAGGTCCTGAACAGTCGATACTTAATTTTAGCATGCATGCCGGTGGGGTATCGGATATTTCTAGCGGATTTTTTATAGGTAACAAGTTTCTTGTTTTGCACGTTTGGCACTGCTCTATGTGCTGGTTTACGTCCTCTCTCATGTTCTTCCAATAGTATCCTATTTGTATGGCTTTCAACGTTTTTTCCGTCCCCATATGCCCGTTATTATCGTGGTATTGTGATAACACCTGTTGTTGTAGATGTTGGGGCGTGACGGTTCTCAACCTGTAGTCGTCATCGTCTTCTTCTACTTTGTATAGCACGTTATTCACTATTCTGAACTTTTCACTGGTTTTTCTTGGTAATCGGTTGTGCTTCATATCTGCTTTTAATTGTCTTATCTCCTCGTCCAGGTCTTGCTCATCTGCCATGATGGGAGGGGTGGGTAACTGTTCGGTGGGGGCTGGTAGGACTTCGGATATTGGTTGTGGTTGTGGGAAAGGATCGTATATGGGGAAATCGGTTGGCAGAAAGGATGAAGAGTTGATGGTGTTTATTTCAAGCATGTTATCCTGCTTGTTGACAGTTTCTGCTGTCTGGTGATTGTTGTCCTTACACTGTTCTGTTCCTGGCCGAGAAAACTGGTCGGCGAGGTTCCGTGCTCCTGCGATATGACGAATGTCTGTAGTGTAGGCTTGGATGAAATGACTCCATCGTTGTATTTTGAAGTTCTTGTGCTTGGCGTTCATTAGGTTTATAAGTCCGATACTGTCTGTTCGGATGCTTAACTGGCAGTGTAACACATATTTGTGGAGTTTCTGTAACGCGTACACTATGGCGTATGCCTCCTTCTCGTTGATGTGCCATTTGCTTTGTGACTCACTTAGTCTATGGGATAGAAAGTAGATGGGTTTTAGGTTTTCCTCTCTCTGTCTTGTGCTGTTGTCTTGTAGCAACACGGCGCTTACTTTTGTTGCTGATGCGTCTGTGTAAAGTATCATCGGTTTATTTAAATCTGGGAATGCGAGCATGGTCTGTCGCATGAGGTCATTTTTTAGTGTGTCGAATGCCCTTTGACATTCTGGCGACCAGGAGAATCGGCTATATTTTCTTGTGAGTGCGATTAAGGGCTCTGCCTTATGGGAAAAATTGTCTATAAACCTTCTGTAGTATGATATTGTTCCTATAAAACTTCGTATTTGTTTTATTGTCCTTGGTGTGACTATCTCTGCCATTGCCTTTACTTTCTCTTTATCTGGTGTGATGCCTTGGCTACTCATGGTAAAACCTAAATAATTGATTTTGTTCTGTGCGAAGTTGCACTTGGCCATTTTCAACTTGACGTCATGTTGTCTTAGCCTGTCAAACACAGATTGTATATGTTTGATGTGGTCCTGAATCGATGTCTTAGTAAAAATCAGTATGTCATCTATGTACGCTATGGCGTGGTCTGATAATCCGTACAGTACTTCATCCATTAATGCCATGAATGCTGCTGCAGCGTTTGCGACGCCAAACGGAGTTCTGGTAAACATGAACTTTCCAAAACTGGATGTGAAACTGGTCTTCACTTTAGAGTCCTCTGTTAGGGGGATACTCCAATATCCTGATTTAGCGTCTAGTGTGGTAAAGTATTTTGCGCCGTTGAGCACTGACATAATTTCTTCCACGTTGGGCATCTGGTATGTGATGGGAGTCGTGATTTTGTTTAGTCCTCTAAAATCGCAGCAAAAGCGATGTGTTCCGTCCTTTTTTCTTACTATAACTATCGGTGAGTTCCATTTGGACAGTGGTGCTCGTTCTATGATCTTTGCCTCTAGCATATCCTTAATTGCTTTCTCTATAATGCCTCTGTGTTTGAGTGGCGTAGGGTATGGTTTTGTGTATGCTGGTGGGTTGGATCCAGTGTCTATGTGCAGCTGGACGGTATTAGTTCTGCCCAATTCTAAGTCGTTATTTGCGAAAATGTCTTGATTCTTGTCTATTATCGTTTTGATAGCGGCCTCGTGTTCTGGATGTACCTGTATTTCTGTAAGCAGTTGTTGGATTCTATCAGTAGATCTGGTGGTATTTGCGTTGTTCTGAGTTTGTTGTTTAGTTATATTATTTACGTCGAGGCCGAACTCTGCCCTTGCTATGATTTGTCCTTTTTTTATTCTAAAATGCCTGTTGGAGTTGTTGGCTAAAGTCACGAGGCATTTTCCTTGTTTATCAGGGTTAACGATACTGTCTATAGTTTCAGCACAAGGTTCGTGAAGTAATACACTGTTCTGGTGAATAGTGATCATTAACTCCGTGTCTTTAAATGCAGGTAAAAGTCTTTGCAATTTTGCTGGTACGATGATTATTGTTTTGGGTTTAATTGCGACGTCACAAGTAGCTCTGATCGTTGAGCAAATCTCGTATTCGTTTTTCATAGGTACTTTGGTATTTCCAATCGATAGCTGCATGCTTCCAAAATCCACCGTTGCTTTTGTGTGAGATAGAAAGTCTCTGCCTAGTATGGCGGGTCTGCACATTCTGCCTACAACTATAAACTTTTGTTTATGAGTTTGTCCTCCTATGCATATGTTTATCCATGTGATTCCTTTTGCCCGTAATTCGTAATTATCGACAGTCCAGAGTTTGCCTTCGCTGGGCAGTAATACCGTGTTTGAGCGAATAGTTTTCCATACGTTTTGTCTGATCAGACTGACTTCGCTGCCAGTGTCGATGAGTGTGTGGATGATGGTGTTGTTTATCTGCACGGGAATGGTGGAAGTTG
Organism: Achatina immaculata; assembly: GCA_009760885.1. Classification (NCBI taxonomy): domain Eukaryota; kingdom Metazoa; phylum Mollusca; class Gastropoda; order Stylommatophora; family Achatinidae; genus Lissachatina; species Lissachatina immaculata. The sequence goes on from CM019698.1 coordinate 18,590,308, forward strand.
CGTTTGTGCCGTTTTCAAGTGTTGTGATACGGCCCGTTGATACTTGTAGAGGTAGAGTGGACCGTTTACCATACCTCCGTTGAAGTTTTTCCGAGCGTTTTCTCTGTTGGCTGTAGACTCTGTATTTTGGTGTGGATTCTCGTGGTGTTCTGTATCTGTCCTCAGGTGGTCTGGTGAATCTGGGTGGTGTATAATCATGGTTGGTCTGCGTGCTCCTCCATGAACTTCTGTTTGATACTGGTGTAGATTCATATCTGCATTGGCGAGCTATGTGCCCATGAATACCACAGTTGAAACATGGTTTTGATCTTATGTTCGTCTGTGTGTCCTGATAAGAGACCTGGGCCACGGTGGCCGTGCTTTGACTTGAGCTTTCCGAGGCAGCTTGTCTCTGTGTAGCATTGTCGGTGCGGAAAGAAGAAGTCATTGGTTCATTTGTCAGGCATGGGCTCTCCCCGTTGTCCATGCGGGATGTTAGTCTTTTTGTGAACTGCTCTATTTCGATAGCTGTATTGATTGCCGAGTTTAATGTCTGTGGGTCTTTCTTGATTAACTTCGTTTTGATTGCTTTGTCATATACAGCGTCTATAAAAAAATTTGCCAGCAAATTCTGTGTGGCCGGTTGAAGTATCTTGTCGTTGTCGAAGGCTTGTTTTGCCAGTTTAATCATTGTTTCTGCCATGTTTTGGATTGGCTCTTCTTTGTGTTGCTTCAAATTGCTTATTTGTCTCAAGGCTGCGTGCGGATCGATGCCTTTGCTGAAACATTTAGCTAGTTCTTTCTTAAAATCCGCATATGTTTCGTCTGAGTTCTCTTGAATTCGCCTGGAGACAAAGTCTGAAACACTCCCCTTGGCTGTAATAAAGAATATGTTTTTCTTTTGCGAATCATGTAGGTTATGCACAAACGCATATTTTTCTGTCTGTTCTATCCATAGTTGGAATCTCTGTGGATCGCCATCGTAGGTATCAATGTGGCAGGGTAAACCTTGAGTGGCGAAGGTCATCTTTAATTGTCTCAAAGCTTCGGTCATTGTGGTGACCGGGTCAGCTTCTAGTTTGGGTTCGATATTTGTTGCAGTCTCCATGGTACTTGGCCTTTTGACGAAGATTATTGGTTGAATATTTGTAGAAATATTTTCCGAGATTTTCAAATATTTTTCTTTATACTGTGTGCTTGTTCACACTGCAGCACTATACGTGCTTCTCCGTACTGACTTACTGTCCAGTCTGCCCGTTCTGCGACTAACACACATTTCTTCCGCCTAGGACTGCTCCACTCTAACTGGAACTTCCAGTAGGGTTTTCTTCATACGGGAACTTTTCTTCAAAGCACAGACTTGTTGGAGCCTCTGTCCGGATGTTACATAACACGCACGTGGGCGCTGAGCTTTGATCTTTCCGTGGTGGAATTTCCCCTGTACACTCGCCAAACACGGAAATCTGACTGGCCTCTTGTCAGCGCTGTTAGTGCAAACGGTGACCTCCTATGTACCAGTATTAATCCAAATGGTTTGTAACCAGGTCAGCTGACATATCGAAACATATATATATATGCAATGAGGATTCGTTGGGTCACGGTCACCACATGTGGTAAATTGGTATTTCTTTACTAGATTGATGAAAATTATTATTTAATTCTTTTATTTTGTCTGGCCGTCGTTGTACTGAGTGGCGGAAGGATGACTATACCATACGTTCACACCTTACATATAAAATAACAGGAATACGAAAACAATCCTTTTTATAAAATCACGATTCTTGTATTTACAAAACTCTGATCCATAAGGCATCACAAATCCGATGCACATGATGTCCATATATTTCTAACGGGCATTACTAAAAAAATCATAAACAAATAAAATTTCCTTGAATAATATGAGTTCAATACTGCTTACAAAGGCGCACAACTAAAATACACACGCCAGCCTCCATCTCTCGGAAACTGACCACCTTCGTCCACGACTGGTCGCTACCTTCGCGAGCTCGACTTATCACCCTTTATACTTCTCCCTTTTGTCTTATATACCTGGTCATCGCCGGACCGGAAGCCTGGGGATTTTCCATTCACACGTGGCCGTCTCTGGCCAGTGGGATTTCCAATCAAAACTGGGTCACTGCTTGCTTATTTTTTCCCCTCCTTACAATACTACAAGAACTTAATATTGAAGAAGGCTGGCTAGTAAAAAGGATTAAACAGAGAAAACTTAAATATTTTTGAGCATATTAAACGTCATGAGAATTTCGAGAAGACAGTCTTGGTAGGGATACATAATGGGAAAAAGAAAGAGAGGAAGACCAAGGCGAAGATGGCTGCAAGACGTCTTTGATAATCTGCAAATGGATGCATCAGCAGCAGGGAATCTTGCTTACAACCTAAAGGCCCACAGGAGAGCTGTTAGGGAGGCAAAGTTCCGCAAGGGACATGCAGGTGACTGACTGACTGTTTGTAAAGACACAGACGCTCAAATCGAAAACTGATGTACTAATTTAGCTTGTGTTATCTTTTTCTTACTGCACATCCACTGTCAGCTAACGTTAGTGTGCTTTGCATTACATTTGCTGTGAGTATCTAAGCCTGATCTAAGAAAGTAAAAGAATGAAGATATGAGAAATTTACTTAAAATTCACGCGAACTATGCGAATAAGCGGGAAGAAAAGAAGACTTAGCAACAGATTTCCATTTATGATAAGAACCGGCAAATCATTGGAAGCAAGCTGGAAAATAATCGACCACTGACGAAATGTCTTGCCTCTAAGGACCGGAAGGCAGAAAATTTTTTCTGTTTAATCCTCTTTACTAGACAGCCTTCTTCAGTATTAAGTTCTTGTGGTATGGATATATTTGTGTCCATGATATTTGAAGAACTCTTCTGTAGCATTTACATTCAAAGGCATTTATGTGTTTCTCAACTGTTTTGTTAAGTGTCCAGGTCTCAAAGGCATATGTTGCGATGGGAAAGATGCATGTCCTTAAAAATCTTATTTTTGTATTTCTGCCTGTTCCTTTCCACAGCTTCTTTAGTTGTTCTAGTTTTTGAAGAGCGATAGATGTCGTCTTTTTAATTTCTCTCATTGTATCTCCATTATTAGTTAGTAGCGATCCAAGATATTCAAAACTCTCCACCTCTTCCAGTTTTTCATCACTGATATATATTTCAGCTTCCTTATTTGTTTTGTTAGTTGTCATCAATTTAGTTTTCTTCTCATTAAAATAGAGGTTTTGCTCTTCACTATTCTTACATTGGACAATGGCTACGATCACTGACTAATACAGTCACTGCCTGGAAGAAAAGCAATGGTAAACTACCTTCTGAAAACATACCAAGAAACCCAAACATGGAAGTTAATCTATAATTTAAAAATAGGGGTTGGGTTAGAAATGTGCTAGTCCTCGTTTTATTTAGACTTTGCCTGAATAACGAGCTGAGCATTGCCACGCCCAACAATACCGTCAGAGCTGTTCTGTAGTGAAAGAGTTAATAATGAATATCATTGATTTGTTACAGAGAGGTTAGAAATTGTTCATCTGAGAAGTTAGAAAATGTTAATCTGAAAAGTTAGAAACTGTTAATCTGAGAAGCTAGAAACTGTTCATATGAGAAGTTAGAAATTGTTCATGTGAGAATACTTATTTGTAAGCACATATATAAAGTAGAAGAAAACTGAAACCGAGCAAATCACTTTAAAGCAGACATACACATACTGAACACACATAGCACACAGACAGCGAAGGAAATACATCATACAGTCTAATAATAACAATCAACATACACAGTTATCTTGCGTATATACCTGTATACGTCTGCATATGTGCTGACAATGAAGGCTTATGGCGACATCATATTTTGCTGAACTTCCTGCGGTCAGAATAAATCAAATCCATCGATCACTGACAAGTTAAAAGAGGAGAATGCGCCGTGTATGACGTCATTAAATGTGAAAACACCTGCGGGAATAGATATCTAACAGCAGTTCTTCACTGTGTTGTGTCCATGAAGGTCGAGCAAATGATTGATTTTGTAGCATCTTTTGGGGTAGCAGAATCGGATTTCTATTAGACCTAGAAAATAGAAGAAAGTAAAGAGTCGGCTATTTTTTTTTTACCCGTAAAGGTCACAAGCATAGTGGAGCAGACCTAGAGGAGAGGAAGATTTTTACTCGCATGAAGACTGTTTAGCAGAACTGGATTTTTTAAAAACTTGTCTTGTCTTCCGCTATCTCCCTGTAACTGCGAGCTGGCGTTCTTTGTAGATGATGCTGTAGAAGTGTTGAGGCACAGCATCGTATCGGCGTTTGAGCGGGTAATGACAGCTTTATTTTTTAAGTTCAGGAGTACAGCTAAAAAGCAGGGGGGGGATGTGCAATGCTTCTTTAGCAGACTCCACCACCATGGGGAGTATGGCGATCACTGTCCCGTTAGCCAGGCTATGCCTGTTATTGGGGGTACCAACGGAGGGGTAGGAAAGGGTCTTGGTCAGCTATGATCCACTAAACCTTACACTAGGGTATCACCTAATGCCTCATCGGCTGAGGCTGATTGCCTCATCGGACAGCATCTCCCGCCCCCCCCCCCCCCACCCTGGATTTTCTGTATTAATAACCATTCTCCTGCAGTGTTTTCTGTTTTCCTTCTGGTTGTTTGATGTTGTTCTTGTGAAAAAAGGGGAGATAATGGTCAAATTTCACTGGGGAAAGTAGTCATTTCAAATAACAACACAATTTTTTTTTTTTACTCATGTTTTCTTTTCCCGTCATTTTGAACAGTGGGAAGCCTGTTTTAAAATAACTGTTTGGAGTAATAATAGCCAGTGTATTTGTTGTTATTGTAAGTTTGAAAATATGAAACAGGGGACTTCCATAAAATCCTGTAATTTTGATTTTTTTTTCCCCTTTCATACACTCTCGAGACCTTGGTTCAGCCCAACCTAACTTAGGTCGCGACCTGAGGTTTGGGAACCGCCGGTGTAGAGACCTTCACTCCATTCGCTTCAGAATTAAATGATACCAGAGATCTTGTTCTTTCAGCGATGTAGAAAGGTACGAAGGTACATCATATAAAATGTAGAAAATGCGAATAAAATTTCCGAAAGAACAGATATAAATCCCTTAACACCTGCTGGCACCAAGGTCATTGACGTCAGTGAGTAGAGGGCGCCACTGTCGCTAGTCAGCAAAACCGGTAATACCGCATGTCAAAGCGATGACCATGTTGCGGACATACTGCAAGGGTAAAAAAAAGTTCCTTCTGTCATCTGATTCTCGTCCGCCACGTGTGTGAACCCTTCCCACATACATTCCGAAATACCTGGGCGAACAACGACGACGAGTGCGTATGCTAACCTCAAGTATGCAACAGGTTTAGGAACAAAGTTCACTCTAAGGACTTGCTGTTAGTGCACAGATATGTTCTCTTTAAAAAAGGTGTGCAAATGTGCTTTGCAATGTCAATTTAAAACGTATAATTTAAAGTTCTCATGAAAAAAGCAATTGGGAAAAACAAACTAATATAACTATTATATAATTTCTTCAGCGCTATTAGAGCATAAAATAATACATGCGATTTTAAAAATAAAAGTAGTATTTTTATTTTCCTTTGCCCGCCGTATAAACTTTTATGCGTGGCATGATGTTTTGTATGTGTGTGCACGGCCACGTTGCAGCATGGCTTAGAGGGAACATTGGTTACGGAGTTCAAGACAGAATAACAAACTTACTCTGTGCCGACCGTCCTGAACAAGCAGGCAAGGGAAAGCTGAGAACTCAGGATAAAGAGTTTTTTTTCTTACTGAAATTCTGGCGCTAGTCCACAAGTTGCGCAAATGCATTACAGAGTAAGAGACTATATTTAGGAAAGTGAGTGCTATTTTTCACGCATTATATAGAATTCATAGCAAGACAGGCAGTGACATGGAATCCTCAAGGAAATAGAAAACGAGGAAGACCTAGACTTACTTAGAGAAGAGGAAGTATGACAGTGCTCAGAGACAAGGGATGCACATGGAAGGAAGCAGAGAATAATTCCAAGAACAGGGATGACTGGAGAGCCTTTATCCGTGGCCTATGCTCTCAAGGGAGTGAAAGATGACGAAGACGATGATGAGGATGAGGATGATGATGATTATGATGATGTCGCATTTTCTGACTTTATTTGATTCATCCTCGCACATTGTAACATTTTATTTTAAAGATTTGTTGAACTGTTCATTTGCGAATCATACGGTGGAAACATAAATAGCTTCTTCACGCAGGCGTCTGGGATGTCCAGGTTGATAGCGACCAAGTTAATGTTTGTCCGCGAACTGCCCACATGGACAGCCAGTCTAGTAGTGACAGCCATGACAGCTTTTGCCACTGAATTAACGTCAAACATGGTGGTCGTTATGTTGGTGCTGCCGATTCTCAGGGATATGGTAAGGACCTCTTTTCTCGTTCTCTGTTTTTTTTTTCCTGTCTTTGTCTGTATATTTCTCTTCATTTTCTTCTGTTTTTTTTTCACCTACATTTAGCTCATTCTTGTTATTTTAAACATTTATTTAGTTATTTATTTACTTTTGCTTTATCGCTCTTTTCTCTTCGTCTTGAGTTTGTCCTTTTTAAAAAATAGTTTCCGTAGTACATATTTTTCTGTCTTTAATCTGTTATTCTGTCTTCGCATCTCTCTCTATGCAAGTAAACCTAGTACATATTTTTCTGTCTTTAATCTGTTATTCTGTCTTCGCATTCTCTCTCTATGCAAGTAAACGTAGTACATATTTTTCTGTCTTTAATCTGTTATTCTGTCTTCGTATTCCCTCTCTATGCAAGTAAACCTAGTACATATTTTTCTGTCTTTAATCTGTTATTCTGTCTTCATATTCCCTCTCTATGCAAGTAAACTATGTTCTTATGCTTTTTCATGTTATTCTTGAGTGAACATGATATTACATTTTTTTCATGGTATCCCCACTGAAATTTTGTAAATAGCTGGTATCTGTTCCTACTTTCTGCACAGTCTGTTGTCATGAATGTCCATCCCATGTACCTGATGTTGTCAACAACTCTAGCGGCCTCCATGGCATTCATGCTGCCCATAGCAACTGTCCCGAACGCACTGGTCTTTGCATACGGCGACATCAGAACACTGGATATGGTAAGAAGATCTGCCGTTACTGGAGGGTTTTAGAAATTAAGATCAAATGGTATTCCATACTTCTCAAGCTTGCATAGATTTTTTTAAAAAGCAGTTTTCAAACTATCTTCGCTGCGGCTTTTACCGCACATTTTCATTTGTTCTATGGCACTAGGAGGACAATGATGATGTAGTGATAACGTGTGGCCACACTGTTCAGCAGGTTGTAATGTGATATTACTATTATATGATTACAATACTATTACTTTATTACTACTGTATTATTACATCATATGTATCGTTATGATGAAAAATTACTTGCACGTAAAATAACAGTCAAACTTCTAGTAACGTCCAATAATAGTTTCACTTTCTAAATTATACACACAGACGCGCGCCCGACGCACGACGCGCCGGCGCACACAAACGCTAATTCAGGAGAAAAAAAAATCCCATTTTAAGAACGCTAAAAAGCACAGAACAACAGCAACAGAAATCATTTTGTTTACATCCACATTCCCATGTTCATTGTTTACATATTCCCGTCCAAGTTTCTGCAGCAAAGGTCATTGTTCCGTACGTTAAAATGTGTCACATCTTTATTTACTTTGAAAATGTTTAGAGATGAAAACACAGCAGCTGTAGACAGATTACCAAGTGCGGCATCTACTTCTGAGATGAAATGCTTAAGGAAAATGGTAAACAAGACAAGAAGGGACCGAGTGTGAGATGAAATAATCCGGCAAAATGGTGGAAACAACACGTGTCAAGGACTACATCGAAAAAATCATACAATTAAGTGGTCTGGATATTTGATACGCTTGAATCCAGAACAACCAGCCTGCACGCCATCTTATGACGGGAAGGATATAAGATATAAATCTTATATCCTTCCCGTGGCATTAAACGTCACATATTGCTTGTAAAGTAGTTCGCCAATTTTTCCTGTCTTCGATGAGTCTTTCAACCTCATCAAGGGATTTTATGCCTGTTAATTTGGCCTCTCTTAACAATGTCCTCTTTAGAGTTTCACGCAGTCTGCCTCTTTTTCTTTGGCCTGTTGTGTTCCACTTGATATCTTGTTTTGAGATTCTCTGATTGTTTCTTCTCATCAAGTGACCAACATATGTCCATCTCCTTTTCCTAATAACCCATGAGACTGGTTGTTGTTCAGTCATCTGTCTTATCTCTGCATTGTTCTTGAATTCGTTCCACTTGATGCCGAGTATTTTCCTTAGGCATTTGTTTTCAAAAGAGTCTAATTTCTTGTCTATTTCTTTAGTTGTTTTCCAGCTTTCGCATACATAAATGAGGGCGGATATTACATTTGAATTGAATAGTCTTAACTTGGGTTTTGTGCTTATAATTTTTGAATTCCATATGTTCTCAAGATTCTTGAAGATCGATGCTGCTTTTGCAATGAGCAAAACTCGCAGAGAAACCAACCGAGCCTGCACGACATACAACTCGAAAACATCTGGTTATACAGCGGGGGGGGGGGGGGGGGGAGAGTGGATAGATGGCGTGAAAGACACACCGAGGAAACATAACATGACAGCTAGCCAGGCCTCTCACCTTGCTCAGGTCGGATGTCTGAAACTTCCCGCGATGCTAATGGCATAAAACAGACAAATAAGAATAATAATCTACTTTCCTAACACTGAACATATTTATTATTTTAAAATTTGAACTTTTTTTTTTCCAGGTAAAGGCAGGATGTGTAATGAATGTGATTGGTATAGCGGCCGTAGTTCTGGCTATAAATACCTGGGGATATGCCATCTACGATCTCGGGGTTTTCCCGTCATGGGCCTTGCCTGAAGGTGCCATCGCAGGGTCGACCAACATGACTTTAGTAACAAACAACAACTCCACATTGGTTACATGAACTATGACTCTATTTTCCTGACTGCTTTTATTCTTTTGTTGTCAAATGTTCATATTCATAATCGTTTTTGTTCATTTTCTGTTGTTAATGAAGATCATTGATAATAAAGACCCATAAAAATCTAGTGCAGATTGTGAGAATTAGATCTGACCACGTGACATGTAAGAAGAAAGACAATAAAAATAATTAGAACTTTGACCAGTCTTCTGTTACTTATAATAGGTTGACTCCCTTCATAAAATAATGTCGGAATCAGTACACTGCTGGCTCTTATTTCGGGGAACATCGATTTTCCGGTGATCAGATTTGCCGGACAAAAAAAAATCTAGATAATCTAAGTTATGGTATGCCACCATTTTCCCCCTGGCGACCCGTAAATCATGGGACGTCGGCCAGTTTATTTATTTATTGTAGTCTCTCTTCTCTCTCTCTTCCCTCTCTCTCTCTCTGTGTCTCTCTCTCTCTCTCTCTGTGTCTCTCTCTCTCTGTGTCTCTCTCTCTTTGTCTCTTTCTGTATGATAAAGGGAAGAATGTCACATGGGCCTGCGTGCCCCATTCTTAACCCTTTTGAAATAAAGATCAATCAATAAATCACTCAGTCTCTCTCTCTCTCTCTCTCTCTCTCTCTCTCTCTCTGAACCTTATGTGCCCAAGATGCATGGGACTTCCAAAAGGATTTTTCACGAACGCCTGTCCTTGGCCGTTTTCCCCACTTCTATCCAGGTGAGTCCTCTATTACTCAAAATCCTCCCTGTCCTTCTTCATATCGCCTGTAGTCTACCCTTTCTCCTGTTTCCCTACTGTGTCCATTGAAGTATAGTATATTTATGTTTAAATATACTACTGGACAAAAGTTAAGGGGCCGGTCATTAATTTCAAGCATATGTTTATTTTGATTGACTTACTAAAACTGTAAATAAATTTATTGTAGAATCTTGATTAAATTGCATTCTAAGCAGCCAGGGCATAAACAACACCAACTGTCCATCACAACAAGTGTGAAAAACACGTGCAGTAGCATCGTCCTAGACAAATGTTAGGGCATTTTTTAAAGTGTCAGCATGACCCAGAAGGTAATTAAATTGTGCTGGTTTGCGCTACACGTGCAAGAGGCATCTTTAGTGAGCACTTCTACCTTCCAATCATTTTTATTAAAGCGGTTTATGGGTATTTTTGTCATTTGAAAAACACCATGCCACCGTGAAGGTGTTTTAGCACATTTGAGCGTCATCGGGTCATAGCCTCTGTTGAAGGCGGTTTATCTGGCCGTGAAGTTGTACGGGGTTCGGGGATGTCCCGTTCTACCATCCAAAGGGCATACCTGAATGAAATTCTGCAACTCATTGTCCAGCCGACCTTGCAAGCCATGGGTGCAGGGGCAATCCTACAAGACGATAGCGCAAGACCACATCGGGGTCGTGTTGTAGAATATTTTCTTCAACAGCAAAGGATCATTATTGGCCAGCTCAGTCGCCCGATCTGTCGCCCATTGAGCACATTTCGGATGTCCTAGGCAGGCGGGTTTCAACAAATCATCCTCCACCTTGTGATGTCACCCAGCTGACCCTTTTCCTTCAACAAGAATGGCAGGCCATTCCACAGAATGTCCTAACAACCCTGGTTAACTCGATGTGGCAACGGTGCGTCGAATGTCTGGCAGTAAACGGAGGCCACACGCGATATTGACATGTTTGCTATTTGAAGACCACTCTTATGAATTTTTGGACGATGAGTGAGTGATTTCGCCAGCCTGCTGTGTGTGTATTCCTGTTCCAATTTGCAAATGAAATGATTGAATTTGTTCAGTTTTAAATGCTGTTTTCTTTGGTACTAATGGCTTGTTTATTACTCAGTTGATATTTGTTTTTGTAAGAATTGAAAAAAAAAACCGACCCTTAACGTTTGTCTAGTAGTATATATTATGCTTCTTACATTGCTCATAAGCAATACGCGTGTGCGTGTATGTACACTACTTGTTATAATAAATTATACTTACTATAATACTATCTGGTTAAATGTTTCACTAAAATATTCAAATGGAAATTTCGGATTACTGGATTTTTTTTGGATAACTTTTTCATCCTATTGGTTCGCCAAACTGAGGATCAAATATGCATTAATACAGTTTCTATATTTCTTTCGAAAGATATTTTTAGGAATATGTGTTACCGAATTAGCATTCATCATTGTGTTTCAGACTATTAGTATGATCGTTTTCAAAAATGGCGAGACAAAACCAACCGTTTGGTGTGTGGTTGGTGGGGGGCGTTCTTTATCTCAAACTAAACCTTCCTGGGGCTGACCTAGATTCTTTTGTTTAGAATCATGTTAGATCGCGGGTTTAGATAGGGATTTTCAAATTCTTCGGCTCACTGACCTTCTCATGAAGTGTTAGGTTGTTTATCGACCTCCTCATGAAGTGTCAGGTTATTCATTGACCTTCTCATGAAGTGTTAGGTTGTTCAATGACCTCCTTATGAAGTGTCAAGTTATTCATTGACCTTCTTAGGAAGTGTTAGGTTGCTCATTGACCACCAAATATGTTATGAGCGAGTGATTTAAAACGAGGCAGTATCGGAAAGTTCCCGGACTGTACTTTCTGTACTGATAACCAACTACGGGCGAGGCAGTGAAGGTCATAATTCCAAACCTACTGAGTTAGCCTGCCACTTGGCGTCGTACTTGCTGCATGTTTTCACTTTGTACTCGCGGTTTGCACTTTGCGTTAGGACCGCTGTGCGATCGCTGCTATGATTGACAAATTCGAGCAAAGTTCCTGCATCAAAATTTGCATTAAGCTCCTAAAATCTGCTGCCGAAATCCTCTTAAATGATACTCTAAATAGAATCACTGCGAATAATAATAATAATAATAATAATAATAATATAATAATAACTTCATAAAAAAGATTTATCGACCTCGTGGATAGTCCTATAGACTTTTGGAGGTCGATATCGACCACTCTGAAGAGTCCTGATTAATGGCCGAGCTTTTTTAGCCTTCAGTTTCGTGTGATCAGCTTTCTAAATAGGGAACTGGGTTGCCTCCATGAATCCTGCTATCAGCAGGAGGTCTTCATAAAAACCCCAGAGTTTCTCCTCGGTGCTTCTTTCTCGGGGCCATACATAGCTCAGAAGTCTCTGTATACGATGCTATTTATTAGCCATTTCCACTAGTCTGGCTTGCAGATGAGGTTTTGTTTTTGTAAGAGTCCTGCTTGAGTAGACTGGTGCAGGGGCTGTGGAATTTGAGTCTAGAAGCTGGAGGCATCTTAGTCAGGATCAGAAATATTGTACCGATTCTGACTCCAGGTTCTTCTTCTTCTTCTTCGTCTTCTTCTTCTTCTTCGTTATGGTGTATGTCAAGTTGTACAATTGATGTATTGTTGGTTTAGAATCAATACATTAATATCATGTTATACATGTGGATGTTGAATTAAATATTTACACTAACTACCAAATGGTCGCATGTGTGTATGTGTATGAGAGAGAGAGAGAGAGAGAGAGGGGAATGATTATATAACAAATAACCACGATTACTGCGAAAACAATGGAATAGAATAATGTGAAACAGAATGTGCCATAACAGCAACTAGATGGTTATATCCTGATTTACAATTCCCCGTATGCCATTGACTTCACTGTTGCGTCTGGCATTGGCCACATGTCACCTTCAAGTTCCTGATCAGAAGAATTGCACCATGGCACATTATCACTGCCGAGCTTCACGAGGAAGTTTGTGATGTCTGGAAGGTCGTATTATGAGGTTTTATTTACCTGTTCTCTGGTGTTTGGCACGGTCCAGACAGGGAACCGCTGTGAAAGCTTCACAAGTTTTTCTGTTAACTTACCGAAATATACAAGTCCACAACACTTCATAATTAATATCTGCAAACCTTCCACGCTTTTATCCAGTAGTTTTTCGTATATTATGCACTAGTATTTCATATAATGTCTACCACTAGTCTTTCATATGTTGTCCACTACTCTTTTATGTTTTATTCGCTAGTCTTTCATATGTTGTCCGCTATTATTCCATATTTTGTCCATTGTTCATTCATATTTTGTCCGGTAGCCTTTCATATTTTGTCCACTATTCTTTCGTGTTTTGTCTACTATTCTTTCATATTTTGTCCACTATTCTTTCGTACATTATCCACCATTCTGTCATAAATTATCCACTAGTTTTTCATGTATTATCCACCTGTCTTTCAAATATTTTCTACTATTCCTTCATATATTGTCCACTATTCCTCCGTCTATTATGCACTAGTCCGTGTATTATCAATTAGTCTGTCATATTTTGTCCACTGTTCTGTCCTTTGTCCTTTGTTCTTTTATATTTTGTCCGCTAGTCTTCCATATTTTGTCCTCTCTCTTCTTTCATATTTTAAAACTATTTTTTCTATTATTCACCATTATGCACATATTATCCACTAGTCTTTCAAATATTATCCTCTAGTATTTCATATATTATGCACTACTCTTTCATATATTGTCAAGTAGTTTTTTTTTAAATATATTATTCGTTATTTCTTCATACTTTGTTATCCAGTCTTCCATATTTCGGCCGCTAGTCTTCCATAATTTGTCCCCCTAGTCTTCCATATTTTGTCAGCCATTCTTTCATGTCAAAGAACTGAAACCTCCTACGAAACACTAACACTGTTGATGGCTTCTAGTCAGCAAAATCTTTAACGTTTCACGATATCTTGAGCTCATTTTGAAATAAATGGCTGCGCTGACGCTAGAATTTAACGGTTTACTCACGCAGGAGAAAGAAAATAAGGTCTTAGTAACGTTTCTGTACTCGCCATGATATATATCAAATCTTGGATCCGCTGCCATAGCTGCAAACATTACTGTAGAAGGCAAGAAACAGGCGATAAACATGGCGCAAATGAGAACAATCATCCTGGCTGCTCTGTGGTCACGTGTTTGACCATTGAATGCTTTTCCAGAAGAATTTTCGTTCCGCCACTGAGCTTTCTGCTTGAGTTTGATCACTAGAACAGAAGTACATGCTGACACACACAGGTAGGAAGTTAGCGGCACCAAGACGTTATTGATAGCAAAGGACACGTTTTCTATGGCCATACGTTTCTCCTGGTTTATAAATATGAGCCCAACTATCGTTTTGTTTCGTTCCGCGTTGAATTTCCAGCCAAAACTTGTCGTGAAGTAAACAGGCATCCCACTGGTTGCCAGGATGAGAAACAGTGAGATCATCGTCACAGCGGTTCTCCTACATGTGATAAGGGACCTCACCTTCAGTGGCAAAGTGATGCACAGGCACCGCTCAAAGCTTACAAAGGCGGTAATCCATGCTATTATGCCGCTGCAGATAACCTGTGGCCATCCAGCAACCAGGTACTGGATCTGGGTGGTGTCGAAAGGCACGTCCGAGTACCTGAAGGGTGGAACGTAACAGATGTTGTGGAACAACATGGCCACGACAGATATAAGATCTGTGATGGCTAAAGCGAATAGGCTGATAGTCACGGAATCAGAGAGGCCCTGCTTGAGAAACACTGCTATGTTGAAGCTGTTTGTTATTACCCCAAGCACGCAGAAGACCTGGCTGAGAAAGATGTAGTTAACAAACGATAACACTTGGCGAATCTCCTCTCCTATAAGGTTCTTGCTCCCCATCTGTGTTGGAAGTTTTTCATGTACAGTTTGTTTTCCAAGTAATTGCAAGGTAGATATTTAAAAATAAAATACGATTAATAAACGAAAAGAAAAAAAAACGCAAGATTTAGAAAATTCACAAGACCAAGATCTGAAAATCGACTCTAGTATGATGATCTTGTCACAAAAACAAAAAACTCATGTCATAAAATAAGATATTGTTAAAAAAAAATTACAAGATAGACAATGTACTTTCATAGGACACGCAGTGAGAAAAGGTGGCACTGAAAATATTGTAACAACAGGAAAAACAGAGGGAAGACGAGCCAGGGGAAGACTGAGAGAAATGATACTGGGCAGTCTGGGGTGACGTTGTGAGAGGAGATCACCAACCGCACTGATGGCCTGCATGAAGGAGAAATATAATAGCCAATGCCAGTCGGCATGGCACATGATGATGATGATGATGATGATGATGATGATGATGATGAACTTTATAACTACTTCTCTCTCTCTCTCTCTCTCTCTCTCTCTCTCTCTCTCTCTCTCTCTGAACCTTACGTGCCCAGGGCACATGGGGCTTCCGCAAGGGTTTTCCACAAATGCTTGACCTTCGCCTTTTTTTCTGCTCTTGCCCAGGTGAGCCCTCTATTGCTTAACATCCTTTCTGTTGTTCTTCTCCATGTCTCTTTTGGTCTACCCTTACTTCTGTTCCCCTGTGGTGTCCATCTTAGTGCTATTTTTGGTAGTGAGTTGTCAGTCATTCGGAGCACATGTCCCAACCATCGCCAGCGTCTTTCCTCAATAATTGTTGTCAATGGTTTCATCTGCATTTCTGCTAATAAGATGTTATTTCTTATGGTGTTTGGCCAGAATATTTTTATAATTCTTCGTAAACATTTAGTCTGGAAAGAATTCAACTAGTTTTCTATGGTTTTGGTGATTTTCCAGCATTCACTTCCATAGAGTAGTACACTTAGAACATTACTCTTAAATATCCTGATTTTCATATTTATGCTTAGTTTTTTTTAATTTCCATATAGTCTGCAGTATTGCAAAAGCCTGGTTTGCTCTAGTAAGTCTGCTGTTGATGTCCTCTGTGCTGTCTCCATTTTCTACTACTCTGCTGCCAAGATATACAAATTCGTTGACCTCCTCCACTAACTTGTTATCTACTCTGTGTACATTTCTGTTGTTCACATTTTGCTCCATTAACTTTGTCTTTCCTACGTTGATCTTTAGTCCTATGTTGTTTGCATTCTGAGTTAGCTTGTTTATTTTATCTTGCATTTCTTTGTGACTGCTTGATAATAGACAAATGTCGTCCGCAAAGTCAAGGTCCTCCAGCACTGTGTCAAGGGTCCATTGTAATCCTCTGCGTTTGTCTGATGTTGCCTCCTTCATTAACCAGTCTACTGCCAAGATAAATAATGTTGGTGATAGTACACATCCCTGTTTCACTCCTGTTTGTACCCTAAAGCTGCTGGAGGTATGTTCTCCACAGATAACTTTGCACTGAAAACCCTCGTATAGGGCTTTGATTACATTAACTATTTTATGGGGGGAGGCCATGCCATCTTAGGATTTTCCACAGTGCATCTCTGTTGACACTGTCAAAGGCTTTCTCAAAATCTATGAATAATGCATATGTTGTGCTATGCCACTCATTTGCCTGTTCTAATATTTGTCTAAGTACAAATATGTGGTCTATGCATGATCTTCCTTTCCTAAATCCTGCCTGCTCTTTCCGAAGTCTTTCCTCAAGTGTTGGTACAATTCTGTTTATGATTATTCTGCAAAATACTTTACTGGTGAGTGGCAGTAGGGTAATGCCTCTCCAGTTCCCGCAATCTCTGAGGTCACCCTTCTTTGGTAGTTTTACTATAAGCCCAGTTTTCCACTCCTCTGGGGCTTTTTCTAGATCCCAAATTTGTTGTAATATCCGGCAAAGTTGTTTTGGTGTTTCTGTTTCTTCTGCTTTCAACATCTCAGCAGTCACTTCATCTTCACCTGGTGCCCTGTCTGATTTTAGCTTCTTTATCGCCTCCTTTACTTCATTTATTGTTATTGGTCCTGTATTGATGTTTAGTTCTGTTTTTGCTTCAGGTATGTCTATTGTTTGTGCTGCTTGTGTTCTGTTTAGTAGGGTGTTAAAGTGTTCCCTCCATCTTTCAATTTTTTCTCTTTCTCCACTGACCAGTTGTCCATTTTGTGTTCTTACTGCACTTTCACATCTTGTGTTGAAGTTACCTGTCATCTGCTTTGTGATTTTATATATGGTTTTCATGTCATTTGTATATGCTGCTTTCTCTGCTGTTTCTGCTAACCGTTGTGATTTGGTGTTCAGTAATTTTTTCTTGATTTCTTTTCTTTGCTCTATCTTTTCCCATGTGGTCTCGCTTATCCATTCCTCTTTTCTCCTTTTCCGATATCCCAGCACCTCTTTTGCTGTTTCCTGTAGTGTTTTATTGAACTCTAATATGGACATTTCTGCTTCGTCTTGTAGGACACTGAAGCGGTACTATTGAGAATTCATTTCTTGTTTGCTGGTCTATCAGTTTTCTTGTATCAAAATGTATCTTTCTGTGTTCTCTGATTTTGGCTTTCTTTAATTTTAGTTTTATTTTTGCTACCAGAAGGTTGTGATCACTTCCTACATCTGCTCCTTTCCTTGCTCGCACATCTTGTAGTGACCGTTTCCACTTGTTGTTTATTAGTATGTGATCGATTTGGTTTTCTGTGGTTTTATCTGGTGACCTCCAAGTCACCTTATGGATGTTTTTGTGTTGGAAAATTGTCCCTCCGATGGTCATCATGTTTTCTTCACAGAAACTGCACAGTCTTTCTCCATTTTCATTTATTTCTCAGATTCCTTCTCTTCCTATGATTCTTCTTCTATCTTCATTTCCTTCACCTACTTTTGCATTGAAGTCGCCCAAGATGAGTAGCATATGATGCTTGGATATTGTTTCTGCTGTGGCTTGGAGGCTGTTGTAAAAATCTTCTTTTAATTCCTCTTCAGCTGCTTCTGTTGGTGCATAACAAACTATAATAGACAGCTTCGTGAATCTTGAGTTGAACCGTGCATATAATAATCTCTCATTTATTGGGGTCCATTTCAACAATGCTCTTGACGCTTCTTTTGTTATAATCAATGCTACTCCTCCTTCATGAAGATCTTCTTTACCTGACCATATTATTGTATCTTCTGTGTGCTGTGTTGTTAATTTCCTTCTGCCTTGTCCTGTCCATCTTGCTTCTTGTATTCCTAGTATGTCTAGTTTGTATCTGTGCATTTCCTTGATGGTTTGTGCTAGTTTTCCAGTCTGGTTTAGTGTTCTTACATTCCATCTGCCTATTTGCATCTTGTGTTTAGGTTCCAGGAGGTCTGCAGTCGGGCTGGGGACTTCCAGTGGCTGGCTTTCATCCACAACCTTCATGGGCTCAGTTTCCTGATACGCATTTCTCCTTCCACCTGCATTTGTTTTTTCCCTTGCTTCCGTTTCTGTAGCAGTCTGATAGTTTTTTTACCAGATAGGGTTGCTGGCCCTATGCTGAACCCTCCTTAGTCGCCTTTTACGATCATGCATGGTAGGGTACAGTGGTCCTGTTCTTTGCAGATCCCGGGTACCACACGGGGGTTTATAACTACTTACTCGTGCCATTATTCAAACAAATAACTTTAAACTGTGATGGATTTTTCAATCCGCAACGAGGAATTAAATTACTGACAATAGATCTAACCATCCGGATAGCAACTCTGCATTAGAGTGCAGCATAACTTGAAGAGGAAGCGAGGGCCGAATTTGGAGGCAAAAGACGAAAGAGCTTCTTGCAAGAGAAGAAATGCTTGGTGTTACTGTGATGCAAATCCAGCATAGGTAGAATTTGCCATGTGGGGAGCTGATAAGCACAATTAAGCTCGCAAAATTCACAAGAATCATCCATTCATTCATTCATTCATTCATTTGCATGTCCCTTGCGGAACTTTCCCTCCCTAGCAGCACTCCTGTAGGCCTCTCAGTTGTGAGCAAGATGGCCTGCTGCTGATGCATCCATTTGCAGATCATCAACGATGTCTTGCAGCCATCATCGCTTTGGTCTTCTTCTCTTTCTTTTTCCCATTATGTACCCTTCCAAGACGATCTTCTCTAGATTATCATGACGTTTAATGTGTCCAAAATATTTAAGTTTTCTCTCTTTAATCCTCTTTACTAACCAGCCTTCTTCAATATTTAGTATGGATATATTTGTTCTCTTTTTTGTGTACATGATATTTGAAGAACTCTTTTTTGTAGCATTTACATTCAAAGGCATTTATATATTTCTCAGCTGTCTTGTTAAGTGTCCAGGTCTCACAGGCATATGTTGCGATGAGAAAGATGCATGCCCTTAAAAATCTTATTTTTGTGCTTCTGTTTGTTTCTCTCCACAGATTCTTTAGTTGTTTTACTTTTTGAAGAGCGATAGAAGCATACACTTGCTAAAATACCGTCTTTTAAGACAAAAAAACATGACACTAAGAAAAAAAAGTGACTTTGTAATTCGTCCAGTTGTTATATTCCTTTAATACTTACAGCGGTTCCTGTCTGGGGTTCTTGGTATATTTCCAGAAAGTAGTTTACCATTGCTTTCATTCTGGGCAGTGAAAGAAGGGTACATAATGGAAAAAAAAGAGAGGAGGACGAAGACGAAGATGGCTGCAAGACATCGTTGATGATCTGCGACATCTTGCTTACAACCGAGAGGCCTACAGGAGAGATGTTAGGGAGACAAAGTTCCTCAAGGGACATGCAAATGACTTACTGACTGACTTACAGCGGAAACGAAACTACAATCGTCGAAATTGTGTCGGTAGAAGTGGAACTCTCATGAACAAAGAGAACACACATATCTTGTTTTGTCTTGTCTTATGCTATCTCCCTGTAACTGCGAGCTGGTGTTCTTTGCAGCCGATGCTGTGCAGGTGTTGTGATACAGCATCGTATCGGTGTGGGAGCTTGTTATGCCAGCTATTTTTTCAGTCCCGGAGTAGAGCTAAAAAGCAGGTGGTTGTGCAGACTCCACTACCATGGGGACTATGGAGATCCTCGCCCTCTTAACCAGGCTATGCCTGTTACTGGAGGTACCAACTAAGAGGTGGAACAGGGTCTTGATCAGCTTTGGTTTGTTAATCCTGACACCAGCATATCAGCTAAGGGTCGTTGATTGCCTATCGGATATCGTCTTCTCCCCTAGAATACATACATACGCTCACTTACATATTCACTTACTTCTAGATCTAAATCCATATGTGTGTACGCTAGACAACTGTGAAAGAGTGACAGCCAAAAAATATAAGGCTGACAGAAGTTCAAACTAAAGACTCCTGAGGAAAAGTTGTGCTGGAGCTGCTAACTTTGGCTAACGCTATAGATGCATGCCAAGACTTACATGCGACGAACGTCATAAAATTCAACAAAGCTAAATGTTTGAGGAGCGCCAGAACTTAAAATTTGCTTAAATGTGCTTTAGTTCAGCTAAATAACCGTAAAATCTTGTAATTATAAAGAGGGGGGGGGAGAGAGAGAGAGAGAGAGAGAGAGAGAGAGAGAGAGAGAAACGGACTACACTATTTATAAAAGTACCAATTTAAAACGTGGACAAAAAATATCCCAGAAACTTTCTTTTTTTTTTCCCCTCCTTCTAATAATTGTGGTTAAAGTTAATTAAAAAGTTACAAAGTAACGTGAACTTACGAGTAGTCACACATTTAAGGTTTAAGTAAATTGTGCCGTTCATCACAGATATAAATTTTTTTTTCTTTCCTGTTCAATTGCCATTGTTACATTTTTTCACATTTTTTGTCTTATTTTTTAGTATTAACATCGTGAATACAGAACTTTTTAACACACAAAGGTGGAAACCAATTACTGTAATTATTAAGTACATTTCCAAGGAATTAATTGACACATGAGGCTCCTGACAATGTGATAGATCTATTAGAAACATCATGGTTAGGAAAAAAAAAAGGTTAAATCAATTGTGCCATGCTTGAATAATAGTATCGATCTTACATTTATGAACCTGTACTCAGAGCAGCACAGATAAGAGCTCAATTATCGTTCTAATAGTCTCACCATTTGACAAAGATATCGACAAGTGTATCGATACCTTCATCGTGTGTTTTAATTGTCCCATTACATTTTTTTAATGCTACAGAAATCTATAAACTGCATGCGTTATTCTAATTTTATGTTTTAAAATCTTATATATTTCCCCCCATCGTGTACTGTAGTCTCTCTTTCCCTTGTCTTTTTTCTCGTTCTGTACGTTTTCATATGAAGAAAGCTAAAGTATTTTGTATCTATAGAATTGAATTATAGAATCGATACTGAAATTGAGAACGCAATAAACTAAGCCAGCTCATTGGACAAATGGCTTCTTTATTGAAAAAAAAAAAAAACCAAACACGTCACATTTGATACAAGACACAACTCAGTACTATCAATGTCAAACATGGATATTAATAGTTTAAAATAGGGAAAAGAAATTAAAGAAATAATAATAATTCATAACGACAGAAATGAAATATTTGAGGAGAATACTGTCATCAGCGAAGTAAGGAATTCAGAGGATGACAAGCGGGTCCAGAAGGCAGTCAAACAGGCACAGCAAGGGCAATGGACAACATGGGAGGAAGTCCTGCAGATATCACTAACATGGAATGACATCTGGAAAAAGGCATCTCTGAAACTCTGCTTCATCATCAGAGCTGCTTATGACCTTCTGCCTAAAGACCCCAACCTATACAAATGGGGTGCATCAGAAGACACAAAGTGTCCTCTCTGCAATGAAAGGCAAACATCGGAGCACGTACTGTCAACATTAGGCCAAGGACGCTACACCTGGCGGCACAACAGAGTGCTGCAGGAACTAGTAGCCATTGTAGATATGGCAAAAGATAAAGCAAACGACAGCAAAAGAGTTGAAATCCCACCTGAGTACTTCGTAGGCGGTGGAACGACATCGGATATTGAAATCAAGGACATCCCCTTACCATCACTGCCACATGGTGGAAATGACTGGGATGTGATAGCGGACTTACCAGGAAGAAGAGAATACCTGACTGCCATCAAGAACACAGGAATGCGACCGGACATTGTAGTGTACTCCATAGCAAAATAAGAACTAATAATGATCGAGCTTACGGTTCCATACGAAATAAGAATATAAGAGCAGTATTTATTCAAATGTGAGAAGTACAATGATCTGGTCAAACAACTAAGGCAGGGGGCAGGAGTCAAAGGGTACTTATTCTGATGATCTGAAGGTGTTGTGTTATTCCCTCGCTTTCTAGAGCAGAGAGTTTCCGCATACTAAATGTAACAGGAAGTGACAAAATCAGAAATGACGCTCCCCCGTCTTGAGTGTCACAGCTAGCCCCGCCTTCTTAGACTGAAAGAACGCGTTCATTGGATGAACTAACAGAGGGACGCATACGTCCTTGGCAAACTAGTGTTCCTTGCTTGCGTAGAAAAACTGTTAAAATAGATATAATAATGTTAAATGGGTGTAATGGCGTTAAATGGTTAAATAGATATAATGGAGTTAAGCAGAGATAATAATTATTTGAGTAAGTAAAGGACTATATAAAAGACGCCATCATTTGCTACATTTAACAAAAATAAAATTGGTAGACAGTAACTAGTTAGTGTTGAGCGGGGGGGGGGGGGGGGGGGGGGACGGACACAGCGAGCCAACCACATCACCATTACAGGAAGAAGGATGCACACAGCAGCCTGGCGAAGAAGGTTGCTGTCGTAGTGGAGTTATTGAGAATGCTAATATTTTATCTCCCGTTGACCGTTGATAGTGGAGGAGAAGGGGAGCAATGCATAGTAACATCGCTTCGCATGTGATAAGGGGGTGAAGACATCAGTCCGATGAGGCAGTCAGCGAACCATAGCTGATATGCTAGCGTCAGCTGATATATAGCATCAAGGTTAGCGAACCATAGCTGATGTGCTAGCGTCTGGGTTAGTGAACCATAGCTGATATGCTAGGGCCAGGGTTAGTGAACCATAGCTGATGTGCTAGCGTCAGGGTTAGTGAACCATAGCTGATATGCTAGCTTCAGGGTTAGCGGATCATAGCTGACCTAAACCCTGTCCCACCTCTCTGTTTACCTCAAGTTACAGACCTAGCTTGGATAACGGGGCAGGAATCGTTATAGTCCCCATGGTGGTGGAGTCTGCTAAAGAAGAAATTGGACACCCTCTGCTTTTTTTTAGCTGTACTCCGGGACCGAAAAAAGTAGCTGCCACAACCCGCTCCCACGCCGATACGATGTTGTATCTCAACACCCCCACAGCATCGGCTGCAAAAGAACACCAGCTCACAGTCACAGGGAGACAGACAAAACAAAAGACAAGACAAGATAAGGCGGTTTGAAGAAGGCTCTGATTAGTCTTGTCTACGATTATTGTCTTCATCGGTCGATATTCACTAGCGTCTAAACGACATATCCAAGACAGCACCGACACCGGTCGCCAAGCATTTCTATCAAGAAAAACGGGGCATTTTTTTTTTTGTCACTGCAATCCGCTCTTGTTCCTCTGACGAACGCGTCTCGGAAAGACCTGGAACAGCTCTTTATTTTCCAGGCTGGATGTCTCCACAGTAGCTGGCCTTAACACGCACAAAAATCTGTTTTTCTTTAAACTACTTTCATTTCCACCTTGAAGCTACCTCCTTCTATTTCTGCTACTCATGTTCAACTTTCATGTCTCAGCCCCACTCACTTCACTGCATTGCTCACTCTTGTCGCACACGATTTCATTTTACACTAAAAAAAAAAAAAACGGTATAAAACTGAAGATGCGATGAAAAACCCGGTATTACGGAAAGTTCTTCACTCAAGGTGACAGACAGGCACACTTGTACCGGTTTCAAAAAGTTCCTGACCGGTCCACTGGTTTGTGCTTTTGTAAAATGGTTTTCCAGTAGTTCTTCGGTATAAATGTTTTATTATAGAGTACACGGTGAGGTATGGTTCAGTTTTACAGGCAGGCAGAAAGGTTGAGGAAAGCAGGACGAGTTTTACAGACAGGCAGAAAGGTTGAGGAAAGTAGGACGAGTTTTACAGACAGGCAGAAAGACTGAGGAAAGCAGGACGATAGTTGCAGTAAATAAGATGAGCAAATATAAATAAAGGACATAACAGCAATCCAATATTTCAGCAAATGCCTTTAATCAGGACCACGTTTAAAAAAAAAAAAACAGCACAAAAGACAAAAACACGAACAACAGATGAACATTTTTGTTCACATGAACGTTTCCTACATCATAGTAGATAAGTGCAGTAAGTATCAAGTGCAGTGCTTTCTGGGGTTGGCGGTCATAACTCTCCACAAAACTCTCTCTCTCTCTCTCTCTCTCTCTCTTTTGTGTTGCCTTCATGAGTTGTTCTGGTGACCTCTTTCCATTCCATCTTGCCAATCCATCCAGGAGTTTCTCTCCTGGTCTACCTCGACTTATTTTTCCCGATAAATTTCCTGCTGTCATGATGTGTTCTAGTCTGCCTTTTCTCATGACACGTCCTATAAATTTAGACTGGCTTTTCCTGACTGTTGTAATTATTTGTCTTCTCGAATTGGTCTCTCTCAAAATTTCTTCATTTCATTTTCCTGTCGTCTTGTACTTAACATTCTTCTGAGAAACGACATTTCCACCACTTCTAGACGTTGCTATATCTCTTCAGTAACTGTCCTCAACTTTATTAAGTTTACTTAGATATTTTTTAGCAACACGTGTCGCTTTTAATCTGTTGAATATACAGACCATTCCCTCCCCCCCCCTTTTTTCCTGTGTGAAAAATCAGAATCCCATATTCATGGGACTAGATTTTACGTCAGGATCGCTTTATCCCTTAAAGCAGGGACAGTGGGCATATCCCTTGATGAGACTGAAAAACTCGCCGAAGACAGGAAATCTTGGCGAACTATCATGCGGGCCCTATGTGACGTTTAGCGGCAGGGGAAGGATGTAAGACGTAAGGGCACAGCATATTGAAGCCCTATAGTTACTGCTTTAGGCGGGCACAGCTACTGTTAACTAATGTATTCACGCCTTTGCTCCCTAACAAATATGTCAGGTATCAATTTTTTCAGCTGAGTTGGTACAGTGCGCAGTGAGCCGGTCTGAGCTATTTCCATGTGAAGCATGCTGTATATCAGCTCCACTACTCCCACGCTGTTACGATTCATGTCATGAGATACAAGAGGAGCAGTGGATCTTTTCTGCTGCTGTGAGTGACGAACAGTAGTCAAAATAAGACCTTACTTTATTTCTTCGTGTGCTGCATTACAACTGGCTACTGTATGAGTGATGGGATGGGTACATTGTGATGGAGGCTACTGATGAGAATAATATTGTTGCTTGGCGGTGAAATGGCATACACCCATATTCCATCTTACATCCTTCCCGTGCCGCTAAACGTTACATAGGGCCCGCATGCTAGTTCGCCAAGTTTTCCTGTTTTCGTCCAGCTTTTCGACCTCATCAAGGGATTTTATGCATACTAATTTGGCCTCTCTTAACAATGTCCTCTTTAGAGTTTCACATGGTCTACCTCTTTTTCTTCAGCCTGTTGTGTTCCAGTTGATAGCTTATTTTGGGAATCTCTGGCAGTTTCTTCTCATGACGTGACTGATATATGTCCACCTCCTTTTTCTGATCACCTATGAGACAGGTTGCTGTTCGCTCATCTGTCTTATCTCCGCGTTGTTTTTGAATTCGTTCCACTTTATACCTAGTATTTTCCTTAGGCATTTGTTTTCGAAAGAGTCTAATTTGTTGTCTGTTTCTTTAGTTGTTTTCCAGCTTTTGCATGCATAAATGAGGGTGGATATTACATTTGAACTGAATAATCTTAGCTTGGTTGTTGAGCTTATAACTTTTGAGTGCCATATATTCTCAAAATTCTTGAAGGTCGATGTTGCTTTTGCAATTCTAACTTCCTTTCTGGTGCCGCCATCGTGGTCTACGTAGCTGCCATGGTATGCAAATCTATTTTCTATCTGGGAAACTGAAAATCTCTAGGACAACGAGCAGTCACATCACTGGAAATCAGTTCTTTCTGTCTCATTGTTTTTTTAATCATACTGAAAATATCTCAGATGCGTTTCTTCTTTCTGAGATGTCCTGGATAAATAGTTTATATATTTCGTCATTACACAAATTATCTTCAATTTGCGACCATCCAGAACGTGTTTCATTATTTATATGTTCATTTTGTAAGTTGTCATTGTTTATTTCACTGTAATTTGTCTTCCAGGTTTGTCACATAGTATTATCACAATATATGAGATGAGAAAGTTTTTGTCTATTATTGCATACAGTACTACATGACTGACTAATCTTATAGTGTTTGTCAGTTATTTTATACAGTACTACATGACTGACTGATCTTATAGTGTTTGCAAGTTATTGTATACAGTACTATATGACTGACTGACTGATCTTACAGCATTTGTCTATTATTGTATGCACTATCATATGACTGACTATATAATTATATTATATTATATAGGCCGAAGAAAAAGGGGCAGACCGCGTGAAACTCTAAAGAGGACATTATTAAGAGAGGCCAAGTTAACAGGCATAACATCCTTTGATGAGGTTGAAAGACTCGCCGAAGACAGGAAAAATTGGCGAACTACTTTGCGAGCCCTATGTGACGTCTAACGGCACGGGAAGGATATAAGATATAAGATAAGATAAGATTATATGACTGACTGACTGATCTTGCAGCATTTGTCTATTATTGTATACGTATTATATGACTGACTGACTGATCTTGCAGCATTTGTCTATTATTGTATACACTATTATGTGACTGACTGATTTAGAATCAGTCAGTAATCCTATATTTATTCCACCACCCATTCCAGTCACCAATGTGAGACATGTAAACTGTCCCTGTTGCGTGTTGATTATAGGCTTCACAGAGAGACGTTTTCTTTCCATCGCCTTCCTTCAACCACGGCTCCTACACCCTGTGTACATGCAGCACATCGTGCCTTGTAATACATCTTTCTTTCAGCGCAAAACATATGTCGGTCATATGATGAGAAGAAACAACCAGAGGATCCCCAAAAAAGCTATCAAGTGGAATACAACAGGCCAAAGAGAAAATAGGTCGACCATGTGAAACTCTAAAGAGGACACTGCTAAGATAGGCCAGTTCAGTGGGCATAACATCCCTTGATGAGACTGAAAACCTCACGGAAGACAGGAAATCTTGGCGATCTACCATGTGGGTCCTGCGTGACGTTTAGCTTCTGATAACAAAACACACTTGTATATTTCAACCATACCCTTACTTGTACAAATGATGTATATGGCTGTCACCTGCCTTACGTAACTATTTCATTTCACTTTGGTTTTATTTCACTCCTCATATTATCTTGTTCTTTTTGGGGTTTTTTTTTGCCCTTGATTTTGTTAGATGTTGACTGACACTGAAAGCAGAATTCATGATTACCCCCCCCCCCCCCCCCCAATTTATAACCTAATTCAAACTTCATGATTCTCTCCAATTTCTAAGCTAATTCAAACTTCATGATTCTCTCCAATTTCTAAGCTAATTCAAACTTCATGATTCTCCCCAATTTCTAAGCTAATTCAAACTTCATGACTCTCCCCAATTTCTAAGCTAATTCAAATTTCATGATTCTCTCCAATTTCTAAGCTAATTCAAACTTCATGATTCTCCCCAATTTCTAAGCTAATTCAAACTTCATGATTCTCCCCAATTTCTAAGCTAATCCAAACTTCATGATTCTCCCCAATTTCTAAGCTAATTCAAACTTCATGACTCTCTCCTATTTCTAAGCTAATTCAAACTTCATGATTCTCCCAGAACATGTTCCAAAAGTGCCCAAATATGTATGAACCAAGTATGTATGTTAAGGCACTAAGATGAAAGAATATGTGTTGATGAGATGGGCATTCACATTCAAGAACCCAGGTGCATACATCTAAGATGACAGCTGTTGACAGCAACTGTAGAAAATAACTGACATAAGTACATGTCTACAAGTCACACAAAATGTTTAATATGGCACATGATGATGATGAGTTGATGAGGCTGGTCATGCCATGTGACCATATTCAAAGTGACTGGCGTGAGGGCAGCAATTCAGACATAAGCAGCAATGACAACTATAGATCAATGGCAATCAATGAAACATAGAAAGATCCTCAAATGGCAAAGACAAGTCAGACATTCCATCTTTCAATCCGGACGACGCAGGCTTCAAAATATCACAAATGACTACACTACGTCCATAATATACAAGCATTCCTAAGTCCCTCCCATAAAGTGTGTTGTATAACTAACCAAATCACAGTCAGACAGTCTAAGTGTTGCATAACTATCCAAATCACAGTCAGACAGTCTCGGTCCCATGTGGTCACAGATGAGGCAAGAACCCAGGCTTGAATGATCAGCTTCTTACAGCCAGATGTACACAAATATTCTGGGGCAGCAACAGCATGATCTACGGGTAATCACCCATCTCAGAATACTGTTAAACATATACTTTAGTAAGATACAATCATTTGTTTAAAAAAAAATGTTAATTCCATTTCGTAATATAGCTGTGTAATAAAGCAATAAAAAATAAACTTGTTATTTTATATATATATATATTATATACATAAACTCTTTATTGGCAAATTTGTTACAAATATATATGAACATTAATAGTTAAAAATAAGTGGTACATTTGTTACAAATATATTTGGACATTAATAGTAAAATATAATTGGTACAAGCTATCTATATTTTATGCCTAGACTTACTTGGAGAAGAGAAATGATGACAGTGCTCAAAGACAAGGGATACACATGGAAGGAAGCAGAGAATAGATCCAAGAACAGGGATGACTGGAGAAAGCCTGTATCCGTGGCCTATGCCCTCAAGGGAGCGAAAGGCGATGATGGTGATGATGTATACTTTATGAAATAAGAACCATATGATTATTATCAACAGCAGTCTTCCACACAGTTCCTGCAACAAATGATTATAACGGAACTATTAAAACATTATGTTAAAATCTCAGGTCGGTTCACCTGGTCACATTCTGCTGGATAACTATTTAAGCAGATCAGGAAACGTAATTCACCTGGTTATCCTGCCAGTGTAATCACAACTAAATAATGCTTTTTGCCCATTAAAAACCATTTACTTCTGCAAAAGCATGTCAGAAATGAAAATCTAAACTCAATATTAGGCTTGGTGGTGTAATGGTTAGTGCCCTCACCTACCAATCTAAAGGTCCATAGTTTGATTTCAGACTGGGTTGATATTTTTTTATGGACTGGTCATCACTGGGGTCAACTCTCTTTCTCTCTGGTCCATGCCTATCATGCGCTGGTCGTCACTGCTTTCTACAACCACCTGTCCTTTGTTCTTTCTGTAAGGTGTGTGTTGGACCGTACTCCATGTGCTTTCTCTCTTTTAGTCCGTCAGGTATCTTGTTTCTTTTGACCTGGGCTATTCTGCTCTTTATTTCAGTTTCCCCATCTTCCATCTTGTGCTATTATTGTTCCCAAATACTTGAATCTGTCCACTTGTCAACCAAATTAGCATCTGGGGGGGGGGGGGCTTCCCTAGGAAAACAAAGACAGCGAGGACAAGTGCTGGCATCTCTACCCCAAACGCTGCAATGACCTAGAAATGTGAAGCCACTAAACACTTCACACCTTTATGGCATGCAAATGACATGAACATACTTTTTTTTTTTTTTTTACAAACTTCAAAGATATAACTAGATGTACTGAAATCATTTTAAGGGATCACTTTAAAGCCACATCACATTCATTTTATACGACTTCTTCTTCTTCCTCCTCCTCAGCCATTAAGGCTCACTGCCACAGATAAAGTTCACTCCTCCTTATTCTTAATCTTCTAATCTACTATGACTAGTAAATGTAAAACTGTAAGTTACACTTATCAGAACAAACCTGTGCATGCTTGAACTCTTCACCTAACAAGCAACATGCACGACTCATGAACATTTTTAGTAATAAAAGAAATTCAACCACAATTTTTTTTTCACTTGGAGATGACGCAATGTCTAATTTTAGCATTTACAGTAATTTAAAATTATGAACTCCTGACAATGGAATAAATCTATATGACTGCAGTTATATTTGTAAAAAGCCATTTAAACCACTCATGGCATATCAGAATTTAAAAAAAAACAACAAAAGAAACTGTCCTATTACTCATTAAATTTAAATCTCTGTACAGCATAAGTACCATAATTGTGCTTTCTCTCTCTTCACCTTCTTCATTCCTATCTGGGGCATAGGCCATCAACAAGGGCTCTCCATTTATTTCTGTTCTGGGCTGGTTTTTCTATCTGTCTCCAAGTGTAGTTGATTTTTTGTATCTCTGCTTCAGGACTCCTTTGTCAGGTGCTTCTAGGTCTTCCTTGTTTCTTCTTTCCCTGGGGATTCCAGACAACAGCTCTGAGTTATGTTTGTGGTAGGATTCAAAAGCGCATGTCCTGTCCATTTCCAATGCCTTTTTCATTATCATTACTTTCACTGTGAAGTTGGTTCATTTTCTGCCACAGCTCGTCATTACTGCTGGTACCTGGCCATCTAATCTGAAGGATTAGACCATCAGAATCTTTGTCAGGGTTTTCCTTTCCAAAACACTTCTTATTATTATTAATATACACACAAAAAAAAAAAACTTTTGATAAGGACTGGCATTTATGGAAAACACTTGTGGAAACCCCACATGGCTTGGGCACCTAAAGGTCCAGAAGGGGAGAGAACCATGAAAAAATATGATAAAACGTTCAAGTTCGTGTTTAATCAGATCATGCATTAAATTATCCTATGTAAGATATAAACTGGACTCTGTAGCACATAATAACTTCTAACAATGGATAAGACATAGTTAGGGATACTCTAACAAAAGCTTTACATCAGCAGTTGAAAAAGTTGTTTTTAACAACCACAGACTGAGTTGGATATATTTATGCCAAGATTTTTTTTTTTTTTGTTGTTGCAATTTTTATTTTTTTAAAACTTGATTCTGTTCACATGAAGTAGCTGTGCCAACAAGTACAACAAGTTAATGTACTGCTAGAATACTGTTTAATATAACAAACAATGAGACTAAAAGGATGAAACTGTGAGATATTTATTTGCAAAGGGAATGTTGGCTTTTCTGAAGCTGGTCAATGACTTTGCTGCTGCAGTTTGGTTTTTTTTTTCTACGAGTATTTTGTATTTGAAATAAACCTTCCCAGAGGTTCTTCACTGGCAGAATTCTAACCTTTATCTTATTTGAAATAAACCTTACCAGAGTTCTTCACTGGCAGAATTCTAACCTTTATCTTATTTGAAATAAACCTTCCCAGAGCTCTTCACTGGCAGAATTCTAACCTTTATCTTATTTGAAATAAACCTTCCCAGAGGTTCTTCACTGGCAGAATTCTAACCTTTATCTTATTTGAAATAAACCTTACCAGAGTTCTTCACTGGCAGAATTCTAACCTTTATCTTATTTGAAATAAACCTTACCAGAGCTCTTCACTGGCAGAATTCTAACCTTTATCTTATTTGAAATAAACCTTCCCAGAGCTCTTCACTGGCAGAATTCTAACCTTTATCTTATTTGAAATAAACCTTACCAGAGTTCTTCACTGGCAGAATTCTAACCTTTATCTTATTTGAAATAAACCTTACCAGAGTTCTTCACTGGCAGAATTCTAACCTTTATCTTATTTGAAATAAACCTTACCAGAGTTCTTCACTGGCAGAATTCTAACCTTTATCTTATTTGAAATAAACCTTCCCAGAGCTCTTCACTGGCAGAATTCTAACCTTTATCTTATTTGAAATAAACCTTCCCAGAGCTCTTCACTGGCAGAATTCTAACCTTTATCTTATTTGAAATAAACCTTACCAGAGTTCTTCACTGGCAGAATTCTAACCTTTATCTTATTTGAAATAAACCTTACCAGAGTTCTTCACTGGCAGAATTCTAACATCCCTGCAGCTGTGAGCTGGTGTTGTTTGCAGCTGATGTGCTGAAGGTATTGAGGCACAGCATCATATTGGCTTGGGTGTGGGTTACGGCAGTTATTTCTTTTTTTTTTTAGTCCCAGAGTTGAGCGAAAAAGCGTGCGTGCGTGTGAATTTGGTGGTGGTGGTGGTGGTGATGATGGTGGTGGTGGGAGTTGTGCAATGCTTAGCAGACTCCACCACCGTGAAGACTATGGTGATCCCTGCCCCAATTGGCCAGGTTAAGTCTGTTACTGGGATGATCCCTGCCCAAATTAGCCAGGTTAAGTCTGTTACTGGGATGATCCCTGCCCCAATTGGCCAGGGTAAGTCTGTTACTGGGATGATCCCTGCCCCAATTAGCCAGGTTAAGTCTGTTGCTTGGATGATCCCTGCCCCAATTAGCCAGGTTAAGTCTGTTACTGGGATGATCCCTGCCCCAATTAGCCAGGTTAAGTCTGTTACTGGGATGATCCCTGCCCCAATTAGCCAGGTTAAGTCTGTTACTGGGATGATCCCTGCCCCCAATTAGCCAGGTTAAGTCTGTTACTGGGATGATCCCTGCCCCCAATTAGCCAGGTTAAGTCTGTTACTGGGATGATCCCTGCCCCAATTAGCCAGGTTAAGTCTGTTACTGGGATGATCCCTGCCCAAATTAGCCAGGTTAAGTCTGTCGCTTGGATGATCCCTGCCCCAATTAGCCAGGTCAAATCTGTTACTGGGGTGATCCCTGCCCCAATTAGCCAGGTCAAGTCTGTTACTGGGATGATCCCTGCCCCAATTAGCCAGGTCAAGTCTGTTACTGGGATGATCCCTGCCCCAATTAGCCAGGTTAAGTCTGTTACTGGGATGATCCCTGCCCCAATTAGCCAGAAAGTCTGTTAATGGGAGTGCTAACAGCGTTGTGGAACAATGTCCTGGTCAGCTATAGTTCACCAGCCCTGATGCTAGCTCGTCAGCAATGGGTCACTTACTGCCAAATGTCTGTCCAAACTTTTAACAATAACTACTTTAATCATCATCATTATCACCATCATCATCCTGTTCCCTCTCCACAGAGAAGGTTGGCAACATTAGTCCTCTAACTTGTTCTGTCCTTCATTTTCACAGTACACTGTACCTGGCTGAATCCAGTTCATTTTTTTTTTTACATTGTCCACCAATCTATATTGTATATGGCCTCTTGCTCTCTTTCCTTCTATTTTTCTCTTTGATATGGTTTTAATTATTGTATTATGCCTCACAATATGACCAAAATTGTTTTAACCATTCTATTATTTTCTCATTATTTCTTTTTTAAACTTCAGTTGAGTTAGTCTTCTTTGTTCTCTTTCCTGTCTGTGGAGTTCACATTATTCTGCTATTCCACATTAGAAGCACCTCAGTTTTCTTATTCAATTTTTATACTTAATGTTGGTGCTCTGACACCATAGAGGAGCATGGAGTATGCATAGCTTGTAATGGCTCTTAGCTTTTGTTACAGTAATTTGTTTTGACAAGAATTTTTTTTTCACTTTGTTGAATGTACATTTAACAGGGAAGAATGGAGGTGAATTTTATCTGCAGTAATGAGCCTCAACGGCTCGGAAAGCTGAAGAAGAAGAAGAATGTTTGGCCAGTTGTATTTTTCTAGTAATTTCCAGTTACTGTCCAACAACCATCTCATGGGTGATCAGAAAAAGAAGATGGACATATGTCAGTCACGTGATGAGAAGAAACAGTCAGAGAATACCAAAACAAGCTATCAAGTGGAACACAACAGGCTAAAGAAAAAGAGGTCGACCATGTGAAACTCTAAAGAGGACATTGTTAAGAGAGGCCAGTTCAGTGGGCATAACATGCCTTACTGAGGTTGAAAGACTCGCCGAAAATAGGAAAAAATGGTGAAGTACCATGCGGGCCCTATGTGATGATTAACGGCACGGGAAGGATGTAAGTACATAAGATTTCTGTCATTTGTTATCACATGTCTGAAGTAATCGAATTCTGTCACTTGCTCTAGTGTGTCCAAGTGTTTATTGTTTACACTCGGTTTTTGTTCTTTTCTGCTGGCTGTTATGACCTTTGACTCTCTAATATTTATTTCTAATCCATATTCTTGGCTCTTGTTTTTATTTGTCACGAGATTCTGTAGGTCATCTAGATTTTCTGCAAAGCAGCACTGTGTGTGTGTCATCTGCATGTCTCAGGATAACTGTTGACCTATTAATGATTAATGCTGGGATCTCACCTAATGTCCTGGAATATTTTTCAACTATTACAATATCTTATTATAAAAATGCACAGCTGTCTACCTTTCTGGAGTCAATGTTTGTATCTGCCATGCTCTTTGTTTCCTTGCTAGTATCAAAAGAAACAGAGGATATGAAACTTTCTTAACTGTGCGAGATGTGTAATCTTGGCACTAGATGGCAAACTGACTTCATACTGTTCATCCATCATGTTCCATTACAGCATATTTTACAATTACTAAATGATATAATACTTCACATACATTTGCATATATAAAAAATACTGTATGTTTTCTGTATACACACACATGTATGTATATATATATATACAACAAATATATAAATTAACATTTTTTTATCATTAAATATTTCCTTTACATATCTGTACATATACGTATAATAATTTTAACTCAGCACAAGTATATGCATTAAGCAGTGGACAAAAAAATGCATAAAAGAGTAGGAATGTCTTATTTTAAAAAATCCATCATGAAAAAGAACCTTAACATACTGATGACATATCGCTCTACTGTAATACAGGCAATGTGGTACAATCACTGTGTGAGCTTTCACTTTAAGATTATCAGTGAAGTGCTGAATATCTTGACAAAGTTTAAGAACATCAGTGACATGCTGAGCATCCTGACAAAGTTTAAGAAATCAGTGACATGCTGAGCATCTTGACAAAGTTTAAGAAATCAGTGACATGCTGAGCATCTTGACAAAGTTTAAGAAATCAGTGACATGCTGAGCATGTTGACAAAGTTTTAAAACAACAGCTGAGCATCCTGACAAAGTTTAAAAACAACAGCTGAGCATCCTGACACAAGTTTAAAAACAACAGTGACATGCTGAGCATGTTGACAAAGTTTAAAAACAACAGTGGCATGCTGAGCATCTTGACAAAGTTTAAGAAATCAGTGACATGCTGAGCATGTTGACAAAGTTTTAAAACAACAGCTGAGCATCCTGACAAAGTTTAAAAAAAACAGCTGAGCATCCTGACACAAGTTTAAAAACAACAGTGACATGCTGAGCATGTTGACAAAGTTTAAAAACATCAGTGACATGCTGAGCAGGTTGACAAAGTTTAAAAACAACAGTGACATGCTGAGCATGTTAACAAAGTTTAAAAACATCAGTGACATGCTGAGCATGTTGACAAAGTTTACAAACAACAGTGACATGCTGAGCATGTTGACAAAGTTTAAAAACAACAGTGACATGCTCAGCAGGTTGACAAAGTTTAAAAACATCAGTGACATGCTGAGCATGTTGACAAAGTTTAAAAACAACAGTGACATTGCTGAACATGTTGACAAAGTTTAAAAACAACAGTGACATGCTAAGCATGTTGACAAAGTTTAAAAACATCAATAAACACTGAGCACCTTGATATTGTTTGCTGTAATAAAACACACAAGAAAGAAAATATAACAAATATAAAATTCCTTAGTAGCAGTAGATAGTCAAGGGAAATGTATAAAAATGTTGAGAAATAAACAAAAACAGATCAGAATTATGCTACTTTCAAAAAGTGATTGCAAGAGCTTAAGGTTTGGAATTTTTTTCAACATTTGTCCCCTGTGGGAAAACGTGTGGCTGAAATCTTTCATGTGTACTTCGACCACAAACTTCAGCTTTACTTTCTCATAAGATTTTTTTCTACAGTGCTAAAGCAGCTCATGATTAGCACAAACTCCACTGGCAACAAAATGTATATGAAGTGAAAACACTGAATCTTTGATAGTCATGAATATAACAGTTCAGTCAGTGAATGTGAAGTGGCCGCAATGAAAACTATCATAAAGACACCTGCAGTCGATGCAAAGATTCATCATGTCACACTGGGAGCTGATTACAGCGGTTATTTTTTCAGTCCCTGACTGGTGCTAAAGAGCAAGAGGTGTGCAATACTTCTTTAACTGACTCCATCGCCACGGAGGCTTTGATGATCCCTGTCCCATTAGACAGGCTAGGCCCATTACTGCAGGGTATCAACAGAGAAGGGGACAGGCACTTGGCAAGCTATGGTCTGTCAACCCTGACACTAGCATGTCAGGTATGGGCCGCCGACTGTCTAATCTGACAGCGTCTTTACACCTTAACCTTATGAACCAAGGCATCCTCAAAATCTCCCTCAGTCACCTTGACAATGGGAGTAGATGAGAATGTCACCACAACCATACAGGTAATTGTGAGTTCACACAGCTACATTTATTCCCATTAGAGTAACTTCTTTGTGAATGTTACTGAGACACATCTTGAGTGATTTACAAACTGCCTTCATCTTACTCACTGACAGCAAGTATATCTTATCTTACAAAGTCTGCTGTTGCCAAAAGATAGCTTAGAAAGAGACACAACACAAATGCTGTGTATTGCTCTCTCAGGAAAAGACGGCTGTGGTCCAGTGGATCCCATCATGCTGTGCTCTGCTGGGAAACACAGAAGCTGACAGACCTGCCAAATCTGACATTAGCCAACCACAACATCAGTACCTTGTCTCATGAAGTGAAGCCAAAACTATAACCAGCACAAGAAGTTTTGCACTGACTCGCACAACTCACCACTCAACGACCAGATGCTTCAACTCTCACATCAAGAACAAAACCACCATCCTCAGACTACCCACAGGACACTACCCACTGCAAGCACACCTGCAACACCTCGGCCTGTCACACCCCCTGGACTGTATATGTGGAGAAAAAAAAAAAAGGGCATCCAAACTCCAGAGCACATCCCCTGCCACTCCACCATGAAGCCCAAACCCAGCTCTGGTCACAGGGAGCTACACTGGAAGACAAAACTTCGGGGGCACAGAGCATGACCTCCAGAAGACCGCACAATTTATCTGCACAATAATTATAGACATCCGAGGTTAGAGCCACGGGACACAGAAGAAAACACCGTCTGTTGCGAATCAAGTTTTTTTTTTACAACAAGGTACAAATACTCTCATATACAAGCATCAGTGATTGCAAAATATTTTTTGTTTGGAAAGGCCAAACAAATATTTAAATGCATACAAAGACAAGTATTAAAAACGGTTTTGTCCAATGAACAAAATGCATAACAGTCCTGTGAATAAAAATACTTGAAGCAGTCTCATAAGAACATACAACACTTAGAACATCTGTGTCAGTCATTGTAATTGTAGCAAAGGACTCTGAGGATAGAAATGACCAAGAAAGAATACATTTATTTTCTTTTACTTTAGGGAAGAGAATTTATTACATTTTGAAAGATGTGTTCTTAAAAAAAAGAAAGAAAGAAAAAAACTAACATCACACAGGGGGGTACCCTTCAAAATAATAGTCAAGTTACTAAACTAGTTAGTAAACTATTGAAGTTCAAAGTTAAAAATGGGAGTACTGCGCCACAACTGTCGATGAACGATGGGGGAAAATGGGAAATCTCGTGAATTTTGGTTTTACTTTGCAGAACTTCGTTCATGTTGAAAGTGAGTAAACAAAATTTTTTTTCTAACTGAATTTAACTCTTACATTGCCTCGAGCTGCTTTAGTGCCCCTTCTGGTTTCTGACTTGATGCCTTGGGTCACTATAGTGAATCATGTTTTGTTTCATTAAAAAACCGGTGTAACGTTTAGACTGTAAACATTTAGTGCTCATGCCCCATGACCCTTTTCAAAACGCTGAAGCGTGGTTAGTAACCGAGCGATGCCAAGCGTGAAAATTGAAGATTTTGAATGAGAAATTTCAATTTTTGGTGCTGTAGATAGGGGTACTGACATGCACTGTGACCAGACCACTTTTCTTGAATGTATCCCAGGTAGATCTAGACGTATTAAATGACTGGAGAAGTAGTTTCAGACATTATTTTTGTGAGAATGGCCCATATGATCACAAGACAAGACCAACAAGTAGTTCTAGGCATCTCAGATGGTACGTACCATACATTTAGACCTAGCTGATGGTAAGTTGGACACAATTATGGCCTAAAAACATCACACTGCTTCTTTTTTTTCCTAAAAAACTCTGATTTATGAAATCTTCATACATTTTTAGTTATTTTGAAACATAATAAGTACACTTCTAACATGAAAATACTGTGTTTCATTCACTTTTAACTAATATATCTCTATACATATCAAGACCCGGGCTTTTAATCTGGCACAAATGGAACGTCCACGCTTTTTTTCCTGCGGCATGGAAAGAGTTAATTGACAGGTAAAAAGATGAACAATACTCTAGTAATAGAACAATATAGAACAGATATAACAACATTCTAGTAATATGTTGGGTTTATGTTCAGCCCCTGAACCCCTGAGCTGATATCCTCCTCCAAGTTGTACAAATTTGAGTCTATGCCCACAAACTTGGAGATACCAACACTGTTCAGTCTTGAGGCCCAAGAACGAGACTTGTACATTGACAAGAGTGCCTCTGTGATCTTGTGCTTTACATCAGCTGAGGACACAGACAAGCGATAGTTAGGATAGGTTTCTTTTATTAGATGACAAATAATAGTCGGGATATGTCTCTTTTCCTAAGGGATAAATAATAATCGGGATATGTTTCTTTTACTATGTGACAAATAATAATCAGCATACGTTTCTTTTACTCATTCATTCATTCATTTGCATGTCCCTTGTGTAACTTTGCCTCCTAACAGCACTCCTGTAGGCCTCTCGGTTGTGAGCAAGATGGCCTGCCGATGATGCATCCATTTGCAGATCATCAACATTATGTACCCTTCCAAGACGGTTTTCTCTAGATTATCATGACGTTTAATGTGTCCAAAACATTTAAGTTTTCTCTGTTTAATACTCTTTACTAGCCAGCCTTCTTCAATATTAAGTTCTTGTAGTATGGATATATTTGTTGTTTTTTGTGTCATGATATTTGAAGAACTGTTCTGTAGCATTTACATTCAAAGACATTTATGTGTTTCTCAGCTGTTTTGTTAAGTGTCCAGGTCTCACAGGCATATGCTGCGATGGGAAAAACGCATGCCCTTAAAAATCTTATTTTTGTAGTTCTGTCTGTTCCTCTCCACAGATTCTTTAGTTGTTTTACTTTTTGAAAAGCGACAGATGTCCTCCTTTTAATTTCCATCATTGTATCTCCATTATTAGTTAGTAGTGATCCAAGATATTCAAAACTCTCCACTTCTTCCAGTTTTTCTCATTGATAAATATTTCAGCTGCCTTGTTTGTTCTGTCAGTTGTCAGCAATTTAGTTTTCTTCCCATTAAGATAGAGGTTTTGCTCTTCGCTGTTCTTACGGACTGACATAATTAGTCTTTTCCATTCCTTTTTGTGTTGTGGACAGTAATACTGTGTCATCAGCATATCTAATCTTCTACTAGGGGGCAAATAATAGTTGGGATATGTTTCTTTTACTAGGGGACAAATAATAATCGGGATATGTCTCTTTTCCTAAGGGATAAATAATAGTCGGGATACATTTGTTTTACTACTGGGCAAATAATAGTTAGGATATGTCTGTTTTTACTAGTAGACAAATGATAGTCGGGATACTTTTGTTTCACTAGTAGATAAATAATAGTCAGGATACATTCATTTTATTATATAGAAAAACAGCAGCTTTATAAATTTGTTTTCTTACATCTTACATTCTTCCTGTGCTGTTAAATGTCACATAAAGCTTGCACTATGTACATTTTAATTATTATTGGAGTCCGCTTGGTGTTGCTTGAGCAGTTAGTAATAACTACCCACTTGCATACACACTAGCCCCTCGATCTTTCACTGTCACCCATCCATCCATCCACCCACTCATCCATCCACCCACTTGTACAATGGATGTTGTACATACTTTCCAAAAATAAATGGCATTTATGAAAAACCTTTCATTATTATAAGTTTATTACATCTTACATCTTTCCTGTGCTGTTAAATGTCACGTAGGGCTTGATTTTAGCTGCCATGCTTTCCTGCTTTCGGTGAATTTTTCAACCTCATCAAGGGATCTTATGCCCACTAATTTAGCCTCCCTCAACAATGTCCTCTGAGTCAACATCAAAGCACTCCAGACATGTCAACAGATGCTCAGATCTCCCCCCCTCAACATATCCATCAGCATCCTGAGGCTGATAGTGCCTGTCCTGTGTTGGCTTACAAGTTGTCTTGCATTTCCAGCATGCTTCTTGTTCCTGGACATGGCAATCTGTATTCCTCAGCTCTCTCAGTCTAAGCAGCGATTCACTGGCCTCGAAGTCCTCCACTCTATGTCTCTGAGAGCGTTAACAATATCAGCTTGATCCACTGGTTGTCCATCTGCGATGATGGTAGAGCCAACCAGTCTATCAGCTCTCTCATTTCCCTGGATGCCCGCAATGCCCAGGGACATAGATGAAGGTGACTTTGCGAATTGTTGATTTCTGCAATGACCTCTTTATAGAACAATGAGCTCTTCAGAGTTTTACATGGTTGACCTCTTTTTCTTTGTCCTACTGTGTCCCATCTGATAGCTTGTTCTGAGATTACTAAAACTAAAAGTTATAAGGTCATAAACACATAATTTATGCTAACTGGGAGAAAATCAAGACAAATTATGTAGTTTTATTCAATTTTCACACAAAAACTGCAATTATTATCAGTTTATCATTTCCAAAGTTGACTAGCGTCTTAGTCTTTTTAAAAAAAAAATTTTTTAAATAAAGCTATGCACAAGTTTGTTTTGGTTTTTTTTTTTTTTAGTTTCAGCATATACAGTGTCCTGGTTGGCTGAGTGCTTCTTCTTCTTCTGCGTTCGAGGTTGTTGGTCGCTTCAGATCCTGATCCCTGTCGACATAGCAAAGCTCGCAGTCCTCTCCAGATCTTGATAGGAGCCCCAAAGCTGAGTGGTTAATCACTTGGTCTACTAATCCAGTGGTACTTTGCTGAAGTCCCAGTAGTGGGGATTTTTTCTGGTATCACCACACCAAAAAGGCCCTGGGGTCTACCCAGACTATAAAATTGGGTACCAGAGAAATCTGGAAAGAAAAACCACATCACACTTACATGTGCCGACAGTCTTGGAAATTCAACTCATTCTGTTCTTGTTTTATATTATATGATAAAATATCTACAAGACAATTCTTCTAAATTACATACATGGCAACCGACTGTTGAACAGCAGGGGATGAATAGGAAGTGGCCCCAGTGACACAACTGAAACAAATTTCTCTCTACAGTCCTCATGTTCTCTCAAGTACCCAGCTAGCACAGTGGAGTCAACTGCTGCTGCATCTACTCTGTAGTCTTTGACCATCTTTATGGAGTTCAGATGACTGCCTGTGAACAGACAAAAAAAAAATATACATTTTTTTTTTTTTTAATTTGCAGTGATTCTGTGCCATGAGTTGTATGTCATCTTCTATTTTTGTGTCTCTTATCTGTGGAACTGACCTGCATTTGATCTTCTATTTTCTCTTCTCTCACTGACAACCAAATGTGCAGTGTAATCCAGTGTGTCCTGCTGTGCAGGTCAATATTCTCCATTACTGAAGGCAGTGTTTCTTGGTACAATGTTCCTGGTACACTTTTTCTTTATGGCTGCATCCACCACCACAGGGCAGCAGCAATGGTCTTTGCTGTGAGTATATAAAACTGAGGCACTCATAAAAAAGATCTTTCAATGCTCTATAATGGGGGTTTTAGCACGGAGTATTGCATACCCCTTACGGGTATGGTAACATTTTCTGTCTGCTTTTCTGTTTCTAGCTATCCATATGTAAAATAAGACCAAAGTGCTGAATATTTTTTGAAGCCCTACTGGTATCTATGAAAATCAGATCCAAATATAAAGTATAACTATTAAAAGAACAGACCTACGAACAACATTCAATAGCTCCAACATTGTAAGGGATGAGATATAAAGGCCAGGATACAAGCTGGAAACAGGATGATTTTTGCCTTTAGACAAATATTATAATAAAGAATTCTATCCTATAACACCAAACTAAACATGCATAAGACACAGATTATACCGGCTGTACAATTTGGGGTAGAAACAATGAGTACAACTAAAGAAGATTAAAACCAAATACAAACATCTGAGAATAGAATTCTGAGTAGAATTTATGGACCAGAGAGACCTTATAACACAATAGTGGAAGATAAGAAGTAACAAAGAAATCTACACATTGTTTAACTCTCCGCTTATAACAGCCATTATGAAAAACAACAGACTGAGATGGCTCAGGTTTTAAGAGAGAATGGAGGGAGGAAGACAAACAAACATGGCCTATTCAGAAGTAATGGCACGGGACAGACCAAGAAGAAGACCTAGACAATGATGGCAAGACAACTTAGAAGACACTATATGTGCTCTTGGAATAAAAAAAATGGCAAGAAAAGATCCAGAACAGAGATGTGTCTTGTCCGCAGCAGTGAGCCTCAGTAGTTCAGAGAACTGCTGAATTCAGAAGCTGCTTAAAGAAGAAGATACATGTATCTGACAGGACTGGCAATGATGATTATTTTGACAGTCCAGCAAAAAGAGCAGAGTAGACATACTGGGCAATCCACACCAGGTCTGTAATCATGAAAAACATTAAGAACTCCTGCTCTAAAACAATGTCAGTCATCCAGTCATTTGCATGTCCCTTGCGGAACTCTGCCTCCCTAACAGCTCTCCTGTAGGCCTCTCAGTTGTAAGCAAGATGGCCTGCTGCTGATGCATCCATTTGCAGATTATCAATGATGTCTTGCAGCCATCTTTGCCTCGGTCTTCCTCTCTTTCTTTTTCCCATTATGTACCCTTCCAAGACTGTCTTCTATAAACTGAGGTTTATAGAACATAAACTATTTTTATTCACTCATTTAAACTTCTTCTATTTTTAATGTAAACATAAGTGTCTTTTTTTTTTGGTGTCATCAAAAGAGAGATCTGTAGAACAAAAAGGTACCACAGTGGTGTAGTGGTTAGTGCACCCACCTGCCAATCAGAATGTTCATGGTTCTTGGTAAGAATTTTTTCTGACTGATCAGTCAACCCAGCCTCCACAAAATGGGTACCTGGGGTTTCCCTAGGAAAATAAAGGCAGTTAGGACAGGTGCTGGAGTACCTACCTCAAATGCTGAATTGGCCTAGAAATGTGAAAGACACTAACGCTTCACACCCTTAGGTAAAGGTAAAATTCCCATTTCCATGCCATTAAGGCATATTGGGGAACACGGTGTTAGGCCCGTATTTTCCATGACCTTCGGCACATGAAAGTGTGATGTGGTCAGTATCACACCTGGCCCCTTTGCCTTCCCAGATTTCTCTGGTATCCATTTTTAGAGGCTGGGTCGACCCCGGGGCCTTTTTTTGGTGTGTACAAGAAAAAAATCCCACTGCTGGGACTGAACCTGGTACCACCAGATTAGTAAACTGAGTGCCTAACCACTCAGCTAACCAGGCCGCAGTTTCACTCCCTTATGGCATGAAAAATGCCACGGGACATAGATTTTAGAACAACAACAAAAATATTAACAATGAACTGCTACTTGCCTGAATGCAGCATGTTCCCAAAATAATTGGCATTGACCCTTAGTGTGCTCTTCAGATACTTCAACACAACCAAGTTTCCGCTCACCGATTCCTCACTGTTGAAAGCCCAGCTACAACCTTTGAGGTCACGGATTGACTTGTACTTATTTCTGAAATATGTTTGTGATTATCATTAAATTTGTCTCAGAATACACTGCATGATAATAAAAGTTAACATTAACAAACAAGGTTCATCAAA
Source organism: Achatina immaculata (assembly GCA_009760885.1). NCBI lineage: Eukaryota > Metazoa > Mollusca > Gastropoda > Stylommatophora > Achatinidae > Lissachatina > Lissachatina immaculata. Next base: position 18,633,943 of record CM019698.1, read on the forward strand.
AATAATATCTCGCCCAAATTATCTGCACTCCTCATCTGCCTCATGGTCATTCCATGTGCTCATGAGAGACATTGGCAGTAAAGGACAATAAACAATTTTCTTTTTCAGACATCGATCTCAGCCTCAGTGGCAAGGTTAGAAAAGCAATGGAAGTCCACCATCTTCCCCAGGCTTGAACGGAAGCCTGAGGAAGACGGCTGACTTCGTCTGGGTGGCAGGGCTGCAGATTTAGCATGACCAAACCTCCCTGAACGCTGAAGAAGAAGAACTGGCAGGGCTGAAGTAATACATAATCATGACCACTATGATTAGAAAAGTCCCTTGATGGCTTTGATAAATCTGCAAATTTATCTAGCATAAGTGTCTTTACTCACAAATTTTAACTGCAAAAAATAACTACATAAACTTGCTATGATAAGAATACTCACTTATTGGAAGCGTGAATGATAATTTCAGAAAAATAAACTGGTCTGTCCTGACCCATTGGGTGTTTATAAACAGGTGCTGCTGGGCATAGCTCCATTTTGTCCTGACCATTTGCTTTCAGCTGTAGGTAGTTTGTGCTGTGCAGAGCCACTGTAATACATAAGGAAGTAAATTTACACATAAGTGTTGTTAGTGAGACAGTTTATCGGACTATGTTTCTCAATATATAAAACAAATAGGAAATTCTTTGTTGGATGCCAATGAAAGAAAGTAAATACGAACAAGCCAGAGAAGGGAGTCATATGCGATTGGACAAGACATGACTCTCACCTGTTTTGTGGCCTTATGATCACATGATTTCCTATCCATGAAGAATTTTTTTCCAACCCACCTTGTAAGCAACTATACGTAAGCTGGGCTCAGACCAGCCACCTGTCCCAGGCTTTAGTCTGATGGAACATACTGTATCTCCACTAAAAGAATGACATACACTGCATAATGTAACTTGCAGTTACCTGTTCTAGATATCTGTGAGGAGAAGATTTACTTTGGTTTTGAGGAAGGTATTACTATGTCTGTGAGGAGATTACTAGAGAAATGTTTTAGGAGCTGTTAGGAACATGGCACTGAGAGTTGTTTAAGTATAGATTTGATTGAGAAATCTGTTGTCACTGCTTTCTGCAAAATCTACAAAGCGCTGATGATCAGATAATGGTGATGAAAACTATGAGATGTCAAAAAGTATAGTCTGTACAACAGAGAGCAGTACTTTTTTATGAAATGTCAAAATAGATAATAAAAAAAATCTGTGCACATTTGTAACTCACTCAAGAACATAAATACCATTAGTAGACTAACAAACTGCTTATAAACATCACCACATAACTTTTCCTATAAACATCACCACAGAGCTTTTCCTGCTTATTAATGACCCTATGTGTGTGTTACAATATGCACAACAGGTGTAATCTTACATCCTTCCCATGCCGTTAAACATCACATATGGCTCACATAGTTGTTTGCCAAGTTTTCCTGTTCTCAGTGAGTCTTTCAACTTCATCAAGGGATGTTATGCCCACTAAACTGGCTGACTTCTCTTAACAATGTCCTCTTTAGAGTTTCACGTGGTCGACCTCTTTTTCTTTAGCCTGTTTTGCTCCACTTGATAGCTTGTATTTGGTATTCTCTGATTGTTTCTTCTCATTACATGGCCTACATATGTCCATCTTCTTTTTCTGACCACCCCTGATACAAGTTGTTGTTTGCTCATCTGTCTTGTCCCTGCGTTGTTCTTGAATTTGTTCCACTTTATACCAAGTATTTTCCTTCTGCATTTGTTTTCAAAGGAGTCTAATTTATTGTCTATGAGGGTGGATATCACATTTGAACTGAATAATCTTAACTTGGTTTTTGTGCTTATAACTTTCGAATTCCATATGTCCTCAAGATTTTTTAAGCTGCTTTCGTAATTCTAATTTTAACTTCCTTCCTAGTGTCACCATCTTGGTCTATGTAGCTGCCAAGGTATGCAAATTGGCTTACTTCGTCAACAACTGTTCCTTCTATGTATATCTTTACTTCTTGATTAATAAGTTTCATTATTTTTGTTTTGTCTTTGTTAATTTCAAGACCTATTTTGCTAGCCAAGAAAGATAGAGAATCTGTTTTTTTTCTGCATCGATTTCACATTGTCACTGATAAGAGTTATGTCATTTGCAAAATCAAGATTTTCTATTTGGGTCCCATGTACACAATCACAAATGGATGCTGCAGCAGCAGGCCATCTTGCTCACAACCGAGAGGCCTACAGGAGTGCTGTTTGGGAGGCAAAGTTTTGCAAGGGACATGCAAATGAATGAATGAATGTACACAATCAATGCCGGTTTTACCTGTACTGCATCTTTTCATTATAAAGTCTATGGCAATTCCAAAAAGCAATGGAGATAATATACATTCTTGTTTCACACCTGTTTCAATCTGAAACCATTCACCCATTCCTTCTTCTGTCTTGACTGCACAAACATATCTGTTGTAGAGATCTCTAATGATGTTGACAATTTTAGATGGTATTCCATATAGTCTTAAAATTATCCACAATGAATCACTGTGTATGCTATCAAATGCTTTTTTAAAGTCTATGAAGTTCAGGATTAGATAAGGGTAAATTCCTGCTTCTGTGCCACTAAGGCATATTGTGGTGTTATGGTGTTAGCCCCATATTTTCCATGACCTTCAGCACATAAAAGTGTGATGTGGTCAGTATCTCTCTGGTAGCCATTTTTAGAGACTTGGTGAACCCCGGGGCCTTCTGGTGTGTACCAGAAAAAAAATCCCACTGCTGGAACTGAACCCAGTACCACTGGATTAGTAAACCAAGCACCTAACCACTCAGGTAACCGGGCCGCCACAACAGGTATGCATCCAAAAAAAAAAAATTTTATTTCTAATGTCATTTTCAATGTGTTTTTTTTTGTTGGGGGTGGGGGGTCTTTACAAGCTTCATCACTTCTGTTCCTGATGAATGCTTTTGTCAAAATATTTATGACTTCTGTTTCTTTGCATTTAACTATTTTTTTCTGCTTTCTCCTTCCTTGTACACCGATTTTCCCACCTCTTTAAAACATATCGTACACTTTTATCCACCAATACCTTGTACTACTATTTTTTACTGCGGTCACTATTTCATCATGTCTCGAATACTGACAGAATTTGCTCATGTGGAACTACACTTTTTGACCCACCTATATCAGCCAGATCTTCCCTGAAGGGATCAGTTCGATTCGGAGGTGGTCCGGTGAAACGGTTTTCTATGATGAGATCAGTCTCAAGGCCTGTTGCCTCCTCTATTAAATCTCTAAGCAGGATAAAGACATCCAAGGAAACTTCCGGACACATGTACGTGAGCAAGCGTAGTCTGTTTCTTTGATTGTTTTGAGACATTGTTGTGCTGTGAGTAATGTCAGTCCTGAAACATATTGTCAAGATTACAAAATAAGTAAAGGCAAGTTCACTGAGGGTATTCCTTTCTATGGCTTTTATCTCTGTGAGTAGTCAGTAATAGATTTCACTTTAAAATTATTCGGGGTGTGTAAATGACATTCTGGTATGATAAAAAGAATGCATGGGGCAAAAAAAAAAATGTTGAGAACCACTGGTTTAGGAGGCTTATTGATTCTTTTTTTTTCAAAACCACATCTTTGTTGCTTCCAATTTCTGCTTCATCTGTTTGTTAAGTGTCCAAGTTTCACAAAATCTGGGCTGTGGTTTTATACAGCTCTTAATACTGGTTCTATACAGCTCTGTAGTAACGGTTTTATATAGCTCTGTAATACTCTTTTCTCTCACTGTTAAAACACTCTCTTGTCAGTATCTTCTTCATGTCTTGTCACTATGTTCTTCTTGTCTTGTAAGTATGTTCTTCTTGTCTTGTCAGTATGTTCTTCTTGTCTTGTCAGTATGTTCTTCATGTCTTGTCAGTGTGTTCTTGTCTTGTCAGTATGTTCTTCTTGTCTTGTCAGTATGTTCTTCTTGTCTTGTCAGTATCTTCTTCATGTCTTGTCATTGTCAGTATGTTCTTCATGTCTTGTCAGTATGTTCTTCGTGTCTTGTCAGTATGTTCTTCTTGTCTTGTCAGTATCTTCTTCATGTCTTGTCAGTATCTTCTTCTTGTCTTGTCAGTATGTTCTTCTTGTCTTGTCAGTATCATCTTCGTGTCTTGTCAGTATCATCTTTGTGTCTTGTCAGTATGTTCTTCGTGTCTTGTCAGTATCTTCTTCGTGTCTTGTCAGTATCATCTTCGTGTCTTGTCTGTATGTTCTTCTTGTCTTGTCAATATGTTCTTGTCTTGTCAGTATCTACTTTGTGTCTTATCAGTATCTTCTTCATGTGAAAAACCATTTTTGACTTTCAGCTTCTCTGAATTGGTGTGTTGCAGTGGTATAGTGGTTAGTGTACTAGCCTGCCGATCAAAAGGTTCCCGATTCAATTTCGCACTGGAGCAGAATTTTTTCGGACCGCCCGGCACCAGGGTCAAACCAGCCTTTAAAAAATGGGTACCTGGGTTTTCCCTAGGAAAACAATGACAGCGTGGACAGGTGCTGGCATCCCTACCTCAAATGATGCAGTGGCCTAGAAATGCGAATGCACAAACACTTCACACCGTTACGGTCTGCAAAAGCTAGGGGACTTTGATTTAAGTTCTCTGAATTATTATTATTTTCTTGTATAATATTTAACTACAGAAGTAACGCATGCCACAAATAATAAAACGGTATCACTTTTGCATTTTAACGTCAACTATTATTAACAAATGAATTAGTTTCTTTGTGGATGTTTGTTTTAACCCGCTCATATGTAACCCCAACAACAATGGCCAGTGTGTTTATATTTCTAAGTCGTGTGAATTCAAAGCGGTTTATGCTGTAATACAATCAGTATATTTAGATCTGCACTATAACGGTGCAAGTACGTTATCGTAAAGCTGAAGTAAGAAATGTTACTTACGACCGTTGTTACCACAAGAGATTTGCGTTGTTATACAGCCGGATCTCAGCAGACTATCATCCCTCTATCATACTCGGCCAGCGGACGTTTACACTGCATGTGACCTTCACCCTGTACGTGCAATGTGATTGGTCGAGAGAGCATATATAGATCTAAATGTGTGGTAACAGTGGCTCCGGCTCCACGCTGGAGTACCATGGCCAAGGTTAACTCACTTGAAAAAAAAAAATCCCAGTTTGCAAGACTTCATATATCGATAAACAGCCACAGAGCAAGGTCATGACACGGCATAAACAAAGGTGGGGGATCATCATCGGGTATTGCGCTATCAGCTGTAAGCGGTATGTTTCTTTACAGATCTCCACCTCCTACATTTCCCATCAAATCAGTTTATGATTTTCCACAACTGGTGAGAGCAGTGTATATGATTACGAAAAATAATGAAATTGCATACGTTTTTTTTTTCTCTCAGCGTCAACGTTCCCTCTTCTTCTTCTTCGTTCGCAAGGGGAACCCTCTTAAAAAAAATTACAGCGCCCAACTCCCTTAATACCACTCACCGAGAGTCCAAAATCGAAGGCACTGAGATATTTTATTGGCGGATTTATTATGCTTTGACAATATTTGCTCCAGGTTGGAGTAACACCAGTATTTTGCTACATCCAGAAACAGTAAGTCAAATGGTTTGGCCACATTTCATGGCTACTGTCAGAGTATATCACCGAAACACATTAAGATTTGTAGGCAACAGAGAAAGATGTCGCACCTGCATGAGAAGGAGAGAATACTTTACGAAAAACTTGAATATCCCATTACAAGAAAACAAATATCCGAGTCCTATCAAGATGTCTAGATATGCAAGATAAAATAAACAAGTTAACCCAGAATGCAAACAACATAGGACTAAAGATCAATGTAGGAAAGACAAAGTTAATGAAGCAAAATGTGAACAACAGAAATGTACTCAGAGTAGATAACAAGTTAGTGGAGGAGGTCAATGAATTTGTATACCTTGGCAGCAGAGTAGTAGAAAATGGAGACAGCACAGAGGACATCAACAGCAGACTTACTAGAGCAAACCAGGCTTTTGCAATGCTACAGAATATATGGAAATCAAATAAACTAAGCATAAATATGAAAATCAGGATATTTAAGAGTAATGTTCTAAGTGTACTACTCTATGGAAGTGAATGCTGGAAAATCACCAAAACCATAGAAAACAAGTTGAATTCTTTCCAGACTAAATGTTTACGTAGAATTAAAAAAATATTTTGGCCAAACACCATAAGAAATAACATTTTATTGGCAGAAATGCAGATGAAACCACTGACAACAATTATTGAGGAAAGACGCTGGCGATGGTTGGGACATGTGCTCCGAATGACTGACAACTCACTACCAAAAATAGCACTAAGATGGACACCACAGGGGAGCAGAAGTAAGGGTAGACCAAAAGAGACATGGAGAAGAACAACAGAAAGGATGTTGAGCAATAGAGGGCTCACCTGGGCAAGAGCAGAAAAAAAGGCGAAAGACAGGCATTTGTGGAAAACCCTTGCGGAAGCCCCATGTGCCCTGGGCACTTAAGGTTCAGAGAGAGATCAAGATGTCTCTTTGTTCCCATCAACGCTGAAAGTATATGCGGAAGGAGACAAGACAAGATAGAAATTGCTTAAGACTAGTTATTGACAAAATGGCAAAACATGAAGCCGAAAAATGTATAATTAATATAAATAGATTTAAGAGATTTAAAGCGGAGATGTAAATTGTTTATGACATCGTGTTAAATAGCACTGTGTTTTAAAATGAAATTAATGATGGTGCTAGTAAACTACTGCAAAACATAAAAATGGAATTGTATACCACAAATCTATCACGAACTTTCTTGACATGGTCTCGTCTGTTGATGTGGAATGTCATCCAGGCCTGAGATCTTCACCTGTCGACCTCCTGCATTCTTTAAAATACTTAAACTTATTATAGTACTGCAATCAGTTCGTAGCGACATGCTTGATTAAGCAACTGTCATATCTCATGTAAAATTTGTACAAAGTCTGCAGCAAAATTTCGTACACAAACATGATGTTATTCGCCAATCCGTCAAATAGCGTGTGCACGTGCTCACTTCGACGGATGTAGCTTGACGACTAATGCTCATAGCAGAACTGGGTAAATGACAGTTTATTATCAAATTAGGTTAGGGGACCACATGCAGAAACATCTGCATGATGCCAGCATGTTTCGAAACTAGTCCCTAATCATTTCAATCGCCCCCAACCACAGAGGCAAATCTAATTTTCTGGTAACAGCCATCAAATAATGTCACCCTGATGACAGAAGCCGCTTAGCGCTTGAGAACCGCTTCAATCAGGGATATGGGACGCTGGAACCACACGTAGCTATTCAGCTACACCTAACATTCTTCTCTTCCCAGTCATAATCCTTCTGCACCAAGTCCCACTCAATTCTCAATTGTAACACATAGTTAACCTCCTCATAATATCACCTCTCTACTCCAACTATAATCACCTATTTCATCTTCTCTTGGCTAGATTACCATTGTATCACTCTCTCTCTCTCCCCCCTCTCCTCTTCGCGGTTCCCCACCCCCATCCTTATTTACGACCCACCAACCACACATCACAAGTCTTCATTTAAACATTAGATCACCATGCGCATTTCTGAAGACAGCCTCTTACAAGTCACAGCTTTTACAAGTCACAGCTAAGTGCTCCATTCATTCTATTCTATTCTATTTTTTTTTCCATTCATATTTTCTTTTACATAGCATTCATATGAATTTATATTTTATCTTCTCTCTCTATTTCTTCGTCACATGTGTTTTTGTATGATTAAGGCTCACGCCGAAACGTCACAAAGTAATAAAGCTTTTCCTACTTTTTGCCTGGTTTATATATTTTTTTCCCACAGCTTTACTGCAGTGGCTCCGTGTAGATATATACTCATACACTAATTATTAGTTTGTTCTCAAGACCTGCCGTTAGGTATGCTCAGAAACCACACCATGGCCTCTGTGCGTGTTGGCGCGTTTGCTCCTTTAAAAAACAAATAGAACTAACTATATAAATATACAGAAAACCGCTGTAGTAAAGCTGTGATAACAAAATGTAAGACTTTAAATCATTTCAACAGCTTTACAAATTGTTATTTAATGAAGTCTAAATGTGTGTAGGTTTGGTATAAGTGTATACAAAACTAAATATATAAATATACATAGAACCAATGCAGTAAAGCTATGTTAACAAAAAATGTTAAACTATTTAAAACAAAAGTAGAAACAATGACGAAATGAGAGTTCTTTCCCACTTAGTGTAAAACGCCCAGTTGAAGTACTGTGCTATATTGTTGAAAACAACGAGCGTAGATTTTCGAATATAAAAAAAAAGCTTATTAAAACTTTTAAACACTCAGCAAAGACTGACATTCGACTGGAGGGACTTGTCATGATTTCAGTTGAACATGAAATAGTTTATTAGACGTATTAGACGTTTATGATTTGTCAGATATGGATCAAGGAAAGTTTCTTTTTTTTTCTTTTAGACACTAGATATTTATTGTGCTCCGGATGACTGATAACTCACTACCAAAAATAGCACTAAGATGGACACCACAGGGGAGCAGAAGTAAGGGTAGACCAAAAGAGACATGGAGAAGAACAAGAGAGAGGATGTTGAGCAGTAGAGGGCTCACCTGGGCAAGAGCAGGAAAAAAAAAGGCAAAGGACAGGCATTTGTGGAAAACCCTTGCGGAAGCCCCATGTGCCCTGGGCACTTAAGGTTCCGAGAGAGAGAGAGAGAGAGAGAGAGAGAGAGAGAGAGAGAGAGATTTGAAATAATGGAAGCGCAGATTCTTATTTTCTGCGAGCGGTAAAGAGATCAGTCTCTGGATTGTGGGCCAGTCGCGGTTTGAGGGCAGAATTTAACACAGGGGACCCCGCTACCCTGAGCAAGTAAGATCCCTGTTAGCCAGTGGCTAAACGTCCACCTTTCACAGCTTGTACAGAACTAGGATGTGGGGTTGACCTGTATATACATGGGACATTAGCAGGCTACTAATTTTCGCCTTTCTCTTCTCCAAAGAGAAGATGTCCGACCATAACTGCAGTGCCAGGCGTGGTACCAACATTACAGGCCATGAGGGGAGGAATTTACAGAAACCTTAAATATCCCATTATATGAAGCAAATTGCCGAGCCCTGTCGAGACGTCTAATAGACCCCTCAAATCTGAAAGGTATGAGAGATCGGAGACAAAGCAAGGCAAGGAAGTGCACATAATGTGAAGACATAGATGTTATAATGTAAAACATATTTATAACATTGTTTGTGATTTATCAGCGCATCTTTCTACATGTGATGAGCATTATAACGATGCAAGTCATATATCTGGGACAAGCGAGAGCAAGGGCATTGAAAAGCCTTTCAGAAATGGCAGAAAAACCCTCATGCTGGCTGTGTGGAGTATGCGAAACAAACATTGAGAACTTAAATAATTTCGTTTGTCACAACCAATACCAGTCCTCTGTGGCTGGATCGTTAAAGACGCACTTCACATTGCAGTGCCAACTGGAAAAAAAAAAGCAACACCACACAAGACCTCTGGGAGTCATGACCCAGAGGGGCCCAACCCTCTTAGAGTGTCAGGAGTTTAATAGGGCCGAAACACTTGTCTGGGGGGGGGTGTACTTCCTCTGATGATCTGAAGGAGTTGTGTTGTTGTTCCGCTCTCTACAGAAGAGAGTTTCCTGCATATATTTCCTATACTTGTCTCTCATTTTGTAGTAAACTTAAGATTTTTCTTATGGGTTTTCTTTTCAGTTAATTCATTATATTAGTACTATTTAAAAGTAATGGCCGGCCACGTTGAAGCTTACTTGACTTTTCATTCATTCATTAATTTGCATGTCCCTTGAGGAACTTTGCCTCCAAAACAGCACTCCTGTAGGCCTCTCGGTTGTGAGCAAGATGGCCTGCCGCTGCTGCATCCATTTGCAGATCGTCAACGATGTCTTGCAGCCATCTTCGTTTTGGTCTTCCTCTCTTTTTTTCCCATTATGTATCCTTCCAATACGGTCTTCTCTAAATTATCATGACGTTTAATATGTCCAAAATAATTAAGTTTTCTCTTTTTAATCCTCTTTACTAGCCAGCCTTCTTCAGTATTAAGCTCTTGTAGTATAGATATATTTGTTCTTTTTTGTGTCCACGATATTTGGAGAACTCTTTTGTAGCATTTACATTCAAAGGCATTTATGTGTTTCTCAGCTGTTTTGTTAAGTGTCCAGGTCTCACAGGCATATGTTGCGATGGGAACGATGCATGCCCTTAAAAATCTTATTTTTGCTTATTAGCTTTTAAAATATCAAGTGTTAATTTGAGAATTATGTGGGGCATCAAGGTTCGCTACTCCACGGAGCGACAAAATTCCTAAGGCTGGTCCTGTCTGTTGTTAGTTAAACAGGGTTTAACTCGTTCTGTCTAACACAACACTGATAGCATTGGTAGATCAGAGTATCTTGTACGCCCATGTGAATCAATGATCAGAGTATCTTGTACGCCCATGTGAATGAGTGATCAGAGTATCTTGTACGCCCATGTGAATCAATGATCAGAGTATCTTGTACGCCCATGTGAATCAATGATCAGAGTATCTTGTACGCCCATGTGAATCAATGATCAGAGTATCTTGTACGCCCATGTGAATCAATGATCAGAGTATCTTGTACGCCCATGTGAATGAGTGATCAGAGTATCTTGTACGCCCATGTGAATCAATGATCAGAGTATCTTGTACGCCTATGTGAATCAATGATCAGAGTATCTTGTACGCCTATGTGAATTAACTTTGTAAAACTGCACCATACACCTCTGTCTATCTTTTTTTTTTTATTTAAACCAGTTTTACTGCAGTCGCCATCCCTTTTATGTGAATCAATGATCAGAGTATCTTGTACGCCCATGTGAATGAGTGATCAGAGTATCCTGTACGCCCATGTGAATCAGTGATCAGAGTATCTTGTACGCCCACGTGAATGAGTGATCAGAATATCTTGTACGCCCATGTGAATCAGTGATCAGAGTATCTTGTACGCCCACGTGAATGAGTGATCAGAATATCCTGTACGCCCATGTGAATCAGTGATCAGATTATCTTGTACGCCCACGTTAATGAGTGATCAAAGTATCCTGTACGCCCATGTGAATGAGTGATCAGAGTATCTTGTACGCTCATGTGAATCAATTATAAGAATATCTTGTACGCCCATGTGAATGAGTGATCAGAGTATCTTGTACGCCCACGTGAATGAGTGATCAGAGTATCCTGTACGCCCATGTGAATCAGTGATCAGATTATCTTGTACGCCCACGTTAATGAGTGATCAAAGTATCCTGTACGCCCATGTGAATGAGTGATCAGAGTATCTTGTACGCCCATGTGAATCAATGATCAGAGTATCTTGTGCTCCCGTGTGAATCAGTGATTAGAATAATATTTAGTCACTGTCTACATGAAAATGAAATTAGGACATTTCTAACCCAAGCTACATTTATAAATTATACAGTAACTTTTCTTCCACTTTCTTTCTACCAAAATGTCTCATCAAAATGTATTCTGGCACATTAATATAGGAATGAAAGAGCTAAAGAACAAAGGTTACTGTGTAAGACATACTCTCATAGTCTTATAGTCAGTCAGTCAGTCATTTGCGGAACTTTGCCTCCTTAACAGCTCTCCTGTAGGCCTCTCGGTTGTGAGCAAGATGCCCTGCTGCTGATGCATCCATTCGCAGATCGCCAACGATATCTTGCAACTTCGCCTTGGTCTTCCTCTCTTTCTTGTTCCCATTATGTACCCTTCCAAGACGGTCTTCTCTAGATTATCATGACGTTTAATATGTCCAAAATATTTTAGTTTTCTTTGTTTAATCTTATTTACTAGCCAGCTTTCTTTAATATTAAGTTCTTGTAGTATGGATGTATTTGTTCTTTTTGTATCCATGATATTTGAAGAACTCTTCTGTAGCATTTACATTCAAAGGCATTTATGTGTTTCCCAGATGTTTTGTTAAGTGTCCAGGTCTCACGGGCATATGTTGCGATGGGAAAGATGCATGTCCTTAAAAATATTATTCTTATAGTTCTGTCTGTTCCTCTCCACAGATTCGTTAGTTGTTTTAGATAGATAGATAGATGCCCTCCTTTTAATTTCCCTCATTGTATCTCCATTATTAGTTAGTAATGATCCAAGACATTCAAAACTCTCCACTTCTTCCAATTTTTCCTCATTGATACATGTTTCAGTTGGCTTATTTGTTTTGTCAGTTGTCATCAATTTAGTTTTCTTCGCATTAAGATAGAGGTTTTGCTCTTCTCTAATGTTACGGACTGATATAATTAGTTTTTCAATTCCTTTTTGTGTCTTGGACAGTAATACTGTGTCATCAGCATATTTAATCTCTGGTATTTCATAACCTCCACTTGTTATGGCATCGTAATATTCTTTGTCTACATCTTCTCTAACATTCCTCATTATATTTCAGTGTACAATAAATAAGGCGACAGTATACATTACTGACGGACCCCTTGTTTTATGTCAAACCAAGTTGTTGTTTCACCATTTATTCTTACTGCTGCTTGTTGGTCTAGATACGGCAGTGATGTTAATTGTATCAAATGTGTTGGAAATCCCATTTTTCCCCAAAGTTTCTGGTGTTGTACACCCCCCCCCCCCTTTTCCACCTCGCGTACATAGTTGATTATATTTTCATTCAGTACGGACCTCCCAATGGATGCCTTTCGTTCCCGCCTCCCCTATCAGTAGGCCTGTTCGTCGCTGACGAGGGGAGGGGGAGAAGAAATTCTCATGAATGCTTTACACATGGAAAGACCAAGGTGAAGATGGCACAGAACACCCAACACTGCCACAGTCTGCTGCTCCAAAGGACTGCTATACCCATCGTTAAATCCCCCCTTCAATGTTAGTTATGTTTGTTATATGAACAGCATATTTGTAGAATGTCTGGAATAGAGTGAAAGATGTATGATAAAGGGCAGAATGTCAGACGGGCCTGCGTGCCCAATTCTTAACCCTTATGAAATAAAGATCAATCAATAAAGATCAATCAATCAATCCCCCACAAAAAAGAGCCCCTCTAGCCCCAATCCTACAGTAGACAAAACCCACTGGGCTCCATAGTAATACTGGACCCCTCCTTCTCTTTCACAGCACCTGGCTAGTATAGACATATATATATATATATATATATATATATATATATATATATATAAGAACAAAGTAAATTATGTATTAAATGATTTTATTTTTAAATTTCGAGATATGAATTCCAATCCAACATTAATATTAAGCGTAACTAAGTAACCAAAATGGCTGACTTGGTGGATAAAGTCGTTGTTGTTACATCGGCATTGACTGGGGTGGTAAGCTTCATCCTATACAGACGATATAGGAGTCGAACTGAAGGTGCACAGTATGTTCGGGTATGTGCAATGAAACATGGATTAGCCAGTGGTTACTTTACTATGAGGGAATTCTACAGGGCAAAGTACAGGCTCAGTGTTCTTGAATACTGTATGCTAGCCATAAGTGGTTCATTCCCTCAGGCTTCTACTTCCATATATTTTTTTTCTCAAGATCGTTTTGGGCCAACATATTTTTTTCACCATCTTTGTCTTTAATGATCCTTGTTGACTTTTATGGGATAAGTTTGACGAATATGAAGGGATGGAATGGGAGAATGATCCCCTGTATTTGCAGAATAACAACGCTGCAGGTGATGATGAGAAATTTCTGTAGAAATGGCTACCCGACTTCTTATCGAGCTGGGGAAGAAAAGGCGGCCAGGCATGATGTTGACCTTATCACACTCTACAGGGTCGACAGGTCAAGGAAAATATGGGCACTAACACCATATTCCCTGTGTACTTCTAAGGTACAACAGGCTTACTTACCTGTACCTTCTTTTTTTTACCTTACCTTGTTTGGGGTGAAGACACTGTCCAATGAGGCAATCAGTGATCCATAGCTGATATGCTAGAGTCAGGGTTAGTGAACCATAGCTGACCAAGACCCTGTCCTACCTTTCCGTTGGTACCGTTAGTAACCCTGACTCTTTTTCTTCGGCCTGTTGTGCTCCACTTGATAGCTTGTTTTGGTATTTTCTGATTGTTTCTTCTCATCACATGGCCTACATCTTCTTTTTCTGATACCCATGAGACAGGTTGTTGTTTGGTCATCTGTCTTATCTCTGTGTTGTTCTTAAATTCATTCCACTTTATACCAAGTATTTTCCTGAGGCTTTTGTTTTCAAAAGAGTCTAATTTCTTGTCTGTTTCTTTAGTTGATTTCCAGCTTTCGCATGCATAAATGAGGGTGGATATCACATTTGAATTGAATAATCTTAACTTGGTTTTATATATATATATATATATATATATATATATATATATATATATATATATATAATACATATATACATGTGTATATATATACATCATTGTTTTCTGGTAAGCCGGCATATTTCAGTTTTGCATGCAGGTTTAGAGCTGTGTAACCATTTGAGCATGCAAGATGGCCATTGTTTAGCATACACTGCAGTGGAGGGTCAGTCAAGTTAAGTATCTGGGACAAACTATACACAGTCACCATGGGAGGAAAGAGGGTGTGATCACATGGTCATAGGGAGTGGAGCACTGATGAAAGCAGATAGATGGATTCTGGTGAGTTTGATGCAGTGTATTTGATGTTGTTTTTTAATGATCAGAACCCAAGAACCTGCAAAATAAATATTTCAGATGTAGAGGATGAGTTGTGAGAGAAGGGCACTCAAATTTCCATTTGACACTATAATGTGAATCAGTATTTATTATAATCAGATCAACATTCTTAGATATTACATAGGGCTCGCATGGTAGTTTGCCATTTTTTTTTTTTTCAACAAGTCTTTCAACCCTCATCAAAGGACCTTATGCCCAGAAATGTAGCCTTACTCAGGAGTGTTTCACATGCTCAGCCTCCTTTTCTTCGTCCTGTTGTGTCTCTTAAGATAACATTCTTACCCAGAGTTTCATTTTCTGACCTGGCAGTTTTTGTTGATGTCAAAGTGAGACTGAAGATGTTTTTCCTGTCATGAAGAAATTGAACCACTCCAAATTGTGGAGGAGCACAGTCACTGTGAAAAGATAACAGTCCTCACAGAGGTGCCAGGCATACACAAAAAGGACTACCTAACGAAACTTCAGATGAAGACACTGACCCAGGAGCTGATTGACAGCAGATACAACCCAGCTGAATGGACACATGTGTACACAGATGGGTCTGCAGAAAAAGCAGTTAAAAAAATGGAGGTGGGGGCGTCTACATAAGATACGCAGATGGGAGACAAAAAAAAAAGCCTTTGTGACGGGAAAGATTTCCTCCAACTACAGGGCAGAAACAACAGCCCTCCTTGAAGCCTTCAGAACGCTTAAAACAGAAAACCAGTACCCACCACACAAAATAGCCTTCTTCACAGACTGCAGGGCACTTCTAGGATCTCTAAAAACCCACAAGCAAACATACAGGAAATCACAACAGAACTGAAGTCAATAACTGTGGCCCTACAATGGGTACCACCCCACTGTGGAATAGCTGCAGTGAAATAGCTGACAGCCTATCCAAAGCTGGCAGCAATCAAGTTCAAACAAATCATCCAGTAAACTACCAAGAAGTGAAAACTATAATCCGTAACCAGTGCAGATCTGAATGAAAAAAAGCAGCAGAAATGTAACAACGAACCAGATCCAATACACCAACTACAAAGACATCAGCAAACCATCCTCTTCTGCCTAAGGACAGGCCACTGCAGACTACTAAGCCACCTCCATCGACTTAAAATGTCTCACACAGACAACTGTTCATGTGGCATTGGAGTCCAGACTCTGGAACATATCCTTCAAGATTGCCTAAACCATGCAGACCTGAGGTGTGAGACATGGCCAGAGGACACAAGCTTGGGGCAAAAGCTTTGGGGCTCCTATCAGTATCTGGAGAGGACTGCGGGCTTTGCCATGTCGACAGGGATCAAGATCTGATGTGACCAACAACCTCGAAGACAGAAGAAGAAGAAGAGTTGTAAAATGCTGTGTTGAGTCTATCCTACTCTTTGAAGTGAGTCATGGACAATGAACAGATCGATGGAGAGAACACTGGAGGCAACTGGATGTGATTTCTTAGAAGAATATTAAAAAACAGAGATGTAGTTTCTTAGAAGAATGTTAAAAAATAGAGATGTAATTTCTTAGAAGAATGTTAAAAAATAGAGGTGTAGTTTCTTAGAAGAATGTTAAAAAATAGAGGTGTAGTTTCTTAGAAGAATGTTAAAAAATAGAGATGTAGTTTCTTAGAAGAATGTTAAAAAACAGAGATATAGTTTCTTAGAAGAATGTTAAAAAAAACAGAGATGTAGTTTCTTAGAAGAATGTTAAAAAATAGAGGTGTAGTTTCTTAGAAGAATATTAAAAAACAGAGATGTAGTTTCTTAGAAGAATGTTAAAAAATAGAGATGTAATTTCTTAGAAGAATGTTAAAAAATAGAGGTGTAGTTTCTTAGAAGAATGTTAAAAAATAGAGGTGTAGTTTCTTAGAAGAATGTTAAAAAATAGAGGTGTAGTTTCTTAGAAGAATATTAAAAAACAGAGATGTAGTTTCTTAGAAGAATGTTAAAAAATAGAGATGTAATTTCTTAGAAGAATGTTAAAAAATAGAGATGTAGTTCTTAGAAGAATGTTAAAAAATAGAGATGTAATTTCTTAGAAGAATGTTAAAAAATAGAGGTGTAGTTTCTTAGAAGAATGTTAAAAAATAGAGGTGTAGTTTCTTAGAAGAATGTTAAAAAATAGAGATGTAGTTTCTTAGAAGAATGTTAAAAAACAGAGATATAGTTTCTTAGAAGAATGTTAAAAAAAACAGAGATGTAGTTTCTTAGAAGAATGTTAAAAAATAGAGGTGTAGTTTCTTAGAAGAATATTAAAAAACAGAGATGTAGTTTCTTAGAAGAATGTTAAAAAATAGAGATGTAATTTCTTAGAAGAATGTTAAAAAATAGAGGTGTAGTTTCTTAGAAGAATGTTAAAAAATAGAGGTGTAGTTTCTTAGAAGAATGTTAAAAAATAGAGATGTAGTTTCTTAGAAGAATGTTAAAAAACAGAGATATAGTTTCTTAGAAGAATGTTAAAAAAAACAGAGATGTAGTTTCTTAGAAGAATGTTAAAAAATAGAGGTGTAGTTTCTTAGAAGAATGTTAAAAAACAGAGATGTAGTTTCTTAGAAGAATGTTAAAAAACAGAGATATAGTTTCTTAGAAGAATGTTAAAAAAAACAGAGATGTAGTTTCTTAGAAGAATGTTAAAAAACAGAGATGTAGTTTCTTAGAAGGATGTTAAAAGACAGAGATGTAGTTTCTTAGAAGAATGTTGAGAGTACCACTGACAAGATAACAGTTGGAATGTCTGATAAAAGTGGATGTGAGAAGGAACCTAATTAAATCCATAAGGAGATGACAGTCATCTTTCATTGGACATACAATAATGAGTTGTATAATGAATGGGAGGCCCTGCAGAACATCATAACAACAGGAAAGATAAACTGGAAGAGCGAGAGGGGAAGATCAAGAGGAAAAAAAATCATCATCACCATCATGTAATGTGTCCTTTCAAGATAATCCCTCTCACAGCCTCCCTGAGTGCAGTACAGTCTTATGCAAGTTGACCAGCAAATCTCACAATGATGTTTTCAGATTTTCTGTGATGTCCTGAGTCCAACTATGTTGAGGTCACCCCTTTTCCCATCTTTCTGGCCTCTGTACCTTCTGCTATCAACCTCTCAAAACCATTATGTCTCTTGATGTGGCTGGAAAAAAAAGTCAAAGATAGTCTAAAATAATGGCACAAAAATAGTCAAAGATAGCTAAAATAATGGCACAAAAATAGTCAAAGATAGTATAAAATAATGGCACAAAAATTGTCAAAGATAGTCTAAAATAATGGCAGAAAGAATAGTCAAAGATAGCCTAAAATAATGGCACAAAAATAGTCAGAGATAGTTTAAAATAATGGCACATAAATAGTCACCAAATGGAGAAGCATGACTGCTAACACCTACTGGTATGACACATGATGATGATGATGATGGTGGTGGGAATTAAGATATACAAGTAATTGCAAAATATTTCGCAGCCTGGGGTTGAAAGAGTCAAGGCCTTATTTTAAAAATTTTTTTGTATTACTAATTTCTTCTTATAAATTCTGTGGTATGTCTCACAAAGTGGTATAATACTCATTACTGAAACAGTCTTCTTCAGTATTACTCATACTGTGATGTGTCTCAGAAAGTGGCATTACTCATACTGTGATATGTCTCATCTGTAGTATGTCTCATTTTGTGATATTTCTTCTACTTTGATATGTTTCATATTGTGATATGTCTCACACTGTGATATGTCTCATAGTGTGTGATATGTCTTATAGTGTGATGTGTCTTACAGTGTGATGTGTCTCATACTGTGATATGTCTCATACTGTGATTTCTTATAATGTGATATGTCTCATACTCTGATATTTCTCATACTGAGATTTGTTTTATAGTGTGATGTGTCTTTTACTATGATGTTT
Organism: Achatina immaculata; assembly: GCA_009760885.1. Lineage (NCBI taxonomy): Eukaryota > Metazoa > Mollusca > Gastropoda > Stylommatophora > Achatinidae > Lissachatina > Lissachatina immaculata. The sequence goes on from CM019698.1 coordinate 18,652,558, forward strand.
GTCATACTGTGATATGTTTTATACTGGAATGTGTCTCATACTGTGATATGTCTCATACTGTGATATCTTTTTCTATAATGTGTCTCATACTTTGATATGTCTTATAATGTGACATCCCTCATATTGTCATATGTCTCATACTGTGATATTTTAACTATTTTTGTGTCTTCACCTGCAGACTACAAAATTATATCTTGTGGTCACATGTACAAGAAAATGATTTTCATTCCAATAAAAAGATTTTTAAAAAAATTTAATGTAATGTTACTAATGTATGTTCTGTATATACATGGTAATCTCTCCTTCTTAGTATATATGATCAGTTTTCAAATGTGTTTGTTTAGTAATAGCCTGAATGTATTGTTTGTTTAGTAATAGCCCGAATGTGTTATTTGATTAGTAATAGACTGAATGTGTTGTTTGTTTAGTAATAGCCTGAATGTATTGTTTGTTTAGTACTAGCCCGAATGTGTTATTTGATTAGTAATAGACTGAATGTGTTGTTTGTTTAGTAATAGCCTGAATGCATTGTTTGTTTAGTAATAGCCTGAATGTGTTGTTTGTTTAGTAATAGCCTGAATGTGTTTGTTTAGTTAAAAAGTGTCAGGTCTGTATTCTCCTACCACAGGAAGGTTGATAGGAACATGCTGTGGCCAGATTAAACACATCCATTTCAGCTTTTAAAAGTCAGATTTTCTCGAAATTCTGAGCCAGTTCTTGTGCAGATGTATTCTAACTCAGTATTGCTATCTTGGCCTTGGTGATACTGGTTTTGTTGACTCATGGTCAGGAGTCCAGGTGGACTGAGTAGTTGTGGCCACATGCGGTGAATTTACAAGAAAAGTATGGCATAATTTACAAGAAAATTGGGGCATAATTTACAAGAGAAGTGTGGCATAATTTACAAGAGAAGTGGGGCATAATTTACAAGAGAAGTGTGGCATAATTTACAAGAGAAGTGTGGCATAATTTACAAGAGAAGTGGGGCATAATTCACAGGAGAAGTGGGTCATAATTCACAAGAGAAGTGGGTCATAATTCACAAGAGAAGTGGGTCATAATTCACAAGAAAAGTGGGTCATAATTCACAAGAGAAGTGGGTCATAATTCACAAGAGAACTGGGGCATAATTTACAAGAGAAGTGGGTCATAATTCACAAGAGAAGTGGAGCATAATGTACAAGAGATGTGGGGCATAATTTACAAGAGAAGTGGGGCATAATTTACAAGAAAATAGGGGCATAATTTACAAGGAAAGTGGGGTAAGATTTACAAGGGAAGTGAGGATAATTTACAAGAAAAATTGCACACATTTTTCACAAGGGAACTAGGCATTTTTGCTTTTCTGAAAGTATAAAATGAAGCACAAAAAAAAAGGTTTTACTCAGTTTTTGCTAGCTTCCTTCACAAATGAGTCTTTATCTGCTTCTTCTTCTTCTTGTCTCTTTTTTTTCATACTACTCTTCTTCCATTCCTCCTTGCACTTGTTCTCCTACTGCTCATTCATCTTTCATGTGGTGTACTAACATACAACTGGACTGTAATGAATTTATATGTTAAGTTTCTGCCTTTGCTTTCTTGTTATTAACCATGTATGTTATTTACTTCCATTCAGAACCTAGCTATGACTTTCTTTAACACTGTAACATATGCACTTGTACTGGGGATGCTGTCATTTCAAAGCTAGCTATAAATTTCATTAACAATATAACATATGCAATTGCACCAAGGATGCTATCATTCCAAACCTAGCTATAACTCTCATTAACAATATAACATATGCAATTGCACCAAGGATGCTATCATTCCAAACCTAGCTATAACTCTCATTAACAATATAACATATGCAGTTGCACCAAGGATGCTATCATTCCAAACCTAGCTATAACTCTCATTAACAATATAACATATGCAATTGCACCAAGGATGCTATCATTCCAAACCTAGTTATAACTTTCATCATCAGTATAACTTACACACTTGTACCGAGGATGTTGTCATTTCAGACCTAGCTGTAACTTTCAGATGGTTGACCGTTTCGTGAAGGTTTTGAATTAGACCAGTAGAAATAGCGCAGAAATGGCTCCATTGGCTATTGTGAAGCCAAACAGTGATCAGAAAATAACATATCCTAACCCGTCTTCTCCGCTACAGGAGGAGTTAGATACAGCATACAATCATCTTGAGCTACATAAGGCTGGCTTCGTAAAGGTAACATCTCTTTTTTTTTTATTTTATCGTTTGCTATTGTATTGTAATTTTTAAAAAAAATTTGAAGCATATACATGTACTAGCAGTGTGGATAGACCTAAAGAAAGCCTTTGATAAAGTATGGAAAAAAGGTCTGCTGTGGAAACTAAGAAACTGCAATGTGAATGGAAGAATGTACAACTGGATAAAGTCCTATTTACACAATAGAAGAGCTAGAGTAGTAATGGATGGACACAAAAGCCAGAAAGTACTTCTGCGACACAGTGTACCACAAGGAGGAGTCCTTTCGCCTACACTATTCTTTGTATTCATTAATGACCTGGTCAAGGAACTTCCCTATGGAATCAAAGCGGCACTGTATGCAGATGATCTGGTCATGTGGTGTACAGATGAATATGCGACAGTTGCTACACGGAGACTCCAAAGAGCAGCAGACATCTTGACATCATGGACAAACAAATGGTGTGTAAGTATCAACACAGAGAAATCAAGTATCACTCTGTTCACCCTCTCATCTAAACAGAAAGCAGGTAAAATCTTTGTAAATGAAATATCCTTAAGGATGGACAACCAACCCACTTACTTAGGAGTGACTCTTGACTCAAAACTGACTTGGAAGCAACACATCAACAGCGCAGAAGCAAAAGCCAGAAGAAAACTAGCCATATTAAGAAAATTAAGTGGAACCACATGGGGAGCTAGTGAAAGAATCCTTAAGAATGTATATCAGCAAAGTATTCTACCACATTTAGAATATGGCTCAACATCTTGGTGCATAGCATCAAACACTACGGTTCAAAATCAGTCACTACGGATTATCACAGGTGCCATGAGGTCCACACTAATAGTAGAAATGCAGAAAACAGTTGGTGTTCAAGCGCTAAAGGAATGTAGAGACACAAAGGTCATGACCATGGGAGAAAAATTCCTTAGCTCTGTAAGCCACCCCCTGAAGGAGAGATTCAATAACTTGGCATTAAGCCGGCTTAAAAGAAGCAGCTTCATTCACCAGGCCAAGCGTATGCGTAAGCTGATACCTGACCTTCCAACTGTAGTCGCTCCATTATCATCTGTACCAGAGCATACACCATGGAAAGAAGCAGATTATACACAAATAACTATTCAGACTGAAGTGAAAGGTGTGCAGAATGGTGACATGCAAAGCAGCCTTGTAAGATCAACAGCTACACTTAGTGTGCTAGATGACAAATATCCATGTGACACCTGGATACGTGTGTATACAGACGGATCTGCACACACTGCCATAAAGAATGGAGGGGCAGGAGCACATATTGAATATCCAAACAACACCACTGACAAGATTTCCATACCCACTGGAAAATACTGCAACAACTTTGATGCAGAAGTTAGGGCAATTATTGCTGCAGTTGAAAACTATCAGACTCCAGAATTGATACATGTCCTGTAGTATTTCTCACAGATGCAAGATCAGTACTGGAAGCTCTTTAGTGCAACAAACTACCAGACCTTAAGGATGCCTTGTCAAAAATTGGCTTACAACATGGAGTCACTTTGCAATGGATTCCCTCTCACTGTGGGATACCAGGCAATGAGAAAGCTGACCATCTAGCAAAAGAGGGCACTGAAATGGAGCAACCAGACATACCAGTCACCTATAATCAGAAGAAAAGCATGATAAAAACCTACAGGAAGCCACAAACACCACCACATAATGACTATCACATGCTAAACAGAAAGGAACAAGTCACCATCTTCCGTCTCCGAACAGGACACAGCCGACTCCGAAGTCATATGTATACAAAGTTTAAGGTTGTTACTACTAATCTATGTACATGTGCCCAGGTGCCCCAAACTGTGGAACATATCCTCCAGAACTGCACCAACTATGAAACACTGAGAAATAATTACTGGCCCAGTGAAACCACTAAAGAAGATAAGCTCTACGGTTCCATACATGAATTACATAAAAACAGTGAAATTTATCCAAGAGACAGGACTGCAGGTATAGACAGACAATGCGAACGAAGAAGAAGCATATATGTCTACAGAAGTGATTCTTGGACATTAGGCAGGTCCACACAGAGGTCATTGGAAGCAATAGAAATGTAGTTTATTAGAAGAATGTTGTGAATTCCCTGGACAGGAAAGATTTTTTTATAGATAGGAAACAACAAGGCTTTCGTACAATAAAGTAAGTTCTCTTACTTTACTGGGCAGCAAAGATTACAAATGAAAATGTATGAGAAGACTGGGAGAGAGAAAAAAAATCTTGTTAAAAAAAAAATATGAGAGAGATAATGTACTTCACAGTACATGCATTGAGAAGAGGAGACATTGAAAATAGTTCAGACTCCAGAACATATCCTACAAGAGTGCCCAAACCGTGCAGACCTGAAGGGTGAGACATGGCCAGAGGACACAAGCTTGGGGCAAAAGCTTTGGGGGCTCCTATCAGGATCTGGAGAGGACTGCAGGCTTTGCCATGTCGACAGGGATCAGGATCTGAAGTGACCAACAACCTCGAACGCAGAAGAAGAAGAAGAAGAATTGAAAAAAGTGTAACAGGAAAAATAGAGGGATAGAGAGCCTGGAAGAAATGATACCGGATACTCATAGTTTGGTAAGATGATGAGAGATGAGATCACCAAGTGAACTGATGGTCTATATGAAAGATTGGGTACCATGAAGAAACATAATAGCTAATGCCAGTTGTCATGGCATCTGATGATGATGATGATGATGTTGATGATAGACATTTAAACGTTAAGACATAAACATATTTTTCATAAAATATCAGGGATGAAGACGCTGTCTGATTAGCCAGTCAGCTACCTTTAGCTGATATGCTAGCAGACCATAGCTGACCAAGACCCTGTCCCACCTCTCCTTTGGTACCCCCAGTAACAGGCCTAGCCTGGCTAACAGAGCTGGGATCGCCATAGTCCCCATGGTGATGGAGTCTGCTAAAGAAGCATTGCACACCCCCTGCTTTTTAGCTATACTCCGAGACTGAAAAAGTAGCTACCATAACCTGCTCCCATGCCGATACAGTGCTGTACCTCAACACCTCTACAGCATCGGCTGCAAAAAAACACCAGGTCGCAACTACAGGGAGATAGCACAAGACAAGACATAAATTACTGGATGCAAAGAAGTGATTATACGAGTATAAAAGAGTGGCAGTTATATTTAAAAAGCAGCAGAAATGTCCAGTCTGATGCCATGGATGGCAAACATGGTACCCAGGGTTGAGTCCCACAGGCATAAAGTACTTCCAAGAGCTGGATGTTTTCAGAAGCGAGGCATATGACTTAGTGATTTGACATACTATCATGATGAATCTCACTGAAAAACTTGCAGCTGGCCAAGAGAGCTCCCATGTTTTGTGTGTACTTTTGGAAATGAACAAAGTGATCGTGGTCATCTTCATTGTCATCTGTCACCAAGATATCATAATTATCATCATTTTATTGCCGAGATAACCATAAGTGTAATCACATAGCACCAGAATCGTAATAAACAGCATCTTACATCAAGATAATCACAGTCTTCACAACCCATCACCAAGATCATCAGTCATCATCACCAGTCAGCAAGATCATCAGTTATCATCACCAGTCAGCAAGATCATCAGTTATCATCACCAGTCAGCAAGATCATCAGTTATCATCACCAGTCAGCAAGATCATCAGTTATCATTACCAGTCAGCAAGATCATCAGTTATCATCACCAGTCACCAGGATCATCATTTGTCATCATCAGTTATCATCACCAGTCAGCAAGATCATCAGTTATCATCACCAATCACCCATCATTAAGATCTTCAGTCATCTGTTGCTAGAAACAGATATGGTAACAAGACTGTGATACATCTGACTGGTTTCCTGTGGCGGTGAGGCTGTTTGTGATGATGTTTACAAATTTGATATGGTGGTGAGGCTTTTTTTGTGATACTGTTGACTGGTTTGATATGGTGATAAGTCTGTTTGTGATACCATTGACTAGTTTTATATGGTGGTGAGGCTGTTTGTGATACTGTTGACTAGCTTGGTGTGGTGGCAAGGCTGTTTGTGATAAAGTTGACTAGTTTGTTATGGTGGTGAGGCTGTTTATGATACATTTGACTAGTTTGTTATGGTGGTGAGGCTGTTTATGATACTGTTGACTAGTTTGTTGTGGTGAGGCTGTTTATGATACCATTGACTAGTTTGATATGGTGGTGAGGCTGTTTGTGATACCACTGAGTTGTTTGATATGGTGGCGAGGCTGTTTGTGATACCATTGACTAGTTTGATATGGTGGCAAGGCTGTTTTGTCACATTATTGACTAGTTTGTTATGGTGGTTAGGCTGTCTGTGATACTGTTGACTAGCTTGATATGGTGGCAAGGCTGTTTTGTCACGCTGTTGACTAGTTTGTTATGGTGGCGAGGCTGTTTTGTCACACTGTTGACTAGTTTGTTATGGTGACAAGGCTGTTTTGTCACACTGTTGACTAGTTTGTTATGGTGGCGAGGCTGTTTTGTCACACTGTTGACTAGTTTGTTATTTTGGCAAGGCTGTTTTGTCACACTGTTGACTAGTTTGTTATGGTGGCAAGGCTGTTTTGTCACACTGATGACTAGTTTGATATGGTGGCAAGGCTGTTTTGTCACACTGTTGACTAGTTTGTTATGGTGGCAAGGCTGTTTTGTCACACTGTTGACTAGTTTGATATGGTGGCAAGGCTGTTTTGTCACACTGTTGACTAGTTTGATATGGTGGCAAGGCTGTTTTGTCACACTGTTGACTAGTTTGTTATGGTGGTGAGGCTGTTTTGTCACACTGTTGACTAGTTTGTTATGGTGGTGAGGCTGTTTTGTCACACTGTTGACTAGTTTGTTATGGTGGTGAGGCTGTTTGTGATACAGTTTATTGGTTTCCTGCGGTGATGAGGGCAGGATGAGACATCTTTGGGACAGAAGATACACCACTTTAGCTTTTCATCAGCAAGAGTATATCACAGAAACATGTGAAAGAAATAGAAGGTAAGAAATGAGGAAAGACTATATGTAATATTTTTGTATTTTTTTCCCTGGCTGGCCAAATGGTGGCAATTTATGAGCTGAGCCTTTGTGGTAAAACTTTTGTGTTATATATATGTATGTATGTATGTATGTATGCATGTATGCTCAAAATCTACTGGAAGCAGCAGAGATGTGGTTTCTAAGAAAAATGATGAGAATACCAAAGACAGCCAAGAAAACAAATGAAGATGTTCTAAGCGAGGCTGGGCAAAAGAGAGAAATTATGGCAAAATTCATAACATGACAGTCCAGATTTGTAGGACATGTTTTAAGAGGCCAAACTAGAACACCTAGTGACAACAGTAAAACTGGAGGGGAAAAGGGACAGAGGAAAACAAAGAAACAGGATACTTGGTGGACTAAAAGAGTGACACAGAGCATAGTTCAAAACACAGCTTATAGAAAGAGCAAAGGACAGGTGGTTGTGGAAATCAATGACGACCAACACCTGATTGCCATGGACCAGAGAGAGAGAGAGAGAGAGAATGTAGTTTAAATTAACCTGATGAGTGAAATAAATTCTCTTATATGTGCATGTATTTTGAAAAAAAAAATATTGTTGAAACTGATCAATATATTTAGCTGAAGCTGCGATGTCTTTCTTCTGTGTTCTTTAAAGATGGGATTGAACTGGTTGTGTGGAGAGGCAGCCAAAGGCAGTCAGAACAAACAGCAAAAGCTAGTAACAGGAAATAACGTATTGGGAATCAGAAAGGTGAAGCTTACTTCCCCTGTTGACGGCTGTCGGAGTTGCATCATCACTAAAATGAAACCAGCAGAGCTTGCGCGGCACTTTGGATCCTGGTCAGCCTTGCACAAAGTGCTTGCAGTCATTACAGCATGTGTAGGTGGTAGTCTTTTGGCATACATCATCTATCGAAAGACGGCACGTTGGGTTAAAAACCGTCGGCAGAAGTTTGATAAAGTGGGAGAAACTGTTGAGGGGCAGGGATCCCAAAACAACCAGAGAAATGATGCTGCAGAACCAAAAAGTGAGCATAAAGATGAAGGCATCTCTTTTCCACGATTTGACAATGCTCATAAGGTGATTCGTTTTCCCAATGGATACATGGCTATGTATACTGATTGTGTTGAAGTTCTTCCGCTGTCAGATACATGCCCTGTATGTACAGCAAATATTGTATTTATCATCCCTCCTGTGTCAACCACGTCTCCATTGAGATTGAGGAGGTCAGTTCGATCTAGAGGAGTTCAAGCGAATCGACTGCCTAAGATCAGGCTAGGTTCTGCTGCTTGTGCGAGGAAATCTCGCCACAGAAGGAAGACGTCTGCGGAAACTTCTAGACAGGTGCATGTAGACGAGAACAGTCTGTCCGTCTGATTTTTTTATTTTTTTTATTTCATACTGTTTACTGGAATTTTGGGCTTGAAACAAATGCCAAGTGTACGAAGATACAGCAGGTGCATTTTAAACTAAACAAACGAGGCAGATTTACTGTTTTTGAATGCTTTGTTGAATGTATCCTCCACCGAGAACTTGATCTCTCTGCCCTTGACACTCATGGCAAAAAAATACCTTGAAAACTGAGTACAAACTTCTCTTGAAGTGGAAATGTGAGCACTTTTTTAGTGGGTCAAAGTAATACAGTAAAATTTTTGTTGAAAGCAAGATAAAAATAATAGGATGTAGAAGAAGGTTTTGGCTAGGGATGTAGGGGATGGTCTTGACTAGAGATGTAGGGGAATGTCTTGATAAGGGATGTGAGATGGACATGGCTAGGGATGTAGGGGATTGTCTTGATTAAGGATGTGAGATGGACATGGCTAGGGACATAGGGGATGGTCTTGGCTAGGGATGTAGGGGATGGTTTTGGCTAGGGATGTAGGGGATGGTTTAGGCTAAGGATGTAGGAGACAGTTTTGGCTAGGGATGTAGGGAACAGTTTTGGCTAGGGATGTAGCAGATGGTTTTGGCTAGGGATGTAGCAGGCGGTTTTGGCTAGGGATGTAGCAGACAGTTTTGGCTAGTGATGTAGGTGATGGTTTTGGCTAGGGATGTAGCAGACAATTTTGGCTAGGGATGTAGGGGACGGTTTCGGCTAGGGGTATAGGAGATGATCTTGGCTAGGGATGAGATGAATGATCAATGGCTGATTAGATCAAATTAATGTCATCTTTCTAATACAAACATCTTAATGCCTTCTGATTTTTTAACTTAATTATTTAGAAATCATCAAATTTGTATGCCATACTTTGCTGTTTATGATGATTTTCTGAAGCTTCTGTTTACAGGATAGTTTCATTTTTATAACTGCAGGTCACAGCGCTTGTGGCTGAGATAACCATCATGTAACAAATGAATAATTACAATGATAATTTTACTGAGCACAGTTTTTGTGTGTGTTTTTTTTTTTAAATGTCGAAAGTCATGATTTTAATTTTTGTTTTGGAAAGGACTCTGCTTTAATTTATTGAATAATGTTATGAAACAGTCGGAAAACAAAGACAATGAATCAAAAGAGGAGCCTACAAATAGTTATAGTAAATTAAACATTAAAATGTTACGATTTTCACATAGCTAGAAAGTGCCATGCCGCGTGGCATAGGCACTCATTTCTCTCCACAATTCCCTGTCTTTTTGCGTTGATTATGAGATCCGCCGGTGACTTTCTTCCTACCCATACTGACAGCCCATCTAGTAACTTCTCTCTCCGTCTTCCTCTGTCTCTTCTTCCCTCAATTTTTCCATTTGCCACAGTGTGTTCCAATTTTCCTCTTCTCAGGAAATGTCCAATAAATCTCGCTTGTCTGCCTCTGATATTTGCTATAATTTGCTTTTTAACTCCAGCCTCTCTTAAGACTTCATCACTGGTTTTCTTAAACTGTCCATGGTACCTTCAACATCCTTCTTATAAACCACATTTCCATGACCTCCACTTCTCACTGTACTCTCTTATTCATAGACCATGCTTCACACCCATAAAACAGAATTGGCTTGATGTTACTTTTAAGTACTTGGAATCTTGTTTCCATTGATATGGATCTGTTACACATTTTCTGGATTGCTGGCTTAGCCTGAGCACATCTGCTTTTTATTTCATTGTGACATTTCCCATCAGCTGTTACAATTGTTCCTAAGTAGTTGAATGACCAGAAAGAAAGTTACTTTATCTTCTTCTTATATGTTGGTTTATCATCATCCATCAGTAAGATCATCATAAACCTTGCCAGTTGATAGGACAATAAAAATTGACAGGACAGTAAAGCATTTGATGGGACAATAAAACATTTGACAGGACAGTAAAGCATTGACAGGATGGTAAAGTGTTGATAGGACAGTAAAGCATTGATGGACCAGTAAAGCACTGACAGGACAGTAAAGCATTGACAGGACAGTAAAGTGTTGATGGGACAGTAAAGCATTGATAGGAAAGTAAGGCATTGATGGACCAGTAAAGCACTGACAGGACAGTAAAGCACTGATGGGACAGTAAAGCGTTAATGGGACAGTGAATTGTTGATTTGACAGTAAAGCATTTGACAGGACAGTAAAGCATTGACAGGACAGTAAAGCGCTGATGGAATAATAAAGCATTGATGGGACAGCAAAGCATTGATAGGACAGTAAACCATTGGTGGGACAGTAAAGCAGTTCATAGGACAGTAAAGCATGATGGGACAGTAAAGCATTGATGGGACATTAAAGCAGTGCTGCCACCTCAGGACATCATAGTTCTGACTGGTGAAACTACATAAATGAAATATGAACAATTATATTAAGATAACATTGATCATATATATACATGTTAACATTACTAATATACAAAAATGGTAACATTCATCATCATTATCGCCTTTCACTCCCTTGAGAGCATAAGCCACGGATAAAGGCTCTCCAGCCATCCCTGTTCTTTGAATTATTCTCTGCTTCCTTCCATGTGCATCCCTTGTCTCTGAGCACTGTCATAATTTCTCTTCTCTAAGTAAGTCTAGGTCTTCCTCATGTTGTATTGTCTTGGTCATAACCCATGTCTCCGAACCATATTACAGGACAGTCTTTACATTTAAAATGGTAACATTGCTTATGTACAAAAAATGGTAAAATTGCAAATGTACAAAAATGGTAACATTACAAATATTTGAAAAAAAAAAATTTCAGATATACAAAAATGGTAACATTGCAAATATATAAAAATGACAATATTGCAAATATACAGAAACATTGCAAATTTACAAAAATGATAATATTACTGATATTCTACAATGGTGAGTGATTTTGTCAGTAAAAAAAAGTCCTTTCCTGATGTAACAACTGCTTTGTGATCACAGAAAGGTGCCATATGTTGGCTGTTGCTCGTCTGTTCTAATCATTCTTTTACTATTGGTAGATAGAGGTGTATGGTTCAGTTTTACACACACACACACACAAATTGAGGGAAGTAGTAGGTACGGATGTTGTACAAATTAACGTAGGTACGGATGTTGTACAAATTAACGATGAGGGTGTATAAATAACAGTCCAGTATTTCAGCAAGTACCCTTTTCAAAGCCTACACACACAAACAACACAATGCATTAAAACATTAAAAATAAATGAAAAAAATAAACACATAGCTCTTTTTGTATGATCCTTGTAAGAAAGATGAGTTGACAGAATCGCACATATTACGTAAAGCACGAAGTGGAAGCAAGCGATTGGGTGAGAAATGAAGGAAAGTAACGATAACAAACGTTACTAGATAATAAGTAACATGGCATTATGCCCCATTTTGCCCCCAGCGGCTGAATATAGCCTAAACAAAAGCCTCGCAGATAGTAAAAGCGAGAAAACAATATGAGAAATGGTGAATGAAGAAAAGTTCAAACTGAATAAAGACCACTGAAAAGACAAGACTGCTCGCTTAGGATGTCTAGACAAGAAATCAGCCCCCTCTAGCGGCTAGAGTTCAAGAATGGAAAAGCTCACAGTGAGAATGAAAAAAATACAGCGAAGTGAGTGCTACAAAGACAGTGAAGCAGGGCATCAATAACAGAAATAGAAAGATGTTTCAGACAGATAGAAATGTAAGGTAGTTCAAAGATAGCTGAACTTAAATTGTTAGTTCCAGATTCGTGGAAACTGCCAACTTGGTGGGGTGGGGGGAGGTTCTGCCCCCAGAGCTTTCTGAGCTTACGGTTCCGTACGAAACAAAAATAGAGGAGGAGTATTTATTCAAATGCGAGAAGTACAGCGATCTGGTCAAGCATTTGAGGTTGGGGGGGGGGGGGAGGGGGGCAGGAGTCAAGGCAAAAGTGATAGCTGTAGAAGTGGGAGCGAGAGGATTTGTAGCAACATCAGCATACGACCTATGTAAGCAACTGAGTATAAAGGGACGAGCAAGGGCATTGAAAAGCCTTTCAGAAACAGGAGAAAAGGCCTCATGCTGGCTGTGGAGTATGCGAAACAAGCATTGAGAACTTAAATAATTTCGTTTGTCACAACCAATACCAGTCCTCCGTAGCTAAATCGTTAAAGATGCACTTCAAAGTGCAGTGCCAACTGGAAGATCACGGGTTCCAATCCCGGGACGGGAAAAAAGCAACTCGCAAGACCTCTGGGAGTCATGACCCAGACCCCCCGTAGAGTGTCAGGAGTTTAATAGGATCAAAGCATTTGTCTGGAAAAAAAAGGAGGGGGGTACTTCCTCTGATGATCTGAAGAAGTTGTGTTGTTCCGCTCTCTACAGTAGAGAGTTTCCTGCATACGAGATCGTTCATAAGAAGAACTAAAAGATATAAAAAATAAATGAAAGAATCGTGATTAATTCCAGTGCCTGACATGGGACAAAATTATGATATTGTGTACCAAAATATTTTTTTATTTGCGAAAATGATTCCAATCCAGTAATAACTGGGAGGGTAAGCAAAGATGGCGGACAATGTGGATAAAGTTCTTGGGATTACCTCAGCAGTGACTGGGGTGGTAAGCTTCATCTTGTATAGGTTGCACAGAAGTCGAACTGAAACAGCACGACAAGTTCGAGTAAGTTTGCTGAAGCTTGAGTTTAAGTTTTGCATGAATCAGAAATATGTTGAATGCGTTTTGGTGGACACAGTGACCTACTGTTTTTGTCATATGATGAAACCACGGGACAGGTGATCTTGTCTCGTTCCTTACTGGGTACTTTGCGGGGCTTGCTTTTTTTTTTTTTTTGCATGAGGGAAGAAAGGGAGGAAGCCAGCAAATACTTTTTGAAAGGCTGAGTGATTTTCTTCATATAAGGAGATATTGGTTCATCCGTCTCTCACTCTCATCTGATCGACCTCTCTTTTCAATACTTTTTAGGACTATCAATAATACATTTCTCTGTGATTGTCAAAATAATCAACACTTTCATGGAATTCACCGAATGTTTTATTACTTAACAATTTCAACCATTCTGGACACTTTGCTTTTAAACATTCAGTGTGTTTCTTTAACGTTTTCCTAGAAAGCTGCACGGGATTTTCCCGTTTCTGTTTTATTTCAGATCCTTATTTTTATTGTTCCCATGTCTGCAGCAGTTCTCATGTTGATATAAAACAACATAGGAATAACACATTCGTTGGCATTCAGTGATACTAGTAATGGAGGATTATCCAGTATAGGCCGCACAGCGGGGGTGGGGGTGGGGGTGCCAGGAAAAGCAGGTTGGCCACCATCATAGGAAACAAATGTAAATATAGATTACTGTTTTATGAATGTTGTATCAGAGAAATGGTATAGGTCTAAAAGGGCCCGTGTGGCAGTTATTTGTGATTGAATACCGGTAACATTATGCATGTAGATGGCACCTGTGTAACCGACTGGTTAGTGCTTTTGTGGTGAAGGTCAGTAGTTGAGCAGGGGTGCCTCGTTCAACCCAGCTGTAGAAATTGGTACCTGACTACTCCTAGAGATGGGGCAGGGCGTGATGTTGACCACGTCACACTGCGCTGACTGGTCCAGGAAAATACAGGCATAACACTGTATTCCCTCTGTTTCAGTGGCACTTCTAGTTTACAGCTGAACTATGATATGTGGTAAGCATAAAGTCTTTCCCTGATTTCAAACATTCAGGATACAGAAACCATGCAAGGTATGGGTATGTGGTCTTCTGGAAATTCTTGGTGGTGCTTGATTTCTTATCTCAGTACTTGGATAAGAATCCTTGCACTGTACAGCCAGTGTTGCTCAATACTTGTGAGACTTAGGTAATAGTCCAGGCACTGTACAGCCAGTGTTGCTCAATACTTGTGAGACTTAGATAATAGTCCAGGCACTGTACAGCCAGTGTTGCTCAGTACTTGTGAGACTTAGATAATAATCCAAGCACTGTACAGCCAGTGTTGCTCAGTACTTGTGAGACTTAGATAATAGTCCAGGCACTGTACAGCCAGTGTTGCTCAGTACTTGTGAGACTTAGATAATAATCCAAGCACTGTGCAGCCACTGTTGCTCAGTACTTGTGAGACTTAGATAATAGTCCAGGCATTGTACAGCCACTGTTGCTCAGTACTTGTGAGACTTTAACAATAAACAAGCACATGAAACAAATTTGAAGCAAAAGAAGTGTGGTTTTGGAACATGCAGGGTGGAGAAGCATGAAGAAAGACCTTCAAGCACAAGTCAGCTATCTTGTAAGAACCAGTGATTGCACAAGGATTTTTCAAAACCAGTATAATTGTATAATTGTTCCTGTTAAGACTATTCAATTCAAATGTAATATCCACCCTCATTTATGCATGCGAAAGCTGGAAAACAACTAAAGAAATAGAAAAGAAATTAGATTCTTTTGAAAACAAATGCCTAAGAAAAATACTTGGCATCAAGTGGAATGAATTCAAGAACAATGCAGAGATAAGACAAATGACTGAACAACAACCAGTCTCATGGGTGATGAGGAAAAGGAGATGGACATATGTTGGTCACTTAATGAGAAGAAATGATCAGAGAATCCCAAAACAAGCTATCAAGTGGAACACAACAGGCTGAAGAAAAAGGGGCAGACCGCGTGAAACTCTGAAAAGGACATTATTAAGAGAGGCCAAGTTAACAGGCATAAAATCCTTTGATGAGGTTGAAAGACTCACCGAAGACAGGAAAAATTGGCGAACTGCTTTGCGAGCCCTATGTGACGTTTAACGGCATGGGAAGGATATAAGATAAGATAATTGTTCCTGTCTTTACCCTGCATGAAGTACTTTATGAAATACTAGTTTTTCCCAATACAACATTCAGTAATTTGTAACGTAAAATTTTAAATGTAAAATTAAATACACTTTACAAACATTGGAAAGTAATTATTCTTATGAATTTTTTTTCATATTTGTGGTAAGATTTAATCTAAGATTTAATCTGTACAGAGTGCTCACAAGCTGAACCACAATCAAAAATGGCCGATTCTCCTTCAGTCAAATTCAGCATTATCAACCAACTGGCCCGGTTATCTTCTAACAGATTTCACTGGTTACTTTTGTGCTAGGTTTCTCATAAAATAAACTGGTTATGAAAACCAATGTTTGTTTTTAATCGTTAATTTACTGGTAATCGCCTGTTAACTTAATCACGGGTAAGAATTAAAATGTTGTACATAATGTTGTATGTGCTTAATATGTGATATTTTTTTTTTGTGTTCTCTTATCCCACCATGCACCAGGACATACCAGTTCTGTACCCAGATTTAGAGCTGTATGACAAGTTGAGTATGCAAGATGGCCACTCTTTAGCATACGCGGCCGTGGAAGGCCAGGTTAAGGATCTGGGACGGACTCTCCACAGTCACTACGGGAAGGAAGAAGGTGTCATCATGAGGTCTCAGATAGTGGAACACAAGTCAAAACGGATGAATGGCTTCTGGTGGGTTTTTTTTTTAACCTTCCTTCTTGATGAGCGTGTGTTATATTTATTTGCTTAACGTTCTTAATGTAAGAAACTGCAAAATAGAATCTTCTCTGTGCATTGCCCCCAGAGTGATATTGGGTTAAAGTTATGCCTAGTGGCATTTACATGTAGTATGGGCATAAAGTGTTAATGCCTTCACATTTCTAGGTCACTATAGCTAACTCAGAATGCAAACAACATAGGACTAAAGATCAACGTAGGAAAGACAAAGTTAATGAAGCGAAATGTGAACAACAGAAATGTACTCAGAGTAGATAGCAAGTTAGTGGAGGAGGTCAACGAATTTGTATATCTTGGCAGTAGAGTAGTAGAAAATGGAGACAGCACAGAGGACATCAACAGCAGACTTACTAGAGCAAACCAGGCATTTGCAATGCTGCAGACTATATGGAAATCTAAAAAAACTAAGCATGAAGATGAAAATCAGGATATTTAAGAGTAATGTTCTATGGAAGTGAGTGCTGGAAAATCACCAAAACCATAGAAAACAAGTTGAATTCTTTCCAGACTAAATGTTTATGAAGAATTAGAAAAATATTTTGACTGAACACCATAAGAAATAACATCTTGTTGGCAGAAACGCAGATGAAGCCAATGGCAGGAATTATTGAGGAAAGACACTGGCAAAGGTTGGAATATGTGCTCCGAATGACTAACTCACTACCAAAATTAGCACTAAGATGGACGCCACAGGGAAACAAAAGTAAAGGTAGATCAGAAGAGACATGGAGAAGAACAACAGAGAGGATGTTGAGCAAAAGAGGGCTCATCTGGACAAGAGCGGAAAAAAAGGCAATGGACGGGCATTTGTAGAGAACCCATGTGGAAGCCCCATGTGCCCTGGGCACTTAAGGTTCAGAGAGAGATAGCATTTATGGTAGAGATGCCAGCACCTGTCCTTACTGTCTTTTCCCAAGGAAGTCTCAGGTGCCAATTTCTTGAGGTTGGGTTAAACCTGGTGTCAGTTGGTTCCAAAAAAAAAAAAATTCCACCCCAGTGCAAAATCAACCCAGGGACCATGTGGTTGGCAGAAAAGTGCACTAACCGCTACACCACTTGGCACCTGAGATATGGAGTTGACGCTGTGATTTCAAGATGACACTCATATATGAACTCCAGGATGTGGTTGGTGGCTAGTATAAAACTGTGTTAGAAAGTAAACCAATAGCAGAACTCCCCAGTAGTACCCCGTCCCTTCATACAAGTGATTTGACCTTTAAAAACATTCAGATTTCAAATTCAGAGTCTGCCATCATTGCATTCAGGACAGTCCCATATGTGCTCCGCTGCATACCCCAACATCCACAGAAGTGTTTTTCTGCTAGTTCCTGTCAAATGTTGGCTGTTTGTTATACATTACCTTCCACTTCGTTCAGCTTTTCTGCCAGCAACCTTCCTCCACCCTAACATGATCAGTTGCCTTTTATGCACATTGTTTATCTACTTTCTCTCTTCATCCTCCCACAACCTTCCTCCACCCTAACATGATCAGTTGCCTTTTATGCACATTGTCTATCCACTTTCTCTCTTCATCTTCCCACAACTTGACCAGAAAGGCCCTCTTGTCAATGTCCCTCTTGTTCATTCTCATCTTGCCTATCCATGCCAGTCTATCGGCCAACTCATTTCCATGTACAAGCTCTTTCTGATGATGAAGATACTTCCTGATGGAAATCAAGCCATCTCTCTCCTACATCCTGTGGAAATCAAACCATCTCTCTCCTACATCCTGTGGAAATCAAACCATCTCTCTCCTACATCCTGTGGAAATCAAACCATCTCTCTCCTACATCCTGTGGAAATCAAATCATCTCTCTCCTACATCCTGTGGAAATCATATCATCTCTCTCCTACATCCTGTGGAAATCAAGCCATCTCTCTCCTACATCCTGTGAAAATCAAACCATCTCTCTTCTCCATCCTGTGGAAATCAAACCATCTCTCTCCTACATCCTGTGAAAATCAAACCATCTCTCTCCTCCATCCTGTGAAAATCAAACCATCTCTTTCCTACATCCTGTGAAAATCAAACCATCTCTCTCCTACATCCTGTGGAAATCAAACCATCACCCCTTCCTACTTCCTGATGGAAATCAAACCATCCTCCTCCTACTTCCTAATGGAAATCAAACAATCCTCCTTCTACTTCCTGATGGAAATCAAACCATTCTACTTCCTGATGGAAATCAAACCATCATCCCTTCATACTTCCTGATAGAAATCAAACCATCCCCCTCCTACAAGATTCATGATTGAATCATGCAAGATTGAGTTCAGATTTTGTAGTTTTTGTCATATCATTGACTTTCCTCATATAAGCTGTTCTCATGATACTGACATCTGGCAGAATAAGAATTTACAAATAGATCAGACTGGGAATGTTGCCACAGACAGACCATCTTATTACAAAGAGAGGATGAGTACTTTACACTTGAATCAGGCCAAAACAATGGCTGCTCCTTTATCTCCTGACTCATAATGGAATTTTGCTGTGTGTGGGCCACAGGGCCAGATATGTAGGTGTGCATATTGAGCAAAGTTTCTTTCCAGCCAAAAGGGTAAGGTCTTGCAAAATGTTTGTGAATATTCACCTACAAGTTTTCACTTTTATGGTGGACAAAGAAGTTTAAGATTTATTCCAATTCGGAATGTTCTCATTGTGGACCCTTGGTTCAAGTTTCAAGCCATCTTTTATTGTTGCAGGAGTGATGTAAAGAAGACCATTAGAGACAACACAGAAATGGTTCCGTTTGCTATTGTGAAACCAAATGGGGATCCCAAATTCAGATTAGAAGTGACAGACCCAAACCTGGCTTCCCTGCTCCAGGATGAGCTGGATACGACGTACAATCGTTTTGAGCCCAGTAGGGCCAGCCTTGTGCAGGTGACATACTGCAAGTTCTTTCTTTATTATTCAGAGTTGTGATTTACTGACTAAACTAACAGAGATTGCCTGCGATTTACTGACTGAACAAACAGAGATTGCATGTGATTTACTGACTAAACTAACAGAGATTGCCTGCGATTTACTGACTGAACAAACAGAGATTGCATGTGATTTACTGACTGAACAAACAGAGATTGCATGTGATTTACTGACTGAACAAACAGAGATTGCCTGCGATTTACTGACTGAACAAACAGAGATTGCATGTGATTTACTGACTGAACAAACAGAGATTGCATGTGATTTACTGACTGAACAAACAGAGATTGCCTGCGATTTACTGACTGAACAAACAGAGATTGTCAGCCGGGGGGGGGGGGGGGGGGGTGTTAGGATTTCAGGGTAGGAATTAGGACCATGCATCGAAAGACTCAAACTGTTTGGAATATTGATCTTTCTACAGTGTAAGATCAAGGAGTTGCAACCTTCCTTTCAAAAGTATGAAAATCAAAGGGGATATCTCTCTCTCTCTTTCTCTCTGAACCTTAAGTGCCCAGGGCACATGGGGCTTCCGCAAGGGTTTTCCACAAATGCCTGTCCTTCGCCTTTTTTTCTGCTCATGCCCAGGTGAGCCCTCTATTGCTCAACATCCTTTCTGTTGTTCTTCTCCATGTCTATTTTGGTCTACCCTTACTTCTGTTCCCCTGTGGTGTCTATCTTAGTGCTATTTTTGGTAGTGAGTTGTCAGTCATTCGTAGCACATGTCCCAACCATCGCCACCGTCTTTCCTCAATAATATATAACCATTGCTTTTTATAGGAATGATTTGATCTGCTGCCTTTTGCTACAGAAGCGGCCAGCGGACTATATTCGTTTCTGTAGCTAATAAATCAATGTAATAATAATAAAATATTTGTAATAATGACACAGTAGTCGGTGGGTTACAGGTTGCCGATCTCTGATGTCAATCAATATTCCAATAGTTTGAACCTGTCATTTTGTGGTTCCAATTCCCCCGACCCAAAAATTCCCGACTGGATGAGAACCCCTCATTCATTCCTTTGCATGTCCCTTGCGGAACTTTGCCTCCCAAACAGCACTCCTGTAGGCCTCTCGGTTGTGAGCAAGATGGCCTGCTGCTGCTGCATCCATTTCCAGATCATCAACGATGTCTTGCAGCCATC
Source organism: Achatina immaculata (assembly GCA_009760885.1). Classification (NCBI taxonomy): domain Eukaryota; kingdom Metazoa; phylum Mollusca; class Gastropoda; order Stylommatophora; family Achatinidae; genus Lissachatina; species Lissachatina immaculata. The sequence continues at coordinate 18,672,751 of CM019698.1, forward strand.
TTCGTTTCGGTCTTCCTCTTTTTCTTTTTCCCATTATGTATCCTTCCAATACGGTCTTCTCTAAATTATCATGACGTTTTAATGTGGCCAAAATATTTAAGTTTTCTCTCTTTAATCCTCTTTACTAGCCAGCCTTCTTCAATATTAAGCTCTTGTAGTATAGATATATTTGTTCTTTTTTGTGTCCACGATATTTGGAGAACTCTTCTATAGCATTTACATTCAAAGGCATTTATGTGCTTCTCAGCTGTTTTGTTAAGTGTCCAGGTCTCACAGGCATAGGTTGCGATAGGAAAGATGCATGTCCTTAAAAATCTTATTTTTGTGGTTCTGTCTGCTCCTCTCCACAGATTCTTTATTTGTTTTACTTTCTGAAGAGCAATAGATGTCCTCCTTTTAATTTCCCTCATTGTATCTCCATTATTAGTTAGTAGTGATCCAAGATATTCAAAACTCTCCACTTCTTCCAGTTTTTCCTCATTGATACATATTTCAGTTGCCTTGTTTGTTTTGTCAGTTGTCATCACTTTAGTTTTCTTTGCATTAAGATAGAGGTTCTGCTCTTCGCTGTTCTTGCGGACTGACATAATGAGTTTTTCCATTCCTTCTTGTGTTGTGGACAGCAATACTGTGTCATCAGCATATCTAATCTCTGGTATTTCATAACCTCCAACTGTTATGGCATCATAATATTCCTTGTCTACATCTTCTCTAACATTCCTCATTATATTTTCAGTATACAAGTTAAATAAGTAGGGTGACAATATGCACCCCTGACGGACCCCTTGTTTTATGTCAAACCAACTTGTTGTTTCACCATTTATTCTTACTGCTGCTTGTTGGTCTAAATACAGCAGTGATGTTAATTGTATCAAATGTGTTGGAAATCCCATTTTTTCCATTATTTCCCAAAGTTTCTGGTGTTGTACACAATCAAATGCCTTTGAGTAGTCTATAAAGGATAATATAGATTCACATTAAACTCCCTGCATTTCTCTATTATTAATCTTAGATTGAATATATGATCTCTTGATCCTCTTCCTTGCCTGAAGCCAGCTTGGACCATATTGACTTCTTCTTCTATTTTCTTTCAAAGTCTACCCATTATGATTTTTAACAGAATTTTACTGGCATGACTAATCAGGGCAACAGTTCTGTAGTTGGTGCATAATTTCAGGTTACCCTTTTTTGGCAGTGGTATGAATACAGTTCTTTTCCATTCTTTTGGCCAAATACCTGAATGCCATATCTTTTCACATAGTGCATGATAGATTGTTGCACACTCCTTTCCTCCTGCTTTAATAAATTCAGCTGTTATCTCATCACATCCTGGTGATTTACCATTTTTCAGACTCTTTATTGCCCATAAAACTTCGTCCATTGTCGGCTCGGGTTCTTTCTCATCCAATAATAATTCACACTGTTGATTTCTGCTGCCACAGTCGTTTGTTTCATACATTCTTTTGCAATATTCCTTCCATCTTTCCAGAATTTCCTCTGTCTCTGTCAGGGTATTCCCCATCTCATCACAAATTACATTTAGCTTAGGTGTGACATTTCTCGTCAATGTCTTAATTTCTTTAAACATTTCTCTATCTCTTCCACATCTCTGATGTTCTTCTATTCTTTCACAACAATCTTGTATGTATTGTTTTTTGTCTTTTCTTATGTTTCTTCGTACTTCTTTTGTTAAAGTTTTATATTTATCTTTGTTGTTGTCTGTCACTCTCCATTGCGTCTTCATTTCTCTACATTGTTTTATCAGTTCTAGTGTACCTGCTGTGATCCATCTATTCCTTTGTGTTTTCTTTACTGGAATCAGGTCTTTAGCTGTTGTTACTAAGATATCTTTGGCCTGCGTAGCCAATTCATCTGGTGTCATCTCTTCCTGTACAGCCATCAGGATTTCGAAACGGTTCTTCACTTCTATACCGTATTGTTCTGGTATATTTGTAAGGTCAAAGTGGAGTGGTCTTGATCCCATAACTATCTTTTTTATCTTTATCTTCATGTCTGCTATTAATAACTCATGGTCCGTGTCACAATAAGCACCTGGTAAAGTTTTTGCTGATGTTATGCTTGACCTCCACCTTCTCTGCACTAAAATGTAATCTATTTGATTCCTGGTTTTCCCATCAGGTGATGTCCATGTGTAAAGTCTTCTTGGATGTTGTTTAAAAAGTGTGTTAGCGATCATTAGCTCATTTTCCATACAAAACGCCATTAGATTGTCACCTGCCTCATTTCTGTGTCCTATGCTAAATTTCCCTACAACATGTCCTTCGTCTTCTGCTCTTTCTGTACCAATTTTTGCATTAAAATCACCCATTAGAAATACAATATCATTTTTCCGTACCTGGTCCATTGTCGTCTGCAGTGTGTTATAAAAATGTTCTACTTCATCTTCTTCTGCTGCTGATGTAGGTGCATATACCTGGATGACTGTTACATTTCTAGGAATGCCCTTAAGTCTGATTGTTAGGATTCTATCACTTACTGGATTGTAGCCTAGTAATGCGTTTGATGTTGATTTGTCCAAATAAAAAGCCACTCCATTCTTTCTTCCTACTTCTCCGCCAGAATATATAAATATATTATCATTCTCGCTCTTAAAGTGTCCTGATCCTTTCCATCGATGTTCGCAGATTCCCAAAATGTGTATCCGCGTTCTTTTCATCTCGTCACTTATTACTTGATATTTTCCCTCATACATACTTCTTACATTCCATGTTCCTACTCTTATTTTTCTTTTTAGTTTGATACAGGGGTTTTCCTTGGTAACACCGTCAGGATTTTGTCCGTCATCACAATTACTAGTACCGACCTCTGCCTCACACTTTTCCCCAGTGTTAAAATTAGATCTATCTGGCCTGGGGGACTCACCACCAGATCTTTTGCCTATTTGACTGTCCATGAATGCTGCTTGGGTTTCTTGGTATGTTTCCAGAAGGTAGTTTACCATTGCTTTCCTTCCGGGCAGTGACTGTACTAGTCAGTGATCGTAGCCATTGTCCCTACATTGAGATCATCTGCCTACCATCACAGAATGGTGACCATAACCAACATTATCTGTCAGCTGATCTCCCATTCCATCCACCACCTGCTCCCATGGCTTCACGTCACCCTGATCGGGGGGCTATACGGGTACTTCACCCTGCCCAAGGGTGTCCCGTAGACTCGCATGACATCACAGCGAAATGTGGCTACAAGGTCGCCGACACGGAAGAATATAAGTTCCCGCTACCAGCATCGTTCTCATAAAAAATCGCAGCGAAAGTACTACATAAAATGACACAAGAAGGCAGAAACCGGGTCTAATCCATGTCAAAAATTCTGCTGTCTTGAAAATACAGTACGTTGTTGTCATGGATCCGCCATCTTGACCGGAAGCTTGCCACACATTTTGGCATATAATGGATACGCAAGAAAATATTGATATCTCTCTAAACTCAGTGATTAAGATTCAGTTCTGTTGTCTCGAAATCTCAAATATTTATACGTTAAGTAGCTTTCTAGTATCACTTAGTGACGTGGTTGGCGAGAACAGAAATAAATTTGCAGAAATTCGTGAGCCCATTTACCTTCAGTCTTGGCTGGAAGTGACGTCACTATCTACTTTGGGTTATAAAACCCCTGGAAAGAATAAATATGAATATATATATATATATATTCATAGGATCTTGGATGAAGAGAGCCATTATATTCAGAGGATAGCAGAATTGCCCACCAGCTGGTGAACCCTGTTATACCCACTATTAGAGGCTGGATGGACCTTGAGGCCTTTCTGATGTAGTACCAGAAAAAAAATTCCCACTGTTGGGACTTGAACCTGGTACCACTGGATTTGCAGACATAGCACCTAACCACTCAGCCAACCAGGCTGCCATAATGTCAAATTAAAGGATATAATTTAAAGTTCTGATTTTTTAAAAAAATACTAAAATGTAAAGAAATTGGGGAATACAAACTCATATAGCACCATTATATTTTTCTTCAGTGCTACTATAGCACTTTGACATTGAAAAATACAAATAGCAATGTTTTTGTTTTTATTTTGTTTGGCATATACAGTTTGGTGAGCGGCATGATCTTTTGGATGAAACATTGATATTGACTGTGTCTCTCAGAGCATACATAACATCAGCAAATGGTTTGATCATGCCTCCTTGCCCGGACAAAGAAGCCATGGTGCCTGGTTCTGTATCAGAGAGATAGAACCATAGATATAGGCAGTAAATACATATGAAGAAGAAGAGAAATTTCCAGGCTGATACTGCAAGTGGCAGATGTAGCCAACCAGGATCCAACCTTATTCCCTTGAAGTTCTCCCAGGGGACATATTTTTATGATGGCTTGGCAGATGTCGTATGAACCACCCTAGTCTCTTACAGTGGAAAATACAGGAAAAATAATTGGAAAATTAAAGACTTAGCTTTTTCGTATCCTCCATGTGCGTAATGCCATGTTGTTTACCATATGATACCCTTTGTTATCCTCCCATTACCTCATTTTTCATCCAATCACTTGCTTCCACTTATTGCTTGCCTACATCTGTCTGGACACATTTTATGCCTATCTCTCTTACAAGGAGGATACTAAAAAGCTAAGTGTTTAATTTTTCATCCATTTTTTTGTGTTTTGTGTTGTTTTTTTATGTAATCCCTGTAAAAGGCTTTTGCGGAAATATTGCATTGCTGCATATTTATACAGTCATCTCATTTTCTGCCATTCTTATTTCTGCCACTTTCCTCACTGTCTGTTTTTGTAAAACTGAATCATACACCTTTGTCTGTGTTCATTGCCTGTACTAAGGAGTGGATGAATCATGCTGAGATAATTGTTCACAAGAAGAGATTGAAGCACTTAAAGGATTTGCTCAAAAGAAATGATGATGACTCTTTAAGATCTGAACTTGTAAAGCATGCAACACATGAGAGGCATGTTCAAGATAGATAGAAAATATGGCAAAGTAAATGGATTTCATAATGTCATGTGATGTGTCCTTTCCCAGAATGCCGTCCCTCTCACAGCCTCGCTGAATGCAGTGCAGTCCTGAGCAAGTTAACCAGCACCTCTCAATGACATGTTCAGCCTTTCCATGATGTCCCGCGATGAGGTCACCCCTTTTCTCTTATTCCGGGCACTGTGTTTTCAGGAAAATTTGGCAGACAAGCATGCGAGCCCTATGTGACGTTTAACGGCACGGGAAGGATGTAAGATGTCTTCTGCTGTCAACCTCTCCAAGCTATTTTGTTTCTTCTTGTGGCTGAAGTATCTTATTTTTCTAACTTTGATGGTGTTTATGAGCAAGTTTTCTACATCGCCTAATCCTCTCAGTATCTTTTTATTTGATTTTCTTTCCATCCACAATATTCCAAGTGCCTTTCTGTAAAATTTCGTATCAAATGCAGTTATTCTCTTTTCTAGTGATCTGTTAAGTGTCCGCATTTTGGATCTGTATGTTGCCGCTGGAAATATGTAAACTCTTAGCAAGCATTGCTTTGTTTTTCGGAAATTCTGTAGTACGCTCTTTAAGATATATTTTTTTGTATTGTCCTCTTTCTTTCATTTTTAAAGATCGGATTGGACAGACTGTTTGGAGAGGTAACCAAAGGCATTCAGGAAACAGAACAGATGTTATTGACGGGAACTAGTGTCTTAGGAATTGGAAAGATTTTTCTTGATCGTGGGCAGATAAAACTTAGTTCCCCTGATGATTCCAGTCGAAGTTATATCATCACCAAAATGAGACTAACCGAGCTTGTGCGGCACTATGAGTCTCAGTCGGCTATGTACAAACTGTTTGCGATTATTACAGCATGTGTAGGTGGTGGTTTGTTGGCATACATCATCTATCGACACACGGCACGTTGGGTGGAGAAACGTCGGCAGAGACTAGAGTTTGATGAAATCAGAAGAACCTTAGCACAGCAGAGAAGACGATCTCAAAGCAATCAGAATAATGATACGGTAGAAGAACAGAATGAGCTCAGGGACGAGGACACTTGTGTCGTGTGTCTCAGCAATGCTCGTCAGTTGATTGCTCTGCCCTGTGGGCACCTCGCTGTGTGCACTGAATGTGCTGAAGCCCTTCCATTACCAAAAATGTGCCCTGTTTGTAGGGCACATGTTGAAAGATTTGTACCTCTTTACCGTCCATAATGAGGTTAAAAAAAAAGTTTATTTTCTTGGCCTTTAGTACAATGGAAATGAAAAAACTTGTTCACCCTGGGTATCTTGATAGCTGTGTGTTATGAGCTAATATGGTACAACGATACTAAAGCTTTGTATCTGTTGCATACTGTGTATCTTGATTGCTGTGAGTCAAGAGTTGAGATAGTACGATGGTACTAAAGTTTTGTATCTTTTTCATGCTGTGTTATGAAGATTGCTGTGTATCAGGAGTTAAGATAGTATAATGAAGATGTCAGAATTTTGTTCTTATTCAGATTATGTTATCATGATTGCTGTGTATATTAGTGATAATACAGGGTCCGGCATAAAACAAAGCTGGATTTAACTGACGTAGTGCACAGAAACTGAATACATGTGGAAAAAAACCATGACGTCAGAGATGAAGCAGACAAACGGTCATTTTTAACAATGGCTTCTTGGCAAACACAACATCATGCATTCACCGTTGAAACTTATTTTAAAAGTGGAGAATCATCTATTACTGTACATTGAAAGTTTCGTGGCCATTTTGAGTTGCATCCCTGTGATGATGTTCCCGATCGGAGGACAAAACAGTTTTCAGGTGGGTCAAAAAATTTAAGGAAACCGCTAATTACCTTAATAACAAGTCTACTGGTCATCCAAGAACTCAATAGACACCTGAAAGAATTCAAGAAGTCTGCAACACATTGCTTCTAGCCCTCAGCGATCAGCTGTTAGGCATACTTTGGCACTTGGTATGTCGGATTGCTCGCTACGTCGCATCATTCATAATTATCTGCATTTCCACTCTTACAAGCTGCAAGTTGTGCAACAACTGAATAATTTGGATAAAATTAACAGACTTGACTTTGCTACCGATTTTCTAGCACGCATTGAAGAAAATCCGAATTTGCTCAATAACCTCATAATGTCTGATGAAGCACATTTTGAGTTGTCAGGAAGTGTGAACAAGCAGAATTTCAGATACAGGTCAGCTGAAAATCCACAATTACTGCATGAGAAACCGCTCCATAGTGAACAAGTAACAGTCTGGTGTGCCGTGCATCATTTGGTGTCATTGGCCCATATTTTTTTTACGACAAAGACAGGCATCCTATTACTGTTAATAGCAATCACTGTGTGCAGATGCTAACTGAATACTTCATTCCAGACTTGGCCAATAGAAATAAGAGACTAATATGGTTTCAACAAGATGGAGCAACTGCCCACACGGCCTGTCAGTCCATGGCCATGCTGCGACAAGCATTTCCCAATTGTCTTATTTCCAAATTTGGAGATATTCGTTGGCTGGCAAGGCCACTGGATTTATCGGCCGCAGACTTCTTTTTGTGGGGGTACCTCAAGAACACGGAGTATGCTAGTCGACCACAGTCAGTTGCAGACGTAAAGGGTTGAATCTGACACTGCATTTAAAATATCCCTTTGAACATGTTAAATGGTGTTATGCAGGAATTTTCCAGATGCCTGGCTGAATGTATCAAATGTAATGCCGGGTATCTAACCGACATAATTTTCAAAACCTAAATATGATTGTCAGTAATAATAAAATTACCAACTTTTCTGAGTTTCATTTCACTTTTGTTTACAGAATAAATATATGCCGCTTAATTTAGTTTTCATTTTTAAAATCAAGCTATGCTTTATGCTGTACCCTGTATATGCTGTGTTAAACTAAGTATTATGATGTTTTTGTGGTAAGCTTTGCATCATCATGATAATATATTATGAAAACAATGGTATGCATATATTATTAATGATGTGAGTTACATATGTAACTCAGTCATGTTGATGCTAGAAATCATGTTAATGTTACATATCATGTTGATGCTAATTATCATGTTAATATTATATATTAACTCATGCCTTGTGTTAGGATTTTAGTGCCCTCTTGCATACAGAAGGTGAATTAGTCAGTCATTAGCTGCATTGCTCTCATGCATCTCAATTTTGTGCAGTTCTCGATATTTATAAAATGGATCTATAGTCTTTCTGTCTTTTTGTGCCACCAGGCCAGATGTGTTGAGATATTTATCTCTCAATTTTCCTTTGTTTCCTGAAACTTTTCGATGATTGTCAGATTCTGAAATGTTTTCACATGACATGTCAGATGTACCTTAAGAGAAAATGTCTGCAGTATGTGTATCCCAGATCTGTTGTAGCATTTTGTGGAGTGCTGTCATTTGATTGGAAAAATTTAGTTGGGTGCAGCGTTATAATGTCTCTCTCTCTCTCTGAACCTTAAGTGTCCAGGGCACTTGGGGTTTCCGCAAGGGTTTTACACAAATGCCTGTCCTTTGCCTTTTTTTCTACTCTTTGCTCAGGTGAGCCCTCTATTGCTCAACATCCTTTCTGTTGTTTTTCACCATGTCTCTTTTGGTCTACCCTTACTTCTGTTCCCCTGTGGGAATATAAAACAGTTTTAATACCCGCTTGCCTACACATATTCCAGTTAGTTTAACAGCAGTTTTGTGAAACATAAATAATTGAATAAACAGTGAAACGTTACTCAGTCAACAGCAGAAAAGAACCTTTTTTTTTTTTTTAATTTGAATCATATCACAGTGCAATAATATTGTCTTTAATATGATATAAAGATGAAAGATAATTGATTCTCTGACTATTAAATTATTTATTTTGTTAAGCAGACTTGTTTATTTATACTGGCCATTTAAAAAAATGCTCTTTTTTATGTAAACAGTATATTAAGATAGTGAAAACAAACATTCACAAGAGGCAATAGTGGCTGGGAGATGCTAGCTTAGCCAGAACAGAGTATATGTCATCCTAGATTCAAACCAGTGCCAGATTGTTGCTCAAGTCTGTGGTCTGTATTGCTCAACAACTGTTTTCATGGAGGAAGAGAGATACAGTTGCGGGTGATGTGTTTTCAACTCGACACTGTTTGCAAGTATGTTTAAAGTGTACCACAACTTTCGCTGAATTTAACAAGGAGGTTCTTCAGTTCCAGCTCTGCCCTATTTACAGACAGCTGAAGCTTATGAAGGGCCCCCCCTTGTTGATGGCCTGTACCCCAGATAGGGAAGTTGAGGAAGGAAGGAAGTACAGAAGCTTATCTGCTGCACACGGCATGTTTTGAAATGGCAGAAGTCCTAAATTAGCTGCAACATTTATGCACATTGTCCGTGCCTAAGGTGTTTATTTTCTCATAAACTCGTCATGATCTTGCCACTGCTGTAAAGTGTTCTGCCTGCACAGTTTTGAGAATGTGGTTCTTATGTTTAACGCAGAATACAACGCATGGAAAAAAATCCAATCTTTGCTAATAAAATGGCCAGTAACACCAAGGTAACTGTCATTAGCCATGGATGTGACAAATTCAACTCTTGCCATAACCTGCCAAATCTTCTCTCTTTCTCTCTCGCTCATATACATCATCAATTCCTAATGACTTCTTCTTCTGCGTTCAAGGTTGTTGGACACTTCAGATCCTGATCCCTGTCGACATGGCAAAGCCCGCAGTCCTCTCCATATCCTGATAGGAGCCCCAAAGCTTTTGCCCCAAGCATGTGTCCTCTGGCCATGTCTCACACCTCAGGTCTGCATGGTTTGGGCACTCTTGTAGGATATGTTCTGGAGTCTGCCACATGGACACTTGTCCGTGTGAGACATTTTGAGTCGATGAAGGTGGCTCAGTAGTCTGCAGTGGCTCAGTAGTCTGCAGTGGCTTGTACTTACAAAAGAGGATGGTGTGCAGATGTCTTTGTAGTTACACAATTGGATCGTTCATTGTTGCATTTCAGTTTCTTTTTCCATTCAGATCTGCACTGGTTACGGATTATGGTTTTCACCTCTTGGTAGTTTACTGGATGATTTGTTTGATCTTGATTGCTGCCAGTTTTGTATAGGCTGTTAGCTATTTCATTGCCAGCTATTCCACAATGGGATGGTACCCATTGTAGGGCCACGGTTGCCTAATGACTGATCTGAAAGATAAACTATAAGGCTGATATCCACTAGCAACACAAGTAAATGTTATGTAGGCCTTCATGAATGACAGTGTTAATCAGTCAGCTATTCTCATTAACCCCTCCTTCGATGGTGAAAGTGATATTGTTGTATTTCCCTTGATTCACTGATCTGGCCATCTCCTGATGTTCAACCAGTTTAAGTCTGTTGGTGCACCAGTTTGGTATTAGTAGACTGATGTTGATGGCTTATAGTGAGAGATAAACGGATGCTTTGATCACAGGTGATAATTCAGGGACAAATTACATCTTACATCCTTCCCATGCCGTTAAACGTCACATAGGGCCCGCATGGTAGTTCGCCAAGATGTCCTGTCTTCTGCAAGTTTTTCAATCTCATCAAGGGATGTTATGCCCACTGAATCAGCTTCTCTTAACAATGTCCTCTTTAGAGTTTCAAGTGGTCGACCTCTTTTTCTTTGGCCTGTTGTGTTCCACTTGATAGCTTGTTTGGGGATTCTCTGATTGTTTCTTCTCATCACGTGACCGACATATTCCATCTTCTTTTTCTGATCACCCATGAGACTGGTTGTTGTTTGCTCATCTGCCTGATCTCTGCATTGTTCTTGAATTCATTCCACTTTATACTGAGTATTTTCCTTAGGCATTTGTTTTTGAAAGAGTCTAATTTCTTGACTATTTCTTTAGTTGTTTTCCAGCTTTCACATGCATAAATGAGGGTGGATGTTACATTTGAACTGAATAAACTTAACTTGGTTTTTGTGCTTATAACTTTTGAATGCCACATGTTCTCAAGATTCTTGAAGGTCAATGCTGCTTTGGCAATTCGAATTCCAACTTCTTTTCTGGTTTCTCCATTGTAGTCTTTGTGGCTGCTGAGATACGCAAAATGGTTTACTTCTTCTACAGCGTTCTTTCTATGTATATTTATCCTTCGTCGTTAATGAGAACCTGCATTATTTTTGTTTTATCCTTGTTAATTTCAAGTCCTGTTTTACTAGCCATTGAAGCCAGGGTATCTGTTTTTACTTGCATTGATTTCATATTGTCACTGATAATAGTTATGTCATCTGCAAAATCAAGATCTTCCAGTTGGGTCTCGCGTACTCAATCAGTGCCCCTTTTACCTTTGCAACATTTTTTCATCATGAAGTCTGTGACAATTCCAAAAAGCAAGGGAGTTAATATACATCCTTGTTTCATGCCTGTTTCAACCTGGAACCATTCAGTCATCCCTTTGTCTGTATTGACAACACACTTTTGGCATTGAAAAGGTCACTAATGATGTTGACAGTTTTAGTTGGTATTCCATATATTCTTAAAATCCTCTATAATGATTATCTGTGTATGCTATCAAATGCCTTTTTAAAGTCTATGAAGTTCAGGATTAACGGTCTTTGCTTTTCAATATGTTCTTCAAGTACTATTCTTAGAGTAAAGATCTGGTCGAGACAGCTTCTCCCTTTTCGAAATCCTGCCCGTTCTCTCATTGCAGCATCCATTATATCTTGAATTCTATTCAGAATAACTTTGCAAAATACTTTTGACACAACTGATAGTAAGGTTACTCCTCTCCAGTTGTTGCAATCGCAAAGGTTGCCATTTTTTGGTATTTTAACAATGATTCCTTTTTTTCCATTTAGAAGGGACTTTTTCTTCTTTCCAAACTTTATTGAACATTCTCTGTAGTTGTTTCATGTTGTCTGTATTAATAGCTTTTAACATTTCGGCTGTTATTTCATCTTCTCCTGCAGCTTTGTTGTTAGCCATTAGATTCATTGCTGTTTCAGTTTCATGCAATGTAATTTCATCTAGGTTTACATTTAGTTGTGGGAATGGTAAATCAGTTCCAGGGTCTATCAGTTCTTTTGGATGTGGTCGATTAAGTAGTTCTTGGAAGTGTTCAGCCCATCTTTGCTTTTGGTCTTTACTTGATGTTAAAAGCATGCCAGTTTTGCTAAGGATTGGTCTTTGTTTGGATGCAGTAGTACCTGTTAGCCTCTTTTGTATGTTATATAGAGTTTTGCTGTCTCCTGTTTTTGCTGCCTTCTCTGCTTCTTTTGCCATATTGTCCATGTTTTCTCTTTTATCCCTTCTAGCTGAACTTTTTACTTTATTGTCTAATTATTTGTATGTTGCTTTTGGCAAATCTCTTTCAAGATCTGTTTTTACATTCAACATGGCTAATTTGGCTGTCCGTCTTTCATGTACGGATTTCCATGTGTTATCTGATATACATGCTTTTCTACTTGTTGTTTGCAGTCCAGCACTTGTTTTAGCTGCCATAATTATAGCTGTGCTGTAAGAATGCCATAAGTCATCTATATCTGTCTCCTCTACCTCACTGAATGCAGTGAACTGTTTAGGGACAAATTGCTGTGATAATATTTCAACTGTTTATTGCAGTATTTTATGACTACAACTCACTAGTTTTAAAGAAAAACTTTCCATTCAAAACTGCTTTTTCCTCTTTTGATTCCATTTTAATTTGTCTGAAACAAGACAGACCTGTTACAACACATCCAGTGTGTCATTTCTCTATGGTAGATACTCTCATTCAGTCATCCATGCAACCTTCACTCAGTCCAAACATAATAATAATAATAATGTGTGATAATGTTTGACCCCGCTCTTAATCTGTCCTTTCTTAACCCTGTCATGCCTTAGAGGCACATAGGGACATGGTGTTAGTGCCCAAAATTTCCCTTTGGCCTGTCAGCACACTAGAGGGTGATATGGTCAGTATCACGCCTGGCCGCCTTTCCTTCCCCAACTCCTGATGAAGTCGGGTACCCATTTCTACAGCTTTATGACTGGGGTGCCTCTGGCCGGATTCAAACCTCCCAACCTTCGCCATGAGAGACCAATACACTAACCACTTCACCACTCAGACACCCTACTGTTTACTCCAGATAGTGACTGTACGGAGTATTGCCACTTGCCCAGTGCAAATATAAGCAAAGTTTTCTTCCATTCTTATGCCAGTTTATACATGTGGTTGTTCTAAGTACTCTCTTTCTCTCCCCTCCCTCTTCCTCTCTCCCCCTCTGTCTCTTTCCCTTCCTCCTCTTTGCATTAGCATTCCAAGCTTTTAAGACTAAATGCTATATAGATTCAGTTCATGTGTGTCCTTGACATTCTTTCTCTGTCTCTCTCTCTCTCTGTCTCTCTCTCTCTCCAGTCATCTACTCTGAGTTATATCTTATGTCCTTCTTCTATATTGTCTTTCTGTCTACTGTATATTTGCAAACATGGTCTGATATACCAATATTTTGGAAACTGCTAGCAGGGAAAGACATTCAGATAACATTCTGCACACAGCTGCCAGTGCCTTAAGGGGTAAGCAGGTATTCACATCCCCAAAAAAAAATAATTAAAAATTAATTTAAAAAAATATATCAGACCTGTGTATCTGAGACCTTCGGCACATGAAAGTCTGATGTGGTCAGTATCATGCCTGGCCGCCTTTCCTACCCAGATTCCTCTGGTAGCCATTTTTAGAGGCTGGGTGACCCTGGGACCTTTTATTGGTGTGATGGTACCAGGAAAAAAAATTCCCCACTGCTGGGACTGGAACCCTGTACCGCTGGATTAGTAGGCCGATCTGACACTGCACATAGTACAGCTAAATATCTTCCACACGTTTCGCTAAGATACTATCATTTTTATAAATGTCAGAAACAGTAATTTGCAACATTGTATTGCTTTATTCTCTTTGTGTAACATTGCAAAGTTACATGCAAAGTTTGTGTAATTTATTGTATTGCAACTAGCACCATATTGGAACATGGCCATGTTAAATAGAAGAATAAAACAGTTATAAAAACACACTGCTTCACTAAACCTTGTGTCAGGCGTTGTCTCACCATTTTATTACACAGTATTAATTCGGCCATGCAGCTTAATAGTTTAGCTGCATAGCCGAATTAATACTGTGTAATAAAATTTGAGCCAAAAGCTTCTTCTCTATTTGAGCCCGAGGTTGTATGGTCGGATAAGAACTCTTTGACCCGAAAACTCATGATCGAAGGCTGTATGGGTTAAATTTTGTAATCTACCAAATATCTATGACATACACACATTTTTTCTAGCAAAAAATCTTGACCATGAGGTGATATCTGTTTAGCATTTATAGAAGTTTAAAATTGCACATGACAGTCTCTGGAACAGGACCATATGACTATCTTACTTCTTACATCCTTCCCATGCCGTTAAATGTCACACAGGGCTCTCATAGTTGTTTGCTAAGATTATATGACTATAGTTATTGTAAAAAAAAAAAAAATGTTTTAAAAAGTTGTTTAAACGGTTCGTGGTGGGTTAAGAGAGTTTACTGGTCATGTGATTGTCATGGCTGAAGTTGTAGAGTTAACAGAGCCTGCGTCCTGTTGCACCCAGATTTTGGATTTAAAGGATTAATGTTAATATCCTGCTTTCTTGAGCAGAGCCACATACAGCCTTATTTTGCAGTAAGCCAAAGAGCAGACATTGATAAATGTGGTAATTAAACATAATAATAAAATGGAATGAACATTGTTATAGAAACATCATCATCATCATCGCCTTTCATTCCTTTGAGAGTATAGGCCATGGATAAAGGCTCACCAGTCATCCCTGTTCTCTGAATTATTCTCTGCTTCCTTCCATGTTTATCCCTTGTCTCTTAGCACTGTCATAATTTCTTTTCTCCAAGTAAGTCTGGGTCTTCCTCGTTTTCTATTTCCTTGAGGATTTCATGTCAGTGCCTGTCTTGCTATTTTGGTGTCAGGTTTCCTCAGAGTTTGGCCAATCCACCTCCACTTCCTTGGCATGATTTGTAGGTTCACAGGTTCTTGTCCTGCCCCTTTCCCAGACCTCGTTCTTGATCTTGTCCTGCCATTTAATGTTTAAAATCCTCCTCAACCAGTAGTTCATGAATGTTTGTATCTTCTGTTGTATTGTCTTAGTCATAACCCATGCCTCCAAACCATATAGCAGGACAGTTATAGAAACATAAACAATAGAAATGTAATGGGCAGTTAGCAGTTGTCTTTCTGTTTTTCAGAAGGAGTATTTTAGTGTGTCCAAGTTATTTCAAATGTTTACCCTAGTTCTCATCTTCCAAAGAAAGCCTTGAATTTGTCAAATTTTATCTTACATCCTTCCCATGCTGTTTGATTTGACATAGGACTTGCATGATAGTTCACCAAGTTTTTCTGTTTTTTAGTGACATTTTCAGCCTCATCAAGGGATTTTATGCCCACTAATTTAGCCTCTCTCAACAATATTCTCTTTAGAGTTTCACTCGGGTGATGTCTTTTTCTTTGGCCTGTTGTGTCCCACTTGGTAGCTTGTTTTGGGATTCTCTGATTGTTTCTTCTCATCACGTGACTGACATATGTCTGTCTCTGTTTTGTGACAAATTTTATATTTAAGTAAAAAATCAGAAGTGGTCAGTTTTTCTTTTCATGTAAATCACATAATTAAACTCAGAAGACATCAGGGTTTTTTTTTAATCCCCATAAATCACATAATTTAACTTGGAAGAGATCAGTGTGTTTCACATAAATCACATAATTTGACCCAGAGGAGATTAGTGTGGTTCGCATAAATCACATAATTTAAGTCAGATGTCCACTAACAATCACACAAAATAACGTAACCTTATTCTCCACAATACCTACTCTGTGACAACCACCACAAAACTAACCATCTTAAAAATAAATCATCAACTTTTCACAACCAACATAAAACTAAACTGTCAGCTGTTCACAACCAGCATTAAACTATCAGCTGTTCACAAACAGCATAAAACTAAACCATCAGCTGATCACAACCAACATAAAACTAAACCATCAGCTGATCACAACCAACATAAAACTAAACCATCAGCTGTTTACAACCAACATAAAACTAAACCATCAGCTGTTTACAACCAACATAAAACTAAACCATCAGCTGTTTACAACCAACATAAAACTAAACCATCAGCTGTTTACAACCAACATAAAACTAAACCATCAGCTGATCACAACCAACATAAAACTAAACCATCAGCTGTTTACAACCAACATAAAACTAAACCATCAACTTTTCACTTGTCTAACCCTTATAGATGGTGGAGTCAGTCTTCTTCTCCTATGATCGGATGAAACAAAGAAAGAAAAAAAAAGCACCCAACATTTGATGGAACAACAGAGCAGCTGGAAAATAATTAACGATATCACAACATGGCACTGGGACCATGGGGGTGGGTGGGGGGGGGGGCATATGTGCAGCTGAGTTGTGTAACAACAACTTGGAGGGAAAACAAACTGCAAGGAACTGACTACCACCTAATGCCCTCCTTTTGACTTGAATGATTTTGGCTTCATTGGCCTGTACAGCAGCTCGTCATCCAGAATCTTTTGACCCGCTTTTGGCTTCTTCTGCTGGAAAATCTTGGGATCGTTTAGAGCATGGGACTCCACGCTGATGGGGCGGGCAGTTTCTGTTCTGTCAATGTCTGCGAAGACCCTCAGGGCACTTTCACACATGTTGTTCACGTCGTTGCTGAGAGTTGTCTGTACGTTTCTGAACATCTGCGCGACTTCTTCCAACGCCATGACAGTCTCAGAGAAGATGGTTTATATAACAATTAGAACCTGACAGTTTAAATAATACTAAGACCGTAATGGTTTATGTAACAATTAGAATCTGACAGTTTAAATAATACTCAGACCTTAATGGTTTATATAACAATTAGAACTAACAGTTTAAACAATACTCAGACCTTAATGGTTTATATAACAATTAGAACTGACAGTTTAAACAATACTCAGACCTTAATGGTTTATATAACAATTAGAATAACAGTTTAAATAATACTCAGACCTTAATGGTTTATATAACAATTAGAATAACAGTTTAAATAATACTCAGACCTTAATGGTTTATATAACAATTAGAACTAACAGTTTAAATAATATTCAGACCCTGATGGTTTATGTGTGACAGTTAGAACTTGAGAGTTTATGTGTGACAGTTAGAACTTGAGAGTTTATGTGTGACAGAACTTGATGGTTTATGTGTGACAGAACTTGAGAGTTTATGTGTGACAGTTAGAACTTGATGGTTTATATGTGACAGAACTTGAGAGTTTATGTGTGACAGTTAGAACTTGATGGTTGATGAGACAACTGAGTAAAACCTCAAAAGAAAAGCTAGTGGTGAGGTTCTGTAGCCTAATGATTTTCAGGCATCCCCTTGAAGCTCTGCTATATCTTCTGATGTATGGACCTTCTTCTTCCTATGGGACTGACAGTTGAGATTATTTTCCCCCATACTTTCTCCGTATCAGTTGTCTAGCAAAGCTGAATGTGTGGTAGTGGTAATAATAATTTGTCTGCCTTCATATCATTCTTCTAACACTGAAATGTCATTATATGTAACAGTTAGAACCCTGATAGCTTCATGTAAAAATTAGAACCTGATAGATCATGTAACAGTTAGAACCCTGATAGTTTAAGTAACAACTTGGATCTGATGTAAAAAAAAATAACAAAAAAAAAAAAAGAAAGGTAATTTAGAACGTTCTACAATCTAAGGTTTTCTGGACAGCAGAAGAGTTAAGCTATGACAATGAGATGGAAGAGTGAAGCTATGACAGTGTGATGGAAGAGGGAAGCTAAGACAATGGGATGGAAGAGTGAAGCTATGACAATGAGATGGAAGAATGAAGGCAATGAGATGAAAGAGTTCAGCCTTGACAGTGAGATGGAAGAATGAAGCTATGACAGTGAGATGAAAGAGTGAAGCTATGACAATGAGATGGAAGAGTGAAGCTATGACAGTGAGATGGAAGAGGGAAGCTATGACAATCAGGTGGAAGAGGGAAGCTATGACAATGAGACGGAAGAATGAAGCTGTGACAGTGAGATGGAAGAATGAAGCTATGACAGTGAGATGGAAGAATGAAGCTATGACAGTGAGATGGAAGAGTGAAGCTATGACATTGAGATGAAAGAGTGAAGCTATGACAATGAGATGGAAGAGGGAAGCTATGACAATCAGATGGAAGTATGAAGCTATGACAGTGAGATGGAAGAATGAAGCTATGACAGTGAGATGGAAGAATGAAGCTATGACAGTGAGATGGAAGAATGAAGCTATGACAGTGAGACGGAAGAATGAAGCCATGACAGTGAGCTGGGAGAGTGAAGCCATGATCTGATAATGAATGATGTTTATAATGATTCTTTCACTCCATATTGCAGATTAAATTCAAGCAGGTTAATGATTAGTTCCGATAAGGATGTACCAGTCCAAAGAGAACCAAAAATACCCATAACAGTTTTCCCGTAACAAAGCAAAACAAGATTTAAATATTGAAATCTTGATTTAAATTTGAATTAACCAAGACATTAAATGCGTAAAATATCTATGGTAACTAAAAAATCCATACAACAGGCCTTACTGTCTCTTGCATGATTGGATAAAGGCATCCAGTTTTCCTGTCCGTCTCAACTACATTCTTAATCTTGCAGTGAACAAGTTCGTCCATGCTGTGGGCGCACATTGAGATTCTCCACTCCGTCACCACGTGAGCCTTGTCCAGAAGTGCTTTCACCATGGCACTCACAACCCCTAGATTCACTGGGCTCTAGGAAAAAAAAAAGAAGCTACCTGAGATACTTCACGTGAGAAGAAATCAACACAAGAAAAGGCTAAATCCATTTTGAGCAAAACTAGTATTTCATTTCATTTCTTCAATCCAGCAGCCATTTTACCTTGTGCTCTTCAGCTCAAAGCTGTGGCAAAGTATCTGCAGGTCTTCAATTGTACTGAGTTTGTATATAATATTTTTTTTTTTGAAACGGTAAACAGAACTAGTAAAATCTTTACTGTCAAAAAGCATACCTGATGCACTTGTGTTGAGGAACATATAGTCTCTGAAGATAGAGAATATATGCCTGCAGGGTGAGGTGCACTTGATTTCACTGCACATATGCTGCCAGTGCATGATGGGAAGGGAGGAGGTATTACTGTGCCAATGTAACAGCATTGTTGTCAGGGACCATAATCCAGTGCTGGCTAAGACTGCATCCTGTCTCTCTGTTGGTACTATTTAAAACAATTATAACTGGCCAAGACCCATTCATTACCCCATTGTGATGATCCAGGAAACAGGCTGTTTAAATGTTGGGTTTTCTTACCCTTGTCAATAAGGTAAAAATGAATATGTTGTATACTGAGGTGCAATATGATTTTTTGGTTTGTTCTACAACAATGGTTCTTAACATTTTGTTTGGATGTGGACCCCTTTTCTGACCTGAGAACAGTTGTGGACCCCCTACTGGCCTGAAAACACTTGATGACCCCATACTGTCCTGAAAACAGCTTTGGATCCCCTTTTCTGGCCTGAAAACAGCTGTGGACCCCCTACTGGCCTGAAAACAGCAGTGGACCCCTTTTCTGGCATGAAAACAGCTGTAGGCCCCCTTTTCTGGCCTGAGAACAGCTGTGGACCCCATACTGGCCTGAAAACAGCTGTGGACCCCCTTTTCTGCCCTGAAAACAGATGTGGATCCCTCATTAAAAAATAATAATTAGAACCCTAATGATGCTGAGATTTTTTTTAATCAACCCATTCAATTCTGGTCCATGGACCCATAAAAATTTTTCTGTGGACTCCCCAGGTGGTTCATTAACCTCAGGTTAAGAACCACTGTTCTAGGAATTAAAGAAAACCACTTTAACCACATTAATCCACCTCTGTGCTGGGTTTCAAAATCTCCAACCTGAACCAGCTGCCACAACACAAGGTTGTAAATACAGCCAACCAAATGAAACAATTTTATCTTTTATAGCATTGATGACTTTCTTTGCTGCTATCACAACACAGTAGTGAAAGGGAAAAAATGTACAACTTACAGCACCGGTTTTAGTGTCTTGGCCTGAGCCATCTGTTTGGGAGGTCTCCACTGAAAAGAACTTTGAGTACTCTATATCAAACTCCACCAGCTCTGCCAGACACTGAGCTAGGCTTGCTACATACTCAGCCTGACCAGCCATGCTGTGAAACATTCTCCAAGCCTCCACTATGTGGTCTGTGTCCTAACATCAGAGATTTGAAATGTTCTGCTCAAAAAATGTACTTGAAAGATCTAGACAGACCAATATCTGATGATGAATGAGAGACCTATAATATATATTATATAATGTAATATGAGAACAGCCTTGCAAAATCTGTATTTGTGATGAATGAAAGACCTGGACAGACCTTTATATGAATGGTGGACCTATACAGACCTCATTATCTACAATGAATGAAAGATCTATACAGATCTATGTCTATAAATGAAGAGCCAGATCTATGAATGAAGGACCTAGGCAAAACTATATCATATGCTGAAGAAAGACCTGGGCAGACCTATAACCAAGATGAATGTAAGACCTTGACAGATCTATATCTATGATAATAAAAGATCTGTATCATGAATGAAAGACCCAAGATGACCTACATTTATGATGAACAAAAGAATCTGAACTTATATAGTAAATAACAAACGTACACTTGTGAATATTGACAAACCCAAACATTTACACTAAGAAGCATTTTAAACTTATTTTCAAACAGAAAACTGTTCTAAATTTACATTCATGTCATTATGCAGACATAAGATTTACATTTAGACCACAAAACAGACTTACACTTGCATATAACAACAGAAAGCAAGAAACTAAACTTACATTTCAAAACACAAAATAAACTCACATCTGAAATCAGTGATCGTAACAGAAGAAGTCTATGAGCCTCAAGGAAGTCTGCTTTCTCCCTAAGCTGTAGCAGCCTTTGAGTCAAGAAAGACAAGACTGCTTGGGTGTTTGATGAATTTAGAGGGTTTCCTCCTCGCAGGGGACCGCCATTTTGGTAGTGAAAAGCTGCCTAAGTGAGCACAGAAATTATATAGGAAGTAAACCTGAAGTAGTGTAAAAAATATAACAAGGCATAATATTATATATATATATATATAAAATTGGAGTGAAGACGCCAGTCCAATGAGGCAAATCAGCGTCCCATAGCTGATATGCTAGAATCAGGGTTAGCGAACCATAGCTGACCAAGACCCTGTCCCACCTCTCTGTGGTATCCCCAGTAACAGGCCTAGCCTGGATAACAGGGCAAGGACCGGCCATAGTCCACATGGTGGTGGAGTCTACTAAAGAAGCATTTCACACCCCCTGCTTTTTAGCTGTAGTCCGGGACTGAAAAGATAGCCGCCATAACCCGCTCCCATGCTGATACGATGCAGTGTCTCAACACCTTCACAGCATCGGCTGCAAAGAACTCCAGCTCACAGTCACAGGGAGATACAAGACAAGACATATATATATAATATAAACATAAAGGTCAGTTGATCAGTCATAAATATGACAAGGTCAGAGAAGATGTAGACAAAGAATATTACGATGGCATAAAAATTGGAGGTTATGAAATATCAGAGACTGAATATGCTGATGACACAGTATTAGTGTCCACAATACACAAAGGAATGGAGAAACCAGTTATGTTATCTGTATGAATAGTGAAGAGCAAAACCTTTTTTCTCAGTGCAAAGAAATCTAAATTGAAGGCAACAAACAAATGTGGCAAATGAAATATATATCGGTCAGTCAGTCATTTGAATGTCCATTGAGGAACTTTGCCTGTCTAACAGTTCTCCTGTAGGCCTCTCAGTTGTAGACAAGATGTCCTGCTGCTGATGCATCCATTTCCAGAAAATCAAAGATGAAATATATATCAATGAGGATAAATTGGAAATGGAAAGTTTTGAATACCTTGGATCATTACTAACTAATAACGGAGATACAATGAGGGAAATTAAAAAGAGGACATCTATTGCTCTTCAGCAGCTGAAACAACTAAAGAATCTGTGCAGAGGAACAGACAAAACTACAAAAATTAGATTTTTAAGGGCAAGCATTTTTCCCATCACAAAACATGCCTGTGAGACCTGGACACTTAACAAAACAGCTGAGAAATACATTGAATGTAAATGATATAGAAGAATCCTTCGAATATCATGGACACAAATAAGAACAAATATATCTAAACTACAAGAACTTAATAGTAAAGAAGATTGGCTAGTAAAGAAGATTAAACAGAGAAAACTGAATTATTTCAGACATATTAAAGAGTTTGGAGAAGACAGTCTTTGATGTGTACATAACGGGAAAAAGAGGAAGACCAAGGCAAAGATGGCAACAAGTCATTGTTGATTGAATTGTGAATGGATGCATCAGCAGCAGGGCATCTTGTTTACAACCAAGACGCTTTCAAGAGAGCTGTTAAGGAGGCAAAGTTCTGCAAAGGACATGCTAATGAATGAATGATATGAAATATATAAAGGTCAAATTATCACTCAAAAACATGACAAGACAAACATATAATGACACATTTATCATTCAAAAATATACAAAGGATAATATGTAACACATAAAACTTGGTTTATCAATAAAAAATATGACAAGGCATGATATGAAGAATAGAACAGACAAACAAAAATGGTGCATGTACAAGACATAAAGGAAACAAGCCTGAGAGGTGGGTCAAGACAGGGATGGAGGGGCAACACAGAAGAAGATATACAAGGACATACAGGAAATTGGTGTTACCAACTGGAGAGAGAAGATTAGGAATAGACAGGATTGGAGGCTAACTTATCTGCAGCAACGAGCCTTGGAAAGCTGAGGAGGAGGAGAAGGAAGAAGAATGATATAAAAAATATAGAGGTCAGTTCCTCAGTCAAAAATATAGCAAAGCATAATGTACCTAAAATACAGACCTAAAGATCTAAAGTTTGGTTTATCAGTCAAAAATATGAAAGATATCATTATCAAATATGTAAATGTTGATATATCATCAAATGAACTAAAGTCAGCTCTTCAGTCAAAAAGTCACCAAACACTTAAATTGCGAAAGTCAATTTATAAGTACAGAAATATGACAAAGTAACATCACATCAAACATACTGAAGTTTAGTATGCCATTTAAATATGTTATGCAATAACAAAACATGAAATATGGTGAGCATACACAAAAAAAAAGACTTATTTCAGTGAAGAAAAAAAAAAACTAATAATTTTTTTTTCTTTAAATAGCTGTGAATAAACACATACATAAGAGTTGAATGATGATAAAAGCAACTTTTGAGTTTAATAAAAATAATGAAAACTGAAATGAATCTTAATTTTACAGTTAGTAAATACATTTAAACAGTCAGAGAATCCCAAAACAAGCTATCAAGTGGAACACAACAAGCCAAAGAAAAAGAGATCGACAAGGTGAAACTCTAAAGAGGACATTGTAAAGAGAGGCCAAATTAGTAGGCACAAAATCCCTTGAAGAGGTTGAAAAGCTTGCTGAAAACAGGAAAGCTTGGCAAACTACCGTGCAAGACCTATGTACGAGTACCTATGTACCATTTAACGGCACAGGAAGGATGTAAGATGCAAATTTGATTTTTCATATAATTTTTTTTCCAATTAGAAATTTTGGTTTTTGTGTGGTGCCTAATTTTAAAAACAATTCTTATATTTTATCTATTATCCATATTGCACTAGATTATATGCTTGTTTTATGGGTAAAATATTTCTGTTCATCTTTGTTTAAGCTTCAGATGATGTTGCTCATGTTGAATCCCCATGTAATTGCAAACTAGAAGTCCTCATGGCAGCTGACACTCTTCCAATCAGAACCAATGCCTATTCTCAAGATCTTCACCATGTCTACTAAACTAGCAAAAACAAGTTCACAGTTCAAGGTCATCTTAATAAACCAAAACTCTCCAAACCAGTGGTTCTTACCCTGGGGTTCATGGCTCGATTAAAAATAAGTCTTAGCATCATCTGAGTTCTATTTATAGCTTTATTTTTAATGAGGGGTCCACAGCTATTCTCAGGCTGGGGAGGGGAGGGGGTCCACAGATGCTCTCAGGTCAGAAAAGTGGGTTCCAGATCCAGAGTGAAAACAAAAGTTACAGAACCATTACTCTAAACTGAAAATGAATTCAAATTTTGAGTGAATCATTTCCTGAGTTACTGAAAGAACATTCATCAAGATATCTGGATGTTTTAGCATTGGTGTAAGTTGATAGGTAACACTGTTTGTTTTAATTATCTTTATGGACACCAAAAAAACAATTCTTTCAAACAATATTCATCCTGATTATGTGCTATCAGTGCCAAACATTGACACTCACCAAATACCATGACAGAAAGATAACAACATATGAGATCAAATGCTTAATAAAAGTTTTAAATAAGACAAGAAGGGATCAAGTGCAAAATGAAATAGTCCGGCAAGTGGTGCATACAAGGACAACAGTCGAAAATTAGAGAGTTAAGTGGTTTGGGCACTTGACATCCATTAATCCAGAACAACCCTATGTACATACAAATCAAAAACATCTGGATATAGGGTGTGAGGATGACCAAGGCAAAAAAGTGGATAGATGGGGTAAGAGAAGCTGAGGAAACATATTAATAAGATGACTGGCACCCAGGCCTCTTGCCTTGCCCTGGACCAATGTCTGAAACTCCCTGAGACACTAATGGCATAAGCATACAGATAAGAAGAAGAAGAAGAAGAAGATAGAATGTCATGCAGTTTCAGTAACTTACTCGGTCTGGAGATGAAAACACGGTGGAGTAGAAGTACGTAGGATCATCTCGAAAAAACGTTTCTGTGCTGAGGATGAAAATCAAGATTGAAGAATTGTAGAAATGAAAATGGAGATGTCATACATGACATGTTTTTGCATTTAATGTCATACCAGTGACTAGGATTTTTTTAAAACCAGTATAGTTGTACCTGTCTTTCACCGTGCATGAAGTACTTTCTGAAATACCGGTTTTCTCAACACAACATTCAGAATTCTATATCTTTTTACAAATATAAAATTAAACACACTTTACAAACATCAGTGGAAAATAAATATTCATTTGAAATTTTAAAAAACTTATTTGCAAAAAAAGATTTAGTATTTAGAAAATTCTCACATGCAGAACCAAAGTCAAAAGTGGCTGATTCTTCTCAATGGAAATTGAGCATCACTATCCTGTAGGCCTGATTATCTTCCAACCGATTTTACTGGTTGCTTTTTTACTAAGTTTTTGATAACAAAAACAGACAAGACTGGTGGACAGGCAATGGACCGGGCTGATATCCTGAAGCTGGTTGAATCACCGATTCAAGCAACAGTGCTGTATCAGCAACCATGAACAGACTGCTGGAACATAATGTCAGACGTGGAGTGGCCAGACAAGAGCTTTACAGTGGGAAGCAAAGAAGACAGGTTAATCAACACAGAACTGGTATCATCATTTGCCAAACACTGGTGGAGATATTGAAGATGGGATCAGAGCACCTATGGACTAACTGTCTGATGTGCATTGATGATGATCCATTGACTAACTGATAATATAAACCAATTACAGTAACCGACAGTCTCTAAAAGTTTCAGTTTTTCTCTTTTTAATCAGTAATTTACTGGTAACTGCTGGTTAACGTGATCACTGGTCATACATGATATATTATTGTGTTGATGTCATACATGACATACTGCTTGACATTACACATAACATTCTAATGTTTAATGTTAAACATGACTTAATCTTGTGTTTTATGCCACACATAACATTTTCTTGACAAGATCAAAACCAAGATCAAGATGTATGATCATACTTGTAAACTGTCTTGGGTCAGCACAGTGTAAATTTGGAAGTACACATGGAACAAAACAAAATAAATTTAACATTTTTTTTTGTAGGCAGGCTAAGTGTTATATAAGTCATGAAAAAACTTATATCCACATATTGTTATACTTGTATACCATAATAACCATCTAAAATTGTCAAAATCATTAAGGATCTCTACAATGGATATGTTTGTGCAGTCAACACAGAAGAAGGAATGAGCGAATGGTTCCAGATTGAAACAGGCATGAAACAAGGATGCATGCTATCTCCCTTGGTTTTTGGAATTGCCATAGACTTCATAATGAAAAAATTTTTGCACAGGTAAAACGGGCATTGATTGGGTACAAGGGACCCAAATAGAAGATCTTGATTATGCAGATGACATAACTCTTATCAGTGACAATATGAATTTGATGCAAGAAAAAACAGATACCCTGTCTTCACTGGCTAGCAAAATAGGACCTGAAATTAACAAGGAAAAAAACAAAAATAATAAAACTTCCCATTAATCAAAATGGAAAAATATATGTAGAAGGGACAGCTGTTGAAGAGTAAACCAATTTGCACACACAGACCAGGATGATAACACCAGAAAGGAAGTTAGAATTGCAAAAGCAGCACTGACCTTCAAGTATCTTGAGAACATATGGCATTCAAAAGTTGTAAGCACAAAAACCAAGCTAAGATTATTCAATTCAAATGTTACATCCACCCTCATTTATGCATGTGAAAGCTTGAAAACAACTAAAGAAATAGACAATAAATTAGACATTTTTGAAAACAAATGCCAAAGGAAAATACTCGATATAAAGTAGAATGAATTCAGGAACAACACAGAGATAAGGCACATGAGCAAACAACAACCTGCCTCATTGGTGATCAGAAAAAGGAGATGGACATATGTCGGTCATGTGATGAGAAGAAACAAAACAAGCTATCAAGTAGACTGCAATAGGCCAAATAAAAAGAGGTCAGTCACGTGAAACTCTAAAGAGGATACTATTAAGAGGGACCAAATTTGTAGACATAAAATCCCTTGGTGAGGTTGAAAAGCTCACCAAAAACATGAAAACTTGGTGAACTACCATGTGAGCCTTATGTGACACTAACGGCACAAGAAGGATGTAAGATATAATAATAAATCATAATAATAGATTTGATTTACCCTAGGCCACCATCTTGCATGTAGTGCAACAAGAAATGTTTTATCACTGGGACGTATCTCCAACCATCAATCAAAGCATACGCCTGTTTTCAATTTAAAGAACATTAAACTGAAAAAAAAAACCGCAACTGAAGCTTTAAAATTCTCATAATTATTATTTTTATTCATTTTTTTTCTTCCACTCATTCCAGTGTGCATGGAAAGCAACTAAACATGATGAAAACCAAGTACAAACATATAAGAATAGAATCCTGAGAAGAATTTATGGACCTATAACACAAACAATGGAAAATAAGCAGTAGCAAAGAAATCTACTCATTGTTTAGATCTCTGCTTACAACAGCCATTACAAAAAAACAACAGACTGAGGTGGACTCAGTATTCAGAGAGAATGGAGGAGGACAGACAAACAAAGATGGCTGATACAGAAGTGATGAAAGGGGATAGACCAAGAGGTAGATCTAAATAACGATGGCAAGACAACCCAGAAGAAGATTTATGTGCTCTTGGAATCAATAACTGGCAAGAAAAGATCAGGAACAGAGAGGAATGGAGATGTGTTTTGTCTGCAGCAGTCAGCCTCAATGGCCTGGAAAGCTGCTGATTTAGCAGCTGCTCAAAGAAGAAGAATGAAATTAAATGTTTTTAATCACAAAACCACATAAGAAGAACTTTATGTGGGCCAATACATGTTTGATATGAACATCCCAGATATGCAAGTTGTTAATAACACCATAGAACAACAGAACAAATATTTTAAAATTATTGAATTTTTCAAAGGCTGGTTTTTAATTGGTAATTTACTGGTGACTGCTGGTTAACATGATCACTGGTCATACATGACATATTATTGTGCTGATGTCATACATGACATACAGCTTGACATTACACATAACATTCTAATGTTTAATGTTATACACGACTTAATCTTGTGTTTTATGCCAAACATAACATTTTCTTGACAAGAAAATAATAGAAGAATAAAATTGTGCATAAAATGTATTCATTGATCACTTTCCATATCAGTACCCACAGGTGGTAATGCTCCTCTGGTCTTGTCTTGCCTCCCTCCTCTTTCAGTGTTGTGGGGACAAATAGACGTCCTGATAGGGCTTATGTGGTGTGCTTTGTATAATAGGATAATTAATGCTTCTCCAGTTTGTGTCACATTTAGTGCACCTAAACCAAGGGTTCTTAACCAATGGAGAAGTTCCCCCCCCCCCATCAAAAGGGGGTAATTTAGTGTTCAAGGTAAGGGTGAGAATTGGGACCACAAATTTACAGACTCAGACTGTAGGAATACTGCTTTTTGTACAATGTACAGTAGATCAATAATCCAACAGTCTGAGTCTGTCAATCTGTGGTCTCAGTTTCTCCCTCAAATGTTGTGGACTATAGACTATACTTCATAGAGATATGGTCACTCAGAGGATGATGTGCATATATGTAGCAAACAGGATATGAACATGTACTAGACATGTACTCTAAAAGGCCCAGAAAACTACTGCTATAGCAGTCATGCAACTGTTGCTGTTAAGGAAGAATGCAGAGGCTCTGACCAAAGTCAAACTGCCAAAGAATAGGTGAAGCTGGGCTAGACAAGCATACAGTATACTACACTAAGACTGCCTGAAGACCATAGGAAATTAAGAGATTTTGCTGCTGTCATGTGAGATGCTACAGTGAAAATTTAACATTGAATGGGGGTGAATCTGTAATCAGAGACTGGCATCCCTCACACTCCGGGCATTCCCATATGTGCTCTGCCTCCTTTTTCAACACCCTTGAAGAGTGTGCCTGCTGAAGGAGCCAGTCACACACACACTGGTTGTGGACAGTGCACACTAAACCACTTTGTTCAGAAAAACATTCACTTTCCCTCTTCTCACTCAATTTGATCATCCTCCAGATATGACTGTTGTCATTTAACCCGATAACGTCCTCCATACACACCCTACTCAAGGTGGCTCATGCAATGAATGAGGTTGAAGCAGCCTACTCAAGGTGGCTCATGCAATGAATGGGGCTGAAGCAGCTTACTCAAGGTGGCTCATGCAATGAATGAGGCTGAAGCAGCCTACTCAAGGTGGCTCATGCAATGAATGGGGCTGAAGTGGACCTCCAATTTATCAGTCAGTGACCCACAGCTGACAAATCAAAGCCAGTCAACAGCCTGTCCTACCTTTCCATTGGTACCCTCAGGTAACAGCCCAGCCTAGCTAACAAAGCAGGGATCACTACAATCCCTATATGCTGGAGTATGCTAAAGAAATATTGAATGCTCCTGCTTTTTCAACTCAACCTGAAATGCAATGAATGGGGAATTCAAAGACTGAAAAAAATAGCCCTCCATAATCCTTTCCCCACTTACCATGATGCAGTGCCTCAACATTTTCACAGCATCAGCTGCAAAGAACATCTTGCTCATATTTTTTCAGGAAGACCAGAACAAGAACTGTAACTTAACACTGAATTAGCATCTCACAAAAATTAATGTACAAGTGTACAACTATATATGAAGCACTGCAGTAAATCTGTGATACCAGAATGTATAAACTAGGAAAAAAGTAGGAACAGCTTTATTACTTAACGACTACAAAGTTGTGACGTTTCGGCGTGAGCCTTAATCATACAAAAACATACAGGATGAAGAAATAGAGAGGAGATAAAGTATAGATTCACGTGAATGCTACTAAAAAAAAAATATAATAGAGTACTTAGCTGTAAATTGTAAGATGTGACTTGTCCGGCGGTGTGTGTCAGGAATGGATTTAGCAGAACATGGAGACTGTTTAAATGGAGACCTGTGATAATGTGGTTGGTGGGTTGTAACTGGGGGTGGTGGATGGGGAACCATGGAGGGGAGGGAGAGTGATGACACAAGTCGCCTGGCACTTGAGAACCGCTGCATTAAAAATTATGAGACGCTAAAGCCACACGGGTTAAACTCGCTATTCAGCTACACTTAACATTCTTTTCAATCGTCATAGTACCTCTCCACTAAGCTCCACCCCCTTCTTACTTGTCAAACCTCACAGCATCACTTTGCAACCCCTCTTCCTTAATCATCTACTTCACCTTCTCCTGGCTAGGACAACACTGTATCGCTCTCCCTCCCCTCCACGGTTCCCCATCCACCACCCCCAGTTACAACCCACCGACCACATATCAAAAGTCTCCATTTAAACAGTCTCCACGTTCTACTAAATCCATTCCTGACACACGCTGCCTGACAAGCCACATCTTACAATTTACATCTAAGTACTCTATTTAATTTTTTTTTTTTTTTTGTAGTATTCATGTGAATCTATACTTTATCTCTTCTCTCTGTTTCTTCGTCCTGTATGTTTTTGTATAATTAAGGCTCACGCCGAAACGTCACAACTTTGTAATCGTTAAGTAATAAAGCGGCTCCTACTTTTTTTCCTAGTTTATACTTTCTGAATTAGCATCCGGGCACATGGATGAGTGAACAGATGAATTCACCAAGTGTTTTAGAATTTATGTCTCTCCAGCACTTACTCCTAGTTTCCACTTAAAGGCTACCTGTCAGATAGTTACCCCATACCTTCAGGTAAATGGGCTCCTTGCGTAATACCACTGTTTCGATTTCCATGAAGAAGCCGAGCTTCTTATTAATTACTTCCTCCCAAGACCATCGGATGTTGTCCCTGCCGATGAACACTCCCAGAATAGGAACATTGTTGGCAGATACCAGTTCCCAAATGTGTTTCTGAACTTTGTAGTGAAAAGTACACATGAATTATTCATATGTTAATTATTTATCAATCATAAATGTATAGGTAAAGTGCAATGCACTGATGTTACACATAGATGTTACAGCATAGTTAAATTTTGCCCTGTACTTAAATGTTTTATCGGGTACAATTACCTGATTTGTAGAATTTATCTAAGAGACAACTGCAGATATGATGAAGAAGAAGAGGAGGACGAAGAAGAAGAATGAAGGAAGGTTGCTACTACTGATTTCACAGAATAATGAAAAAAAAAACTTATTTTAACATATAACATATATATTCAAAAGTTATAAGCACAAAAACCAAGTTAAGACTATTCAATTCAAATATAATATCCATCCTCATTTATGCATGTGAAAGCTGGAAAACAACTAAAGAAATAAACAAGAAATTAGACTCTTTTGAAAACAAATGCCTAAAGAAAATACTCAGCATCAAGTGGAACGAATTCAAGAACAATGCAGAGATAAGACAGATGAATGAACAACAACCAGTCTCATGGGTGATCAGGAAAAGGAGATGGACATATGTTGGTCACTTGATGAGAAGAAACAGTCAGAGAATCCCAAAACAAGCTATCAAGTGGAACTTATGTTCAAATGTTCAGGCCAAAGAAAAAGAGGCAGACCACTTGAAACTCTGAAGAGGACATTGTTAAGAGAGGCTAAACTAATAGGCATAAAATCCCTTGATGAGGTTGAGAGACTCGAGGAAGATAGAAAAAATTGGCGAACTATCTTGCGAGCCCTATGTGACATTTAACGGCACGGGAAGAACATAAGATATAAGATATATATGTTCTTTTTCAATATTAAGAATGAACTGTATGTGAGCATAATGAAGTTCCCAGAAATACCATATCTACTTATATGTGAAATTAAATAATTTATGAGAAAGGGCATGTAGATTTAACATTTATGAGAAGGGATGTTTTAATTTTAACATTTATGAGAAGAGGTGTGTAGATTTCACATTTGTGTGAAGGGGCATGTAGATTTCACATTTATGAGAAGGGGTGCTTTAATTTTCACACTTATGAGAAGGGGCATGTAGATTTCATATTTGTGAGAAGGGGCATGTAGATTTCATATTTGTGAGAAGGGGCATGTAGATTTCATATTTGTGAGAAGGGGCATGTAGATTTCACACTTTTGAGAAGGGGTGTGTAGATTTCATAAAGCAATGTTACAGTGCTCATGGCATGAAAGACAAAGTTAAATAGCACCAAACTCAAAATGTTTCCATTTCTTTTCATTTAAAATGCTGCAGATAGATACAGAATTATCTCTCTGAAACTTAAGTGCCCAGGGCACATGGGGCTTCCACAGGGGTTTTCTACAAATGCCTGTCCTTTGCCTTTTTTTCTGCTCTTGCCCAGGTGAGCCCTCTATTGCTCAACATCCTCTTTGTTGTTCTTCTCCATGTCTCTTTTGGTCTACCCTTACTTTTGTTCCCCTGTGGTGTCCATCTTAGTGCTATTTTTGGTAGTGAGTTGTCAGTCATTCGGAGCACATGTCCCAACCATCGCCAGTGTCTTTCCTCAATAATTGCTGTCAGTGGCTTCATCTGCATTTCTGCCAACAAGATGTTATTTGTTTAGGTTCCAGGAGATCTGCAGTCAGGCTGGGGACTTCCAGTGGCTGGCTTTCACCCACAACCTTCAAGGGCTCAGTTTCCTGATAAGCATTTCTCCTTCCACCTGTATTTGTTTTTTCCCTTGTTTCTGTTTCTGTAGCAGTCTGACAGTTTTTTTTTAACCAGATAGGGTTGCTGGCCCTATGCTGAACCCTCCTTAGTCATCTTTTACGATCATGCATGGTAGGGTACAGTGGTCCTATTCAGAACTATATACGTATATATATACACACACATAAAAACTTTGTAACAGAAGATTCAGTGGTAGACCAAAGAAACTAAAACTCACTCATAACAGCAAAAAGTTGAGCAGCATCTGTCTCGCATCCTGAAGGTCCCTGTATATAGTAATGCTCATGTAGGTCTAACTGAGTCAAGTATGGCTTTATTTTACCATAGAAAACAGCTGGCCCAGTTATGCCAAGGCAGATTCCTATCTGAAATATAAAATAATTCTCTGCTGTCCAAAACACATTCATTGCAATTCTGGGAGTATTCAAGTACTGGTGTCATTGTAGGATTGCAGACTTAATTCCTTGGCAACTCAAGACTGTGAAGATTAAGAGAAACAAACGCTTGTTCAGAAATGGTTTTGCCAGTCAGGACATTCCCATGTCTTAGAATTGGTTTCGAGTCAGCATAGACACTCCAAGTGCTTTGGTATCAAGTCAGCATAGACACTCCAAGTGCTTTGGTAGATTTTTTTCTATAATTTTTGCATGGGCAGCAGCAGCCAGGCCTACTGCTTTTGAGATTTTCAGCAGCCAAATTGCACAACAATGCACGTGGATTTTTAGTCCAACTGCCTGGAGACCAAGGGAATTTACTGATAGAGGATTCATTAAAAAAAAAAAAAAAACCATGTCGCTTCTGGTGGGATTTGAACCTACAACCTCCGACATCTGAGGTAAGTATCAAACCCCAAGACCACACAGCCCCTCAGAAAAAAAAAAAAATAAGTTGGACGTGAAATGGGTTATAGTGACTTTCTTGAATGCCTAGGAATGTGAAGATAATCAAGGTAAATTACAAGAGAGAGAATTCCAGACATAGACAACAAAGCAGTACTTGGAGGAGAAGCAGACCAGCATTGATAGCAGTACTATTTCTATAGTATATGCACATTGATTTCCAGTGTAAAAATGAAGCATTACCATTAAATTCTCAGTTTACAAAGTGACACCGAGCACATTATAGCACTCTCTAAAAGCTGAAGTAAGAAAAAAAAAAATCACAGCATTTGATCTGACAAAATTACCCATCATGCAACAGGTGTACATAATAGTTTTCTCATTCTAAGCAATTACCCTGTATGGCCCCTTGCGATGAATGTATGCCTTGTTGACCAGGCAGTCTTGCACACACTGCAGAACTGGAACATAGGCTCCTGCATCAAGGAGGGTCACAGCTGTTATAGGACCTACATCAAAAAAATCAAGCTATTAATACAATATCATTATGATAACACTTACATCTTACATACTTCCCATGCCGTTAAATGTTAGTTAGGGCTCGAATAGTTGTTTGCCAAGATTTCCTGTTCTCGGCGAGTCTTTCAACTTCATCAAGGGATGTTGTGCCCACTAAACTGGCTTCTCTTAACAATGTCCTATATTATAACACTTATCTTATATCCTTCCTGTGCCATTAAACATCACATAGGGCTCACAAGGTAGTTTGCCAATTTTTCCTGTCCTCGGCGAGTCTTTCAACTTCATCAAGGGATTTTATGCCTAATAATTTGGCCTCTCTTAACAATGTCCTCTTCAGAGTTTCATGCGGTCTGCCTCTTTTTCTTTGGCCTGTTGTGTTCCATAGCTTTGTTTTGGGATTCTCTGTTTCTTCTCATCATGTGACCAACATATGTCCATCTCCTTTTCCTGATCACCCATGAGACTGGTTGTTGTTCACTCATCTGTCTTATCTCTGCATTGTTCTTGAATTCATTCCACTTCATGCTGAGTATTTTCCTTAGGCATTTGTTTTCAAAAGAGTCTAATTTCTTTTCTATTTCTTTAGTTGTTTTCCAGCTTTCACATGCATAAATGAGGGTGGATATTACATTTGAATTGAATAATCTTAACTTGGTTTTTATGCTAACTTTTGAATGCCATATATCAAGATATATCATATAGATATATACCAAAATTCTTGAAGATCGATGCTGCTTTTGCAATTCTAACTTCCTTCTGGTGTCACCATCCTGGTCTATGTAGCTGCCAAAGTATGCAAATTGATTGACTTCTTCAATATCTGTCCCTTCTATGTGAATTTTTCCATTTTATTATTCATATATATATAACACTACAGCTACAAAAAGTTATTATAAACCTCTCTGAACCTTAAGTGCCCAGGGCACATGGGGCTTCCGCAAGGGTTTTCCACAAATGCCTGTCCTTCGCCTTTTTTTCTGCTCTTGCCCAGGTGAGCCCTCTATTGCTCAACATCCTTTCTGTTGTTCTTCTCCATGTCTCTTTTGGTCTACCCTTACTTCTGCTCCCCTGTGGTGTCCTAGTGCTATTTTTGGTAGTGAGTTGTCAGTCATTCGGAGCACATGTCCCAACCATCGCCAGCGTCTTTCCTCAATAATTGTTGTCAGTGGTTTCATCTGCATTTCTGCCAATAAGATGTTATTTCTTATGGTGTTTGGCCAAAATATTTTTTTAATTCTACGTAAACATTTAGTCTGGAAAGAATTCAACTTGTTTTCTATTGTTTTGGTGATTTTCCAGCATTCACTTCCATAGAGTAGTACACTTAGAACATTACTCTTAAATATCCTGATTTTCATATTTATGCTTAGTTTATTTGATTTCCATATATTCTGTAGCATTGCAAAAGCCTGGTTTGCTCTAGTAAGTCTGCTGTTGATGTCCTCTGTGCTGTCTCCATTTTCTACTACTCTGCTGCCAAGGTATACAAATTCGTTGACCTCCTCCACTAACTTGTTATCTACTCCGAGTACATTTCTGTTGTTCACATTTTGCTTCATTAACTTTGTCTTTCCTACGTTGATCTTTAGTCCTATGTTGTTTGCATTCTGGGTTAACTTGTTTATTTTATCTTGCATATCTTTGTGACTGCTTGATAATAGACAAATGTCGTCCGCAAAGTCAAGGTCCTCCAGCACTGTGTTAAGGGTCCATTGTAATCCTCTGCGTTTGTCTGATGTTGCCTCCTTCATTAACCAGTCTACTGCCAAGATAAATAATGTTGGTGATAGTACACATCCCTGTTTCACTCCTGTTTGTACCCTAAAGCTGCTGGAGGTATGTTCTCCACAGATAACTTTGCACTGAAAACCCTCGTATAGGGCTTTGATTAGATTAACTATTTTATGGGGGAGGCCATGCCATCTTAGGATTTTCCACAGTGCATCTCTGTTGACACTGTCAAAGGCTTTCTCAAAATCTATGAATAATGCATATGTTGTGCTATTATAAAACTACAGCTATAAAAAGGTACCAGATTATGGTTGATGTTAATGCTATAGTTTAAGTACGATATCTGTCACTTAAACAAGAAGTTGTCTTGTCTCCTTCTTCGTATACCTCTCAATGTTGAGAGACAAATGAACGCCTTGACAGGGTTCAGCAGTCTATTCAACCCTACCTCCTCGTTGTGCAGGCTGGGAACTGTGACCGTGAAGCCACTGGCTAATGGGGCTCTGATTCACTCAGAGAGATGGGCTCCCCTGGGTTAAATTCTGCCCTCAACCACGACTGACCCAGCAAGATGGTGGTGGATCTCTTTACTGCTCACAGAAAACATATGAAGGACAGAATAAACACACAGTTGCTGGGTGGTAAATCCTGCTATGTGTCTGAAATTTTCTCTCACAAGCTTGGGTTTTTTTTTTTAAATGCTGCCTTGCCATCTATCTGATTGTTCAGGTGAGAAAACTAGATTTTAACTCTAAAAACAGAGAATCTCTGTCAAGAATGTGAGGCATGCCAGAGATTTTAACTCTAAAAACAGATAATCT
Source organism: Achatina immaculata (assembly GCA_009760885.1). Taxonomy (NCBI): domain Eukaryota; kingdom Metazoa; phylum Mollusca; class Gastropoda; order Stylommatophora; family Achatinidae; genus Lissachatina; species Lissachatina immaculata. The sequence continues at coordinate 18,709,138 of CM019698.1, forward strand.
CTGTCAAGAATGTGAGGCATGCCAGAGATTTTAACTCTAAAAACAGATAATCTCTGTCAAGAATGTGAGGTATGCCAGAGATTTTAACTCTAAAAACAGAGAATATTTGTCAAGAATGTGAGGCATGCCAGAGATTTTAACTCTAAAAACAGAGAATATTTGTCAAGAATGTGAGGTGTGCCAGAGATTTTAACTCTAAAAACAGAGAATCTTTGTCAAGAATGTGAGACATGCCAGAGTTTACTGCACACAAAGCTGACAGTGTTTTAAGAGAAAAGCATATTCATTGTAAAAAAAATTCCACCATCTGCATATGATTATACTAGCATTCAAAGCCAGCAAATGCAAAAACAAAAACAAAACAAATTTTTAAAAAAAAATTACAATTAATGACTCACCATCAGACATCAGCATGAAAGAGAAAGGCAGACAATAAATTTCTCATTGGGCCTGCTTTTTCTTCTTTTTTTTTTTCTTTGCAATAAAAGAAAATTAAATATGGGAAATGTTTATTTTTTCCTGTTCTCATTTATTTTATTATCTCTCTTTCCTGGTATAAAATTATAAAATGTGTCTATGCACCATTCCACCTCTCAAAACTGGCTACAGTTTGTTTGACATGCCCCTTCTGGGCTCTTCTGTTCAGCTCTAAAGGAAAAATTAGGTCCTTATTCTGGACTCAAGCAGTGTGTGCATGTGTGCGTTTAAAGGGGGAGTGAGGTAGGTGCCATTTAGTAAAGGTATGAGTTGTGAACCAGCGTCATCACACACGGTCAAACCATAAGCGCTCTGCTGCCTAGTTAGCAGCTGACCAGAAACTGCCGAATAGTGTTGCCATCAGCACAAACTCAGTAGCTAGCGACATCATTCCTCTTCCGTCCCAGAGTGTTAACCTGCTACCCATTTTTCTTGAGGCTGGGTGAACCCTGGAGTTTTTTCAAGCCGTAGTCTGACTGCCACCCCATAGTGAGTGGAAACTGAAACTGGCTTGCCTGATTGGCAAGTGAGTGTTTAATCCACTACATTCATGTGGCTCCCACTTAGGAAAGAACCTCACAACCAACTGCTTTTAGAACCCCCCCCCCCCCCCAATTTTGACCTTTTTTTTTTTTTTTTCAAGGTTTGCTCCTCTAGCCTATAGTTCTCCCAAGTCACCCACAGTGCACTGAGTTTGACAAAGACAGAAACTACCATTTATGTAAAAACAAAAGCAGGTAAACTTGATATGACTCTAGTGAAAGTAAGTGAATGCACAAAAAAAAAAGAGTGAATGCAGTGAAGTGTTAGAAAATGTGAATTACACAAAATTTTTGTTTAGTGAAGGAAAAATAACACCCTTGTTTTTGAAAGTAGCCTCCCTTGTTTTGCAATGTATTTGTGCCATCTGTGAATCAGTGCCTGAATTCTATTAAGAAAAACCCTTTGTCTTGACCTCTCAGCTGCTGGTGCAATGTATCTCTTGTGTTCTTGTCTAGGATGACTGGCAGTGAGTAAGCTTTTCACGCCTGTCTTTAACTTCATAAGTCCATTTGTAGACTTAAGCCTTGCACACGCACTTATTGCCATACACTAGAGATACATGTGTTTCACTGTGTGCGTCCAAAAGGTTTACACCATCAGCAGACAAGAATCAGATGACAGAACACACTTCTTCCTTGCAATGCAGTCACCATCTTGACATGCACTATTCTTGGATTGCTGCATAGTGACAGTGTTGTTATTTGCTTACCGACATCACTGACCTTTGTTCTAATAGATGGTACTACTACCTTGAGTAGGAAAATTTTATTCATATTTTTCTAATTTTCAATTCATTTATCTTTGTATCATTGAAATCCATTATTAAAACCGAAAGAAAAAAAGCCATGAACTTACCCCAGACTTCACAGTTCGGCAACTGGTACACAAAGTTCTCTGAATCCACCATTTGGGCTGACTTCAAAAGTATACGGTCAAGAACGGCTGACTCTGTTTCATAGCACAAATCCATTCTGTGAAAAATTGTGAGCAAGTACATCATGAACTTGTGCAACACTGGAATAATAAAGAGAAGGTTGGTTACTTCTTCTTCTTCATACACATTTAGCAATAATGTGTGGTACCCTGATTTTTGCAATGCATCTTCTGGCTGGGTACCTCCGATTCCAGCACCTTTCCTTGCTAGGGCAGACTGTGGTCTTGCTCGGACTGCCATGAAGACAGTGGTGTAGGCTGGCCTGGCCAAAACTTTGTTTTCCAGTTTCTGGTGGCTGTATTTAAGTCCCTTCCCCGCATCGGATCCAATGGCTTTGAGACAGTTTCACAGAGACACTCTGATATTGGGATGAGGAATCTGATGAGTGTTTCAGTGATATCCATTCCCCGCCACCTATAGTCTGCTGGCTCTGTTTTGTTTACCTCTTTCTGATAGCCATTGTTGTAGAGACCTATAGGCTAGTCACGTCCTGGATTCATTGGTTTCACATCAGACTTTACTCATCCCTGCCAGCGATCTCAATGTCCCCATCCATCCACCAACCTGACATTACATTTTACAAAAATAACAACTGCAACTAGTGTCGATTGCTACAGGTTTCTGGGCTACAGAAGTAGGTCAGAGTTTTTTTAGCAAACAGATTTATGTTCCCTTTATCACAAAGACTATGTTAAGATAAGTGTGTTCTTAACACAGCTCTTCCCAGGGGGAAGGTTGGTTACAAAATGGCTCAGAGAAATGGCTCTTTCTGCTTTGTTCCTCAGCATCCGGATGAATTTTTCCAGCTTCTTGTGTTATTACCATTAAAACAGTTTTTACATTATATAATCTTATCTTATATCTTATATTCTTCCCATGCCGTTAAACGTCACATAGGGCTCGCAAAGTAGTTCGCCAGTTTTTCCTGTCTTTGGCTAGTCTTTCAACCTCATCAAAGGATTTTATGCCTGTTAATTTGGCCTCTCTTAATAATGTCCTCTTCAGAGTTTCAAATGGTCTGCCTCTTTTTCTTCGGCCTGTTGTGTTCCACTTGATAGCTTGTTTTGGGATTCTCTGATCATTTCTTCTCATCAATTGACCAACATATGTCCATCTCCTTTTCCTGATCACCCATGAGACTGGTTGTTGTTCATTCATCTGTCTTATCTCTGCATTGTTTTTGAACTCATTCCACTTGATGCTGAGTATTTTCCTTAGGCATTTGTTTTCAAAAGAGTCTAATTTCTTTTCTATTTCTTCAGTTGTTTTCCAGCTTTCGCATGCATAAATGAGGGTGGATATTACATTTGAATTGAATAGTCTTAACTTGGTTTTTGTGTTTATAACTTTTGAATTCCATATGTTCTCAAGATTCTTGAAGATTGATGCTGCTTTTGCAATTCTGATCCTAACTTCCTTTCTAGTGTCACCATCCTGGTCTATGTAGCTGCCAAGGTATGCAAATTGATTGACATTATATAATACTGCTTTTCAAATTATATAATAATGGAACAAATTCAATCAAACAAGTGCCATGCCGCTTGGCGTAGGCGATCATTTCTCTCCACAATTCCCTGTCTTTAGACTTGATTATGAGATCCGCCGGTGACTTTCTCCATAGCCACACTGACAGCCCATCCAGTAACTTCTCTCTCTGTCTTCCTCTGTCTCTTATTCCCTCAATTTTTCCAGTTGCCACAGTGTGTTCCAGTTTTCCTCTTCTCAAAAAATGTCCTACAAATCTCACTTGTCTGCCTCTGATCTTTGCTACAATTTGCCTTTTAACTCCAGCATCTTAAGACTTCTTCATTGGTTTTCTTAGCTGTCCATGGTACCTTTAACATCCTTCTCATGAACCACATTTCCATGGCCTCCATTTCTCGCTGTACTCTCTTATTTATGTACCACGCTTTACATTCATAAAACAAAACTGGCTCGATGTAACATTTAAGTTCTTGGAATCTTGTTGGAACAAATTACCATAATTAATTTATTAATAATTAGTTTCTCTTTCTTAATAGTAAGATGGCCTGGTTGGTTGAGTGGTTAGGCACTTGGTCTACTAATCCAGTAGTAATGGATTCAAATCCCAGCAATGGGGATTATTTTCTGAGACCTCCACACCTAAAAATGGGTCCCAGAAAAATACTGGGAAAGTAAATGTGGCCAGGCGTGATAATGACCATATCACGGGCCCGACACCGTGCCCCCAATATGCCTTAATGGCGTGGAAATGGGGATTTTTTTTTTAACTTTACCTTCCTAATATTAAACTTCTGAAGACCAAATTTAGAAAAGACACAAAGCCTGTCTGTCTTGCGTGAATGCTGTATGAGTGAAGGTGCATGAAGTGTTTTTTTTTTGTAACTGTGAAAGTTATATATTTGTTTTAATCAGAGGCTGAACAAATCATGTATGACTGAATAACTGATGTTTGAGTGAGTGATGGAAGATATCTTGTTCGGTGCATGTTTCATGGATGATATCTGAGTGAGGGATGGAAGATATCTTGCTCAGTGGATGTTTCATGGACAATATCTGAGTGAGTGATGGAAGATAGCTTGTTGGGTGCATGTTTCATAAATGATGTTTGAGTGAGTGATGGAAGATATCTTGTTCGGTGCATGTTTCATGGATGATATCTGAGTGAGTGATGGAAGATATCTTGCTCAGTGGATGTTTCATGGATGATGTTTGAGTGAGTGATGGAAGATATCTTGCTCAGTGGATGTTTCATGGATGATGTTTGAGTGAGTGATGGAAGATATCTTGCTCAGTGGATGTTTCATGGATGATATCTGAGTGAGTGATGGAAGATATCTTGCTCAGTGGATGTTTCATGGATGATGTTTGAGTGAGTGATTGAAGATATCTTGTTCAGTGCATATTTCATGGATGATGTTTGAGTAGGTGATTGAGATAATGGCACGTAAATAAATGGCTATTATATATAATTATATACACTTTTATAACAAATGTAATAAATTACATAACATGTTACAATATTACAGTATACACAATAAATTAAGTGTATAAACCACAGAGCCAGTCACTTATGTGACAATTATCTTGATCACAAGTGCCTTTTAAACATCAGTGAATAACTACATGAATGAAGTTTTCATCAGTAAAATAACTACATGAATGTTTCCATGGGGAAATAACTACATAAATAATGTTCGCATTGGGGAATAACTACATGAATAATAATTTCATGAGGGAATAACTACATGAATAATGTTTGCACAGGGGAATAACTACACGAATAATATTTGCATGGGGGAATAACAACATGAATAACGCTTGCATGGGGGAATAACTATATGAATAATATTTGCATGGGGGGAATAACCAGATGAATAATGCATTCATGGGGTTATAACTACATGAATAATGTTTGCATTTGAGAATAACTACATAAAATGATACTTCTATGGGTGAATGAGAAAATTATTTACAAAAAAGAAAATGAAAATCTTCACCTCATGGCACTGGTCCTTAGTTTTGAGATGAGAACAGGAAATGGGTTCTGTGGAGGTTCTCTTCTCTGAAATAATGAACGTAGGAACTTCTCCCATGTCTCATCCAGGTGTGTGTCCACAATGTACTAGGAAAATGAATGATTCAAGAAGGGACATTATTCACTCAAATTAAACATCATTAACATCTCTACACTTTTCCTTAGGAAAAATCAAAGAATACACTGGGAAGAACACATGACAAATGAGGAAATAACCAATTTGAATGGGCATTGAGAACATTACTAAAGACGTCAAAAGATGAAGACGGAAATGGCTGAGCCACATGATATGAATGGAAAGAACAAGACACCTCTATACCACTTTGACTTGGACACCTCAAGAGAAAAGAAAGAGGGGCAGGCCATTAGGAACATGGAGAACATAACATAGGAAGAATGAAAGGAAGCAAGAAAGACAACATCTCAGCCTTTTGGCGTTTTACTTACCTGGCATGGATGGTACCATGATCAACAAGGTCAAGAGGATTTTAATCTAAAAAACCCTCACCACCGTGAGGTGGTACACTTATCTAGCAGCAACCTTGCTGGTGTAAAGAAAAAAGAAGAATAAAATATTAAAAAGAAAAAAAAAAGAAGCAAGAAAGACATGGTTTGAGATATCCCAACTTGCTCAAGACAGTAGCTTACACTCCATTGGGAGTACAGAGGACTGATGATGATGATGATGAATATCTCTCCAAACAAATAAATGAAAATAGCTATGATTTATCAGCCTAAACTAGTTTTAAACATTCGAAGATCCACAAAAATGAGCACATGGAACAATAATACTAATCAAAGATGTACCAAATATTCAATTTGAATGTATAGTTTAATTCTCCAAATAATAAAAAAAAATTGCACCTGAAAGAAAATCCAGATGATACAATTTTGAATACTTAAAAAAACATTTGTCCTTGATTTTCTATAGGTCATTCATTCCTTTGCATGTCCCTTGCGGAACTTTGCCTCCCAAACAGCACTCCTGTAGGCCTCTCGGTTGTGAGCAAGATGGCCTGCTGCTGCTGCATCCATTTCCAGATCATCAACGATGTCTTGCAGCCATCTTCGTTTCGGTCTTCCTCTCTTTCTTTTTCCCATTATGTATCCTTCCAATACGGTCTTCTCTAAATTATCATGACGTTTAATGTGGCCAAAATATTTAAGTTTTCTCTCTTTAATCCTCTTTACTAGCCAGCCTTCTTCCAGCCTGGTGATTTACCATTTTTCAGACTCTTTATTGCCCATAAAACTTCTTCCATTGTCGGCTCGGGTTCTTTCTCCTGCAATAATAATTCACACTGTTGATTTCTGCCTCCACAGTCGGTTGTTTCATACATTCTTTTGCAATATTCCTTCCATCTTTCCAGAATTTCCTCTGTCTCTGTCAGGGTATTCCCCATCTCATCACAAATTACATTTAGCTTAGGTGTGACATTTCTCGTCAATGTCTTCATTTCTTTAAACATTTCACTATCTCTTCCACACCTCTGATGTTCTTCTATTCTTTCACAACAATCTTGTATGTATTGTTTTTTGTCTTTTCTTATGTTTCTTCGTACTTCTTTTGTTAAAGTTTTATATTTATCTTTGTTGTTGTTTGTCACTCTCCACTGCGTCTTCATTTCTCTACATTGTTTTATCAGTTCTAGTGTACCTGCTGTGATCCATCTATTCTTTTGTGTTTTCTTTACTGGAACCATGTCTTTAGCTGTTGTTACTAAGATATCTTTGGCCTGCGTAGCCAATTCATCTGGTGTCATCTCTTCCTGTACAGCCATCAGGATTTCGAAACGGTTCTTCACTTCTATACCGTATTGTTCTGGTATATTTGTAAGGTCAAAGCGGAGTGGTCTTGATCCCATAACTATCTTTTTTATCTTTATCTTCATGTCTGCTATTAATAACTCATGGTCCGTGTCACAATAAGCACCTGGTAAAGTTTTTGCTGATGTTATGCTTGACCTCCACCTTCTCTGCACTAAAATGTAATCTATTTGATTCCTGGTTGTCCCATCAGGTGATGTCCATGTGTAAAGTCTTCTTGGATGTTGTTTAAAAAGTGTGTTAGCGATCATTAGCTCATTTTCCATACAAAACGCCATTAGATTGTCACCTGCCTCATTTCTGTGTCCTATGCTAAATTTCCCTACAACATGTCCTTCATCTTCTGCTCTTTCTGTACCAATTTTTGCATTAAAATCACCCATTATAAATACAATATCATTTTTCTGTACCTGGTCCATTGTCGTCTGCAGTGTGTTATAAAAATGTTCTACTTCATCTTCTTCTGCTGCTGATGTAGGTGCATATACCTGGATGACTGTTACATTTCTAGGAATGCCCTTAAGTCTGATTGTTAGGATTCTATCACTTACTGGATTGTAGCCTAGTAATGCTTTTGATGTTGATTTGTCCAAATAAAAAGCCACTCCATTCTTTCCTCCTACTTCTCCACCAGAATATATAAATATATTATCATTCTCGCTCTTAAAGTGTCCTGATCCTTTCCATCGATGTTCGCAGATTCCCAAAATGTGTATCCGCGTTCTTTTCATCTCGTCACTTATTACTTGATATTTTCCCTCATACATACTTCTTACATTCCATGTTCCTACTCTTATTTTTCTTTTTAGTTTGATACAGGGGTTTTCCTTGGTAACACCGTCAGGATTTTGTCCATCATCACAATTACTAGTACCGACCTCTGCCTCACACTCTTCCCCAGTGTTAAAATTAGATCTATCTGGCCTGGGGGACTCACCACCAGATCTTTTTCCTATTTGACTTTCCATGATTGCTGCTTGGGTTTCTTGGTATGTTTCCAGAAGGTAGTTTACCATTGCTTTCCTTCCGGGCAGTGACTGTACTAGTCAGTGATCGTAGCCATTGTCCCTACATTGAGATCATCTGCCTACCATCATAGAATGGTGACCATAACCAACATTATCTGTCAGCTGCTCTCCCATTCCATCCACCACCTGCTCCCATGGCTTCACGTCACCCTGATCGGGGGGCTATACGGGTACTCCACCTTGCCCAAGGGTGTCCCGTAGACTGACGGAGGTAAGGAGGCGTCTTACTTCTCCTTTGATAGGGGATACCCCTACCCCGCTAACCAGTTTTCTATAGGACAAAACAAAAAATATGGATGCAGAGTTAGGGAAAAAAAAGTAAAGAATAGAATGTGCTAATTTCTTACTTTTGATGAATTATAAAGAGTTAATAAAATCTCATAATGATATTTCCAAATCTTAATTGGAAAGAAGAGAGAAAAGAAACATGAAGATCAGCTTAGAAGACAGAAAAGAGTTAATAACACGATTTCTTTAACTTCTTTATTCCTGCCAGAATAAATTTTGGTGAGAAATTTTGGCAGAAAGAAATTAGAAGGAACCAGCTCTATAAATAAAAATATGGGTTGGGTTCATCATCATCATCATCATCATGTGCTGTGCCGACTGGCATTGGCTATTATGCTTCTCCAGAGTACACGGTCCTTCGTGCAGGCCATCAGCTCAGTTGGTGATCTCCTCTCACACCATCTCATCAGACTGTCCAGTATCATTTCTCTTGGTCTTCCCTTAGCTCTTCTCCCCTCTATTTTTCCAGTTGTTGGGTTGGGTTAGAAATGTGATATTTTTCATTTTATTTACACCTCACCTGAATATGAGCAAGATCTCTTAACACTGCTAGTATTGTCTGGAGCCAAAGAGTTAACCTTCAACATGTAAGGCCTGACACTGGTCTAGTCTTTACTTTATACACCATGTTAGATGCACACAACACAGGAGTTGTTAACCTTTCTATACTTACAGACCACACTAAGGACTGCCAAATATGTTCCCTGTACATTTTGTGGATCACTTTGTGTCTCAATATTTCTTATGGATTGCATAATATGTTTCCAGTACACTTTATGGATTGTCCAATATTTCTCCCATGGATGTTCCAATACATCCTCATATATCCCTTCACCAGACTATTAAAATCATCATTCCTTATCCTGTTGGGTGCCAGGATGCCTGTTAAAATCATCATTCCTTATCCTGTTGGGTGCCAGGATGCCTGTTAAAATCATCATTCCTTATCCTGTTGGGTACCAGGATGACTGTTAAAATCATCATTCCTTATCCTGTTTGGTACCAGTATGACCAAGGAAATCAGTGTACTTGGTCTTACTTGACACAGGAATAGTGATGAACAGGACAGTTGAAAAAAGTTCTAATCTAACAATAGTTTGCAAACAAAAATTGTTCAGAGATTGAATCCCATACCCTCATTATTTTCCATAACTCCATCATTTGGTTCCTACGCCTCCATCATCTTGTTCCAATGCTTCTATTATTTGGTTCCCATGCCTCCATCATTTGTTTCTCATGCCTCCATCATTAGGTCCTCACGCTTCTATCATTTTGTTCCCATGCCCCCCTCCCCCATCATTTGGTTCCCATGCTCCCATCATTTGACTCCTGTGCCTCCATCATTTAGTTTCCATGCCTCCATCATTTGATTCCCATGCCTCCATTATTTGGTTCCCATGTCTCTATTGGCTATGAATGCCCCTGGTTAAATTTCCTTGCTTGCTATACTTATCCTAATTATGTTTCATGACACAAATAGAGAGGAAACAAGATTGGTGGGGGGACAATTAATGCTTTCACAAATTTTGTGTAAAATGTGAAACTTACTCGCATGAGGACAGATTCCTTGGCAATTACTTTAGGAGATGCGTCTTTTTCCATGCATTTAGTGACCACAAGATCTGATATTAAAAAAGGAGGTTGAATGCAAAGCATAATAAAATATAAATCAGTCATGTACATCTTACATCCTGCTGTGCTGTTAAACATCACATAGGGCTCGCATAGTTGTTTGCCAAGTTTTCCTGTTTTCAGCGAGTCTTTCAACTTCATCAAGGGATGTTATGCCCACTAAACTGGCTATCATGTATGCTAAGATTTAAATATTTTGTTACCCTTGACAGTTATGAGTAAACATTATTGTGTTAGACACACTGAAATGTAACCTGGGACAGGAAAAACAAACGTTGGAAACAGGCATTTATGATAGTACAGCTTAGTCAACAGGATATAGATCACATGGTTTTCATGGTAATATGGTAATAGTGCCTGCATCTTATGGCTGTTCCAGGATTTAAATACAACTACTGCAAGTCACCCCCCCCCCCCCAATCAGATTTGATGAAACTATTGTGAGATCTCCACAATGGTACTGACTGCCAAAAGTTTCATTCTCATATTCATTTCAAGCTATGACGATAACAACAATATCAGTATCAACAATTGTTTAATGTGGCATTCACAAATACTTTTTATGTTAACAAATAATGAAGACAGATGAAAAATAAAGAAGAAGAGGTCGACCACGTGAAACTCTAAAGAGGACATTGTTAAGAGAGGCCAAATTAGTGGGCATAACATCCCTTGATGAGGTTGAAAAGCTCACTGAAAACAGGAAAACTTGGCGAACTACCACACGAGCCCTATGTGACGTTTAACAGCAGGGGAAGGATGTGAGATGTAAGGAGACAGATGTTTTTGTTACAAACAAAAAATAAATAAATTCTCGCCCAAGTTTTTCTGTAACCTCATTTCAGAAGCAGGGATGGCTGAACTGATTCTGACATGAGCTTATGACTGAAGACCTGAATACAGCCTCATCTATTCAAAAGGGTTCTTGTGAGTGGTATTGGGGATATACCCAATGCTGATACCATAAAGACTGTCCTGCTATATGGTTCTGGGACATGGGTTATGACCAAGACAATACAACTGAGGATACAAATATTCATGAACTAATCCTTGAGGAGGATTTTAAACATTAAATGGCAGGAGAAGATCAGGAACGAGGAGGTCTGGGAAAGGGGCAGGACAAGAACCTATGAACCTACAAATCATGTCTAGGAAATGGAGGTGGATTGGTCACACTCTGAGGAAACCCGACACCAGCACAGCAAGACAGGCACTGATGTGGAATCCTCAAGGAAACAGAAAACAAGGAAGACCTAGACTTACTTGGAGAAGAGAAATTATGACAGTGCTCAGAGACAAGGGATACACATGGAAGGAAGTAGAGAATAATTCCAAGAACAGGGATGACTGGAGAGCCTTTATCCGTGGCTTATGCTCTCAAGGGAGTGAAATATGATGATGATGATGATGATATCTTTCACTGTAAGAGATCAGTCTATGAACTTGTCAAAACTGCAGAGACTATAACTCTGTAATTTTTTTCAATTTTAACCTCACTTGAGACTATACCAATCTTTTACCTGGTCAGGTTTCTTATTATCTCAGTGCGTTCTTCATTCTCTCTGAGAAATTTATGCTTAAAGATTATTGATCTGTTCATTTTTCTCATATATATGATATTTTTTCTGTTATGCACCAGAAGGCAGTCTTTTGCGGCTGAAATACTGGTTGATCATTTGTAATCTTTTCCTTCTACTTTATAATTTTCCCTAATACCTTTAATAACGGAAAAAAAAATAACAATATATATCATTTTAAATGCAGCAGCAGTAGTAATGCTACAGATTGCATGAAGAAATAATGGCTTTCTGTCTTTTTGTGCTACCAATTATTTTTTTTGTATATAATTTAAAATGTACTACAAGAACTTCACAGACTTTAAAAAGGCATTTGATAGCATACATAGAGATTCACTGTGGAGAATTTTAAGTCTATATGGAATGCCATTTAAAACTGTCAACATCATTAAGGACTTCTACAATGGATACGTTTGTGCAGTCAAAACAGAAGAAGGGATGAGTGAATGGTTCCAGATTGAAACAGGCTCGAAACAAGGATGTATGCTGTCTCGTTTGCTTTTTGGAATTACAATAGACTTCATAATGAAAAAATACTGCACAGGCAACACAGGTATTGACTGGGTACATGGGACCAAATTAGAAGATCTTGGTTTTGCTGATGACATAACTCTTATCAGTAACAATGTGAATTCCATGCAAGAAAAAACAGATAGCCTGTCTTCACTGGCTAGCAAAATAGAACTTGAAGTTAACAAGGACAAAACAAAAATAATGAAACTTCCCATTAATCAAAATGGAAAAATACACAGGAAGGGACAGATATTGAAGAAGTCAATCAATTTGCATACCTTGGCAGTTACAAAGACCAGGATGGTGACACCAGAAAGGAAGTTAGAATTAGAATTGCAAAAGCAGCATCGATCTTCAAGAATCTTGAGATCATATGGCATTCAAAAGTTATAAGCAAAAAAACCAAGTTAAGACTACTCAATTCAAATGTAATATGCATCCTCATTTATGCATATGAAAGCTGGAAAATATCTGAAGAAAGAGACAAGAAATTAGATTCTTTTGAAAACAAATGCCTAAGGAAAATACTTGGCATCAAGTGGAATGAATTCAAGAACAATGCAGAGATAAGACAGATGAGTGAACAACAACCAGTCTCATGGATGATCAGAAAAAGGAGATGGACATATGTTGGTCACATGACGAGAAGAAACAGTCAGAGAATCCCAAAACAAGCTATCAAGTGGAACACAGAATGCCAAAGAAAAAGAGGCTCTAAAGAGGACATTGCTAAGAGAGGCCAAATTAACAGGCATAAAACCTTTGATGAGGTTGAAAAGCTTGCCAAAAACAGGAAAAATTGGCGAACTACCTTGTGACCCCTATGTGTCATTGGTTCCAAACCTGGGGTTCACAGACCTTTAGGGACCCACAGAAGAACTTTTAGGGGTCCATTGACTGAAAATAGACTGACTTGATCAAAATACAAATTTTAGCATCATCCACGTTCGATCTATTACTTAATTTTTAATGAGGGTTCCACAGTGGTTCTGAGAACAGAAATGGGGTCCATGGCCAAAAGAAACAAAAAGTTAAGAACCATTTTACTAGAATATCTCTTGTACATATCATATTTTTACTTCTTAATATAGTGAATCTAGTGGCCTGTTTGGCTGAATGGTGCTCAGTTCAAAGCGGTACTGTGTTCAAATCCCAGCAGTGGGGATTTTTTTCTGATATACACCAAAAAGGGTCCAGGATCCACCCAGTTTCTAAAAATGGGTACAAGAAAAATCTAGGAAGGTAAATGCAGCCAGGCGTGATACTGACCACATCACACTTTCATGTGCCAATGATCTTGGAAATACAGATCTAACACTGTATCCCTAATATGCCTAAATAGCATGGAAACTGGGATTTTACCTTTTAATATAGTGCATTACCAAAGATCTCAAACTAAACAACATACACACAATGTACTCACTGCTGTTTTCATGTCTCATTATGTGCTCATCTTCAAAGCCGTGTCTGATGAAGGTTGTCTTTGGAATTCTGTCCTGTGAAATTGACTTTTAGTTTTTCAAAATATTCTTGTGTATTAAAAGGTCTATTAAAAGGTCTAAAAATAAATGGATGACAGAAAACATCTTAGGACTGATGGACAAGAGGAGGAGGAGTAAAAATAACCATGAAAAATATAGAAAGATAAATAAAGAAATAAGACGCAAATGCAGAGAAGCAAAGGAAGTGTGGTTAAATGAAAGTGCAGACAAACAGAGGACTGCTATAATAAAGACAGAAAAAAAATGCACAAACGAATTAGTGAACTCACAGGCAGGAAAACAAAATATACCACAGGATGCCTGAAAGTCTATATGGAATACCATCTAAAATTGTTAACATCATTAAGGAGTTCTACAATGGATATGTTTGTGCAGTCAAAACAGAAGAAGGGATGAGTGAATGGTTCCAGATTGAAAAAGGCATGACACAAGGATGAATACTGCCTCCTTTGCTTTTTGGAATTACAATAGACTTCATAATGAAAAAATGCTGCACAGGTAACACAGGTATTGACTGGGTACATGGGACCCAACTAGAAGATCTTGATTTTGCTGATGACATAACTCTTATCAGTAATAATGTGAATTTCATGCAAGAAAAAAACAGATAGCCTGTCTTCACTGGCTAGCAAAATAGGACTTGAAATTAACAAGGACAAAACAAAAATAATGAAAATTCCCATTAATCAAAATGGAAAAATACACAGGAAGGGACAGATATTGAAGAAGTCAATCAATTTGCATACTTTGGCAGCTACACAGACCAGGATGGTGACACCAGAAAGGAAGTTAGAATTAAAATTGCAAAAGCAGCATCGATCTTCAAGAATCTTGAGAACATATGGCATTCAAAAGTTATAAGCACAAAGACCAAGTTAAGACTATTCAATTCAAATGTAATATCCACCCTTATTTATGCATGTGAAAGCTGGAAAACAACTAAAGAAATAGACTAGAAATTAGACTCTTTTGAAAACATATGCCTAAGGAAAGTACTTGGCATCAAGTGGAACGAATTCAAGAACAACGCAGAGATAAGACAGATGAATGAACAACAACCAGTCTCATGGGTGATCAGGAAAAGGAGATGGACATATGTTGGTCACTTGATGAGAAAAAACGATCAGAGAATCCCAAAACAAGCTATCAAGTGGAACACAACAGGCCAAAGAAAAAGAAGCAGACCACGGGAAACTCTGAAGAGGACATTGTTAAGAGAGGCCAAATTAATAGACGTAAAATCCCTTGATAAGGTTGAAAGACTTGCCGGAGACAGGAAAAATTGGCGAACTACCTTGTGAGCCCTATGTGACGTTAAACAGCACGGGAAGGATATAAGATATAAGATAAGACGCCTGAAAGGTAAAATGTTAATGGGAAAAGAAGACATTGTGGACAGGTGGACAGAACACATCGGTGAGGTATATGGAGGAGAAAGACCAGAATTAACACCAGATACTGAAAACTGTGATGGACCACCAATACTTGAAGATGAAATCATAGATGCCATCAAACACATGAAGAAAGGAAAAGCCTGATCATCAATAGCCAATAGATGGCAGATTACAAGAAGTGATATCTGTGATGAATCTAGTACTGACAAACGCACACAACTGTTACTATTTACACTTCACTTGTTAGTGGCAGTTCTGATATTCTGTGATTGTTTTGTTTTGCTTATTTTACATTATAGTTACATTTAATTCCTGTTTAATTAATTTTTTTTTTTAAACTGTACTATTAACATTGTCATTATGTTATGTCTTGTCATGTCATGTCATGTCATGTCATGTTATGTTATGTTATGTTATGTTATAGATGGGTCATCATCATTGCATTTTGGACATATATCCATAAGTGCTCCGATCTCCTCCTCAATATATCTCTCAGCGTACAGCAACCAAGTTCCGAAGAGAACCCAGCAACATCACTAAAACAGCCATGCGATGGACATCTAATGGAAAAAAAAGAGGGCAACCTAAAGCTACCTGGCAGAAAACTATAGAGGCGGAAAAGAGTAGCATGCAGCACCAGCTGGGACACAATACAAAAACTGGCAGCAGACCATGAGAGGTGGAGAGAGTTTTTTGCTGCCCTCCAGGACGCCAGAGGGCGTACTGGGTGGTGACTGCTTAGTCTATCGCTGACCGGGGACATAGTACAGAAACTAAGTATTCCAGCAGTTAGATGTTGATTGAAGGCTTCTCAGTGATTCGCAGCAAGGTCAATACTACCACACAACCTCTTTCAGTCTAGCAAAATCATTACTCGAGCATCGTGTATAAGAAATGGTAACTTATTGTTTCAAGTACAGACATAAAAAAAATTCTGTTTCTTTATATCTTGTCAACTGTTTCCAGCAAAGTACATATTTGTGTACCCTTGGTCCAGCAGCTTGAGGATCCCTGGTATTAGATGCTGGTCTTGGAACTGCCTCAGGAAAGCTCTCATGTAACTGATTTATCTGATCCTATAAAGTATGAGAAATATATAAACTGCTATCAAATAGTTTCAAAAAAGAAAAGGAAAAATATGCAGCTGGAAGGCAGAAATTTGAATGAAAATATGTGACAAAAATGAATTATGAAAAAGAAGAAAATGATGAACAACAAATCGGTCAATGAAATACAAGAAATATATGAAATAAGAAAAAAAAAAAAGATGCAATAGTAAATAAAGAATTAATAAAACAAAGAATGAATGAAGAAGGAACAATAAATAAAATATTATAGAAAGAATTTTTAAAATGAGAGGAAGAAGAGATAATACAAGAATGAGTCAAAAGTAACCGGAAAATAAGGCATGTAACTGTTGATAATATATAGAATATAATGAGAAGATCTGAAAGCATGTCAAAATCTTTTTACATATTTTTCATTAGTTATATCCCTTATTTTTCAGTTACTTTTCTACTTGCCCTCATAATACATGGATGAGTCTTTAACAGACTGAAGGAACTACTTAAGGAACATTATCATCATTATTGCTCGTCACTCCCTTGGGAGTATAGGCCACAGATAAAGTCTTTCCAGTCATCCCTGCTCTTGGATTTGCTCTCTGCTTCCCTCCATGTGTATCTCTTGTCTCTGAGCAAATATTGAAGTGTGATGACATAAAGAACAAAAAAAAAAAACCTAACTGAAAAGAGAGGCAGATTTTAGTGTATATTACAGAATATTATTATTAAAGACAGCCTTTAGCTTATGTAACAGGATAAAGGACAGCTTTTACTGCATAGTAAGAAGTGTTATCTAAAGTAACAAACTGAAACTGTTAAGGACAATGCAAAGTAACTATATATATGAAAAAAACAAACTTTTATCAGTGGGCACCAAGGCAGAACATCCTCTGATAGCCTCATCAATGTAGTCAGCATGAAGTTGTGCTGGTCCCGCAGCATCAGGACCATCTGGTTGAGGTGGGATGATGACCGCAGCTCTTCGTCTGTTACAGCAAGGATGTCTGTCACCTCGGCAGACATCACACGGCCAATGGCTCTGAGGTCTGAAGTGTGCTCATGCCTTGGGAAAGTGTCAAATGGGAAAGCGATATCTTTTTGTTAATTTATGGGCCTCTTATGCTGCCTCTTTCAAGTCCTATGTGCTCTTAAAACTGAATAATTAATTTTAAAATATCATCAATCAAGTGCCGTGCCGCATGGCAAAGGTGATAATTTCTCTCCACAATTCCCTGTCTTTAGACTTGATTATGAGATCCGCCGGTGACTTTCTTTCTAGCCACATTGACAGCCCATCCAGTAACTTCTCTCTCTGTTTTCCTCTGTCTCTTATTCCCTCAATTTTTCCAGTTGCCACAATGTGTTCCAATTTTCCTCTTCTCAGAAAATGTCCTACAAATCTCGCTTGTCTGCCTCTGATCTTTTGTGTAATTTGCCTTTAACTCCAGCCTCTCTTAAGACTTCTTCATTGGTTTTCTTAGCTGTCCATTGTACCTTCAACATCCTTCTTATGAACCACATTTCCATGGCCTCCATTTCTTGCTGTACTCTCTTATTCATGGACCATGCTTCACATCCATAAAACAAAATTGGCTCGATGTAACATTTAAGTACTCAGAATCTTGTTTCCATTGATATGGATCTGTTGCACAAGATGTTTCTCATTTTCTGGAATGCTGGCTTGGCTTGAGCATGCCTGCTTTTTATTTCATTGTGATATTTCCCATCAGCTGTTATAATTGTTCCTAAGTACTTGAATCTATCAACTTGTTTCAGTTCTGTGCCATCGATGGTAATGCTACATTTGGTGGTATTCTTTTCTTTGAGATGACCGTCACTTCAGTCTTCTTTTTATTCAGGCTGAGACCTTTACCTTTACTTTCACAAACCATGATGTCCAGAAGAGCCTGTAGCTCCCCTTCACTTTTAGCAATCAGAACTGTGTCATATGCATATTTAAGTTGTTAAGGTTGTACCCGCCAATTGATATTCCTGGCAAGCTCTCTATATTTCTCATTATGTTTTCATTGTACAAGGAGAAGAGGTCAGGAGATAGAACACATCCTTGTCTCACTCTCAATTTTATGTCTTGGAACGCCCCTATTTGGTTCTCAACCCTCATTGCTGCTGATTGTTGCCAGTATACGTTTTTGATGAGTTTCAGAACTTTCCCATCTATGTTGATGTCTTCCAACATTCTTATAATTTTTGTGTGTCTCAAATTCGATAAAGCATTCAATAAAGTGAGACACACAGAAATTTAAAATATAATTTTCCATAAAGACAAAATTAAAAGTTTGACACTACCGGAAAATAACATGAGACTAGTTTACTCGTGATCAATTATAGATTAATGATTAGATTAGAGAAGTGAACTCTTCTGAACCCTTAAACTGCCATGAGAAATTTAAATGACTTTTCTTAAAAGAAAAAATCATAAAAAGGATGTTGAAGGTACAATGGACAGCTAAGAAAACCAATGAAGAAGTCTTAAGAGAGGCTGGAGTTAAAAGGCAAATCACACAAAAGATCAGAGGCAGACAAGCGAGTTTTGTAGGGCATTTTCTGAGAAGAGGAAAATTGGAACACATTGTGGCAACTGGAAAAATTTAGAGAATAAGAGACAGAGGAAAACAGAGAGAGAAGTTACTGGATGGGCTGTCAGTGTGGCCAGGAAGAAAGTCACCAGCGGATCTCATAATCAAGTCTAAAGACAGGGAATTGTGGAAAGAAATGATTGCCTACGCCACGCAGCATGGCACTTGAATTGAATTTTCTTAAAATGAAAAATAAAAAATACTGCAGTTATAAAGTTAGTTCCATAGCTAGGAGTTCATAATTTTATACTGTCATAAATATGAAAATCGGGATATTTAAGAGTAATGTTCTACGTGCACTACTCTATGGAAGTGAATGCTGGAAAATCACCAAAACCATAGAAAACAAGTTGAATTCTTTCCAGACTAAATGTTTACGAAGAATTAGAAAAATATTTTGGCCAAACACCATAAGAAATAACATTTTATTGGCAGAAATGCAGATGAAGCCACTGACAACAATTATTGAGGAAAGACGCTGGCGATGGTTGGGACAAGTGTTCCGAATGACTGATAACTCACTAACAAAAATAGCACTAAGATGGACACCACAGGGGAGCAGAAGTAAGGGTAGACCTAAAGAGACATTGAGAAGAACAACAGAAAGGATGTTGAGCAATAGAGGGCTCACCTGGGCAAGAGCAGAAAAAAAGGCGAAGGACAGGCATTTGTGGAAAACCCTTGCGGAAGCCCCATGTGCCCTGGGCACTTAAGGTTCAGAGAGAGAGAGATAAATGCTAAAAATAAGTATTGTGTTATTTCCTGGTAAGTATGACATCCATAATCTTTTATTACAAAAAGTGTATGTGTGGCATGGAAGTTGTTTGTTAGGTTAAGAATTATAGAAAAAGTTAATTTTTAAAATGATGCCATACTGTTTAGTTTGGACGATTATCCCTCTCTTCCTCAATGTCCTTTCTGAAAGGCTTAGGATATCATGTCCTTCCATAACACTCAGTCCCTTTTCATCTCAACAGGTTTGTCACTGAGCATTTCCAATGTCAGAATGCCAAAGCATCAAACATCTTTTCTCTCTGTCTCTTCTACCTTTGCTATTACAACAAGGAAGCCCACCTCTCCCCCAAACATGCCCCACAAATTTAGATTGTCATTTTCTGATCTTTGTTATGATGTTCCTTGTTTCTTGTGCCTCCTTCAGAACTTCCTCTTTCAATTTTCTCGCTGTCCATGGTACCTTCAGCATTCTTCTTAAGAACCACATTTCAGCTGATTCCAGCCTTCTTTGTGTCTCTTTACTGATTGTCATGCTTCAAATCAATATAACAGGATAGATCATGTTGCTTGATTTTGTGCTGTCATTGTAATGTTCAGTCAGATAAATGCAAAGCATAGCAGATGATACTTGAAGAGAAAGACTTACAAACTGAGAGCAAGGATCTCATCTATTTCATTCTTGTATGCCAACATAAAATGTCGCACTTTATGCCCATCTGGCCTCTGGCAAATGAAAAATATGTTTGAGACAAGTCAATATCAGATATCTGGTGGTTTGTCTTTTTCTTCTTCTTCTTCTTCTTCTTCTTCTTCTCCCCTCCTCCTCCTCCTTCTCCTTCTTCTTCTCCTCCTCCTTCTTCTTCTCCTTCTCCTCCTCCTCCTTCTTCTAATTCTTCTTCTTCTTCTCCTTCTTCTTCTTCTTCTTCTCCTTCTTCTTCTTCTTCTCCTTCTTCTTCTTCTTCTAATTCTTCTTCTTCTTCTTCTTCTATCTCCCTGAAACTGCTGACACAGTGATCCTTGCTACTGATGTGGTGAAGGTCTCGAGGCAAGCATCATGCTGGGTCAGGGGCAAGTTATGTTGGCTATTTTTTTCCAGCCCTTGAGTGGAACTAAACTGCAGGGGGAGTGCAGTACTTCTTTAGCAGACTCCACCTCCACTGGGACTACGGCAATCCCCACCCCATTAGCCAAGCTAGGCCTTTAACTGGGGTACTGACAGAAAAGTGGGACAGGGTCTTGGTCAGCCATGATCCCCTGGATCAGGCTGCTAATCCACTTACAAAAATTCATTACAAAAATGGAACCCACTTATAAACCCCACACAAGTAAAATAAGTGCTAAACCAAATTCATCAATCCAATATTAGGATGACTAACTGATAATCTATAGTCACTTACTCCATACAAAAAATGGAAGGCTTATATTTCTGAGTCCCATACAGCAAGTTAGCACACATTCATATGTCCTATACAACAAGGAAAATATACATGGAAGGAACAGGTGTTGATGAAGGAAACTAATTTGCATACCTTGGCAGCTACATAGACCAGGATAGTGACACCAGGAAGGAAGTTAGAATTAAAATTGCAAAAGCAGCATTGTCCTTCAAAAATCTTGAGAACATATGGAATTCAAAGTTATAAACACAAAAACCAAGTTAAGATTATTCAATTCAAATGTGATATTCACCCTCATTTATGCATGCAAAAGCTAGAAATCAACTAAAGAAACAGACAAGAAATTAGACTCTTTTGAAAACAAATGTCTCAGGAAAATACTTGGTATAAAGTGGAACAAATTTAAGAACAACACAGAGATAAGACAGTTGAGCAAACAACAATCTGTCTCATGGGTGATTAGAAAAAGAAGATGGACATATGTAGGCCATGCGATGAGAAGAAACAATCAGAGATTACCAAAAAGAAGCTATCAAGTGGAGCACAACAGGCCAAAGAAAAAGAGGTCGACCACGTGAAACTCTAGAGAGGACATTGTTAAGAGAAGCCTGTCTAGTATATTAGTATGTTATATCCCTTGATGAAGTTGAAAAACTCGCCAAAAACAGGAAAACTTTGCAAAAAACTATGCGAGCCCTATGTGACGTTTAATGGCATGGGAAGGAGGTAAGATGTAAGTTAGATACAACAAGGGAAGGCTGTTAACCCACATTCATAAATCATATAAGAAGTGGGGAAAAAACTTCTTAAATCATTTACATAAATTCCACCACATTAACCCACATTTCTACAATGCTCAAAGTGATATTTAGGCAAAGTCTAAATAAAATGAAAAGTATCACATTTCTAACCAAACCCATACTTTTAAACTATAGAGTAACTTCCTTCCAATTTCTTTCTACCAAAATTTCTTACCAAATTTATTCATGAAAGATAAATCAGAAGTGAAAGAGTTAATATTTATTCATGGATGCCACACAGATTAGAGAAACTGCTAGCTCTCATTCATAAATCCCATACAAAGTAGAAAAACATTTAATTCACACACTTAAATCCCATATACAATAAACAAACTGCTAACTCACACTCATAAATCACATAGAAATGTTAATCCACATTCATAAATTTCATTAAAAAAAAGTGAACAATTAATAAATCCCATACAGTGTGGACAAACTGTTAACCCACATTCATAAATCCTCTAATGAGTGCTCTAACTGCCTTATTCCTTTCTCCCAACATGTGTAGTCTTCCTGCAGTGCTGTGGCACAGTTTGTATAGCTCAAGCAAAAGTGGTGTATCAGATGTCTTCCTGCAAACAAGAAATGTATACAGCACTAAGACTAAACAAACAACAAACCTTCAGGTTCTGAACTAGACACTGCAGACTAAATGCCCATCTCCACAAGATAGAGGCTCCACCAACAGCCCAAAATGGCTCTTCCCCCCCCCCCCCCCCCCCCCCCCCGGATCCTGAACACATACTATAGGGCTGCGTCATTGACAAAGACGTCAGAGCCAAGGTATGGTCCTGAGAGAGGAGCATGGAGAAGAAACTCTGGAGTTCCTACAAAGACCTCCTACTAACAGCAAGATTCATGGAGATGACACAGCTCCCTGTTTAGAAAACTGAATACAAAAGATGAAGATGAAGAAGAAGATATAGTACTAAAATAATGTACTATAAATATTTCACCTTTTATTTAAAAAAAAAAAAGAAAAAATAATAACACGAGGAAAAAAATAATAAAAAAAAACTTGATAGGCTGAATTAACTACTTAGGGAAAACAACAACAACAACAACAACAAAGCAGATAATGATCCCGTGCATGTGAAATCAATGCAAAGTTTTATTTATAAAGATTTCACGTGATTGTTCAATAACAGAAGAATAAAAACCAAGTTGTTTTTTTTTCTAAAAGAAAGTTGAGCATTGTTAAAAAAAAAAACACACACACACAAAATCAAATTTAAAAATTGCACGAAAGTTTTAATAAAATTTATTTAAACCCATTCAGTTGCTCACAGTGTGCCAGCAAGTTCTGGCAACCAAATTTCTCCATTTGGTTTACTCTTTGGCATTTGTAGTTAAACATATCGCCTTTCTTTTCCTGAGGCACTTGCTCAATATATTCAGTTATTTTTTGACAGACATCTTTTTCTGCCCTCCCCCCCCCCCATTTTTTTTGGGATTTCCTTGAATTTTTCAATGACTGTCAGATTCTCAAAAGTATATCTTTCTGATGGCATGCCCAAAGATGTCTTTTCATTACATTTTAAATTAATTTTTGCTGTTCTTTGAGAATTTATAGCTGTTTTTTTTTTCATAAAACTTGTACAGAAAATTTTAACACTGCAGGCTGGATGTTAAAAAAATGGTTTAAAAAATTCAAAATCCTAAAAGGAACAGTACCCCCCCCCCCCCCCCCCCCCCGTATTGATTGTGGTATTGTTTCTATTGTTATATTTCCTGGCATTTGTCAGAACTTGATGTTTCTCATAACTCTTACCTGTCCATCAATACTAGAAGAATCAGGTGATAGACAATGTCAAAAAGCTGAGCCCACGGGTGAAAGCCAGCGATTCGTTTTTGTAGATTGGACCTGTCATAGAAAATGCTCATAAATTAGAATAATGTACTTTTTTGTTTAAACCTATGAATAATTATTGTGTAAGTATATAACCATACATGAAATCACTGCAGTAAAACTGATAACAAAATGTATAAACTAGGAAAAAAGTAGGAACAGCTTTATTATTTAACCAGCACACAGTTGTGATGTTTCAACATGAGCTTTAAATCATACAAAAACACACAGGACGAGAAATAGAGAGAGAAGATAAATTAATTGTGAATTTATACTTTATCTTCTCTCTCTACCAAGATGTCACAAATGCATGCTTGTTAACTAATAAAGCTGTTCCTACTTTTTTCCTAGTTCATACATTTTTTAAAACCTAATTCTGTTCAAAGATAATGTTACAGTTTGGAATGTTATATGAAGACAGCATGAGATTATTATATAAAATGATTAATATACTCTATGATCTAACACATATTACATTGTTACAAGTGCTTTAGGACCAAATGCTTTGTTTTTTTACCCGGTGGTGATGATGATGATGATGTTGATGATGACGATGATCATGATGACAGCTGAATATCTTGGCTTTCCTCATTCTCTAGGACACTGACAAGATGAGACAATGATTTACTCATATGCTGCAATGTCTGGCTTCTCTGTCAGTCATTCAGTCAGTCATTTTCATGTCCCTTGCGGATCTTTGCCTCCCTAACAGCTCTCCTGTAGGCCTCTCGGTTGCAAGATCATTTGAAGAGATGAGGATGGGAAGATAACACATGAGAGAGGACAGGATACATCTTAGCTGAGTGCACCATCGAGTGAAGGAACAATCCATTACCACCAACCCTCTTAGAATGATGTTATGTTTATTCCGGTAGCATCTGTAGAGAATCACATCTTTGGACATGAGATGGTAAAGAAAGCTTCCAGAAAATGTTGGAAAGCATCTTGCACACTGGACATAAATAAAAGTTGCTCCTCAGTTCCATCAAGAAGAAAGAAGCTAGGCAAGTTCTTTCTTTTGGACATATTAAATGATGTAATGGCCTAGAGAGAATAGTAATGGAGGGCATGGTTCCAGGGGACTCATGAAGGGTGTTGTTATGGTGACAATTAGCTTGGGACAAGAAAGATACTCTAAACACCATGCTCACTTAAGCAGACACTCTAAACACCATGCTCACTTAAGCAGACATTCTAAACACCATCCTCACTTAAGCAGACATTCTGACTAGACAAGAGATGATTCAGACTGTCAATGACAGCAACCTTCTGCCAAATGAACAGAAGTGTCCTTATGCCTTATTACCATACATTCATGTGCTTCTAAAAGTAAGGCCAGCTTTTGAAGCTGAAATATCTTTTTCAAGTAAGCAAGCTTCAGTAGGTTTAGACAACGAACCATAAATCCTCAAGCAACAAGTTTCCTCTTTCAGTGTTATACAATGCTAAAAGTTTGTTTTCTGCTTACTTGATTGGGCCAGTAATTTGCCAAGCAAACGGACCAGATCCAGGGTCATCGCTCAGCTGAAAGCCGTCAATTCGGGCTTTACGTGGATTGTACTTCTGTAGCCTCTGATGGACGTGTCGATGTATGTATTGGTAATCATCTTCCACCACGGCTGAGAATTTTCTTGCTGGAATCCCAGACGGGTTCCGAGCGGGACGTGCTGGCAAATGGTTAATGATGGAATGAAATATAGGAAATTACAGAATGTAGTTAGTCAGTCATTTACACGCCCCTTGTGGAATTTTGCCTCCCTAACAGCTCTCTTGTAGGCCTCTTGGTTGTAAGCAAGATGCCCTGCTGCTGATGCATCCATTCGTAGATCATCAACGATGTGCAGAATGTAGCATCTACTTATTTCTCTTCAGTTGTTGCTGTTGTTCTGTCTCTCTAGAGCTATGAGCAGAATTTTCCTTGTAGCCAGCAATGGTCAGGATGTTGAAATACAACATACTGACGATGTGAAGAAGGCTAAGGTGCCTTTTTTTTTTCAGCTCAAGAGTGGAGCTAAAAAAGCAGGATAGGGTGCAGTGCTTCATAAGCAGACTCCATCACCATGGAGACTATAGAGATCCCTACCTCTTTAAACAGGCTGTATTTGCTACTGAAGGTGGGAGGTAACAACAGTGAGGCGAGTCAGGATCTAGGTCAGCTGTACTTCACCAACCCTGGCACAAACAGTCGGCCATGGGTGACCAAGTCCGCCACATGAGACTGCATATTCACAGAATCAGTCATGTAAAGCTGTGCAATGTAATCAGTGATAAAACGGTAGGGAAAATGGCTTACTGTAGAATGAGGCCAAACAGTGTGATACTTCTGCTTTCATATTTATCAAATATTTACAGCCACAAACAAACAAGAAGAAACAAAGAGACAACAAATAATAACAGAAGTAGCAGATGACAGAGACAGTAATCTGATTAATCTCATTCGTAAGTGGATGGCAAATGGACTGGAAAGGTTCACAAAAAGTTCTTAAGAGGACCAGAGAAGCAGGTTTCCTGGAAGACTCTACAGTAAGGTAACCACTCCAGCCCTACTTCCCTAGTTATTTGCACATATTTCAACAGCTATTTATATATATATTCCCACATCTGAAAACAAACCTGATGGTCTACGAACAGATTCCCATAGTTATTTGCACATATTTCCACAGTTATTTACACATACCCATAGTTATTTACACATACTTCCACAGCTATTTACACATATTTCAACAGCTATTTATATATATATTCCCACATCTGAAAACAAACCTGACGCTCTATGAAGAGATTCCCATAGTTATTTACACATATTTCCAGTTATTTACACATACTCCCATAGTTATTTACACATATTTCCAGTTATTTACACATACTCCCATAGTTATTTGCACACATTTCCACAGTTATTTACATATATTCCCATAGTTATTTACACATAATTCCACATTTATTTACACATACTTCCACATTTATTTACACATACTTCCACAACTATTTACACATATTCCCACAGCTATTTACACATATACTCCCACATCTGAAAACAAACCTGATGCTCTACGAACGTTGGCATTGTCCACCATGTCAATGTGAGGACTGAACATCGAGATATAGCACTCCGCATGAACCTGGTTCAGAAACACTCCTTCGTGCAGCGAGGCCACAGGGAACTCAGCGAAGTTGGACAGGCTAGAAGAGAATGTTACAAGAAAAAAAACAAAACAAAACTGCAACAACATGAAGTGGGGATTTATTTAATACAAAGAAAATCTGTGGATGTTTTTTTTTTTTTTTTTAAGCATAAAGAAAATCTCCAATTTTTTTGTTTTCCACAAAGAGAGAATAAGTGGATTTTAACACAGAGAAAGTCTGTGATTTTTTATTTTTTATTTAAATAGTGAAAATCTGGATTTCTTCTTTAAACACGGAGAAAATGTGAGATTTTAAAAAGTGAGAAAATTTACTATGTAGGAAAACCCCTGGTAACAACTGTGTTAAGAGCACACTTATCTTAACATAGTCTTTGTGAGGCAGGGAACATAGATCTGTTTGCTTAATAACTCTGACCTACTTCTGTAGCTCAGAAACTTGTAGTAATCAACACTAATTGTAATTGTTATTTTTGTAAAATGTAATGTCAGGTTGGTGGACGGATGGGGACATGGAGATTGCCGGCAGAGATGAGGACAATCTTGTGTGAAACCAATGAATCAAGGACGTGACAAGCCTATGGGTCTTTACAACAATGGTTATCAGAATGATGTAAACAAAACAGAGCCAGCAGACTATGGGTGGCGGGGAATGTATATTGCAAAATGACCTTCCAATACTGAAGTCAAAGAGTTAATAATATCATTAAAATGGTGGTTAAGCAATTAGGCATACCTGAACAACTAATTAAACTTGGAAGAGAGAAATTAATTGAGTAATATGTCAATATTGCATTTTTAGTAATATATTGGAATAAGCACAGAGTGATCAGGAAAATCCGATCCTCTGGGTGTAGCTAGAATGACTCTAGATCTAGCAGATGATATTGGAAGCAGATGACTTGACTGGCAGACGACATTAGGACAGACATGATAGAAGTTTTTATGATAGGACTGTGATCAGTGTGAAACTATGTAGAACAGCTTGAAGGATTTAGTCTGGTCAGCTTGACCAAGATGTTTGTGCCAGCTGTTATTGTAGTACTGTTGAGATTTATTAGGACCAGTGGTTCTAAAAACTTGTGTGTGACTTTTTGTGGAATTCAGTGGCATGTTCATGGCATTCAGTAAGTTGAACTTTTGTTTTCATGTTGTTAGATTGCTGTTTGTCTGGGGGTGAATGTAGATCACTCACTTCCCAACTGGCAAACTTCTGTCTTGCCAGGGGTGGAGCCTAACTGTACTTACTGTTTAACATTCTTCACCTCATGTCACCTATCATAAGAACTCATTAATAAAACTTGTTTTGTACTTCACATCTTGTCAAGTCACTACACGATGTTATCTGTAGTTTTGTCTCAGAGGTTTTCATTCTCTGCTGCTGTGATCTAAGTTGAAGTTGTGTGCCCAAGTGTGTTCATTTCTCTGCATATATCAAAGAAACAATTGAGATTATACTATCAGATTCAACAGTCAAACTGACTATAACTTACTTAACTTAAACTTATGAAGCAGTAGCACACACAATCTCAGTAACTTGTCATCACTTAAAAGTATCCATTCATCCACCCACCCATCCATCCATCCATCCATCCATCCATCCATCTATCCATCCATCCATCCATCCATCCACCCATCCATTCATCCATCCATCCAACCACCCATCCACCCACCCATCCAACCACCCATCCACCCACCCACCCACCCACCCATCCATCCATCCATCCATCCACCCATCCATCCATCTATCCACCCACCCACCCAACCATCCATCCACCCACCCATCCATCCATCCACCCACCCACCCATCCATCCATCCATCCATCCTCACATGCACCCATCCATCCATCCATCCATCCATCCATCCATCCAACAACCCATCCACTTCTCACCCATCCATCCATCAACCCATCCACCCACCCATCCATCCATCCACAGCTATTCTTAGGCCCACTGTGTACAGTCATTCAGTCTTCCTCCTTCATGTGACCCCCATAAACCTACCCTTCTTCTTTGTCCTCATCCAGCACCTGCACAAAACTGAGTGTGTACTGTTTCTGACCTTGAACATAGACTTGTTTTACAGGGTCAAGCTGGAAAACACACTGCCAGACAAAAAGATCAAAACACACACACTGAAACTGCAAAAATAAAGGAAAAGAAAATACTTAAAATTAATAATTTGTATTTATGTATTCTAACCAATGACTGGCCATTGTATAATTCTGTGCCACTTGCACTGTAGATCAGTCAGTCAGTCATCTGCATGTCCCTTGTGGAACTTTGCCTCCCTAACAGCTCTCCTGTAGGCCTCTTGGTTGTAAGCAAGATGCCCAGCTGCAGATGCGTCCATTTGCAGATCATCAACAATGTCTTGCAGCCATCTTCACTTTGGTCTTCCTTTCTTTCTTTTTCCCATTGTGTACCCTTCCAAGATGGTCTTCTCTAAATTATCATGACATTTAATGTGTCCAAAAATATTTATGTTTTCTCTCTTTAATCTTCTTTACTAGCCAGCCTTCTTCAATATTAAGTTCTTATAGTATGGATATATTTTTTTCATTTTTGTGCCCATGAAGAACTCTTCTGTAGCATTTACATTCAAAAGCATTTATGTGTTTCTCAGCTGTTTTGTTAAGTGTCCAGGTCTCACAGGCATATGTTGCAATGGGAAAGATGCATGCCCTAAAAATCTGTTCTGATTGTAGATACTCCCCACAGAACGATACTCTAAAACGGTGTTCAGTTGCATGAACCTGCATGGTTGGACCTGTTCTGGGGGCACCAAGAAGCTGAAGAAAACTGTCAACTTCATCTTCTAGTGGGAGTCCAGATTTAGAAAAACTTAGCACTTATGCAATGAAGAAATATCACATTGAATATTTCCTAACAAATTCTCAACAATATCTTACATCTTACATCCTTCACATGCAGTTGAACGCCATATAGTTGCATGGTAGTTCACCAAGTTGTCCTGTTTTTGACGAGTTTTTCACCCTCATCAAAGGATTTTATGCCTACTAATTTGGCCTTTTCTTAACAATATCTTCTTTAGAGTTTCACGTGGTGGACCTCTTTTTCTTCAGCCTGTTGTGTTCCACTTGATAACTTGTTTTGGAATTCTCTGACTGTTTCTTTTCATCAACATGCCAAAACGATAAATGGGAAGTGAAGCAGGGAAAGACCAAGATTTAAAAAAAAAAATCACTGATGATGGTCTAACATGATAGTACAACAAAAATAAATCATCGACTGAGGTGATGAAAAATATCAAGGAATGAGACCTGTGGAGAACCAAGACCGTCTGTGCCAGCTGGCATGGCACTTTATCATGATGATGAACAATTTAGATCAATAAAGAATCCATGATGCCATGTTGTTGCTGCTGTTGCTGTAACTCCCTGGAAATGTTAGCATGATGTTCTTTGAAGCTGATGTGGTGAAGATGCAGAGCACAGAATTGTGTCAAATGGGAAGTGAATTATGGCGGCTATCTTTTTCAGAACCTGGGGTCCACCCAGGCTCTAGAAAGGAGTACCAGGGCTATCTGGGAAGGCAAATGCGGCCAGGCATGATACTGACTGCATCACACTTTCATCTGCTGATGGTCTTGGAAATATGGGCCCTAACACCATATCCCCAATATACCCTAATGGCATGGAAACAGAGATTTTGCCTTTACTTTTTTTTTTTTAACCTGAAATAAAAGCAGGGAATGATGCAATGCTTCTTTACCAAATTTCACTGCCACAAGAGTTAAAGTGATCCTTGTCCCTTTACCCAAGCTGAGCTTGTTATTGGAGGGCGGGGGTTGGGGGGGAGGGAGGGGGTGGCCAACAGAGAGGTAGGATGGTCTTGGTCAGCTATGATCCACCAGCTCCACCCAGCTATGCCCATGATGCTGATAAAAATATCAGTTTTATGTAATTTGTTTACCTCCTTATGCACATACACATTTGTGACTCACCTCTGCAATAATGTACTTATTTCCAATTATAGCATCACTTATCTTCTGCATTAGTTCACCCTTAATGAAAGCAAAAGAAAAGAGTGTAATTAAAAGTCACAAGACATAAATTTGCTACAAAAGCTTTCTTGCTTTATCATTTCATTCCCCATGACTTCAAGTTCAGTCATTTACTCAAATAAAAACTTTTAAATACATGCATAAGCAAATATTTTTTTTTCCCTTTTATAAAACTGAACTAAGGTATAAACAGGTGTTTCAACAATGATCATGTTAGGATTATTGGAAACCAGTACAAATGTACCTGTATTTCACCTTGCTTGAAACACTTTCTAAAATGTCAGTTTTCTTACCATAACATTCAGTACTTTATACTTGTTTTTGTAATGTAAAAATTAAACACACTTTACAAACATCTGAAGGACTTAAATTTTTGTGTGAAATTTTATTCTTCCCTTATTTGTAGTGAGATTTAATCTTTACAAAATGCTCACATGCTCAACCAAAGTCAAAACAGGCTAATTATCCTCCATGCAAATTGAGCATCATCAGTCCACTGATTTCACTGGTTGCTTTTTTTTTTAGGTTTTTGATAATATAAATTGGTTACAGTAATCAAGGACCTACGAAAGTTTTGGGTTGTTTTTTTTTTAGATCAGTAATTTACTGGCACTAATACTAAGTGTATTAGTTGCATTTTATCAATACAAATGATGCATACTTCTATTTTCTCTCAGATAAATTGAGTAAATATTTTTATTTGAAAAAAAGAATTTGGAAAAAAGAGTTAACTGTTAAACACATTTACGATGAACCTGAATGATATATTTTTCCTACTGTTTTATCATCCTATGCCATGCCACCAGAGGAGGTTGCTTATAAAGGAATTCCAACTGCTACATTTTGTGTTTTAACACTATCATAAGGCCTAACATATTCCTATCTTACATTTTACATCCTTCCCATGCTGCTAAATGTCACATAGGCCCGCATGGTAGTTCATCAAGATTTTCTGTCTTCGGCAAGTTATTCAATCTCACTGAGGGATTTTATGCCCACTGAACCGGCCTCTTGTAACAATGTCCTCTTTAGAGTTTCACGTGGTCAACCTATTTTTCTTCGGCCTGTTGTGTTCAATTTGATAACTTGTTTGGGGATCCTCTGATTGTTTCTTCTCATCACATGACCTACATATGTCCATCTACTTTTTCTGATCACCCATGAGGCAGTTTGCTCATCTGTTTTATCTCTGCGTTGTTCTTGAGTTCGTTCCACTTTATACCAAGTATTTTATAAATATTTCTATATGTCTCTTGATATCTCTGCTGCTCTTTTTTTCTCTTCAACTTTTCCTTGTGAAGTTTTCAAAATGCAAGAGACAAGGCATGTCAAAGATCCAAATGCAGATACCTTTTCTAGAAAGATGATAATTTTCATTTCCTTCTGTCAGAAGATCTGCCATTTGTTTGTGCAGTGTCAGCTTTATTTCAAAGACTTTAAAAAAATATTCTAAGTTTGGATGTGAAAAACTTATTAGAGATAATTTCCTTTTTTCTATTTAGTGAAAAAATTATTATAGAATATAATGAAGATCTGGGTTTTTTTTTAATCCTTGAATGAAAAAAAAAATTCTGTATGAAAAAAAAAACAGATTATTTTATGTAATATTTTTGAATTATTATTTCTTTAAAAAAATATCTGTGAAAAATAAATATTAACTCTTTAAGGTATGAGAAACCACAAAGATGGAAAATTTCAAAGTTTCATCCTAAAGTACAACAACAACAAAAATGAAACATGAAAGCATACCCAAATGTTTAAGACAAAAGACAACTCACCTTATGGCTTTCAATTGTCTGAGGATCCCAGAATTCCAACAACCAAACCTCACCTTTCTCTGATGTGGTAAGCATAACTGGGATATTCAGGCCTACAAAATGGTCATTAAAGTTGAAGAATATGACACTTAAAAATAGTCTCAAGGAATCTCCCTATTATGAGAGTTACTAAAAAATCTTGGTTTTGATCAGGACTGTCCTAGTTGGAGAGTCCTGTCCCAGTAACCTGGCTGGCCATGGTTTGGTCCCACTTTTGATTCAAACAGATAGAGATATAACAATATGGACTAAATTTACTGTGCCAAATTTTGATCATGCTGGCTTGTTACCATCCTCTTCTCACCAATCATGTGGTCACATGGATTTACCAAGAAATGATATCTGGTAAGCCTTCATTCATTCATTTGCATGTCCCTTGCGGAACTTTGCCTCCCTAACAGCACCCCTGTAGGCCTCTCGGTTGTGAGCAAGATGGCCTGGTGCTAATGCATCCATCTCTGTTTCATTACATTTCTTATTTAGCCACTCTTCTTTAGCTTTATTGCATTTGTGCCTTATTTCTTTATTTATTTTGTCACATTCATCTTTATCTTCCTTAAGACTTCTCCAATTCATTAGTTGCAATGAAAACATGATGAACTACAATGCAAACCTATGTGACATTTAACAGCACAGGAAGGATGTAAGATGTAAGATGATTTCATGTCTCTCAGAAGAAAAAAAAACCCCAAAGCATGGGTTTCATACTGTCACAAATGTTCAGTTATACTCTTAGATGATTTTGCTTAGATATATTTTTAAAATGGTGAAACTTGTTCTTTGCCTAAATATGAAGACCGAGGTTTATTTGTTCACACTAGACAATTAGTACTTTTTTATCTAGTCAGTTTTCAAATTTCAAAATATGTCTGTGATCTACGGCTGCACTATAAACATTTTCTTTTACTGGAGTGAACCATCCTATCAGACATTGCAATAATAAAAATGATCAATTAAAAAAAAAAATAAAGACATAATTCAAATACTGACCAATCAGGATGTGGTATTTATTTTCACGCAGTCGTTCAACATCCATGATGATGCTGTTCACAAAAATGGACATAGCCTAAAAGTGGAGAGAGGATAATAAAAAAATAAATAAATAAAAAAATGATGAGATGAGAGACAAGTTTTTCTCTTTGTTCAGTCTCTGACTCCAGCGGGACTGAAGTTACTAAGCCAAGACACTGCAGCTCTTTCATGAAAAGCATTTGGTAGTAGTATTTAGCAAAATGTTAATCTTAAATTTAATAATGACTTTAAATTAATAAAAAAAAATGATGAAACAAATATAGAAATGATGCATACACAAAGGACAATGTAGCTCACCAAGACCCTGTCACACTTCTCCACTGACACCCCCCAGCAACAACCCTAGACTGGCTAATAGGGCAGGGATTGCCATAGTCCATAGGGATTGCCACTGCCTGGGTAATGCTGGAGTTGACAGAAATGACAAGGCTGACCAGCTAGCAGCAAGAGCTAAACCAGAGGGTCTCATCAAAATGGACAAATCAGACTTACACAAATCTATCAAACAACAACTCGAGGAACAGTCACAAAATAATTTCCTCCAAAGCACCTATCACGAATGGCTCTCTCAGCTACATGTGGCCAAGGGCAGATGATGCAAATCCCAGCTAAATGCTAGATCACATGCAATACACAGTCAGCACAACATTGGAACCAGTTCTCTAAAAACAATGAAGGACATCCTGATGTCAAAGGCTGGACACCTACAGGCATGCTCCAAGTGTAATGAGGCTGCTCCCAGGACCAGCAACAGAGTTAGGTCCCTTCCTTACAGTTACAGTGCCATAGTCCCAATAGCAGTGGAGTCTGCTAAAGAAGTATTGCACAACCCAGGCTTTTTAGCTTCACTTGAAGATAGAGAAAATAGCTGGCATAATTTACTCATAAGATGCTGTGTCTCAACACCAGCTTGCAGCACCCCCCCCCCTCAAAGATAGAAGAAGAAGAAGCTAAATAGTGGACATGGAACAGACAGAAGAAGAAGAAATCAATGAGAGGAAGGCTTTTATATCTTTTAATACATCTAAATGTACAAGAAGGTGGTGGAGTAAAGAAAATGACATATCACACAGGCAGGAGTCAGGGGAAAAGTGATAGAAATGAGTGTTAATAAATGAGTGAAAATGCTGAGCAATCAAGTGATACAGTAGGACAAACAAATAACAAACTTATCCGACATACCAAATATAGGAAGCTAAGAGAAGTTATCCACATGATAAATCATGAACAAAAAAAAACATTTTTAAGGTGAGATCTAGCACGGTTGTAGTGATGTGGTTAGCTATTCTCAAAGTTACAGAGAAAATACAAAGCATCATTTTTCATTTGCTATTTTTAGCTAAAGACCAAGAGTTCCAGTATTTAAAGTTGGCCAATAAAAATGCAGGAAATACGAGGGTCATACAAAAGTCATGAGCAAACTTTTTTTTTAATCAGAATTTATAGATAGAGAAAATATAAACGTATCACCTTAATTACATCCTTTTCTTCACTTTTCAACATAATCTTCATTTCTCTGCACACATTTTTCCAATCACTCTGCAAGTTTGAAAATACCCTCCTGGTAGAATTCCATTCCAGCTGACTGACAATACAGATGCACTGCTTTCTGGACATTCTCTCCTGTGGGACCCAGCAGGTACAAACTTTTCTACAGCCTAGGGTTTCAATCATTTCCTGTACTGCATTGTGTCCTATTCCAAGATTTACAGCGATTTCAGGTACTGTGATATGTCTGTCTTCTTTAATGATGTCATCAACCCTTTCCACATTGAGTTTAGTGGAGTCAGTTCGAGGACGAGTGCTGCGAGGTGTATCTTGGATGCTTGAGTTTCCATCTTTGAATGGTTTCACCCACGTCCTAACACTGCTAGCACCCATACACACATCTCCATAAGCAAATTGAAGTGTTTGGTGAATTTCATCAGTGGGGATTTCCTCTTTAACGAGAAACTCAATAACAGCATGTTGACGAAACGAAACTTCAGCACCCACCTTTTTGTTTATGCTCTGCGTGGTCATGTGACACATGATGGTGATGTCATGTGACCTCTACATGAAGTGCAAAGGATGCAGTTAA
The DNA here is from genome assembly GCA_009760885.1 of Achatina immaculata. Classification (NCBI taxonomy): domain Eukaryota; kingdom Metazoa; phylum Mollusca; class Gastropoda; order Stylommatophora; family Achatinidae; genus Lissachatina; species Lissachatina immaculata. The sequence goes on from CM019698.1 coordinate 18,744,914, forward strand.
GGTGATACATTTATATTTTCTCTATCTATAAATTCTGATTTTGAAAAAATTTTTGCTCACGACTTTCGGTATGACCCTCGTATAGGTCATGAAGTTTAAAAATGTTTCACACGTGAGGCAAATTTTTACAGCTCTTCTGTTTAGCCTTGCAAGTATTAAACATTATATTTTAATCTTTAAACAGACAAATTTCAATTCAATAAACAGTGAAATGGTATTATTGTTAATGACTTAACACACAACTTGAAAACAATGATCAGATAAATGATAACACATTCAACAAATCAACAGATAATTTTGAAACAATAAACTTCTTCTTCAGTCGAACACATCAACTTGGATATATGTGAAGAATGCTAGTATTTGTCTTAGACTGTTAAGATCACCATACAGCTTGACATGGATTGGTACAGGTGACAGCCTTGGTTCTTCAAAAGAAGGACAGTCCTGTAACAAGTTCATCATTTGTGCCTGTCTTGAGCTTGTTAAATATGTCATGCCTCAATCTGTTGTGGCCTGTTCTGAGTCTAATAATCTTTTGACTTGTTCTTCTCTGCTGAGCTGGTAGCAGGAAACAATAAACAATAACGTATAGAATACATCAGCTCATCATACCTCGTCAATAAGTTTGCCGGTGATAAGGAATTCAAGTCTGTACTGGGCTATGTGAACTTGACGATAGAAGGAACCATGAAACACAGCTGCACCAACAAGCGCAACCATCACCTGGTTCTGGGATGACAAATATACCATCTATCAGGCTAAAGAAAAGCACACATTCACATTCTTATTCAAATACACTGTAAATTACATACAGATCCAGACAAATATATACATATCTTTAAGTAAATATCATTCATTCATTCATTCATTTGCATGTCCCTTGTGGAACTTTGCCTCTCAAACAGCACTCCTGTAGGCATCTCAGTTGTGAGAAAGATGATGCATCCATTTGCAGATACTCAACGATGTCTTGCAGCCATCTTCGCCTTGGTCTTCCTCTCTTTCTTTTTCCCATTATGTACCCTTCCAAGACGGTCTGCTCTAGATTATCATGACGTTTAATGTGTTCAAAATATTTAAGTTTTCTCACTTTAATCCTCTTTAAATAAATAAATACATAAATAAATTCCATCACATACGGACCTATATACATGAAAATGCATTAGCAGCAGGGCATCTTGCCTACAGGAGAGCTGTTATGGAGGCAGAGTTCTGCAAGGGACATGCAAATGACTGACTGACTGATACATACATGCACATACTCCATCATATGCAGACCCAGTCACAGATATACACTCTCAAGCAATCACTACCAATGCATCTTGGTTCAAGTATGACTTCAAACAACATATATATATATATATATATATATGTGTGTGTCTTGTTTCTGGGGGTTAAAGACACAGTCCAGTGTGGCAGACAGCAACTCATTGCTACATGCTAGCATCAGGACTGGCAGACTATAGTTGATTACAACCCTGTCCTTTCTTTCTGCTGGTACTCCAGATAACAGTCCTAGCTTCATTAACAGGGTAGGGATTGCATTAGCCCCCCCCCCCATGGTGGTGGACTCTGCTAAAGAAGTCTTGCACACACCCCCCCCCCCACTGCTTTTTTTAAGTTGCACTCAGGGACTGGGAAAAAAATTGCTACCATGACCAATTCCCAAGCTGAAACGATGCTGTGCCTTGAAACTTCACAACATTGACTGCAAAGAACACCAGCTCATGGTTTCAGAGATGTTGAAGAAGAAAATCCTACTTTGTATATGGACATCTACAAACAGAACAGATGAAAGAAAATGTTAATTTAAATACAGTTTTAAGAGTTCAAATCTCATATTCTCAACATCTGGTTCCCATACCCCCCTGGGGCCATGGATACCTCTGGTTAAAGACCCCTGCTGCATCATCATCATCATCATCATCATCATTGCCTTCTACTCCCTTGAGAGCATAGGCCACGGATAAAGGCTCTTCAGTCATCCCTGTTCTTGGATCTATTCTCTGCTTCCTTCCATGTGTATCCCTTGTCTCTGATCTCTGTCATCATTTCTCTTCTCCAAGTAAGTCTAGGTCTTCCAACCCTGTTGCAGCATATGGTTTATTAATCAGTGTTCAACAGAGACAGCTTCATTGAAAGGAAAAAAATAAACACTGTTTATAAAAAAAAATATACATTGTTTATGGGTGCCACAGTGGTGCGGTGGTTAGTGCACTTGTCTGCCAACCAGAAAGTCCATGGTTTAATTTTGCATACTCGCAGAAATTGTTCAGACCTAGAGGCACTGTGGTCAACCCAGCCTCAAAATAATGGGTACCTGGGGCTTCTCTAGGAAAACTAAGGCAGCAGGGTCAGGTGTTGGCATCCCTACCTCAAGTGCTGTAGTGGCCTAGAAATGTGAAGGCACTAACACTTCACACCCCTATGGCACACAAATGCTATGGAACATAGAATGTTTATAAAAAGACACACAAAAAAATATCAATTTTCTATTCACAAAATATTTGATAATTATTATTTGATTATGATATATACAAATTAGTGATCACCATAGTGCACAATGAGCTGTAAATATAACAAGCTTTATGCAGGACTTCCTTAGACTGAAGTATTATTTCAAAGAATGAGCATGATCTGGAAGGTCGAGGCAGGTTCTATATGCAGGCAGTGGCTTGAAATCAACGATTTGCAAGGTCACCTTCATCTATGTCCCTGGGCATGCAGGCATCCAGGGAAATGAGAGAGCTGAAAGCCTGGCTGGCTCTGTCACCATCACTAGATCGAGCCAATATTGTTAATGCACTTAGAGGACTAGGCAGAGTGATGGACTTCGAGAGCAGCCAATCCACATCACAGCTTAGAATAAGAAAGCTAAGAGACTGGTAAGCTTGCCAGGATTGAAAAGGTGTACTGGGCAAGTGAGAGGATTTGTCAATCAACACAGGACAGGCATCATCAGCTGCAGGACACTGTTGGATGTGCTGAAGTGGGAATATGAGCCCCTGGGGGACATGTCCAGAGTGCAATAATGATGATCCGAACCATAAATCATTATTTCAAAGAGCTCCTTATGTTAAAAAAAAGTTTGAGAACGACTAGCATAACCATTTTTGCTTCAGGATACACACAGGAATTTCAGTAGACTCCATGCTTATCAGTTGTGAATGATTAAATATTAATATAAGAAGAATCAATAACATCTTGTTGGCAGAAATGCAGATGAAGCCACTGACAGCAATTATTGAGGAAAGACGCCGGCGATAGTTGGAACATGTGCTACGAATGACTGACAACTCACTACCAAAAATAGCACTAAGATGGACACCACAGGGGAACAGAAGTAAGGGTAGACCAAAAGAGACATAGAGAAGAACAACAGAAAGGATGTTGAGCAATAGAGGGCTCACCTGGGCAAGGGCAGAAAAAAAGGCAAAGGACAGGCGTTTGTGGAAAACCCTTGCGGAAGCCCCATGTGCCCTGGGCACTTAAGGTTCAGAGAGAGAGATAAGAAGAATCAATATTATCATTAATACTTGTATTCATATTATATGATCATACAGAGTAGCCTTCCTTTTGGTAAAGGTCACTGTAGCCAGGTGTAATGTTGTCCGACAACCAGCGATATCTGTTTATCATCGATGTGTCAATCACCCTCAGAAGGCTTCTCAGTCCCCACACTGGACCGCCCTCTTGTACAGCAAAGAGATCCAGGAGGCGAGTCTGTCTTAGTGGAACACCTGAAACAGTGATTTCAGTTGGTGTATAAATACTGGAATAGGATGAGCAAACAACAACCTGTCTCATAGGTGTTCAGAAAAAGGAGATGGACATAAGTCAGTCACGTGATGAGAAGAAACAGTCAGAGAATCCCAAAACAAGCTATCATGCGGTTCAAAGAAAAAGAGGTCACCACATGAAACTCTAAAGAGGACAGTGTTAAGAGAGGCCAATTTAGTAAGCATAAAATCCCTTGATGAGATTGAAAAGCTCACCAAAACAGGAAAACTTGGCAAACTACCATGTGAGCCCTATGTGACATTTAACAACATAGGAAGGATGTAAGATGATAAATGCTGGGCTTCCTGTATTTGTACCAATATCTGACACCCAGGTATGCAGGTCAGGAAAAATGTTACACACATCTTCTTATCATGGCCCGTCTTTTGTTAGTTGATTCATTTTCTTTCTTTCTTTCTTTCTTTCTTTCTTCAGTCAAGCCTTACATTAGTTTTGTCACACTTATCTCGGCTATCTTCTGTGCTGTAGAAATGGGTGCCTGACACACCAATGCTAAGTAGAATAGGCTCCAAAGATGCCACTGCTGTTCTGCTCTCAGATATTCTCTTGCTATTTTTTCTTCTTTTCCATGTCTAAAAATCTTGATCCTTTAAAGTTTTTAGACTAGCTATCCTGTTCTTTCAGTTGGCTATATAGAACATTTCTATGATGTGGTGAAGTGATTAGTGCACTGGTCTCTCATGATGAAGGTCAGGGGTTCGAATCCGGCCAGAGGCACCCTAATCAGCTGTAGAAATGGGTACTCGATTTCTTCTGGAGTTGGGGAAGGAAAGGCAGCCAGGCGTGATACTGACCATATCACCCTCCAGTGTGCTGACAGGTCAAGGAAAATGTAGGCACTAACACCATATCCCTATGTGCCTCTAAGGCATGACAGGATTACCTTTACCTTTAGTCTTTTTTTTTACTATATTTCACCTTGCTATGATGTATTATATTACTTCATGCTATCATGTACTATATCACACCATTCTGGATGTTTTTAAAGTCTCACTGCACTTTCTATGAAAAAAAAATTGAAAAATGAAGTAAATGACGTCATCACAAAATATGCTAAAAAATTTATTTAATTAGTTACAATAGTGACTGCAATGATACAATGCTGTTTTCAGTTAGCTGGAATGTACCACTTAAATATTCATTATAACAGGTGTTGGAAATGTCCACCACGGGCTTCAAGACATGACTATACATGTTTCTTCATATTGTCAAATACCTTGTGCAACGTGTCTGTTGTTATTTCTTGAATGGTAATTCTGATTTCTTCTTTCAGGTCCTCAATTGTTTGAACATTATTTTTGTAAACATTTCCTTTCAAGAAACCCCATAGATAATAATCTAATGGATTTAGATCTGGAGAACGAGCAGGCCAAATTCCACGAGATATTTGCGAAAATTTCTTCCAAAAACCTGTGTGTTGCTCTAGCTGTGTGTGCAGTTGCACCATCTTGCTGGAACCACACTTCTTCAATTTCATGTTCAATCAGCTGTTCTAAAAAAGGTTCCAGAATGTCAGTACGGTACCAATCGACATTTATAGTGTTGTTGAAGAAAATTGGCCCAATTAAATGTTTTCTACTGACGGCACACCATACCTCAATTTTCGCATCGTGTAGCGGCGTTTCATGAAATGCATTGGGATTAACACTGCTCCAAATACGATTATTTTAGCTATCCAGATAGATGAAACCATGCCTCATCAGATAAGAATGCTAAATTGAGAATTGACTCGTCTTCTTTGGCTAAAAATGCTTGAAACCACGTGGAGTAGTTGACTCTGGATTGACTGTCACACTCTTTTAGTTCAGACAGAACAGAAATCTTGTATGGATGAAAATTTAACCGATGTTTAAGAATTTTGTGCACTGTGCTCAGTGATATGTTCACTTCTTGCGACATTTTCCTTAAGGACTTGCATGAACTTTTCAGGATTTTGTCTTGGATATCTAGACATTCTTCTTCAGACACAGCAGGCCTACCAGATAGTGGAGCATCTTCCACAGTTCCTATATCATGAAACTTATTCAACAAATTTCTAACTGTAGTGCGATGAGGAGGCTGTTTATCAGGAAATTTTGCTATAAATCTTTGAACAACCATCTGCGTGTATCGACCGCCATTTTGAAATATTTGTTCAATCAAAAAAATTATTCCTTCCATTGATAACACCATTCTGTTTTTAGTGCAAAAAATTACTCCAGCAGATGACAACCATTCACTAATTTTTCTCATGATTTACTGTGTACCATATTTTTTATGACGTCATTTTCTTCATTTTTACATAGAAAGCATAGTGAGACTTTAAAAACGGCCTGTATGATGTACTATATAACACAGTGCTATGATGTACTATATAACACCATACTATGATGGAAGACACGGAAGACACGGAAGAATGACAATAATACAGTGTTATGCACCCACGAATGATGCAGATGATGATGTGAAAGACGACTTCTATCACCAACTACAACAAATCATCAACAAAGTCCCTAAACACGACATCCTAATTGCTATGGGGGACTTCAATGCTAAGGTAGGGAAGGATAATACCGACGTTGAAAAAGTGATGGGGAAAGAAGGAATTGACATGGTTAATCAGAATGGAGAAAGATTAATTGAAATATGTCTAACAGAGGGCATGGTCATTGGAGGCACAATATTCCCACACAAAGAGATACATAAAACAACGTGGATATCTCCAGATGATAGAACTAGAAACCAGATAGACCATTTTTGTATTAGAAAGCAATACAGAACATCTCTCATGGATGTAAGGGCTTATAGGGGTGCAGATGTCAACAGTGATCACAACCTGTGCATAGGGAAAATAAAACTAAAATTGAAAAGTCAACACAAGAAATCAGTACACAGAAAAATAAACATCCACAGCCTACAAGAAGAAAATACTAACATTAATTTCAATCAGGAACTTGCCAATCATTCCAAAACACCCAGTGAAGTAGAGGAGATAGGTATAGATGAGCTATGGAATTCTTACAGCACAGCCATAATCACAGCAGCAAAAGTAAGCGCTGGATTGGAAAAACCAAATAGAAAAGCATGGATATCAGATAAAACATGAAAGTATATACATGAAAGACGAGCAGTCAAATTAAACATGTTGAATGCAAAAGCAGATCATGAAAGAGATTCGGCAAAAGCAAAATACAAAGACATAGACAAGAAAGTAAAAAGTTCAGCTAGAAGGGATAAAAGAGAATACATAGACAATATGGCGAAAGAGGCAGAAAAAGCAGCAAAAACAGAAGACAGCAAAACTTTATATAACATACAAAAGAGGCTAACAGGTACTATTACATCTAAAGAAAGACCAATCCTTAGCAAAACTGGAACACTATTAACATCAAATAAAGACCAAAAGCAAAGATGGGCTGAACACTTCCAAGAAATACTCAATCGACCACACCCAAAAGAATTGTTAAACCTTGAAACTGACTTACCAGCCCCACAACTAAATGTCAATCTAGATGAAATTAAATTGCATGAAATTGAAACAGCAGTGAATTTAATGGCTAACAACAAAGCTGCAGGCGAAGATGAAATAACAGCCGAGATGCTAAAAGCTATCAATAGTGACAACATGAGACAACTACAGAGAATGTTTAACAAGATTTGGAAAGAAGAAAAGGTCCTTTCTAATTGGAAGAAGGGAATCATTGTTAAAACACCAAAAAAGGGCAACCTTAGTGACTGTAACAACTGGAGAGGAGTAACATCAGTTGTGTCAAAAGTATTTTGCAAGGTCATTTTGAATAGACTCAAAGATATAGTGGATACTGCAATGAGAGAAGAACAAGCAGGATTTCGAAAAGGGAGAAGCTGTCTCGACCAGATCTTTACTCTCAGAATAATACTTGAAGAACATATTGAAAAGCAGAAACCATTAATACTGAATTTCATAGATTTTAAGAAGGCATTTGATAGCATACACAGAGATTCATTATGGAGAATTTTATGTCTATATGGAATACCATCTAAAATTGTCAACATCATTAAGGACTTATACAATGGATATGGTTGTGCAGTCAAGACAGAAGAAGGGATGAGTGAATGGTTCCAGATTGAAACAGGTGTGAAACAAGGATGTATACTGTCTCCTTTACTTTTTGGGATTACAGTAGACTTCATAATGAAAAAATGCTGCACAGGTAACACAGGTATTGACTGGGTACATGGGACCCAACTAGAAGATCTTGATTTTGCTGATGACATAACTCTTATCAGTAATAATGTGAATTCCATGCAAGAAAAAACAGATAGCCTATCTTCACTGGCTAGCAAAATAGGACTTGAAATTAACAAGGACAAAACAAAAATAATGAAAATTCCCATCAATCAAAATGGAAAAATACACATAGAAGGGACAGATATTGAAGAAGTCAATCAATTTGCATACCTTGGCAGCTACATAGACCAGGATGGTGACACTAGAAAGGAAGTTAGGATCAGAATTGCAAAAGCAGCATCAATCTTCAAGAATCTTGAGAACATATGGAATTCAAAAGTTATAAGCACAAGGACCAAGTTAAGACTATTCAATTCAAATGTAATATCCACCCTCATTTATGCATGCGAAAGCTGGAAAACAACTAAAGAAATAGAAAAGAAATTAGACTCTTTTGAAAACAAATGCCTAAGGAAAATACTCGGCATCAAGTGGAATGAATTCAAGAACAATGCAGAGATAAGACAGATGACTGAACAACAACCAGTCTCACGGGTGATCAGGAAAAGGAGATGGACATATGTTGGCCACTTGATGAGAAGAAATGAGCAGAGAATCCCAAAACAAGCTATCAAGTGGAACACAACAGGCCGAAGAAAAAGGGGCAGACCGCGTGAAACTCTGAAGAGAACATTATTAAGAGAGACCAAGTTAACAGGCATAAAATCCTTTGTTGAGGTTGAAAGACTCGCCGAGGACAGGAAAAATTGGCGAACTACTTTGCGAGCCCTATGTGACGTCTAACGGCACGGGAAGGATATAAGATATAAGATATAAGATATGATGTATTATATTACACCATGTTATGATGTACTACTGTATATAACACCATACTATGACATATTACATTACGCCATGCTATGATGTACAAAATAACACAGTGCTATGATGAAGAATATAATACCATGTTATGATGTACTATATAACACCATGTTATGATGTACTATATAACAGTGCAATGATGTATTATAAAACACCTTGTTATGACAAACTATATAACACTGATATGTTGTAATATATAGCACAGTGATATGATGTGATGTACTACTGTATATAACAACATGCTATGATGTACTGTTAACATTATGTACCAGACGCACCTATTCTGCAAAAAACTAAGAACAAATACATAGTCAACAAACAAAAATGAACATTTTTTACATACAGTAAACTTACTTAGAATGTATTCAATTCTGTCATCGGACTCTTTGTCTATGTAAAATCTAAATGAGAATATAAATAAACGAAACAAATAATGATTTCTTTTATGTTCAAGGACATGAGAAAAGAAAAAAATAGGAAATGAAATGTGTGCACTTAATGAGAAATAAAAAAATAATGTATCAATGGAAGATTTTTATTGATGTTCCCATGTTATACTGGTGTTATACTGATATGCAGGAAACTCTCTAACGTAGAGAGCAGAACAACAACACAACTCCTTCAGATCATCAGAGGAAGTACCCCCCCTCAGACAAGTGTTTCGGCCCTATTAAACTCCTGACACTCTAAGGGGGTTGGGCCCCTCTGGGTCATGACTCCCAGAGGTCTTGTGAGTTGTTGCTTTTTTTTTTTTTTGTCCAGTCCCGGGATTGAACCCATGATCTTCCAGTTGCCACTGCACTTTTTTGAAGTGCGTCTTTAGCGATTTAGCTACTGATGCTATACCAATGTTATACTGATGTTATACCAATGCTATATCAATGTTATACTGATGTTATACCAATGTTATACCGATGTTATACTGATGTTATACCAATGTTATACCGATGTTATACTGATGTTATACCAATGTTATACTGATGTTATACTGATGTTATACCAATGTTAAACAGATGTTATACTGATGTTATACCGATGCTATATCAATGTTATACTGATGTTATACAAATGTTATACTGATGTTATACCAACATTATACTGATGTTATACCAATGTTATACCAATGTTATACTGATGTTATAACAATGCTATATCAATGTTATACTGATGCTATACTGATGCTATATCAATGTTATAATGATGTTATACCAATGTTATACTGATGTTATAACAATGTTATACTGACATTATTTCGATGATATATCAATGTTATACTGATGTTATACCGATGTTATACTGATGTTATACAGATGCTATATCAGTGTTATACTGATGTTATACCAATGTTATACTGATGTTATACCAATGCTATATCAATGTTATACTGATGTTATACCAGTGCTATATCAATGTTATACTGATGTTATACCAATGCTATATCAATGTTATACTGATGTTATACCAATTTTATACTGATGTTAACCGATGCTATACCAGTGTTATACTGATGCTATGCCAATGTTATACCAATGTTATACCAATGCTATATCAGTATGTTATACTGATGTTATACCAATGTTATACTGATGTTATACCAATGTTATACTGATGTTACTGATGTTATACCAATGCTATACTGATGCTATACCAATGTTATACTGATGTTATACCAATGCTATACCAATGTTATACTGATGCTATACTAAATTAAATGAAGCATTCTTTGATTAGTATTCTATTTCATCAGTCTCTCTTAAATTTCTAGTATTCTACAACGGGATGGCTTTTACATTTCCATAGTGGGATTAGTGTGCATTTCCACAACAGGATGGCCTTTCATGTCTGCAGTTTGATGGGTTTGTATATTCACAATGGAAAGGGTTTGTATTTCCATGAATGGATAGGTTTTATATTGCCATTGTGAGATAGAATCACACTTCCACAAAGGGTTGGGTTTACATTTCCACAATGAGATTGGTTTAGATATCTTACATTTACAAAATGGAATGGGTTTAGATATCTTACATTTCCACAATGGAATTGGTTTAGATATCTTACATTTCCACAATGGGAATGGGTTTAGATATCTTACATTTCCGCAATGGGAATAGGTTTAGATATCTTACATTTCAACAATGGAATTGGTTTAGATATCTTACATTTCAACAATGGGATGAGTTTAGATGTTTTACATTTCCACAATGGAATTGGTTTAGATATCTTACATTTCCACAATGGGAATGGGTTTAGATATCTTACATTTCCACAATGGGATGGGTTTAGATATCTTACATTTCCACAATGGGATGGGTTTAGATATCTTACATTTCAACAATGGGATGGGTTTAGATATCTTACATTTCCACAATGGGATGGGTTTAGATATCTTACATTTCAACAATGGGATAGGTTTAGTTATCTTACATTTCCACAATGGGATGGGTTTTGATATCTTACATTTCAACAATAGGATGGGTTTAGATATCTTACATTTCCACAATGGGATGGGTTTTGATATCTTACATTTCAACAATAGGATGGGTTTAGATATCTTACATTTCAACAATGAGATGGGTTTACACTGAAGAGATATCCATGATCTTTTTCCTTTATCTGATTACTCTCATTTTTCAGGTTATTTATTAACAATTTCAAGGTATGGTTAAAAAACTGAAAACAAAATAGCAAAAAATGCACGATAAGTAAAAAATTGCTAAATTTCACAATGTCAGCTTTGAATATTACAACTATTGACCTTTTTTAAACTAAAAATAAAACATAAGAAAATTCTGAACCATTTCTATTTGAAAAGTTTATCATCAGAGCTTTAAGAGAAGCTAGGCAAACAAAGGATTTCATTGACAACCGTGAATTGGTGCCATTGTCAGGAATGAAGGAATTGGGGCTGAAACTTCATCATCATTGCCTTTTACTCCCTTGGCAGCATAGGCCAATGATAAAGTCTCTCCAGTCATCCCTGTTCTTGGAATTATTCTCTGCTTCCTTCCATGTGTATCCCTTGTCTCTGAGCACTGTCATAATTTCTCTTCTCCAAGAAGTCTAGGTCTTCCCCATTTCCTGTTTCCTTGAGGATTCCATGTCAGTGCCTGTCTTGTTATGGTGGTGTCAGGTTTCCTCAGAGTGTGGCCAATCCACCTCTACTTCCTAGACATGATTTGTGGGTTTATACCTTGTCCTGCCCTTTCCCAGACCTCCTCATTCCTGATCTTGTCCTGCCATTTAATGTTTAAAATCCTCCTCAAGCAGTAGTTCATGAATGTTTGTATCCTCTGTTGTATTGTCTTGGTCATAACCCATGTCTCTGAATCATAAAGCAGGACAGTCTTTACATTTGTATTGAAAAAGGGGGTTGAAACTTGAGGTGGTGAAAAAAATGAATGATTTATGAAGAACTCTAGATGAATGGTCAACAAACGAGTAATGGGTGTAATCACTTACTTTACCCTGAAGGAGATAATGTAGAGGAGATGGAAGCACCTATTGATGTGTCAGGATTGTGTGGATAGTGGTCCTATCTAACTGTCTTTGAGAAGTTTAATTAAGTTTAAAGGCTACTTTCTTTCCTTAAGTATACTAAAAAATACCATATGTTTGTTGTGGGGGGGGGGGGGGGAAACACTGTCCGTTTTGACAATCAGCAACCCATAGCTGATGTGCTGGCATCAGGATCAGCAAACCATAGCTGATGTGCTGGCATCAGGATCAGCAAACCATAGCTGATGTGCTGGCATCAGGATCAGCAAACCATAGCTGATGTGCTGGCATCAGGATCAGCAAACCATAGCTGATGTGCTGGCATCAGGATCAACGAACCATAGCTGATGTGCTGGCATCAGGATCAGCAAACCATAGCTGATGTGCTGGCATCAGGATCAATGAACCATAGCTGATGTGCTGGCATCAGGATCAGCGAACCATAGCTGATGTGCTGGCATCAGGATTAATGAACCATAGCTGAACAAGACCATGTTTAACCTCTCCATTGGTACCCCAGTTACAGGCCTAGCCTGGCTGATGGGGCAGGAATCACCAGAGCCCCTATGGATGTAGAGTCTGCTAAAAGAAGTATTGTACACCCCCTGCACTCCAGGACTGAAAACACAGCTGCCACAACCAGCTCCCACATTGACACGATGTTGTGCCTCAACATCTTCACAGCAACGACTGCAAAGAACACCAGCCTGCAGTTCCAGTAAGACAGAAGACAAGGCAAGGCCAAACATGTTTTTCTTCATTCTGAACTCACTTCTCCACAAAGGGTCTCAAACGTACGGCCAAGCCAGGATATGGATTGTAAGGTAGCTCATCTCGACTCAAAAGTTTATGTAAGATGTCTCTGAATTCTCTCTCAGCACCAGTCTTACTCAGGTAGTTCTTCACTTTGTTTATGAGTACAGCCCCAACGGGCCCTGGCGGTACCTCTAGACTTTCTCTGGCAACACCAAGAACTGGCTAGATTCATGAGAAGAGAAAGAAAGAGAATCAAAGACTTCGCTTCAAACTTATTTAGCAGCCAAAAATTAAAGTCAAATAAGGGGGATTTTTTTTTAATTGGTAGAGTTGTTAGAATGGAAACACTTGATCTGGACTCAAGTCAGACTTTAACATCCTAGAGTTGTTAAACTGAAAACATCTGATCTGGACTCAAGTCAGACTTTAACATCCTAGAGTTAAACTGGAAACACTTGATCTGGACTCAAGTCAGACTTTAACATCCTAGAGTTGTTAGACTGGAAACACTTGATCTGGACTCAAGTCAGGCTTTAACATCCTAGAGTTGTTAAACTGAAAGCATTTGATCTGTCTTTAACCTCTTTAGTGTTATGTTTCCTGTTTAAAAAAAGTACTGAAAACATAGCTTAGATGCCATGATGGCCCAGCCCACTCATTAATATTAATTAAGGAGTTCACATAATTAGTCTCAGATGCTTGACCTCATTTCATTCAGCACATGGCGGTCAATACAAGCCTGAACTTTATTTGGGCTTAACATTGTATCTGGGGTCAAAACCAGGTTAGCCCATATAATGCGTGGACTTAACAATTTTAGCATGGAAAACCTGCTCCAAATAATGTAAGAGGCTTGACCTGATCTGGACAACTTGAGAAATAAAAAGCAGTGACTCTGATTTGACTTGCAACTTGAAGGTAAGACTAGTGACTCAATTTGAGGCTTATCATGGAAGACTTAACTTTCCCTTTCATATTTCTTCTCTGCTAAGGTCTGCTCTTGCCTCATCTGTAACTTATATTTCAGAATCCTCACTGTGCTAGTTTACAAACCCTTTATCCCAACCACATTCATCTATTTCACCAACCCTTTTTTTTTAGTGCCATTACCACTGTATGGGAAAGTAAGAGAACGCAGTTAGCAAAGTTCATTAGTACACTGTTCTCTCATGGCTAGACGGCTGCTCATCCTACCAGAGTCCATAGCTTAAATCCCAGGTAATTCTCTCATGATTTTTCTTTCTCTCATATCTCACTAAAGTACTTTGTCTATGATTTTTTCGAGGTCTAATTCTACAAAACTGTGTTCTCTCACTTTTCATCATGAAAGCCTAGTTGTTTCCTATTTATAAAAAAATTGTTCCTGAAACTATACCTGAAACTAACTTCATGTAAAAAGTATTCATTCGTTTGTTGTTGTTGTTCAAGTATGCACCAGATATGGCAGGAGACTGTGTGTATGTTTGTCTAGTTGGTACCTGCTAGAGAGATTGAATCTAAGCTATGGAATTTCTGTGTCACGACCTCGTTTCTTCCTGGGTGTCATGATCTCTCATGTCTATTGAACAGTTAGTGATGACCATGCTCACAAACACTTTTTTTTGGAGGTGCGAGTTAGTGCAGTTCGTTAGTACACTATTCTCTCATGGCTAGATGGCTGCTCATCCTACCGGAGTCTGTGATTCAAATCTCAGGTAATTCTCTTGTGATTTTTCTCATTAAAGTGCTTTGTCTATGATTTTTTTTTAGGTCTAATCCTACAAAACTGTGTTCTCGTACTTTCCTGTATGGAAGCCTTGCTGTTTTCTATTTATACAAAAATTGTTCCATTACCATTGTATACCTCCTTTACTTTTCCCCTTTTCCCATCTCCTCTTTACTACCAGCCTATCACACCTCACAAGTCTTCATTTCACAATAATTCACCACACACACTCTGGGAAGCTAGTCACAGCTAAGTGCCTGTCTTTTTTACTTTTTTCCATTTTTATTTGTTATTTGTTATATATTATTCAAGTGAATTGATATTTTATCTTCTTTCCTTATTTCTTTGTCCTGTATGTTTTTGCATAATTAAGGAGTAAACTGAAACATTACAGGTGTGTGCTCATTAACTAATTAAAAGGGATGGCGACTGCAGTAAAACTGGTTTAAATAAAAATAAACATTTGTTTTCTACTTGGAGGAAGACACATTCAGGTAAGTTCTTCGTGTTTTTGTCTCGTTGTGCATGTATCCTTGAATAAGGCTCACGCCGAAATATCGGATGTTGTATGTTTTTCATTTATACATTCTCATACTTTCTATTCGTTTTTTTCTCACCTTACTCACTCCCTCCCTCACTTTGTAAAACTGCACCATACACCTCTATCTACATTAACTAATTAGGCTGTTTGAACTTTTGTTTTAAATAGTTTTAACATTTTGTTATCATGCCTTTACTGCTTTGACTTTTTATATATTTAGTCTCACATCAAAAATTTATACCCAAAAACTATTGAATGCAACACTGGTTATTCAATAACAACTTTGTTCATTTTTCTTATACGTTTGGATTATTTTATAACCAAACAGAACAAACTAGAGTTCATGAAAAGTAGCAAGATAAGAAAAATAGAAAGAACGAAGAAAAAAAAAAGCATTCAATATTTCAGAAACATGACTTAATAAGCAATATAAGAAAAAGTAAAACAGTAAAGCAGATATAAATGTGACACAATACTAGCAAATATGACTCATATATAAAACAGCTTGTATCATTTTGTAACCATAAATATAAAAATTTCCGTTGCTCCTGAAGGTAAACTTCATGAGAGAAATACTGAAAATACTGGACTTTTTCTTAGTCTCATTTTCCATCTTTATTAAAATTTTCACCATAAACTTTAACCTAGTTTTGTTTATTTTTTGCACAAGTCTTACAATATTAATCATTTTCATAATTAAACAGGGAAAAGAACCTAAAAATTAAAAATAATTGCTGCTTTAAAAATTTTAAGTAACAGTCCAGTCTTAATCAGGGGTTCTTAATCTTTTTATGATTTATCATCAGGCTGGCTGCAATGAATCTCCAATTTGTTCTGTCTGTTGCCTTCATGGTGCACTCAGCCAAGATGGCTCCTAATCATCTCTTGACGTTGTCCACCCACTATGTCGTTGTCATCTTCATGTTCTCTTCCCTTCAATCTTGCCCTCAAGAACGGTCTTTAATATAGTACTATACCCTTTCGATATGCCCAAACTATCTTAGTTGTCTTATTTTTATGATTTTCAATATTTCTCTTTCCACTCCTACCTTCTAACAATGCAAGTGAAATTTTGGGCCCTGAAGCAAGGTCTACTGTTGATACAAGCTGGGAAGAGATTTTACTTTCTATAACTACAGACCTTATAATGGACTGCTCAGTAAGTCCATGGAAACTTCATTAGACTGTTGAAATGATCAACATCATCTGTCCTATCAGGTATCTGCATAACTTCAAAAGATGTTAATAACCTGGTTTTACTTTACATGTGGACAGCTGGGGAAAAAAGAAGTTGATGGCTAGGAACAGAGAAGAAGACAGCTAGGAACAGAGAAGCAGTCAGCTAGGAACAGAGAAGTGGACAGCTAGGAATAGAGAAGTGGATAGCTAGGAACAGAGAAGTGTATAGCTAGGAACAGAGAAGTGTATAGCTAGGAACAGAGAAGTGTATAGCTAGGAACAGAGAAGTGTATAACTAGGAACAGAGGAGTGGATAGCTAGGAACAGAGAAGTGGATAGCTAGGAACAGAGAAGTGGATAGCTAGGAACAGAGAAGTGTATAGCTAGGAACAGAGAAGCAGTCAGCTAGGAACAGAGAAGTGGATAGCTAGGAATAGAGAAGTGGATAGCTAGGAACAGAGAAGTGGATAGCTAGGAACAGAGAAGTGGATAGCTAGGAACAGAGAAGTGTATAGCTAGGAACAGAGAAGTGTATAGCTAGGAACAGAGAAGTGGACAGCTAGGAACAGAGAAGTGGATAGCTAGGAACAGAGAAGTGGATAGCTAGGAACAGAGAAGTGGATAGCTAGGAACAGAGAAATGGATAGCTAGGAACAGAGAAGTGGATAGCTAGGAACAGAGAAGTGTATAGCTAGGAACAGAGAAGTGGATAGCTAGGAACAGAGAAGTGGATAGCTAGGAACAGAGGAGTGAACAGCTAGGAACAGAGAAAGTGGACAGCTGGGAATAGAGAAAGTGGACAGCTAGGAACAGAGAAAGTGGACAGCTAGGAAGAGAACAGTGACAAAAAATTCTAATATAACAATTTTTTTTCTGAGAAACTATTCAGAAAATAGGTCCAGTATCCCCACTATTTGTTCCCAGGCCTCCAACGGGAACTGATATCCCTGTCTGAGAACCCTTGATATTTGTATTATAAGCTTCTGTTAGAGATAACACTGCCAATGTCTGACACATAAACATTTTTCCCCTTTTCCCCTAATGTACTTGTCTTCAAATGTTGTTTTTAGAGAGGTATGGCCCTGAGAGAGAAGCACAGAGGAGAAACTCTGGAGTCCCTATGAAGACCTCCTACCAGGAGGCAACCCGACTCTGTATTCAGAAAGCTGAGTATATGAATGAAGAAGAAGAAGAAGAAGAAGAGGAAGAAGAACAAGAACAAGAACAACAAGAACAAGAAGAAGAGAAGAAGAAGAACAAGAACAAGAAGAAGAACAATAACAAGAACAAGAACAAGAAGAACAAGAAGAACAAGAACAAGAAGAACAAGAAGAAGAAGAACAATAACAACAAGAAGATGAAGAAGAAGAAGAACAAGAAGAACAAGAACAAGAACAAGAACAAGAAGAACAAGAAGAACAAGAACAAGAAGAAGAACAAGAACAAGAAGAAGAACAAGAACAAGAAGAAGAACATGAAGAAGAAGAAGAAGAAGAAGAACATGAAGAAGAAGAACAACAACAAGAAGAAGATGAAGAAGAAGAAGAGGAAGAAAACGTGTTATTTTTACACCAGAATTGAGTATTGATTTACCTGTTTTACTTCAGTCATCTCTTGTTCAGTTTGTTGTGTCTTTGGCATTTTCTAGGATCAGATTTTGCTGTTCAGTAAAATGGTGCTCAGCAGTTTTCATGGACAGCCTACATCATCTTGCTTCTTCAATAACAAAAATGATCCATTATAAAAGTAATATTCTTAAATTAAAACTGACAAACTCACATCACAATCTAGAACAAAGTGACTGCATATTTTAATTTTGAAATAACAGAACATTCTTATTGGAGCATATAAGATCTTGATTATCTGTTAGGGTATGGCAATCATTTTACCATTCTTATTAGAGCATATGAGATCTTGATTATATAACATGACAATCACTTTACCATTATTATTATGCCATATGAGATCTTGTCTATCTGTTATAATATGACAATCATTTCACCATTCTTATCATGGTATATAAGATCTTGACTATCTATTATAATGTGACAATCATTTCACCATTCTTATTAGAACATATGAAATTTTAACTATCTGCTAGATTATGGCAACCATTTACCATTCTTTTATTAGAGCAAATGAGATCTTAACTATCTGTTAAGATATGTGAAGGGTTCTAATGGAGCAGTGAGGTCATTATAAGACTCATAAGATCTCCCAGCCTCTCATGCCAAAGCCAATATAAGACTAATAAGATCTCCCAGCCTCTCATGCCAAAGCCAATATAAGACTAATAAGATCTCCCAGCCTCTCATGCCAAAGCCATTATAAGACTAATAAGATATCCCAGCCTCTCATGCTGAAGCCTGCCTCATCCATCAGTTGGTGAACTATGTTATGCACAGAAGTCTGCCCAGGTCAAGCCAAAAACTGGCTGACAGCCAGAAGGAAGTGGTTCTCAACAAAGTCAGGAATGTGTTGGCTGTGCCTACTCTCTGTAGGATATATTTGCAAAATGGACATACTCACAGTCATCTGGTGGATCATGCTTGTGCATTTCAATTTCATTACTTCTGTCCTATAATAACAGTGCCCAAACATGTGTGCTTAACCCTTCTATCATCTTTTGTGTTGCTCTTGTGTCATATCAGTGTTGCCTCATCAAAATGATATGTTAATAATCTAGTTTAATGTCACCTTAGCAAGAGTGGGAAAAAAAGACAAAGGACAGACTTTTGAGGAAAACCTTTGCAGAAGCTCAGAGAGAGAGAGAGAGAGAGAGAGAGAGAGAATTTCATGTATGTTATCTGAATTACTGACATTCTTATATATGTAAGATTGCCATTGCTGTTCAGATCGTACGTGGCACTTTCGCGAAAGGTCAACATGCATTCCGTCTACTGTTACCTGATATTTGAAAACAGCTTTCGTTTCTTTAAGTGCCGCGGTATTGTAGTGGTTACTGCACTCGCCTGAAGATAGAAACTCCCTGGTTCGATTTTGCACTCGGGCGGCACCGGGGTCAATCAACTCTCAAAAAATGAGTACCTGGAGTTTCCCTAAGAAAACAAAGGCAGCTAGGCCAAAGTGCTGCCATACCTACATCAAATGTTGTAGTGGCCTAAAAATGTGAAGGCACTAACACTTCACATCCCTACTGGATATAGATTTTATGCATATTTAAAACATTTAAATGTTCATTTTCACTTTCATCTACCTACCGAGTTTTCAGTTCATGAATGCTTGTGTTCGAGAACGGTGTATTCAACTTTTGGTTTCGAAGGTAAACAAATGAGATCCCGGAAATGCCTTTCAGTCGTCACTATACAGATTCGTAATATTTCTTAAATTTTAAACAGTTGCAATTTCTCCACATCTTATCATCCTTTCTGCTATGTCACATAGGGCTCGCATGGTAGTTCGCAAAGTTTTCCTGTTTTTGGCGAGCTTTTCAACCTCATAAATAGATTTTATGCCTACTGTTTAGCATCTCAAGGTCCTCTTTATAGTTTCACGTGGTTGACTTCGGCTTGTTGTGTTCCACTTGATAGTTTGTTTTTGGGATTCTCTAATTGTTTCTTTTCACCACGTGGCTAATATATGCCCGTCTCCTTTTTCTGATCACACATGAGACATGTTCACTCATCTGCCTTATCTCTGCGTTGTTGTTAAATTCATTCCACTTTTTATTTTCCTTAGGCATTTGTTTTCAAAAGAGTCTAACTTGTTGTCTATTTCTTTAGTTGTTTTCCATTTTTTTATGCATAAATGAGGATGGATCATTCGAAATCAGTGTTGCCTAGTTAAAATGATATGTTAATAATGAATTTGAATTGAATAATCTTAACTTGGTTTATAACTTATAACTGCCACATTTTCTCAAGATTTTTAAAGGTCTATGCTGCTTCTAAAATTCTAACTTCCTTTCTGGTGTCACCATACTGGTCTATGTAGCTGCCGAGATATGCAAATTGGTTCAATTCCTCAACAGCTGTTCCTTCTATGTATATATGTCCTTCGTGATTAATGAGAAGTTTCATTATTTTTGCTTTTTCCTTGCTAATTTCAAGTCCTATTTTACTACCCAGTGATGGTAAGGTATCTGGTTTTTCTTGTGTGGAATTCATAGTGTAATATGCCTCAATAAATTTTAATGTAAATTACTTCCAATTAATAAAAATTTGATGAGAAGATTGATGAGAAGGTCACTTGATGAGAAGAAATGATCAGAGAATCCCAAAACAAGCTATCAAGTGGAACACAACAGGCCGAAGAAAAAGAGACAGACCGTGTGAAACTCTGAAGAGGACATTGTTAAGAGAGGCCAAATTAACAGGCATAAAATCCTTTGATGAGGTTGAAAGACTCGCCGAGGACAGGAGAAATTGGCGAACTACTTTGCGAGCCCTATGTGACGTTTAACGGCACGGGAAGGATATAAGATATAAGATAAGAATAAAAATTTATAATTTGCGATTTTAAATGACATTAGCTTTGAAGAATAAGCGGATTTCAATGCCATCTTTAAAAACTCATTTGTCTTCTCTTCTTCTTTACACACCTTTCAATGTTGAGGTGACAGATAAGAGAAATTACGACTGCAGTAAAACTGGTTCTAGTAATAAAGTAGATGGAGGTGTATGGTTCAGGTTTACAAAAGGACAACTTGAATGAGGAAAGTGAGCAGAAACAAGAATGGCAGAAAGTAAGATGAGCATGTATACATGAAGATAATACAACAATCCAATATTTCGTCAAACGCCTTTTTCAAGAATCACTTACAAAAACATCGTCTGCTTTCACTTTGTACTTACCAGCGAAGATCTGTCCCCGTCTTTTTTGCAAGAAAGATCTCTCTCTCTCTCTCTCTCTCTCTTTTTTTTTTTTTTTCTCTCCCCCCCCCCCCCAAAAAAAAATCTAAGTATTTTCCCTCATATTTTTTCGTGTTTTTATCTACTGTGTTGCTTTTCTGCGTTATCCTTGAAAAAAAGGCATCTGGTGAAATATTGGATTGTTGTATGTTCTTCATTCATATGTGCCCACATTACTCTCTGTCGTTCTTGTTTCTGTCCAACTTTCCTCACTCTTTCTATCTTTTTGTAAAGCTGAACTATGCACCTCTACTATATAAGGAGAGAGATAGACGTCTCAACATGGCTCGCCGATTTGCTTTATATAATGAGATGTTTTAATATTAACAACCTTCGGTATGTTGACGACACAGTACTGATAGCTGAGAACCAGCAAAACCTGCAAATCTCTTAGATAAAGTCGCCAAAGAAAGTGAACAGAAAGTTCTTACTTTGAACATAAAAAAGGCAGAGACTATGTTTATATCAAGAATTAGAAAAATAGACTGGCCAAACACCATAAGAAATAACATCTTATTGGCAGAAATGCAGATGAAACCACTGACAACAATTATTGAGGAAAGACGCTGGCGATGGTTGGGACATGTGCTCCGAATGACTGACAACTCACTACCAAAAATAGCACTAAGATGGACACCACAGGGGAACAGAAGTAAGGGTAGACCAAAAGAGACATGGAGAAGAACAACAGAAAGGATGTTGAGCAATAGAGGGCTCACCTGGGCAAGAGCAGAAAAAAAGGCGAAGGACAAGCATTTGTGGGAAAACCCTTGCGGAAGCCCCATGTGCCCTGGGCACTTAAGGTTCAGAGAGAGAGAGAGAAAGAGAGAGAGAGAGAGAGAGATGTTTATATCAAAGAAACAAATTCCACCAACATGCAGTATAAAATTAAACGGAACTGTTTTAAAGCAGGTGCAGAAATTCAAATACCTTGAGGCAGTAATAACTTCAGATAGGAAACGCAAAACAGAATAGGCCAAGCAAAGATTGCATTTCAGAGAATGAGAAACATATTATGCAAAACATCCTTATCAATGAATTTTAAAAAAACTGGTCCTAAAAAACATCTTTATCAATCAGTGTTAGAAAACGAGTCCTAAAATGCTATATTGAACCTATCTTGTTATATGGAAGTGAATCATGGACAATAGGCAAGTCTGCACAAAAATCATTGGAAGCAGCAGAAATGTGGTTTATTAGAAGAATGTTGCGAATCCCCTGGACAGCAAAAATAACTAATGAAGAATGTATGAGAAGAGCTGGAGAGACAAAAAAACCTTGTCAGAAAGATAAGAGAGAGACAATGTACTTTCATAGGACATGCAATGAGAAGAGGGGGCATTGAAAATATTATAACAACAGGAAAAATAGAAGGAAGAAGATCAAGAGGAAGACCAAGAGAAATGATACTGGACAGTCTGACGGGTTGGTGTGAGAGGAGATCACCAACTGAACTGATGGCCTGCATGAAGGATCGGGTACTCTGGAGAAGCATAATAGCCAACGCCAGTCTGCACGGCACCTGATGATGATGATGATGATGATGATGAGTCCTAAAATGCTATATTGAACCTATCTTGTTATATGGAAGTAAATCATGGACAATAGGCAAGTCTGCACAAAAGTCATTGTAAGCAGCAGAAATGTGGTTTATTAGAAGGATGTTGCGAATTCACTGGACAGCAAAAATAACTAATAAAGAATGTTTGAGAAGAGTCGGAGATAGAAAAAAAAATGTGTCATGTACTTCCATAGGACATGCAATGAGAAGAGGAGGCATTAAAAATATTAAACAACAGGAAAAATAGAGGGAAACAGAGCCAGGGGAAGACCAAGAGAAATGATGCTGGACAGTCTGATGGGATGGTGTGAGAGGAGATCACCAACTGAGCTAATGGCCTGCACGAAATATCGTGTAATCTGGAGAAGCCAGTCGGCACAGCACCTGATGATGATGAATAGAATGTTTAAGGTTTCTGCAGTTTCTTACCTCCACCTCTTTCATAGGCGGCCTCTTCCTCTGTTTCCAACAATTCCTAGCAAGAATATTTTCTGTAAAAACAAAACTTGGTTATTGAAAAAAAAAATGACAAAAACTTATTTAAATCGCGAAAGTAAAGTTGTACGAGTTGAATAGATCAAGATGGCAGGGCTAGATGATGAGCAAATAACAAGTGAAAAACCAAAAATTATTAAGAAAGTCTTGAAAGACTCAGACGAAAAAAGACTTATAGTGATATTAGAAAAGGCATCCTTAGAAACAGTTAAGGTGAGTCATGTTTTATGTTTACCATGTTGATGAAGAAAGCATTCTAAACATTGCCATGTGTGTGAACTCTTCGGTATTTTGAAATATGGGTTTTCTTATTTTCTTATTAAAAGATTATATTAAGAGCGAGTTGATAGATGCAAAGATGTATAATATAAATGTCGTTATTATACGCATTTACACGAAGGCAAGTAGAGATATTTGTTAGATAATTTCTGGTTTTGCTTACATGACTGTTCGTGATCAAAGTTACGCACTCAAAGACGTGACCATATTTTCGTGTTTTCAAACTATAAACGGTGATGTCCTGCGGTTTGTCTAAGTTGTTTCTTGTACACAGAGACTGGGTTTTAAGTGTATTAAAAAAACACACCAGGAACGCCGCAGGAAGTATGTTCTTCACACGAGGAACATGTCAGACTACTCACTCAAAGGTAGCAGTTTATATTTGAATCATTTCTCAAGGAAGTATTAAGGGTCTTGACCGGTTTTGGGTTGCATTGACCTCCCATTATGTGATTGTCATCAGTTAAAGAATAATTCCAAGAACAGGGATGACTGGAGAGCCTTTATCCGTGACCTGTGTTCTCAAGGGAGTGAAAGGCAATGATGATGATGATCAGTTAGAGATAAGTTTTCCATGCTGAAGATAGTTAAGATCTAGAAATAGACCAAGACAGAAATGGAGAGACAACATAGAAGACACTATAAAGGAAATTGGTACCAGCAACTGGAGAAAGAAGATAAGGAATAGACAGGAACGGAGGTGAACTTTCTCTGCAGCATTGAGCCTTAATGACTCAGACAGCTGAAGAAGAAGATGATGTACTCTAGCTTGCCTTGCCGTAGAACATGTCCTAAGAATCTGGATTGTCTTTTTCTGACTTTTGTTAGTTTGTCTCATCTCTCTAGCCTCTCTCAGAACCTCCTTGTTTGATTTCTTTGCTGTCCATGGTATTAATAGCATCCTTCTAAGGACCACATTTCAGTGGCTTCCAGTTGGCGCTGTACTTCATTAGTGGCTGACCATGCCTCGCTTCTGTAAAATAAAATTGGCTCAGTGTAACACTAGAGTTCTCTCCTCCTCACTCATAGTGCAGTGATTTATTGCACAGAATTCACTTTATTTTCTAGTTTATGTGATTCAGGTTGGTGATACTGGTTCTGATCCATATTAATGGAAACAAGATTCTGAGTACTTAAATATTACATTGAGCCAGTTTTGTTTTATGGTTGTGAAGCATGATCTATGAATAAGAGAGTACAGCAGGAAATGGAGGCCATAGAGATGTGGTTTATAAGAAGGGTGTTGAAGCTACCATGGACAGCCAAGAAAACTAATGAAGAAGTCTTAAGAGAGGCTGGCGTTAAAAAGCAAATTATAGCAAAGATCAGAGGCAGACAAGCAAGATTTGTAGGACATTTTCTGAGAAGATGAAAATTGGAAAACACTGTGGCAACTGGAAAAATTGACAGAAGAAGAGACAGAAAGACAGAGAGAAGTTACTGGATGGGCTGTCAGTGTGGCTAGGAATAAAGTCACCAGCGGATCTCATAATCAACGCAAAAGGCAGGTAATTGTCGAGAGAAATGATCATCTACGCAACACGGCATGGCACTTAGATACTGCCTCACCAAGGGCACACTTTTTTTGCTCATTTTATTTTGAAAGCAGGTCAGAAGTTTGAGTTACGTTCAGAGTGGCAACTAACAGTTTTTAAACGTTTTTTTCGAAGGTTGGTCAGAAGTTTGAGCTCCTTTCATGTGACAGGCACAGCAACTTGGGCAAACGCCTCAAGAAAGACATCTCCACATGTCGGCCAGATATTACGCACCAGTGTCTGTTGATGTTGCTTGACTCGCCACTGAACAGGGCAGGACTTTTACAAGTACGAGTTTTTCTTGTTTTTTTAATGTAGATCACGTGTGATAGCTATTTAATAACATGTAAAGATAATATATGAATTGTGAAGTTTTAATGTGAATTAAACATAGTTAGTTATTATTGCCTAAGGAAAATACTTGGTATAAAGTGGAAAGAATTGAAGAACAACGCAGAGATAAGGCAGATGAATAAAACAACAACTTGTCTCATGGGTGATCAGAAAAAGAAGATGGACGTACATCAGTCACGTGATGAGAAGAAACAGAGAATCCCAGAACAAGCTATCAAGTGGAACACAACAGGCAGAAGAAAAAGAGATCAACCACGTGGAACTCTAAAGAGGACATTGTTAAGAGAGGCCAAACTAGTGGGCATAAAATCCCTTGATGAGGTTGAAAAGCTTGCAAAAACAGGAAAACTTTGTGAACTATCATGCAAGCCCTATGTGATGTTTAACAGCACGTGAAGGATGTAAAATGTAAGAAGTTGTAATTTATCATTTTAATTGTGAAGGGAAGAAAACTTAATGAAAACTGCAAAGAAACAACAGTTCGAATTCTTTGACTGTGTTTTGAGAAGGCAAGTTAGAATGTGAGAGCCACCAGAAAATATGCAGAAAAAGAACGAGGTGAAGACGGAAAAAAAAATCTGAGAAAGTAGCATGGGAAGCAACTGATCTGAATTAGAAATAGCAAAGTCCACACAAAAAATGGAAATGTATGATTCCCTACCACTGTGAGAGGAGTGGTTGAATTGACAGGAATACCTTCTCTTAGCCAGTCTTGGAGATAATGGTAGGATCAAGTCCCATTTATTCTTCCTCCCTCCTCCTTCTCATCCTCCTCTTCTTCTCATCATCTTCCTCCTCCTCTTCTTCTTTTTCCTTCTGCATTCCATGATTTTAGTCTCAGATGCCCTTATTAATTGTTCAGAGAAAGTGGCTATACTGTTATTTACTGCAGTCATCTTTGCTATCATGATATCTATATTTAAGAGACTATTTTTATAACTTAAACTAAAAGTAGACCACAGTTTCATCACTATATCTTAGCCATTGCTCAGAGCATGCATGATTTTTTCTTTCCTTCTTGTATTAGCTTTATGTGAGCAGGAAGGTATTTTTTTAAAGGTACTTTTGCATCTTTTTTTTTTTTCCTGCTGCATATAGGTGTATGTGAAAACGGAGAAAAATGTATTAATAGAAATCAACCCTCAGACAAGAATTCCTCGAACATTTGACAGATTTTGTGGGCTCATGGGTAATCATGCTGTGTCTGTTTAGAAGCTGATACATTCTTTTGTGATATTTTAACTCTTTAAGCTTAAAAAAAAGTTTAAAAACATAGCCAAAGTCAATAGTTCAACAGTCAAAAAAAATTTTAAAAAAGGTAAAATTCCCATTTCCATGCCATTAAGGCATATTGGGGAATGCGATGTTAGGCCTGTATTTTCCATGACCTTCGGCACGTGAATGTGTGATGTGGTCAGTATCATGCCCAGTCGCTTTACCTTCCCAGATTTCTCTGGTACCAAGTTTTAGAGGCTGGGTGGTTCTAAGGACTGTTATTGCTGGAGGTGGGGTGGGGGATATGCTCTCCACTTCAGTGGTGTGCGTCTCAAATAGCCTCTGACAGTCAAGCCCAGCTCCTGGCCTTCTCGTGGCAGAACTGTTTAAACTGACAGGAGAAGGGGCGAAGCCGAATATCTGGTGCCTAAAAACCAGACGCTTCGGGTAGATGAGAGTCATGTTTGGTAGCTCATCTACCACTGCTGGTGAGATTCTTCAGCTGCCGTGCGTGGAGTGGGGCTCCTCCTGGCCAGTGAAGAAAGGTGCGAGTGAGGGTTGCCGTGCGGCACCACTGGAAAAGGTGAAAGAAAGGACTAAGCGAAGTAAACAGTAGTCAAATCACGGCAACTCTGCTCTGGAGGTCGGCCACGTCCTAAGTGCATTCATATCGGGCGAAGTGCCTGAACCGGCTTAACCCAGAGGTTAAGACACTGCTGGTGAGATTCTTTGGATGCAGTGTATGGAGTGAAACTCCTCCTGGCCAAGGAAGAAAATGCGGAAAAGCAAATAGGGTTGCTGTGTGGCACTGATGTGAAAAGGTGATGCAAAGGATAAAGTGAAGCTTAATCGGTACGTCCAGTAGTATCTCAGAGAGAGCTACTCATACCACAGCACCTCTGCTCTAGAGGCCAGCCACGTCTGAAATACACCCATACTGGTGAAATATGCCAAAACCGGCTTACACCAGGGGTGAAACTTCATGGCTACGCATGTCACAGTACCTCTGCTCTAGAGGTCAGTCACATCTGATATACACTCATATTGGTGAAACATGCCTAAACCGGCTTACACCAGGGGTGAAACTTGATGGCTACGCACGTCGTACCTCCGCTTTAGAGGTTGGTCACGTCCTAAACATGGCCATACTGGGATAATATGCCTAAAACGACTCAACCCAGGGGTGGAAGTCACTAGTGGCAAGGATTCGTCCTCCTGGACAAAAGCTCCATCCTGGTCACAACTAGGAAGGGTAGCGGCCACGACCACAAAATGCTGAAGTTGGAGACACTGGACCAGGGCAGTCTAGATAGGCAACTACCTCTCACCTGGTGGGGATGTATGCGTATCCTAATCATGCTGAGGTTTTCTGGTGAGAAAGTCCAACCCTGGACTGGATGGGCTCTTATTTTATCACTCTGGAATTGCGAGCTAGCGTTTTTTTTTGTTTGAGTATGTTACTTGTACGAACTCCCAATAACTGCAAGCTGTTGTTCTTTGCAGCCGATGCTGTAGAGATGTTGAGGCACAGCATCATATCAGCGTGGGAGTGGGTTATGGCGGCTACTTTTTCAGTCCCAGAGTACAGCTAAATAGCAGGGGGGGTGTGCATTGCTTCTTTAGCAGACTCCACCACCATGGGGTCTATGGCGATCCCCGCCCCATTAGTCAGGCTAGGCCTGTTACTGGGGGTACCAGTGGAGAGGTGGGACAGGGTCTTGGTCAGCTATGGGTCGCTATTTTGTTCTGGAGGGGGGGGGGGAGAGAGAGAGAGAGACACAGAGAGAGAGAGAGAGAGAGAGAGAGAGTTTGTCTGTTCATATGTTCTAGAGCAGTGTTTACCAACATGGGACATATGCCCCAAGGGGGCAGGGCAGTTAAAATACATTTATATTATACTTTGTCAGAACCTGGTTGTCTGTTGTGCTGTGGGTGAAGGAAGGACATCATAATTTTTGAGGTATTGAGGTGGGGGCATGGTCCAAAAAAAAAAAAGGGTTGGGAAACACTGTTCTAGAGATTGTAATTATCTTTTCTTTATTGTTTGAATTAGCTTTTAATGCCCTTGTGACTTGTTTTTCTTTTTTTTTTTTCAGTCCAGTTGTTAGATAAACTGAGCATACGAGCTAGTGATGGTCCACAGAAGTTACTGAAGGTGGGTAAATCTTTAGTGTTTTATTTATACCTGTATATTTATCTGTATGTGAACTATGAAAAAGGCTCTTGCTGAAATATTGGATTGTTGTATGTTCTTCATTTTTTTATGTGCTCATCTTACTTCCTGCCATTCTTGTTCTGCCCGCTTTCCTCATTTTTTTTTTTTTTCCATCATCATCATCATCAGGTGCCGTGCAGACTGGCGTTGGCTATTATGCTTCTCCAGAGTACCCGATCCTTCATGCAGGCCATCAGTTCAGTTGGTGATCTCCTCTCACACCATCCCGTCAGACTGTCCAGTATCATTTCTCTTGGTCTTCCTCTTGATCTTCTGCCTTCTATTTTTCCTGTTGTTATAATATTTTCAATGCCCCCTCTTCTCATTGTATGTCCTATGAAAGTACATTGTCTCTCTCTTATCTTTCTGACAAGGTTTTTTGTCTCTCCAGCTCTTCTCCTACATTCTTCATTAGTTATTTTTGCTGTCCAGGGGATTCGCAACATTCTTCTAATAAACCACATTTCTGCTGCTTCCAATGATTTTTGTGCAGACTTGCCTATTGTCCATGATTCACTTCCATATAACAAGATAGGTTCAATATAGCATTTTAGGACTCGTTTTCTAACATTCATTGATAAAGATGTGTTAGCTAATATGTTTCTCATTCTCTGAAATGCAGTCTTTGCTTTGCCTATTCTGTTCCTAATTTCTGTTTTGCATTTCCCATCTGAAGTTATTACTGCTCCAAGGTATTTGAATTTCTGCACCTGCTTTAGAATGGTTCCGTTTAATTTTATACTGCATGCTGGTGGATTCTGTTTCTTAGATATAACCATAGTCTCTGTCTTTTTGATGTTCAAAGTAAGGCCTTTCTGTTCACATTCTTTGGTGACTTTATCCAAGAGATTTTGCAGGTCTTGTTGGTTCTCAGCTATCAGTACTGTGTCGTCAGCATACCGAAGGTTGTTAATATTGTATCCTCCAATTTTTATGCCTGGATCTGTGATGATTGTTCTTAGAATATTCTCGCTGTACAGAGAAAAAATGTCTGGAGATAGTACACATCCTTGTCGCACCCCTTGTTTTATAGGTTGGTATTTTCCAATTCTATTTTCAACTCGAACTGCTGCTTCTTGCTGCCAGTATAGATGTTTTACAATCCTCAAGTCTTTGCCGTCTATATTGATGTCTTCAAGCATTTTAATAATTTCATTATGTTTCACCTTGTCGAATGCCTTGGTGTAATCAATGAAGCATAAGTAGAGATCTTTCTGTACTTCTAAAGCTCTTTCTGTTAGTGTTCGTAAAGCATAAATGGCATTTTTTAAAAACTGAACCATATAACTTTGTTGACCTTTATTACTAGAACCAGTTTTACCACAGCCATTTCTTTTAGCTCCTGCCATTGTGAGTGTTACACTGTCCGATTAGGCAATCAGCGACTCATAGCTGGTATGCTAGAGTCAGGGTTAGTGAACCATAGCTGATCAAGACCCTGTCCCACCTCTCCGTTGGTACCCCCAGTAACAGGCCTAGCCTAGCTAACAGGGCAGGGATCGCCATAGTCCTCATGGTGGTGGAGTCTGGTAAAGAAGCACTGCACGCCCCCCTGCATTTTAGCTGTACTCTGGGACTGAAAAAGTACCCGCCATAACTCGCTCCCACGCAGATACGATGTTGTGCCTCAACACCTTCATAGCATCGGCTGCAAAGAACACCAGCTCACAGTTACAGGGAGATAAGACAAGAGAAGACAAAATATCCTACCATTCTATACAG
This sequence comes from Achatina immaculata, assembly GCA_009760885.1. Taxonomy (NCBI): domain Eukaryota; kingdom Metazoa; phylum Mollusca; class Gastropoda; order Stylommatophora; family Achatinidae; genus Lissachatina; species Lissachatina immaculata. The sequence continues at coordinate 18,775,712 of CM019698.1, forward strand.
AAATTACTGCAAAAAATAAGAACAGGCCAGCTTATTCAAGGGCCTGTACTGCAGATATAAACTATAGAACATGGGTTAGGAAGAAGAGGAATTGTAGTCCTCATTGTGGCTGAGACTAAGAGACCTGTTTCTGTGGTCCCTCAAAGAGAAGTCATTTTAGGTGGCACCTTTTGTTCAGAGATCTCGAGCTTCTGGTTCACTCTTACCTAATTGCTTACATGGAGATCTCAGCGACAGTTTCACCAACTTTATCACTTACATGGAGATCTCAGTAACAGTTTCACCAACTTTATCACTTACATGGAGATCTCAGCAACAGTTTCACCAACTTTATCACTTACATGGAGATCTCAGCAACAGTTTCACCAACTTTATCACTTACATGGAGATCTCAGCGACAGTTTCACCAACTTTATCACTTACATGGAGATCTCAGCAACAGTTTCACCAACTTTATCACTTACATGGAGATCTCAGTAGCAGTTTTGCCAAATTTATCAGTTACATGGCAATCTTAACTGCGGTTTTGCAAACTTGATCAGTTATATGGCGATATGAACAATTACACCAACTTTTATCACTTATATGAGACCTGAACAGTTTCACCGTTCACTTACATGGAGATTCAAACAAAATATTTCACTGTTCTTATTAGGTACAGATATTCAACAAAAGTTTAGCAAACTTTATACGTTACATTTTTCTTACACTCAGAAGAATATGGTGTAATTTCTTGTCTATCACTGTTTTATTGTTAATTTCATAAGCATCTTACATCCTTTCCATGCCATTAAATGTCACATAGGGCTCGCATGGTAGTTCACCAAGTTTTCCTGTTTTCGGTGAGCTTTTCAACCTCATCGAGGGATGTTATGCCAGCTAGACTGGCCTCTCTTGGCATTGTCCTCTTTAGAGTTTCACATGGTCGACCTCTTTTTCTTCGGCCTTTTGTGTTCTGCTTGATAGAATATCTTGGGATTCTTCTATTTCTTCTTGTCACGTGACCAACATATTTTCCATCTCCTTTTTCCGATCATCCCTGAGGCAGGTTGCTGTTTGCTCATCTGCCGTATCTCTGTGTTGTTCTTGAATTTGTTCCACTTTGTATCGAGTATTTTCCGAGGGGCATTTGTTTTCAAAAGAGTCTGATTTGTTCTCTTTTTCTTTAGTTGTTTTCCAACTTTCGCATGCATAAATGAAGGTGGATATTACATTTGAATTGAATAATCTTAGCTTGGCTTTTGTGTTTATAACTTTTGAGTGCCATATGTTTTCAAGATTCTTGAAGGTTAATGCTGCTTTTGCAGTTAAAATTATAACTTCTTTTCTGGTGTCGCTATCCTGGTCTATGTAGCTGCCGAGGTGTGCAAATTGGTGTACTTCTTCAACAGCTGTTCCTTCTGCATATATTTTTTCCCTCTTGATTAATGGGAAATTTCATTATTTTTTGTTCTTTCTTGTTAATCCCAAGTCCTATTTTACTAACCAGTGAAGACAGGGTATCTGTTTTTTCTTGTATCGAATTCACATTGTCTCTGATAAGAGTTATGTCATCTGCAAAATCAAGATCTTCCCAATCAATGCCTGTTTTACCTGTGCAACATTTTTTTTTCATTATGAAGTCTATGGCAGTTTAAAAAAGCAAGGGAGATAATATACATCCTAATTTCATAAACAGGTGATAAAAAATCCAGTGAGTGACCACTTGCCAACAGGATGCCCCAAATATGCCATGTCATACAGTGCCACAGAGCTTATTGATGTGAGGGACGTGGTACCAAAGGATAAGCCAGCAGTGTTTGTTATTGGTGCTATGGCTCATGGCAGTGTAAGTGGTTTGTCTCGGTGTATGTCCCTCAGAGGACAGGAGTGTTCATTCTGTTATTAGGTCATTGACTATCTGACATGATGAGAACATCCAGATTAGAGCACTGACTGTCTGACATGATGAGAACCTCCAGATTAGAGTATTAACTGTCTGATGTCTAACATGAGTCTCTCCAGGTTAGAGCATTGACTGTCTGACATAATGAGAACCTCCAGATTAGAGCACTGGCTGTCTGACATGATGAGAACCTCCAGATTAGAGCATTAACTGTCTGATGTCTAACATGACTCTCCAGATTAGAGCATTGACTATCTGACATGATGAGAACATCCAGATTAGAGTATTAACTGTCTGATGTCTAACATGAGAGCCTCCAGATTTGAGCATTGACTGTCTGACATGATGAGAGCCTCCAGATTAGAGCATTAACTGTCTGATGTCTAACATGAGAGTCTCCAAATTAGAGTATTGACTGTCTGATGTATGATGAGAGTCTCCAGATTAGAGTATTGACTGTCTGATGTATGATGAGAGTCTCAAGATTAGAGGATTGACTGTCTGACATGATGAGAGCCTCTAGTTTAGAACACTTACTGTCTGATACCTGATGTTTTGAAATCTTGTTCTCTGTGTCTTTACTAGCAGGTGTTAAAACAACAACTATTTCCTTTCACAATATTTCAGGTGAACCCAGACTACACAGAAAAGTCTTACTCGATCAGCAACTACCCCCTGTCAGCTGCTATCACATGTTCTAAAGTCTGCAGTGCTTTTGAAGAAGTATGGGGGGTTAAATAGCATTAAAGTTCTTGTTAAATAAATGTGTGTGTGTGTGTATTTTTTTGGTTAAATTTGTGACTCACATTTTCTTCTTTTTTTTTTGTTAAATTTGTGACTCACAATTTGTTTTTTTTTGGTTAAATTTGTGTATTACTTTTTTTAAACTTATGTATTACTTTTTTTTTTTTTTAGGTTTAACTTGTGTTTACTTGTTTTTTTAGTTTTGTTTGAATTTGGTCTCAATATTGGTACAGCATTTATTGAGGGTCCTTTAGCTTTCTCAGTTTCCTCCTCACAGCTTTTTCTATGAAGGTCATTTGCTTTTAATTTGAATTTTTTTTTTAGGTATTATTATTTTGTCAAAAGTGTTATTTAACAATTACCAAAGTCTTATGGATTCTGTATTATACTTTCTGAAAAGCACAATTCGAATTCATCCTCACCCAAACCCAGAACTTTTAGGCCAAACATTCTAAATTGCAAAACTGGCAAATCAGATTTGAAACCAAAGTGAAAGATAAGTTTGGTTTTTTTTTTAATCCATAAATGACAATTAAGAACAGAAGACACATCATATTCATGAATGCAAATAAAAGAAAAAGTAATTCTTCAGCTATTTTACATTATTATTTACATAAATTTTTTTTTTAATCTGCCAGCTTTTTCTGATAACTATGACTAAAATGAATGGTCTTGTAGTCAACATAAAAAAAAAAAAACGCCATTGTCATAATAACAGGTTAAAGATTACCTCATATTGTAGACCAGCTTCAGTCTTACACTGGCCGAAAAAAAAAAAAGGTTTCCTGACACTTGTGTCATGGAATAAAGGTAGTGATATTGAGAGTAGGCTCAACACTTTATAATATTTATAATATGAAGAAAAGAAAACAGTGATGATTCACAAACCTATGACGATTTTTTTCCCCGAGGACTGTAATTAAGAATAAATGGAGAGCCCTTGTTGGTGGCCCATGCCCCCAGATAGAAGTAAAGAAGGCGAAAGAGGAAAGAAGTAGAGAAAAATGAAAAAAAAAAAAAGCTTTTTTATTCAAAATTTTATGTATAAAAAGAGTCATTTGAAATTTATAGCAATTACTAGTTGTAACCCAATAAAAGATGGATGGGAAAAAATTTGTCTCAGTTTCCAATGAAATTTTGACCATTAATGACCCCTCACCACTCATCCTTATGGAACATAAAAGTCATGAATCAGAATCATACAGAGTGATGATTATTACCAAAAATCCTGTGAAGCAAAACAACTGAACAACCTCCTGCTACTCTCAGTCCAACATGTAGTGGAGGCTACAGTCAGACTGCAATAAAACAGTTCATTTTGCAAATTTTCAATATTCTGAACCTAATACAGACATGGACCTCAGTTTTGGGGCAAAGAAACTGTCCAATGAGGCAACCGGTGACCCATAGCTGATATGCTAGCGTCAGGGTTAGCGAACCATAGCTGACCAAGACCCTGTCCCACCTCTCCGTTTGTACCCCCAATAACAGGGCAGGGATCGTCATAGTCCCCATGGTGGTGGAGTCTGCTAAAGAAGCATTGCACCACCCCCCCTGCTTTTTAAGCTGTACTCCAGAACTGAAGAAATAGCTGCCATAACCCGCTCCCACGGCGATACGATGCTGTGCCTCAACACCTCCATAGCATCGGTTCACCAGCTCTCAGTTACAGGGAGGTAGCACAAGACAAGACAAGACTCAGTTCTAACTTCCTGAGAGTTACTATAAAACCCACATTTTTTTTCCTTCAACTCTCAACTACACTACATTCAACATGATTAGGTTCAGATTTCTATTCCTGGAAATGTTTTACACAAAATGTTCTGGCATCACGAATCACTTCCCATAATTCTTAGCACTTCATTGTCTCTACTTGATGTTATAGTAACTGTACACAGGGATGTATTGATGCTAAAATCCTATGCAGTTGCATTGTTTTTTGTCTGCCCCAAAAACACATGAGGGGCAAATACTGTTGCCAATGGAAACATTGGTTGCTAAAAGTGTATTGTTCAGGATACATTAATGAATGAAATACTGCATTAATATATTAAAACTGAACAATGACAATATCCCAGACTGACTGACTGACAAGTGAAGTGCTAAGAATTAAGGCACAATTCATGATGTATCTAATTCTAAAGTATAATTTACCTTAATTTCTAATCCATATTTATAATGTGTACAATTCAGTTCTTTTTTTTTTTTTCATTTAAGTTTCTTTTGTCTATTTTTTTTTAAAGTTAGATTTTCATTTGCTTTTTTGCATTCATCTGTCTGCTGTCTGATTGGATGACAGTCTTAATCCTTTTTCTATGTATCTGTTGCCCTGCTGACTGGCGTTTGCTGTCATGCTCTACCACAACTTTTCTTTTTCTGACTTTTCTTACTGTTAGTCTCTTCTCTCCAGCCTCTTTCAGAACCTCCTCGTTTGATTTCTCTGCTGTCCTTTTAGCTGTATAAAAAGTATTATTACTGTTTTGCAGTAATTTAACTTTACATATTACATCTTTCCCATGCTGTTAAACATCACATAGGAGATAAGAATAAATTCTTATTCTTTCACATGGTAGTTCAAGTTTTCCTTTAACTTTACAGTAAACTATAAAATGTGAACCTTTCAAGATAATAGTACTCATCACAAATCAATTGCATCAGAATAGAGTTAGGAAACATAACCAGCATCTGGGCTCCAATAAGCAGTCAGTACTGACCCCAAAGGGTCATGGGGTCAATAAATTATCCCTAGTGCTTTCAGTAATAGTATTATTTATTACATTAATTTCATGTAATAAATGTTTGGGAGTTCAATGAACAATCTGAAACTTCATGAGTTCGGAGGCCTCTGCTTTGCATAGTAATCCAGACAGCCATTACAACAACGGATCTTTCTGCTTCTCATTTATATCTCCACACAGCGGAGGGATAGGGGTTGCTATCAACTCTCCTTGCAGAAACTTGTTCACAAAGTCTATGACTACGTTTGATGTGATTTTTGTCTCTGTACACACGTACACATTCTGTTCAGGGCTGTCTAGAATAACCAGAAGAGGGCACGTATCATCAAGGTCAGCAAAGTCTCGTACATTGTCGGAGAACTCGTCCTGTGGAGAATATTTAGATGCATTTACATTTTTGACAGAAACACAAATCGTCATCATTAATCTGCATCACTTTCCTTGAGATAGAAACAAAACTCTCCATCAGACTCGGTCCTTTACCTGTTTCTTGTCTTATCTGTCAGATGCTTTGAAGTTCTGTCTTAAAGGGTTCTCTAAACAGGGGCAGAGCTAACTCTAACCCTGCTGAGCATCACTCAAAGCCAAGCCACATGAACACTTTTTGCAACCAAACAGCACAACCGCTTATCCCTACAGGCAAAAGCAGGGACAGGGTTAACTCTAACCCAGATGAGCAACACCCAGCACCACATGAATACTCTTGCAATCAAACAGTGCAGCAGAGAACTCAGCCACAGGCGACTTAACGGCAGATCTAATGGCCATGGAATCTGCAAAGACTCTGGAGGAACATTGACCAAAAGACACAAAAAAATAGCCTTCTTATGTGATAGCCAGGCAGCCTTCAAGAGTATACAAGATGAAGAGAGGACCACCTAACAAGGGATGTGATACAGAAACTAAAACTGGTCTTTGCAAACAAAAAGGACAGTGCTGTAGTAGATCCCTTCATACCGTGGAGCTGCAGTAAATAAAACAGTTGACAGACTAGCAGAGAAAAGCACAGAGAAAGAAGAATTCTGGCACAATATTACAAAAGGAAGTTAAAAAACACTAGTTAAAATGGAAATACCAAAACACCTAGAGGCAGAGGACAAACGGAAGATGTGTTCAGGACCTCATACACAAGCAGCAACAAATGACAGCCTTCAGGTTATGAACCGGACACTGCAGATTTAACGTTCCATCTCCACAAGATAAAGGCTGCACCAGTAGCTCAACTTACATGTCAGTTTGGCCCCCGGAGTCCTGAACACATGCTACAGACCCGCACCATACACGGAGACCTCAGAACCCGGGTATGGCCCCAAGAGAGAAGCACAGAGGAGAAACTGAGGTTCCCGTGAAGACCTCCTGCTGATACCAGGATTCGTAGAGGTAACCCGACTCCCTGTTTAGAAAGCTGAGCATATGAAACCGAATGTTGAAGAAGAAGCAGCAGCAACACAGCCACCATGTTTTACTGCGAGATGACACGCTGTCTATTTTTAGCATTTACTGCAGTTTAATACTGTAACCCCCCCCGGCCCCAAGTCTAATAAAAATCACATGACCACAGTTATTTTAATTTTCTAAAAAAAAGCCCTTTATAAGACAAGCAACACGATAAGGTTAAATATAAGGCTTACTCAATAACGTGATGTGCTTCAGACAAGTCATAGCTCTGTGTAGGTTTATGCTTAGGGCGGACTAAGCTTCTGAATGTGTTTAAGAGGAGAAGGAAGCAACTAAGACGGGTGTCAGTTGCTGGCCATAACTATACATTACTTCACTTTGGTGCACCAAAAAAAAAAAGTCTATATTACTGCATTCTAACCACTCCAGCAACACATAAATGCCTTTGAATGTAAATGCTACAGAAGAGTTCTTCAAATATCATGGACACAAAAAAGAACAAATGTATCCATACTACAAGAACTTAATATTAAAAAAGGCTGGCTAGTAAAGAGGATTAAAGAGAGAAAGCTTAAATATTTTGGACACATTAAACATGATAATTTAGAGAAGACCGTCTTGAAAGGGTACATAATAGGAAAGAGAGGAAGACCAAGGTGAAGATGGCTGCAAGACATTGCTGATAATCTGCAGATGGATGCATCAGCAGCAGGGCATCTTGCTTACAATCGAGAAGCCTACAGGAGAGCTATTAGGGAGGCAAAGTTCCGCTAAGGACATGCAAATGTCTGACTGAGCCACTCTGGTGGTGTCTGATGTACTCCCTGCTGGGGTAGAACCTGTTAAAAATTTGGCATTTAGTGGAATAATCCTGACACATTTTCTTTTTGTAATTCCTAGGAGGCCAGTGGATTCACAGCATTTTACTTTTATCATTTGACATCAGATTCATTTTGCCACCATCAGGAAATATTAATTTCATTTTGCTACCATCAGGAAATATTAATTTCATTTTGCTACCATCAATAAATATTAGGTTCATTTTGCTACCATCAATAAATATTAGGTTCATTTTGCTACCATCAATAAATATTAGGTTCATTTTGCTACCATCAGGAAATATTAATTTCATTTTGCTACCATCAATAAATATTAGGTTCATTTTGCTACCATCAGGAAATATTAGATTCATCTTGCTGTCGTCAGTGGACATTAGATTCATAGTACTACCATTAGTTGACATTGGATTCACCCTAGTACCACCAGTGGACATTAGAATATTCCTACTACCATTAGGGGACATTAGGACTATACCATCACCATTTGTGGACATTAGAGCCATACCATCACCATCAGAGGACATAGAGTCACCAAAATTAGACCTATAACACTCAGAATATTAACATTGTTCTACAACAGTCCAATAATTTCTGATTTTCTAGATCATGATACACTGTCTGGTTAAATGTTTTATCTTCTTTGTCATTCAAACAATCCAGAATTTGAACATATAATAATACGTGAAATCGGGAACTGGAAAGCTTACACATGTCAGAATATATGGAAGTCCAGAATGATCAAAATCAAAACTTGAAAAATTTCTGAGTATTGTTCATGAAAATGTCAGCTAAGGGTTAGTGGGAAAATGACTAACAGATGTAATAAAATATTGCAACATACATACAGTTAATAAAGAAATGCTTCGGTTGTGAGAAAGACAATATTCCAAATAAGTGGTACCCAGAAGAATCATACCTCTCCTGCAATGAAGAAAAACAAGTCTCTGTCTTCTCCTTTATCTGCTTCCCGATTGGCTGCATCTGTAAGGACCATCATCCCTTGTTTTAGACCTAGCTCCGTGCCATCTGAATGCAAAAATGATACGAAAATGCATTACATTTTTATCTCGGTTTTGTTATATTAAGTTTAATATTTAAAAATTTTATAATGAAAATATAAATCTTTAAATGATTGTTTAAAATGACTAAATTCTAATTGCTATATTCTTAATTATTTTGGACATGTTAAATGTCACGAGTGTTTGGAGATGACAGTCTTGGAAGGGCACATAATGGCAAAAAGAAGGAGGAAGACCAAGGCGAAGATGACAACAAGATGATGATTTGTGAATGGATGCATCAGCAGCAGGGCATCTTGCTTACAACCAAGAAGCTTTCAGGGAGGAAAAGTTCTGCAAAGGGACATAGTAATGAATGAATATTCTAATTTATTTCTTGAAGGTTTTTTTTTCTCCACAGTTTTAATCAAAATTTGTTGTTTCCAAATCAAAAACAGAAGAATGATCAGAGATAAACACAAATTCTTTAAAAGTTTAAATTTTGTCTGAAAACTGTACTGAAGAGAATAATAATGGCTCTTTTCACATCTGATGACAGCTCTGCAGCAAGGAGATGTCAGCTGTTTTTTGGAGGTAGATGTTCACCAGTTTCACTATGGCAGATTCTACTAACATTTGACTGTCATAGTTCGAACACTGACATCAAGCCATGACTGTGTTCTTCTTCGGTGTTCAAGTTTGTGATCATGGTAAATCAGACGGCCAGTCATCAGGATGATGTCCACAAATTTTTTTCCCCAAGTTCTCCCTGGAGCTGCCCCCCCCCCCCACAGCTTCCACCTTAGGCCTGAACCCTGTGGCTACGTCTGGTTGTGTGGATCTGCAAAAGCTGGACGCTCTTCTAGAACCCTGTGGCTACGTCTGGTTGTGTGGATCTGCAAAAGTTGGACGCTCTTCTAGAACCCCGTGGCTATGTCTGGTTGTGTGGATCTGCAAAAGTTGGATGCGCTTTTAGAACCCTGTGGCTACGTCTGGTTGTATGGATCTGCAAAAGTTGGATGCTCTTCTAGAACCTTGTGGCTACGTCTGGTTGTGTAGATCTGCAAAAGTTGGACGCTCTTCTAGAACCCTGTGGCTACATCTGGTTGTGTGGATCTGCAAAAGTTGGACACTTTTCTAGAACCCCGTTGCTAAGTCTGTGGATCTGCGAAAGCTGGACGCTCCTCTAGAACATGTTCTGGAGCCTGTACTCCATCCTAACATGGGCATGTGAGATCTTGAGCTGGCAGAGATAGCTCAACAGCCTGTAAGTAGCCACTTCTTAATTGAAACAGGAACATTTGTTGCTCATTTGTAACCGATGGACTGGATTCACTTGGGGCCCATGGATACATGCTCTGCTCTCTGTTTCAGTGACCACTGAACAGTATGAACACTAATTGTGCCAGTTAGCTGTTGGTTCTGGCAACCTCAAATTCTACCAGCCAACCACCTGGCTCTTCCTTTCCCTCTCCTCACACTTCTATCCTTCATCCTCTGTAGATATATATATTATCATTGCATGCCCTTTCATTCTCCTGCACCAGGTCCATGGCAACCGAGTTCAGCACATCTGCCCTATCAATATGAATCATATCTGTTGCGACAGTGTTATGGCCAACATGATTGGCTACCTCATTGCTTCTCACTCCCGCATGCCCTAATATATCCATGCATGCCTGGTGACACTGGATGGCCACAAGAGCTGAACCCATTCATGACACAGCAAACACTTCTCTATCTTGTGAAACATGTTTTGAGAGTCCGTCACCACCACAGCGTGTATCACTCTGTCGAGCTAGCCAGGACAGAGCCTTGGTCACTGCCTCAGTTTCCATCCGCATGCTCTATGTCGCCTTACAGGAGGCCCCTTCTTTCTGTGTCACCAGTCTTTCCTCACCTATAGACAACGAAGCCTCCATCCACTCTTTTTGCCTCGCAGCAATGAGCTGTGCATGATGATGACCAAGTCATATCATGGTAGCGGACCTACCAGGAAGAAGAGAATACCTGACTGCCATCAAGAACACAGGAATGTGTCCAGACATTGTAGTGTACTCCATAGAAAAACAGGAACTATTAATGATCGAGCTTACGGTTCTGTACGAAACAAGAATAGAGGAGCAACATCTATTCAAATGTGAGAAGTACGATGATCTGGTCAAGCAACTGAGGCAGGGGGCAGGAGTCAGGGCAAAAGTGATAGCTGTAGAAGTGGGAGCAAGAGGATTCGTAGCAACGTCAGCATACAGCCTATGTAAGCAACTGGGCATAAAGGGACAAGCAAGAGCAAAGGCATTGAAAAGCCTTTCAGAAACAGCAGAAAAGGCCTCATGCTGGCTGTGGAGTATGCAAAACAAACATTGAGAACTTAAATAATTTCGTTTGTCACAACCAATACCAGTCCTCCATAGCTAAATCACTAAAGACGCACTTCAAAGTGCAGTGCCAACTGAAAGATCGCAGGTTCAATCCCGGGACAAAAAAAAAAAAAAAAGCAACAACTCACAAGACCTCTGGGAGTCACGACTCAGAGGAGTGTCAGGAGTTTAATAGGGCCAAAACACTTGTCTGATGGGAGGCACTTCTTCTGATGATCTGAAGGAGTTGTGTTGTTGTTCCGCTCTCTACAGCAGAGAGTTTCCTGCATGGTCTTGGCCTACCTGTAACTGAATTGACAGCTGCATTTTCTCCCTTCTGCTACCCTGTTTGGCTAGAGTATCAACTTTTTAGTTTCCTGCGATGCCATAGTGGGAGGCTATTCCTGCATGTTTTGAGAGATGATTAATTTCTTGATTTCCCACAGGATCTGATTATTTTTGGTGGGTTTTTTTTAGCGCTTCTGGGAGTGATTTAAAGTGGTGAAGATGATTGTGTTAAAATGTAACATCTGATTCTGGAAAATCTACAGCAAAAGAGTATTATATATATTAATAGGTTAACAGTGATAAACAGATGGATATCATTAAGAGAGGGACAAAATAAAACATGTTTGAATAGGAGCTGGTGATCCATCTCAGCCATCTTTTTCATGAACGGTGCCCACAGAATGACTGGCCATTTTTGAGAGAAGCATTTTATATGGAAAAAGTCAGGTACAAACCACTACATCATTTGTTTTGATAGTCCAGAGATTTACCTGTAAAATAGATGACACACATGTTCTCATTCAGTTTCACAGAGGACAGCGGTGTAAGCTCTTCTATAGGTTGAGGGTACCAAGGAAACCCCTATGTAGAAATGGAAGGAGAGAATTATGGGCTTAGTAAAATCAACAAAAACTGCAGTATAATGGTTGTCTACTTTCTCTGCTTTTAACTTTGTTTTTATAACATCTATATTACTTCTTTATCACTGCTTTGTTGCTCGTCTTCTCTATCACCACTTTAATGTTTGTCTTCTTTAACGCTTGTCTTCTTTATCATTACTTTGTTGCTTCTCTTCTCCATCATCACTTTGTTGCTTCTCTTCTCTATCACTACTTTGTTGCTTATCTTCTCTATCACCACTTTGTTGCTTCTCTTCTCTATCACCACTTATCTTCTCTATCACCACTTTGTTGCTTCTTCTCTATCACCACTTATCTTCTCTATCACCACTTTGTTGCTTCTCTTCTCTATCACCACTTATCTTCTCTATCACCACTTTGTTGCTTCTCTTCTCTATCACCACTTATCTTCTCTATCACCACTTTGTTGCTTCTCTTCTCTATCACCACTTTGTTGCTTCTCTTCTCTATCACCACTTATCTTCTCTATCACCACTTTGTTGCTTCTCTTCTCTATCACCACTTTGTTGCTTCTTCTCTATCATCACTTATCTTCTCTATCACCACTTTGTTGCTTCTCTTCTCTATCACCACTTATCTTCTCTATCACCACTTTGTTGCTTCTTCTCTATCACCACTTTGTTGCTTCTCTTCTCTATCACCACTTATCTTCTCTATCACCACTTTGTTGCTTCTATTCTCTATCACCACTTATCTTCTCTATCACCACTTTGTTGCTTCTCTTCTCTATCACCACTTATCTTCTCTATCACCACTTTGTTGCTTCTCTTCTCTATCACCACTTATCTTCTCTATCACCACTTTGTTGCTTCTCTTCTCCATCACCACTTTGTTGCTTCTCTTCTCTATCACCACTTATCTTCTCTATTACCACTTTGTTGCTTCTCTTCTCTATCACCACTTATCTTCTCTATCACCACTTTGTTGCTTCTCTTCTCTATCACCACTTTGTTGTTTGTCTTCTTTATCACCACTTTAATGCCTGTCTTCTTTATCACCACTTTAATGCTTGTCTTCTTTATTACTACTTTGTTGCTTGTCTTCTTTATCACCACCTTAATGCTTGTCTTCTTTATTACTACTTTGTTGTTTGTCTTCTTTAGCACCATTTTAATGCTTGTCTTCTTTATCGCCACTTTAATGCTTGTCCTCTTTATTACTACTTTGTTGTTTGTCTTCTTTAGCACCATTTTAATGCTTGTCTTCTTTATCACCACTTTAATGCTTGTCTTCTTTATTACTACTTTGTTGTTTGTCTTCTTTATCACCATTTTAATGCTTGTCTTCTTTATCGCCACTTTAATGCTTGTCTTCTTTATCACCACTTTGTTGTTTGTCTTCTTTATCACCACTTTGTTGCTTGTCTTCTTTATCACCACTTTGTTGCTTGTCTTCTTTATCGCTACTTTGTTGTTTGTCTTCTTTAGCACCACTTTAATGCTTGTCTTCTTTATCGCCACTTTAATGCTTGTCTTCTTTATCACCACTTTAATACTTGTCTTCTTTATTGCCACTTTAATGGTGTCTTCTCTATCATTCTACTTTGTTGCTTGTCTTCTCTTACATCTTACATCCTTCCCATGCCGTTAAACATCACATAAGGTTAAACACTGTCTTTTCTATCATCATTTTCATGTTTAAATTCTTTATCACCATTGTACTGCATCTACTCTTTACCATAATATCTGACATTTTCATAAGAAATCATATTTCAGGACAATGTCAGTTCTGAAAACATGAAAATTTATATTATCTAACATTCCTCTTTAAAAGTTCATCATCATCATCATCATCAGTTAGTGTCATTGTGATCTTTTCTTTTTGGCATTAAGCTTCTCCACAGACCTTGTGTCCTTGACCTTTTCGTTTGATGACTTGGTGACCTTTTAATCATGTTGTCATGTTAGACTTTCCAGGACCTCTCTTGGCCTCCCTCTGCCTCTCTTCTCATTGATTTTTTAATGTTGCTATGATGTTTTCAAATCCTTCCATTCTCATTATATACCCAGCACTGAGTTAGTTTAGACTCACTTTTCATTGGCTTTTGTTAAGCATTTCTTGTCTGTTATCTTAACCATCAAGTGGGGGGAAGGTTCTGTCTTATTTGGCAGTCAGGCAACCCATGACTGACACTGCTAGTGTCAGGGTTGGTGAACCATAGCCAACCAAGACCCTCCCCACCTCTATGCTGGAAACCCCGGTTACAGACCATCCTGACGAACAGAGCAGGGATCGCCACTGTTTCTGTTGTAGTGGAATCTGTTGAGGAAGTATTGCAAACACCCCCCACCCCGCTTTGTAGCCCCACCCAAAGACTGAAAAAGCTGCCCATAACCTGCTTCCAATCTGACAATCTGCTGTGCTTCAACATCTTCATTACATTGGCTGCAAGAAGCACCAGGCTGCAGTTTCAAGGAAATAGAAGAAGGAAAATGAAGAACTGTCCATGGTACTCTTAATATTACTCCATAAAACCATATCACCGTTGCTTCTAAGCAAATCTTCTCATTGATCTGTTCATTGTCCATGGCTCATTTTCATTAAGATAGGCTCAGTACAGGATTTTATATCTATTTCTCATTACTCAGTGACAAACTTTCAGTTTCTGGATGCTCCGTCACACTCATGCTGTCGAACTATATCAGTGGTTCTCAACATGTGGCCAATGAACCCCCCCACCCCCCAAAGAGAGTTCACAGAAGGGTTTTAGGGATATTCAAAGACCAGCAAATGGATTTGCTTGATTAGAAAATCTTAGAATCATCTAGTTCTTTGTAATAATTTACTTTTAATGAGGGCTCCCACGGCTGTTCCCTGGGCAGAAGGTAGTTCCACGGCAACACTGAAGTATGGCCTGGTTGGCTGAGTGGTTAGGTGCTCGGTCTACTGATACTTGCGGTCCACCCAGCCTCTATAAATGGGTACCAGAGAAATCTGGGAAGGCAAATGCGGCCTGGCGTGATACTGACATATGCAGGAGGTCTTGGAAATACGGGCCTAACACCGTATTCCTGATATGCCGTAATGCCTTGGAACGGAGATTTTAACTTACCACTCAACTATATTAATTTTAGGTAGACATATTTCCCGCCCTTCTGGCAGAGCAAGGGAAATAATTGTAACAGAAATATGTAGTTTGTAGTTCTCTGACCTTGCACTCTGGATCCTGAGTCAACGCCTGGCGACCATTCATTGTAATTGTCCCCCCTTTCTCGTCAACAAGTACCAGCATAGGAATACCTGGTGAACAAACAGTTTGGGGGTAATGGTCATCTCTGTTTAATACACGTGTAGCTTTAGGTTCATACATAGTTTATAACGTTGAGGGAAGATTTAAGGTAGAAGAAACGGAGAAAAGATGTCTGATGTCTTAGCATTCTGGCCATGGGAAATGCTCAGTGACAAGGGATTGAGGGTTTATGGAAGGACTTGATATCCTATGCCTGTTAGCAAGGATCTTGAGAGAGAGAGAGAGAGAGAGAGAGAGAGAGAGAGAGAGAGAATGTGTACAGTTGAGGAACTTTTGGAATGCCAAGGAAATATTCCTAACAACAACGACAACGACGACGATAACAACAACAACAACAAAACAACTTAAAGACTTTTCAAAACAATCGTTAAATGTTGTAGAGGTCAGAAAGATGGACAACATCAGCCAAAAGTACCAAGAGACTCCTTCCATTCTCATTATATACCCAGCACTGAGTTAGTTTAGACTCACTTTTCATTGGCTTTTGTTAAGCATTTCTTGTCTGTTATCTTAACCATCAAGTGGGGGGAAGGTTCTGTCTTATTTGGCAGTCAGGCAACCCATGACTGACACTGCTAGTGTCAGGGTTGGTGAACCATAGCCAACCAAGACCCTCCCCACCTCTATGCTGGAAACCCCGGTTACAGACCATCCTGACGAACAGAGCAGGGATCGCCACTGTTTCTGTTGTAGTGGAATCTGTTGAGGAAGTATTGCAAACACCCCCCACCCCGCTTTGTAGCCCCACCCAAAGACTGAAAAAGCTGCCCATAACCTGCTTCCAATCTGACAATCTGCTGTGCTTCAACATCTTCATTACATTGGCTGCAAGAAGCACCAGGCTGCAGTTTCAAGGAAATAGAAGAAGGAAAATGAAGAACTGTCCATGGTACTCTTAATATTACTCCATAAAACCATATCACCGTTGCTTCTAAGCAAATCTTCTCATTGATCTGTTCATTGTCCATGGCTCATTTTCATTAAGATAGGCTCAGTACAGGATTTTATATCTATTTCTCATTACTCAGTGACAAACTTTCAGTTTCTGGATGCTCCGTCACACTCATGCTGTCGAACTATATCAGTGGTTCTCAACATGTGGCCAATGAACCCCCCCACCCCCCAAAGAGAGTTCACAGAAGGGTTTTAGGGATATTCAAAGACCAGCAAATGGATTTGCTTGATTAGAAAATCTTAGAATCATCTAGTTCTTTGTAATAATTTACTTTTAATGAGGGCTCCCACGGCTGTTCCCTGGGCAGAAGGTAGTTCCACGGCAACACTGAAGTATGGCCTGGTTGGCTGAGTGGTTAGGTGCTCGGTCTACTGATACTTGCGGTCCACCCAGCCTCTATAAATGGGTACCAGAGAAATCTGGGAAGGCAAATGCGGCCTGGCGTGATACTGACATATGCAGGAGGTCTTGGAAATACGGGCCTAACACCGTATTCCTGATATGCCGTAATGCCTTGGAACGGAGATTTTAACTTACCACTCAACTATATTAATTTTAGGTAGACATATTTCCCGCCCTTCTGGCAGAGCAAGGGAAATAATTGTAACAGAAATATGTAGTTTGTAGTTCTCTGACCTTGCACTCTGGATCCTGAGTCAACGCCTGGCGACCATTCATTGTAATTGTCCCCCCTTTCTCGTCAACAAGTACCAGCATAGGAATACCTGGTGAACAAACAGTTTGGGGGTAATGGTCATCTCTGTTTAATACACGTGTAGCTTTAGGTTCATACATAGTTTATAACGTTGAGGGAAGATTTAAGGTAGAAGAAACGGAGAAAAGATGTCTGATGTCTTAGCATTCTGGCCATGGGAAATGCTCAGTGACAAGGGATTGAGGGTTTATGGAAGGACTTGATATCCTATGCCTGTTAGCAAGGATCTTGAGAGAGAGAGAGAGAGAGAGAGAGAGAGAGAGAGAGAGAGAATGTGTACAGTTGAGGAACTTTTGGAATGCCAAGGAAATATTCCTAACAACAACGACAACGACGACGATAACAACAACAACAACAAAACAACTTAAAGACTTTTCAAAACAATCGTTAAATGTTGTAGAGGTCAGAAAGATGGACAACATCAGCCAAAAGTACCAAGAGACTCCAGACATTTGTTAACAACTGCCTACGGAAGATCCTTCAGATCAGACGGCCGGACATCGTCAGTAAAGAAGAGCTATGGCAGAAAACGAGTCAATCCACAGTGAAGGAAATGATAGCGAAAAGACATCTGAGACGGATAGAACATACACTTTGAAAGCTTGCAAGGAAACATAACCAGACAAGCTCTCCCCAGGGAAAGAGGAAACAAGGAAGACTTAGAAACACCTGGCTAAGGAGTCATGAATCAGAGATCAAAACATCGGCTACACCTGGAGACTGACAGAAGCAACAGCCCAGGACAGAAACAAATGGAGAGCCCTTGTTGGTGGCCTATGCCCCAGACAGAGAACATTTCATGGCTTGATTTATTTACAGTTTAGCATGGTAGGCGGGGTCTCCATGAGGGATTTTGTAAGGAGAAGACGGAGGAGGAGAAGAAGAGGAAGAAGAAGAAGAGGGAGGATGAGAAGAAGAAGAAGAAGGAAGAGGAAAATAAAAAAGAAGAAGAAGAAGAAGGAGGAGGAGGAGGTGAAGAAGAAAAAGAAGAAGAGGAAGAAAGAGGAAGAGAAGAAGGACAAGCAGGAGGAGGAGAAGAAAAAAAAGGGGGGAGGAGGAGGAGGAGGAGAAGAAGAAGAAGGGGGGGGGGGGGGAGGAAGGGGGAAAAAGAAGAAGGAGGAGGAGGACAAGAAGAAAAAGAAGAAGAAGGTGGAGGAGGAGGAGAAGAAGAAGAAGAAGAAGGAGGAGGAGAAGAAGAGGAAGAAGAAGGAAGAGAAGAAGAAGGCGGAGGCGGAGGAGAAGAAGAAGAGGGAGGATGAGGAGAAGAAGAAGGAAGAGGAAAAGAAAAAAGAAGAAGAAGGTGGAGGAGGAGGAGAAGAAGAAGAAGGAGGTGAAGAAGAAGACGAAGAAGAAGAAGAAGAAGGAGGAGGAGAAGAAGGAGGAGGAGGAGAAGAAGATGAAGAAAAAGGGGAGGAGGAGGAGGAGAAAAAGAAGAAGGAGGAGGAGGAGGAGAATGACAAAGAACAAAGGCACACCTACCATCAACGCCCAGGTGCTTCTTCACTGCCTGATTCCTGGGATCTCCGTAAGGCACCAGCAGCCAAGGCATACTGGTCACGTGACGCTGGAAGCCTTCTTCGGACCGATCAGCCGATACAAAGATGATCTGGAACTTCTCCCCACGAGAGCGGAGCGTGCTGTAAGCTCGTGCCAGTTCTTGGTCGAAGTACCGGCATGGAAGACACTGGCAACAGACAAGATGATGATGAAATCAAAGACACTGGCAACAGACAAGATGATGATGAAATCAAAGACACTGGCAACAGACAAGATGATGATGAAATCAAAGACACTGGCAACAGACAAGATGATGATGAAATCAAAGACACTGGCAACAGACAAGATGATGATGAAATCAAAGACACTGGCAACAGACAAGATGATGATGAAATCAAAGACACTGGCAACAGACAAGATGATGATGAAATCAAAGACACTGGCAAAAGAAAAGATGATGATGAAATCAAAGACACTGGCAAAAGAAAAGATGATGATGAAATCAAAGACATTGGTAAAAGAAAAGACGATGATGAAATCAAAGACACTGGCAAAAGAAAAGATGATGATGAAATCAAAGACACTGGCAAAAGAAAAGATGATGATGAAATCAAAGGAACTAGCAAAAGAAAAGATGATGATGAAATCAAAGACATTGGCAAAAGAAAAGATGATGATGAAATCAAAGACACTGGCAAAAGAAAAAAATGATGATGAAATCAAAGATTCTGGTAAAAGAAAAGATGATGATGAAATAACAGATGCAACAGAAACAATAATATTGAAATAAAAGACACAACAGAAAAGACGATGATGAAATAAAAAATACAACAGAAAAGATGATGACGGAATCAAAGATAACTCCCCTGCCGTACCTAGTTCAGCTCTTGTGACGGTGATTAGTCTAACTCTTACAGAAAGTCTTTATAGACAGTTCTTATAGACACCCACTAGGCTTCACTTGTAACAGGCAGCCACCAGGCATGCTCTCGTAACAGGCAGCCATCAGGCACGCTCTTGTAACAGGCAGCCACCAGGCACGCTCTTGTGACAGGCAGCCACTAGGCATACTTTCATGACAGGCAGCCACCAGGCACGCTCTTGTGACAGGCAGCCACTAGGCATGCTTTCATGACAGGCAGCCACCAGGCACGCTCTTGTGACAGGCAGCCACCAGGCTTACTCTTGTGACAGGCAGCCACCAGGAACGCTCTTTTAACAGGCAGCCACCAGGCACGCTCTTGTAACAGTCAGCCACCAGGCTTACTCTTGTGACAGGCAGCCACCAGGCACGCTCTTGTAACAGGCAGCCACCAGGCACGCTCTTGTAACAGGCAGCCACCAGGCACGCTCTTGTAACAGTCAGCCACCAGGCTTACTCTTGTGACAGGCAGCCACCAGGCACGCTCTTGTAACAGGCAGCCACCAGGCACGCTCTTGTAACAGGCAGCCACCAGGCACGCTCTTGTAACAGGCAGCCACCAGGCACGCTCTTGTAACAGGCAGCCACCAGGCACGCTCTTGTAACAGTCAGCCACCAGGCTTACTCTTGTGACAGGCAGCCACCAGGCACGCTCTTGTAACAGGCAGCCACCAGGCACGCTCTTGTAACAGGCAGCCACCAGGCACGCTCTTGTAACAGGCAGCCACCAGGCACGCTCTTGTAACAGGCAGCCACCAGGCACGCTCTTGTAACAGGCAGCCACTAGGCTTGCTCTTATACAGTCACCAGGCTTGCTCAGGTAGCCACTAGGCTTGCTCTTATAACAGACAGCCACTAGGCTTGCTCGTATAACAGACAGCCACTAGGCTTTCTCTTGTAACAGACAGCCACTAGGCTTGCTCTTATACAGTCACCAGGCTTGCTCAGGTAGCCACTAGGCTTGCTCTTATAACAGACAGCCACTAAGATTGCTCATGTAACAGACAGCCACTAAGATTGTTCATGTAACAGACAGTCATCAGGCTTGCTGTTATAACAGACAGCCACTAGGCTTGCTGTTATAACAGACAGCCACTAGGCTTGCTGTTATAACAGACAGCCACTAGGCTTGCTCTTGTAACAGGCAGCCATTAGGCTTGCTCTTGTAACAGGCAGCCACTAGGCTTGCTCTTATAACAGACAGCCACTAGGCTTGCTCTTGTAACAGACAGCCACTAGGCTTGCTCTTGTAACAGGCAGCCACTAGGCTTGCTCTTGTAACAGGCAGCCACTAGGCTTGCTCTTGTAACAGACAGCCACTAGGCTTGTTCTTGTAACAGACAGCCACTAGGCTTGCTCTTGTAACAGACAGCCACTAGGCTTGCTCTTGTAACAGACAGCCACTAGGCTTGTTCTTATAACAGACAGTCACCAGGCTTGCTCAGGTAGCCACTAGGCTTGCTGTTATAACAGACAGCCACTAGGCTTGCTCTTATAACAGACAGTCACTAGGCTTGTTCTTATAACAGACAGTCACCAGGCTTGCTGAGGTAGCCACTAGGCTTACTGTTATAACAGACAGCCACTAGGCTTGTTCTTATAACAGACAGTCACCAGGCTTGCTCAGGTAGCCACTAAGCTTGCTGTTATAACAGAGCCACTAGGCTTGCTCTTATAACAGACAGTCACCAAGCTTGCTGTTATAACAGACAGCCACTAGGCTTGCTGTTATAACAGACAGTCACTAGGCTTGCTGTTATAACAGACAGCCACTAGGCTTGTTCTTGTAACAGACAGCCACTAGGCTTGCTCTTGTAACAGACAGCCACTAAGATTGCTCATGTAACAGACAGTCACTAGGCTTGTTCTTATAACAGACAGTCACCAGGCTTGCTCAGGTAGCCACTAGGCTTGCTGTTATAACAGACAGCCACTAGGCTTGCTCTTATAACAGACAGTCACTAGGCTTGTTCTTATAACAGACAGTCACCAGGCTTGCTGAGGTAGCCACTAGGCTTACTGTTATAACAGACAGCCACTAGGCTTGTTCTTATAACAGACAGTCACCAGGCTTGCTCAGGTAGCCACTAAGCTTGCTGTTATAACAGAGCCACTAGGCTTGCTCTTATAACAGACAGCCACTAGGCTTGCTCTTGTAACAGACAGCCACTAGGCTTGCTCTTGTAACAGGCAGCCACTAGGCTTGCTCTTGTAACAGGCAGCCACTAGGCTTGCTCTTGTAACAGACAGCCACTAGGCTTGTTCTTGTAACAGACAGCCACTAGGCTTGCTCTTGTAACAGACAGCCACTAGGCTTGCTCTTGTAACAGACAGCCACTAGGCTTGTTCTTATAACAGACAGTCACCAGGCTTGCTCAGGTAGCCACTAGGCTTGCTGTTATAACAGACAGCCACTAGGCTTGCTCTTATAACAGACAGTCACTAGGCTTGTTCTTATAACAGACAGTCACCAGGCTTGCTGAGGTAGCCACTAGGCTTACTGTTATAACAGACAGCCACTAGGCTTGTTCTTATAACAGACAGTCACCAGGCTTGCTCAGGTAGCCACTAAGCTTGCTGTTATAACAGAGCCACTAGGCTTGCTCTTATAACAGACAGTCACCAAGCTTGCTGTTATAACAGACAGCCACTAGGCTTGCTGTTATAACAGACAGTCACTAGGCTTGCTGTTATAACAGACAGCCACTAGGCTTGTTCTTGTAACAGACAGCCACTAGGCTTGCTCTTGTAACAGACAGCCACTAGGCTTGCTCTTGTAACAGACAGCCACTAGGCTTGTTCTTATAACAGACAGTCACCAGGCTTGCTCAGGTAGCCACTAGGCTTGCTGTTATAACAGACAGCCACTAGGCTTGCTCTTATAACAGACAGTCACTAGGCTTGTTCTTATAACAGACAGTCACCAGGCTTGCTGAGGTAGCCACTAGGCTTACTGTTATAACAGACAGCCACTAGGCTTGTTCTTATAACAGACAGTCACCAGGCTTGCTCAGGTAGCCACTAAGCTTGCTGTTATAACAGAGCCACTAGGCTTGCTCTTATAACAGACAGTCACCAAGCTTGCTGTTATAACAGACAGCCACTAGGCTTGCTGTTATAACAGACAGTCACTAGGCTTGCTGTTATAACAGACAGCCACTAGGCTTGCTGTTATAACAGACAGCCACTAGGCTTGCTCTTATAACAGACAGTCACCAGGCTTGCTCTTATAACAGACAGCCACTAGGCTTGCTCTTATGACAGACAGCCACTAGGCTTTCTCTTATAACAGACAGTCACTAGGCTTGCTCTTATAACAGACAGCCACTAGGCTTGCTCTTATAACAGACAGCCACTAGGCTTTCTCTTATAACAGACAGCCACTAGGCTTGCTCTTATAACAGATAACCACTAGGCTTGCTCTTATAACAGATAACCACTAGGCTTACTCTTATAACAGATAACCACTAGGCTTGCTCTTATAACAGATAACCACTAGGCTTGCTCTTATAACAGATAACTACTAGGCTTGCTCTTATAACAGATAACCACTAGGCTTGCTCTTATAATAGACAGCCACTGAACATGCTCCTATAGACAGCTAATAGGCATGCTCCTGTAGAGAACTACTAGACATGCTATTATAGACAGCAACTTGGCATGCTCGTATAGACAACAACTAGACATGATCCTGTAGACAGCTACTAGACATGCTCCTGTAGAGAACTACTAGACATGCTTCTATAGACAGCTACTAGTCATGCTCCTATAGACAGCTACTAGACATGCTCCTGTAGACAGCTACTAGACATGCTCCTGTAGATTTAAGGAACAATTTTTTATAAATAGGAAACTACGAGGTTTTGGTACGGTAAAGTAAGAGAACAAATATTGTAGGATTAAACCTCGAAAAAATCGTAGACAAAGCACTTTAGTGAGACGTGAGAGAAAGAAAAATCACAAGAGAATTACCTGGGATTCGGGATTCGAACACGGACTCCGGTAGGACGAGCAGCCGTCTAGCCACGAGAGAACAGCTGCTCGTCCTACCGGAGTCCGTGTTCGAATCCCAGGTAATTCTCTTGTGATGTTTCTTTGTCTCACTAAAGTGCTTTGTCTACGATTTTTTCGAGGTTTAATCCTACAATATTTGTTCTCTTACTTTACACATGCTCCTGTAGACAGCTACTAAGTATGCTCCTATAGACAACTACAAGGCATGCTCCTATAGACAGCTACTAGACATGCTCCTATAGACAGCTACTAAGTATGTTCCTATAAACAACTACAAGGCATGCTCGTATAGACAGCTACTAGGCATGCTCACGTAGACAGCTACTAGGCATGCTTCTATAGACAGCTACTAGACATGCTCCTGTAGACAGCTACTAGACATGCTCTTATAGACAGCTACTAGACATGCTCTTATAGACAGCTACTAGACATGCTCCTATAGACAGCTACTTGGCATGCTCTTATAGACAGCTACTAATCTTGCTCTGATAAACGACTGTTATGGCTCCCCAAGAACATACTCACCCACTGCGCGGAGAAGTAAAATCCAACAATGCCCTGCCCGTCCAGGCTGGAGTTAGCGTCCACTTCCTGCAGAACGTCGGAGCCACCAACTGCTTGCAGGAGCTTTCCTTTTATTACATCCTGCAGCGGCTTACGGCGCCAGGGAAATCCACTACCACTCGAGTCCTCAGAGAGTCTGTCGAAACCGTCCCTAGTGATTACTCGACCTGTCTCGCCGTCGAGTAGAACGAGGCGGGGAATCCCGTGCACGCCATATTTGCGACTCAGTTTCCGCTGGGAAAGAATAGGAAGATTGATCGTGAATTATTACTAAATGACAGGTGATGTTACTGCTTCATGATTATATCGTGCATCTTATATATATCTTATATCTTTCCCGTGCCGTTAAACGTCACATAGTTTGCCAAGTTTATCTGTTTTCGGCGAGCTTTTTAAGCTCATCAAGGGATTTTATGCCTACTAATTTGGCCTCTCTTAACAATGTCCTCTTTGGAGTTTCGCGTGGTCGAACTCTTTTTCTTCAGCCTGATGTGTTCCACTTGATAGCTTGTTTTGGGATTCTCTGATTGTTTCTTCTCATTACATGGCCTACATATCCATTTTCTTTTTTTTTCTGATCACCCATGAGACAGGTTGTTGTTCGCTCATCTGTCTTATCTCTGCATTGTTCTTGAATTCGTTCCACTTGATGCCAAGTATTTTCCTTGGGCATTTGTTTTCAAAAGAGTCTAATTTCTTGTCTATTTCTTTAGCTGTTTTCCAGCTTTCACATGCATAAATGAGGGTGGACATTACATTTGAAGTGAATAATCTTAGCTTGGTTTTTGTGCTTATAACTTTACAGTGCCATATGTTCTAAAGATTCTTGAAGGTCAATCCTGCTGTTACAATTCTAATTCATGCCCATAAATTTATTTTAAATTCTTCTTCTTCTGCATCCAATGGTTCTGGCATCAGACATCTGTATTATTGTCCAGATAAACTGTGCAAGTCCCTATGGCCATAACTAGATTTCGGGCTTTTTTTGTAGAGTGGAGTGGGGCAGAGCCTGCAGGATAAACTCTGAAGTCTGAAGTCTTGTTTTACATATCTCATAACTGTCCGAAGTGTTATTTTCTTCTCATTTCCCCCTCCCCTCCCCCACCCCCCACTTTTTGTATTGTTCTCTCATGTTCAGTTTCTGTGTCTTTTATATTCGTCAGTTTTTTATGTTTTTCTTCTCTGGCCAGTTTTGTAATGATGCGGAGTTGTTATGACTTATTCATTGTTTCCTTTAGAAAAATTGTGCACATGTGGCACAACAGCCATGTGTACTGAGAAGTCTATCACTGTACCTTTCGTGGAGGGCTTCTTATCGTGTAAGTTCAGGAACATGTATAAAAGCCATCTTCTTCTTCGTTCGATTCTACAACCAAGACCGCCCCGTGATCCTACTGAATTTACTCCTGTGGTCCTCGATAGGTCCCGTGGTCCCCAAAAGGACCACACGAGATCCACGAGAGGACCACAAGAGGTTCAGAGTATCGCAGGGCTTTAGCCTGTATTCTTGGTGGGTCTCAGTAGCGGGATTGCGTGACGCTGTGGTTTTCGTTGCACCAGTTTAATCTAGAGTTGGACTTTCTCATCGGGAAAACTTGACGTGTTTTTGATATAAGTATATCCCCGCTGGGTGAGAGGTAGTTGCCCATCCAGCCTAGAGTTGGACTTTCTCACCGGGAAAACTTGACGTGTTTTTGATATAAGTATATCCCCGCTGGGTGAGAGGTAGTTGCCCATCCAGCCTAGAGTTGGACTTTCTCACCGGAAACCCTCAGCGAATAAAAGTCATGACATCCAGTAACTTCTGAATCCGTCGTCATCATCATCATCATCTTCTTCTTCTTCTTTTTCTTCTTCTTCAATTTGCATTGAAATGTGAAAATGTTATTTAGAACCAGCAATGTTGAGGCAGAGGCCTGGTGCTGGAAGGAAACTGGGTCATGATTTCTTGTTTCAAGACCTGGAGTAAACCCAGAAATAATGGAGATACAATGAGGGAAATTAAAAGGAGGACATCCATCCTCTTCAAAAAGTAAAACAACTAAAGAAGCTGTTGACAGGAACAGACAGAACTACAAAAATAAGATTTTTAAGGGCATGCATCTTTCCCATCGCAACATATGCCTGTGAGACCTGGACACTTAACAAGACAACTGAGAAACACATAAATGCCTTTGAGTGTAAATGCTACAGAAGAGTTCTCCAAATATCGTGGACACAAAAAAGAACAAATATATCCATACTACAAGAACTTAATATTGAAGAAGGCTGACTAGTAAAGAGGATTAAACAGAGAAAACTTAAATATTCTGGATATATTAAACGTTATGATAATTTAGATGAGACAGTCTTGGAAGGGTATATAATAGGAAAAGGAAAGAGAGGAAGACCATGGCGAAGATGGTTGCAAGACATCGTTGATAATCTGCAAATGGATGCATCGGCAGCAGGCCATCTTGCTTACAACAGAGACTTCTTAATACATTGCATCAGCTTTGAGATGTCAAGGATCCCTGCCCTGTTAGGCTAGGCTGTCTTAATGAACACATCAGCCTGCTCCTAGGAGTAGTGCAGAAAGTTATGACAGGGTCTTGCCCTGTGCTGGCCCCTACAACGGCCCGATCTTACTTACTTACTGCTATCTTTGCTCCCCTGTCCCTGTCATTATTCAGTCAGATGATGATGATGATGGTAGTGGCAGTCGTAGTATGTTGTAAACCTGACATTCACGAGTTACGACACATACTGACTAAAAGTGACAGCTTGCGTACACCGACTACCCCCAGAGCTATACCAGCGGGAGTTTAACTCCTGGCAGGTCCAGCCAAGCTGGGAAGGTCTGCGCGGGTAGGGGTCAGACGAAATTGGACCTTCGTCCTCCAGGTTGGGGGTTGGAGCATAGGGTCAACAACTCCATCTCCGAAAAAAAAAAGATTAGCACTATGGAACAGACAGAGAAGACTCGAAATTGGACGGATAAAAATGGATTACTACCTTGGAACGTTCAAAATATTACGAGATTTGGACAAACGAAAATGATGTATGCACAAGAGATTAATGAAACAAGACCAAGCGGGTAGACTAAGACAGAGATGGAAAGACAACACAGAAGAGGATATAAAAGAAACTGGTGTCACCAACTGGATAGAGAAGATTAAGAATAGAAAGGAATGGAGGCGAACTTTATCTGCAGCAATGAGCCTTAATGGCCCGGAAAGCTGAAGAAGAAGAAGAAGAATACTGACTAAAAATAATTTATATGTGTAAAAAGACAAAAAGATCAAAGAACACACCACAGAAGAAACAGATAACAAATGCCACAGGCTCTCGAGGAAAGACCAAGTGACAGAACAGGACATTGCAGGCAGAGACATCATCTATACCATAAGCTGGAAATTCCTCCAACAGATCTGTGTGTCTACAACAAAGAACAGACACTAGCATCACATCCTCCAGAGCTGCCAGCTACAACCAGCTCAGGCAAAGGACCTGGTCAGACCCCAGCGCCCCCTCCCCCTCCCCCTTCCCCTCCACCAAGAGAAGCTTTACGGTGATGCTAAAAACCTGAGACGATCTGCCGGCATTTGTGATTAAGATTGGAGTCTGAGCAGACAAGGAAGATGAAGAAGCTTAGAGCAGAACTTTATCGTGAACATTGTAGGAGTCGGTTTAACGTTTCAGACAACTACAAGAAGCAGAAATTTGGATATTTTAATACCAGTCGTACTTTAGACTATTTTTCAGTGGCTATTTGTTAGAATTTTAAGAAATATCCGCAGCTTCTCTCAACGTAATTGTAGCTACGCCCTTTCCTGTTTGTTTCTGTTTCCCTCCTTGCTGTATTAATTTACTCGTAATTTGTCCACTCCACCCCCCCCCCCCCCCCCCTCTTTCTTCACCTGTCTTCTCTCATAATATTCTCTTGAATATTAAAAAACCGTGGCTCGCCCAGACGTTTGCTTGTCCTTGACATTCACTGTCTTGCTCGAGGAGTTTTACCGACTGATCTAATTTTTAAAAAAATCAATTTAAAAGATAAATAAACAATATTCAAGCTTTATAATTATTTACGTGACATAAACCGACAATGACCGAGCTTTATAATTATTTCCGGGATATAAACTGAGAGTCCGCTAGATTAAAATGTAAGCTTAATATTCGTGGCAATTAAATATATTTAAGAATATAAATGCTAATTTTAATGTTAGATTGGACCCAGGGATTGAAGAAACTGTCCTAGAGCAGTGGTTCTCAACCCATGGGCCGCGGCCCAAAGGTAGGCCGTGACAGGGAGTATTGTGGGCCGCGCTGAAGTCTCAAAGCAGCAAAAAAAGGTAGATACAATAAAAAATTATTCAGCATTTTTCACGTAATGCATAGGGGAAGACTGCACGGATGCAAGCCGCAGAATTGCAAGGTGCTTTAATATTATGTCCACAGTGCGGCTATTGGAGAAAGGATGGTCCAGACAGCGTTTCTTCCAGCATCAAACAGACATGTGATGTACATAAAAAAGACGGCATCGCTTTTGAAATGGGACACCGCTCTTTCCGACTTCTTCTGTGTAGCAATGAATATGCAGTTAAACATGTAGAGAAAATGTTACATAACACTTTATAAAATTAGATTTATGCAAATATAAAGCACTTTATTAGTTGGCCGCAATACTGTTTGACTTTTAAAATGTGGGCCGTGCAGCAAAAGGGCTCGAGAACCGCTGTCCTAGAATAATCGTACGCGCCGGTGCAGACAACAAATATATATTATTAACTCTTTCACCTGGTCTAGTTTCCATGCTCTGGGAGAGCAAATTTTGATGAGAAATGTTTACAGAAAGAAACTGAAAGGAAGTTACCGTTGTAATTTAAAGATATAGGCTGTGTGAGAAATGTGCTACTTTATATTTATTTAGACTTTGTCTAAAATATCTGAGCACTGATTCGCACAGACGAGCAAGATCTAACATCAGCGCAAGAGTTGTTTTGTGAAAGGGTTAAGTACATGTACTTCTTTTCTTAATACTTATATACAGTTTTTGTAACAAAATTTGCATAGAACAGTAAAAGAACGTTGTAATATTTGTTCATGTCTCAGTCAGTCAGTCATTTGCATGTCCTTTGCGGAACTTTGCCTCCCTAACAGCACTCTTGTAGGCCTCTCGGTTGTGAGCAAGATGCCCTGCTACTGATGCATCCATTAGCAGATTATCAACGATGTCTTGCAGCCATCTTCGTCTTGGTCTTCCTCTCTTTGTGTTCACGTCTGGCGGCTGTCAAATGTCTGAAGTTTATCGCAGGCGGTTTCAAACCTTAAAGCCTTAAAGCAAATTTGACCACTCCTGCCTCGTGCCTCCTGTTTTCTGCTTTTCCTTTCCTTTCTTTTCCCGCATCTCTTTGATCTGTTCTTCCTTTTCTGTCTGTCTGTCTATATGAGGTTTTTTTTTTTTGGGGGGGGGGGGGAGGGCGCTGCCAGATAAGGCATTCAGCGACATATAGGCTATATGCTAGTGTCAGGGTTAGGAAACCATAGCTGGCCAAGACCCTGTCTCACGTCTCCGTTGGTACCCACAGTAACAGGCCTAGCCTGGCTAACGGGGCATGGATCGCCATAGTTCCCATGATGGTGGAGTCTGCTAAAGAAGCAATGCACACCCCCTGCTTTTTGGCTGTGCTCTGGGACTGAAAAAAATATCTGCCATAACCCGCTCCCACGCCGATACGATGCTGTATCTCTACATCTTCACAGCATAGGCTGCAAAGAACAACAGGTCGCAGTTTATCTATCTATCTATCTATCTATCTATCTATCTATCTATCTATCTATCTATCTATCTATCTGTCTGTCCGTCCGTCCGTCCGTCCGTCCATCCATCCATCCATCTATCTATCTATCTATCTTGTCCAGCTGTTACAGTCGCAGAAATACGTAAACAACGGAAACACACAGCCTCACCCACCAAGAACAAAACGCGGGTGTCATAACAGGATGGTGCACGCCAAAATAAACACAGGGGAAACAAACGGCTGGAAGTCGACGCGGGACATTTAGGCGCGGAAAGATAGCTAACGTTTCAGCAAAATGTTTTTGGTGCAATTTTCGTGTCTGAATAATTGGAAATAGGTCGGAGCTTCGACCAGGAAACTTGAGCGTGTAGAATCTGTATGTTATGTGTGAAGTTAAATTCATGTCATAAATTTGATATTTTAAAAACATAATTTAGAGTTCATGGACACTAACAGCCAAGAACAAAAGAAAAATCATCACGGCAGACATGAGATGTTTAAGGAGAATACTAAATGTGACAAGAAGAGACTAAATAAGAAATGACACCATCAGGGGAGCTATAATTTATCAGAGCAAAGGCTGGAGTAACACCAGTATTACACTATATCCAGAAACAGCAAGTCAAATGGTTTGACCATGTTACACGGTTACCACCAGACAGTATATCACAGACAACATTCACACTAAGATTTGTAGGTAACAGAGAAAGAGGCCGCCCACGAAGGAGATGGAGGGAGGAAATTACAGAAGCATTAAATATCCCATTATATGAAGCAAATCATCGAGCACTATCAGGACGTCTATTTGTCCCCTCAACACCGAAAGGTACACGAGGAAGGAGACAAGACAAGACAAGATAACACAAGATAAGACAGGATAAGACAAAACAAGACTGAGAGTTTTACATTTTTGTTGTTGTTGTAATCTACAGTTTATTACAATTCTTTTACAAAAATGGGAAAAAGAAATAGAGGAAGACTAAGGCCAAGATGGCTGCAAGACATCGTTGATAATCTGCAAATGGATTCATCAGTAGCAGGGCTTCTTGCTTACAACCGAGAGGCCTACAGAAGAGCTGTTAGGGAGGCAAAGTTCCGCAAGGGGCTGACTGACTGACTTACAAAAACTAAAAGTCATCATTGCTGAAAATATTATTATGTTGATGATAGAGAATAAGAAGGTTAAAAACATCCATGCCATCAACTAAGACATAGCGTGTATGCCTTGTCAGGTCCGTATTTCCAAGACCTTCAGTGCATGAAAGTGTGATATGGTCAGTATCACGCTTGGCCCCATTTACCTCCCCAGATGTCTCTGGTGCACATTTTTAGAGGCTGGGTGGACCTCGGGGCCTTTCGGGTGTGGTGGTACCAGAAAAAAAAAATCCCCACTGCTGGGACATCATACATCTGGATTAGTGGATTGAGCGCCTAACCACTCATCAAAACAGTACTTTCTTAATTAGATGATTAATTAGATGAATTAGATTTCTTAATTAGATACGGTCATGAGATAGGACAAATGAGCAAACAACAATATGACCTACGGGTGATTAGAAAAAGGAGATGGACACATGTCGGTCACGTGATGAGAAGAAAACAGAATTTCAAAACAAGCTATCAAATAGAACACAACAGGCCGAAGAAAAAGAGGTCGACCACGTGAAACTCTAAAGAGGACATTGTTAAGAGAGGCCAGTTTAGAGGGCATAACATCTCTTAATGAGGTTGAAAAGCTCGCCGAAAACAAGAAAACATGGCGAACTATCATGTGAGCCATAGGTGACGTTTAACGGCACGGGAAGGATGTAATATACTGCCATGAGACTATCAAGCTATGGACGAGCCGTGGAAAACTGGCGAGTCAAAGTAAAGTCATGAGAATTGAAGAGTCACGTCAGAGTCGTTATGGTGTCTAGAAGAATGGCGAGTCACAGTTAAAGCAAAAAAAAAAAAGGTTTACAGTCGATAGTCAAATAAAGAGGACTGATTAGACACAGATGAACCTAGGGGGTTTATGAGTCATTGTCGAATCAAATAGTATTGGCGAGTCACAGTATAGATATGAGAACTAGCCATCGATAGCCGAGTCAAGATGCAGTTAAACTTTCTTGTAAGTCTAATTCAGTCTGTCCCACGGACTAGTTCTCATCATGATGGAAGCAGACCGCTATATTAATTCAATCTGGTCCATGGATTCTCTCTCTCTCTCTTTCTCTCTCTCTTTCTCTCTCTCTCTCTTTCTCTTTTTCTCTTTCTCTCTCTCTTTCTCTCTCTCACCTGAAATACTACAATTCATGAGAGAACGTGATCGGGCGCACAAAATCAAGGACTTTATGACCTACCGCTCACTCAGAAACAAAGTTCAATACTTAATAAGACAAGAGAAAAAAAAATTACTTCAGGAATCTAATACAGAATAAATCAGACAGTAAATCAATTTGGAAAGCCATAAATACCCTATCAAATAAAAGAAAAGAATTTGATTCTCACGCCATCAATCGTACATACACTAGCGCACATATCAGTACACATTTCAGATAAGAAATCAACGTTCTTAAATCATCAGTATCAGCTCCTGTATGCGACTTACATGAACTACAAACATTCCTGGACAGCAGATGTACTGATTTTAAACAGTTACACATTCCATTCTTAACAGTCAGTGAAGTTCACAGTTATCTCTTAACCTTAAAAAACAACAATACAACTGGGCTTGATGATATTAGTAATAAGATCTTACGTTATGCTGCACCTGTCATTTCACATACACTAACATATATTTACAACCAGTGCATTGCAAAATGTTATTTTCCTGAGGCTTTTAAAACTGCTAAGGTGTATCCTCGCTTTAAATCTGGCTCATCTAACAATCTTACCAACTATAGACCAATATCCATATTATCGTCATTATCAAAACCACTCGAAAAACACATACACAAAATAACTCTACGACACATGCAAGAGAACAATTTACTCATAGACAGTCAGTCAGGCTTTAGACCCAATCATTCCTGCCACACAGCTCTTACCAAAATGACAGAAAACTGGTTAGTAAACATAAATGACGACAGACTATGTGGTGCCATTTTTGTTGACTTTAAAAAGGCATTTGATATGATTGACCACGATATTCTTGTAAGAAAAATAAAGACTTATAGACTGCACCCTGACCTAATAAAATTAATTGCATCGTTTCTGTCAGACAGACAACAGGTAGTATTCTTCAACAATTCTCTATCAAATTCTGCTAAAGTTGACACTGGTGTTCCGCAAGGTTCTATTCTAGGCCCGTTGCTCTTTGCTATCTATATCAATGATCTTCCACTTCATCTTAAACACTCTTCTTGTGACCTTTTTGCCGATGATTGCACAATCTACACCAGTGACTACGATTGTGTTAATCTAGAATCAACTCTTCAGGTCGGGTTATACAATTTAATTGGATGGAGCAAAAATAATGGCATGATTATAAACACCGATAAAACAAAATCAATGCTCATAACAACAAGACAGAAACTACAAAACGCAACAAAAACAACACTTCGGCTCTGTACAGAAACATCACAGATAGAAAACGTTAGCGAGCACAAAACACTAGGTCTTATTATTGACCAACATCTGACCTGGAACTCTCATGTGCAATGTCTAACAAAACTCATCGCACAAAAAGTATACCAATTAGCTAAAATTAAGCACTTCATAGATCAAGACACTAGGAAGACATACTACATAGCTCATATATAAACACATTTAGACTACTGCTCAACAGTTTGGGATGGTTGCTCAGTGTCAAATACAAAAAGGCTTTGCTCTCTCCAAAAGCGAGCAGTAAAGCTTATTAGTGACAAAGATCAAGCACAATCAACTAATCATCACAAATGTATCAAAATACTACCTCTTAAGAACAGGTTCCTCTTCAACAAGGCCAAGTTAGTACATCAAATTCTTTCACGGCATGCCCCGCCTTATCTATGGAACCTGTTTAAATTTAACCCAAAGTGCAGCCAACGCTTGAACAACATATGTCTTCCAAAATCTAGACTTGATCTTTACAAGAAAAGCTTTAGTTATTCTGCTGCTCATCTTTGGAATACCCTCCCATCCTATATAAAAAATATAAATTATACTCCTTCCTACAACTACAAGCTTTCCCAGTATCTATTTGATATCGACTACATGCCTCCATGAATTATAAAACTTAAAAGTTATCTTAAGCTGCTCTTACAGACACCGAATACAATTAATTGTTTTCTGAATAGTCCCGAAAATTTTGTTTAGTAGATAGTCATTTATAATGTATATAGTTATTTCTGTACTGAGTGAATGTGTAAGAGCGAAACGTAAATGTTATATTTTATTTTATGTCTCTCAGCTTCAATGTTAGTTATGTTTGTTATATGAACAGCATATTTGTAGAATGTCTGGAATAGAGTGAAAGATGTATGATAAAGGGCAGAATGTCAGACGGGCCTGCGTGCCCAATTCTTAACCCTTTTGAAATAAAGATCAATCAATCAATCAATCTCTCTTTCTCTCTCTCTCTCTCTCTTTCTCTCTCTCTCTTTCTCTCTCTCTCTCTTTCTCTCACTCTCTCTCTCTCTCTCTCTCTATCAAGATCCCTGCCAACAGGCGTAGCATATCATGTCCTTCCATAACCCCCTGATCTATTATGCATCCTAGCAGTCTTGTCAATGAGCATTTCTTGTGCCAGGAAGCCAACCCATAAAACATCTATTCTCTCTGTTTACCTCTGACTCCTGTACCTTCGATCTTTCCTGTTGCCATTTAGGTGCTCTAGCCCGCCTCTCCACCAAACTTGCCCCACAAATTCAGACTGTCGTTTTCCGATCTTTGTTATAATGTTCCTTGTTTCTTGTGCCTCTTTTAGAACTTCCTCGTTCGATTTTCTCGCTGTCCATGGTACCTTATTGGGACCCACATTTCAGCTGATTATAGTCTTCTTTGTATCTCCCTACTGACCTCCATACTTCGCATCAGTAGAACTGGACACAATAGCACTCTCCTTCTTGATTCTCATAGATAGTTATTTACTGCAACGTACGGATTTCAGCTTTCGAAAGAAGATCTTGGCCTGTGCAATTCCATGGACTAGTTCTAACCGTAAAAGAAGCAAACACTAAACTCTTCTACGACTTGAAAGGGCTCCAGATAACTCAGCCTCCCCATTCCTCTTTTCTTTCACAGAAATGTTAACAAGCGATGTCACAGATTCCTTGTATAGAGCCCGGCACAGAATCTCGCAGGTGGAGTAGATGCCGAGGAAGCACAAGACCACACAGCGGGAAATTCCTGCGTCAGTGCCCTGTCTATATCCCACGAGTCCCTGTGTCAGTGCCTTGTCTATATCCCACGAGTCCCTGTGTCAGTGCCCTGTCTATATCCCACGAGTCTCTGTGTCAGTGCCCTGTCTATATCCCACGAGTCCCTGTGTCAGTGCCCTGTCTATATCCCACGAGTCCCTGTATCAGTGCCCTGTCTATATCCCACGAGTCCCTGTGTCAGTGCCCTGTCTATATCCCACGAGTCTCTGTGTCAGTGCCCTGTCTATATCCCACGAGTCCCTGTGTCAGTGCCCTGTCTATATCCCACGAGTCCCTGTATCAGTGCCCTGTCTATATCCCACGAGTCCCTGTATCAGTGCCCTGTCTATATCCCACGAGTTCCTGTGTCAGTGCCCTGTCTATTTCCCACGAGTCCCTGTATCAGTGCCCTGTCTATATCCCACGAGTCCCTGTGTCAGTGTCCTGTCTATATCCCACGAGTCTCTGTGTCAGTGTCCTGTCTATATCCCACGAGTCTCTGTGTCAGTGCCCTGTCTATATCCCACGAGTCCCTGTGTCAGTGCCCTGTCTATATCCCACGAGTCCCTGTATCAGTGCCCTGTCTATATCCCACGAGTCCCTGTGTCAGTGCCCTGTCTATATCCCACGAGTCCCTGTGTCAGTGCCCTGTCTATATCCCACGAGTTCCTGTATCAGTGCCCTGTCTATATCCCACGAGTTCCTGTGTCAGTGTCCTGTCTATATCCCACGAGTCTCTGTATCAGTGCCCTGTCTATATCCCACGAGTTCCTGTGTCAGTGCCCTGTCTATTTCCCACAAGTCCCTGTGTCAGTACCATGTCTATATCCCACGAGTCTCTGTGTCAGTGTCCTGTCTATATCCCATGAGTCTCTGTGTCAGTGCCCTGTCTATATCCCACGATGTCTCTGTGTCAGTGCCCTGTCTATATCCCATGAGTCTCTGTGTCAGTACCATGTCTATATCCCACGAGTCCCTGTGTCAGTGTCCTGTCTATATCCCACGATGTCTCTGTGTCAGTGCCCTGTCTATATCCCACGATGTCTTTGTGTCAGTGCCCTGTCTATATCCCACGATGTCTCTGTGTCAGTGCCCTGTCTATATCCCGTGAATTCCTGTGACTTGTAGCATCAACATTAAAATTCCCTATCTTGGGAATCCACGAGGGGAAAAACAAAGACCAAATGAGAGAGAGAGAGAGTGAAAGGGAGGGAGAGAGAGAAGAAAGAGAGAGAAAGAAGGAGAGAGAGAAAGAGGGAGAGAGAGAAGAAAGAGAGAGAAAGAAGGAGAGAGAGAAAGAGGGAGGGAGAGAGAGAAAGAGGGAGAGAGAGAAAGAGGGAGAGAGATGAAGAAAGAGAGAGGGAGAGAGGGAAGGAAAGAGAGAAGGAGAGAGAGAAAGAGGGAAAGAGAGAAAGAGGGAGAGGGGGAGAGAGAGAAAGAGGGAGAGAGAAAGAGAGAAGGAGAGAGAGAAAGAGGGAGAGAGAAAGAGAGAGTGAGAGAGAGGGGGAGAGAGAGAAAGAGGGAGAGAGAGGGAGAGAGAGGGGGAGAGAGAAGAGAGAGTGAGAGAGAGGGGGAGAGAGAGAAAGAGGGAGAGAGAGGGAGAGAGAGGGGGAGAGAGAAAGAGAGAGAGGGGAGAGACAGAAAGAAAGAGAGAGAGAAAGAGGGAGAGAGAGAGAAAGAGAGCGAGGGAGAGAGAGAAGGAGAGAGAGAGAAAAAAGAGGGAGAGAGAGGGAGAAAAGACAAACACTAAACAGAAAAAATTAGAGCGGTAAAAACTAAAGAAATACAAGAGAGGACCACTGTCATTGTTCAGTCAGAAAGTGCTACTTTAGTTTCAAGCGCTTCTTACTAAAGTAGCACACCGCGGTAAGTCAAGACCCTAGTTCTTCCCCAGGAGTGCTACATAGTAACAGGTTTGTCATGACATGCTGCACAACGAGGTCAGGATTAACAAGTGTTCGTGGTAAGGAGAGGTAAGATCAGGAAAATGGGAGTGAAAAGTGGTACGGTAATATAAAAGAGGACGTGAAAGAGTACACTGAGGAGAGATAACAGGGAAGAACAATGAGGAGGAAGAAAAGAAGAGAGAGGAAACAAAGGCAATAACAGTAACTTCTTCTTCTTCTTTGGAACTGTGGGAGTTGGTGTTCTTTGCAGCCAATGCGGTGAAAATGTTGAGACACAACATCATGTCGGATTGGGAGCGGGTTATGGCAGCTATTCTTTCAGCCCCTGCGTGGAACTAAACAGCAGTGAGGCTTTCAGTACTTCTTTAGCAGACTCCACCGCCCTGGGGGGGGGGGGACTATGACGATCCCTGTCACTAATACTAACATGTCAGCTATATTTAGCTAATCCTAATGCTAACATATCAGGTATGTTTACCTAACCCTGATACTAATATATCAGCTACGTTTAGCTAATCCTGATACTAACATATCAGCTATGTTTAGCTAACCCTGATACTAACATGTCAGCTATGTTTAGCTAATCCTGATACTAACATA
The DNA here is from genome assembly GCA_009760885.1 of Achatina immaculata. Taxonomy (NCBI): domain Eukaryota; kingdom Metazoa; phylum Mollusca; class Gastropoda; order Stylommatophora; family Achatinidae; genus Lissachatina; species Lissachatina immaculata. Next base: position 18,813,134 of record CM019698.1, read on the forward strand.
TCAGCTATGTTTAGCTAATCCTGATACTAACATATCAGCTATGTTTAGCTAATCCTGATACTAACATATCAGCTATGTTTAGCTAATCCTGATACTAACATATCAGCTATGTTTAGCTAATCCTGATACTAACATATCAGCTATGTTTAGCTAATCCTGATACTAACATATCAGCTATGTTTAGCTAATCCTGATACTAACATGTCAGCTATGTTTAGCTAACCCTGATACTAACATATCAGCTATGTTTAGCTAATCCTGATACTAACATATCAGCTATGTTTAGCTAATCCTGATACTAACATATCAGCTATGTTTAGCTAATCCTGATACTAACATATCAGCTATGTTTAGCTAACCCTGATTCTAACATGTCAGCTATGTTTAGCTAATCCTGATACTAACATATCAACTATGTTTAGCTAATCCTGATACTAACATATCAGCTATGTTTAGCTAATCCTGATACTAACATATCAGCTATGTTTAGCTAACCCTGATACTAACATATAAGCTATGTTTAGCTAATCCTGATACTAACATATAAGCTATGTTTAGCTAATCCTGATACTAACATATAAGCTATGTTTAGCTAATCCTGATACTAACATATAAGCTATGTTTAGCTAACCCTGATACTAATATATCAGCTACGTTTAGCTAATCCTGATACTAACATATCAGCTATGTTTAGCTAACCCTGATACTAACATATCAGCTATGTTTAGCTAACCCTGATTCTAACATGTCAGTTATATTTAGCTAATCCTGATACTAACATGTCAACTATGTTTAGCTAACTCTGATACTAACATATCAGCTATGGGTCGCTAATCCTGATAATAACATGTCAGCTATGTTTAGCTAAGCCTGGTACTAACATGTCAGCTAATGTCAGTGGTATCAGAAAAAAAAACAACCCACTGATGGGACTTGAACTCGATACCACTGGATTAGTACACCGAACGCCTAACCACTCAACCTGCCAGGTTGCCAACGTTAGTTGTACAGTATACGTATCACCCAGAAACATTCAAGTTAGGAACCACGGTAGATGTACCACTGAGAAACATCTAAGTTAGAAACAGCGGTAGACGTACCACCCAGAAACATCTGAGTAGAAACAGCGGCAGACGTACCACCCAGAAACATCTAAGTTAGAAACAAAGGTAGACGTACCATCGAGAAACATCCCAGGTTAGAAACGGAATCTCTAATCGGAGAATGCACCACAGAGCACGGTATCAGCACATATATAAACGAGTAGAAATTCTATAAAAACTATTTGAAATAAGAGCAGAAACGAAAGAAATAATGAGAGAGAGATGAATATAAATAGATGAACAAATTAATGAATAATCATTATTTTTAAAGGGTAAAGAATTGGGCACGCAGGCCCGTCTTATATTCTGCCCAACATGCAAAATACAAAACGCAACAAGCAGACAACAAAATAAATAGAACGTATAAACAATAATAAATATAAGAACAGACAGAATTGCGAATAGAAAAATGATGTAGGAACAGAAATAACCAATTTAAATTATAAGAAATCAAGACACGAATGGGTTTATTTTGTGTGTGTGTGTGAGAGAGAGAGAGAGAGAGAGAGAGAACCGGGGGCGGGGTGGAACCATAAAGATAGAGAGAAAAAAGATGAACCTGACTGCTGATAAAACATTTCACAAGCCAAGACGCACGCGGTGATAAATTTATTGCACTGGGCCCCTGGTGAAGGCCACGTGACGCTCGCTAGATAAACCGCCTCTCTCTCTGGGAGAGTGTGCAGCTATGTTTTAGAATCATCCAGGAGCGAAAGCAGCGAAGGAAGGTAACCGTGCACAGATGGTGAAGCGGGGAGACATTTTACAGAGAAACTGAGAGGGGTTGCAACAAAAACAAAACAAAACAAAACAAAACAAAACAAAAATCCCCCCCAACAACAAACACATAAGGAACACATCTCCTATCTGCACCACCCTTGGGAAGAAAAAACATAGGAAAAACAGAATGTGTGAACTATAGACTTGGCTTTTTTGTATGTTCTAAACAACGTCAGCGGGTTGGTAGAGGTTATAGCAGGTATTTCACGGCGGATCGGGTTGCTAGTGCATTTCGTCTTGTACTCAAGCGGATAACCGACGTTCTGAAGAATAATTCGTCAGATTTCTGAAGTTTCTTGTAAGTCTTTGGGCCCATAACAGGTTACCTTCAGTAAGGAATGGATAGCTGGAAAGAACAGCGAACCTAACAGCTTATTTAAATTGACATCGGATTATAAACGTCTTGAAGCTGAACATTTACTCCACGTAGAATGAATGGAAGCGAACAGACAAACGAAAATGATGTATATACAAGAGATGAGAAACAAGACGAAAGGGTAGACCAAGACAGAGAGGGAGAGACAACAAAGAAGAGGATATAAAAGAAACTGGTGTCACCAACTGGAGAGAGAGAGAGAGAGAGAGAGAGAGAGAGAGAGAGAGAGAGAGAGAGAGAGAGCAGGAATAGAGAAGAATGGAGGCGAACTTTATCTGCAGCAATGAGCCTTACTGGCTCGGAAAGCTGAAGAAGAAGAAGCAGCAGCAGCAGAAGAAGAGGAAGAAGAAGAAGATGTCGTTGATGTTATATGTTGGAGAGCCTGAGCTGCTAGCCTCATCATATACATTAGTTTCTAGATGACCACAAGAGGGGGAGGGGCCCTAGGTCACTATAGGTTGAAATTAGGTTATTACTCTCAAGGTACGGTTGTACACTGAAATGAGAAGGCGGTTTCTAACTTCCATAAATTTCCAGTGTCCCAGAGTTTCATTCCCCTTAATTAAACTTGCACCAACCACCAAGTTTTACTTAGACCTAGACAACGACGGCGGGACAACCTAGAAGAAGCTCTACGGACTTTTGGAATCTAAATTTGGCAAGAAAAGATCAAGGACAGAGAGGAATGGAGACGTGTCTTGTCTGGAGCAATAAACCTCAGTGGCTCGGAAAGAGGTTGAATACATCTTACATCTTACATCTTACATCTTACATCCCTCCCGTGCTGTTAAACGTCATATAGGACTCGCATGATAGTTTGCCCGTCTTCGGCGAGCCTTTCAACCTCATCAAGGGAATTTATGCCTACTAAACTGGTCTCCCTTAACAATGTCCTCTTTAGAGTTTCACGTGGTCGACCTCTTTTTTTTTTCTTCTGCTGAATTCAGCAACCGCTTAAACAAGAACAGGAAGAGTCTGCAATCATAGTTTTAGCAGTAACTTTCCTGGATATATAGTTTTACCACCTATAGTTTTATTGCTACTATATTTTCTGTATGTATAGTTTGTGCACCACGTATTCCTGAACGTATACATTTATTTTCTGAAGTTTTCACACTTAAAATTCAAATATTACTAATTTTTAAAAAAAAAAGATTATGATACTTCACATTTCAGTTCCTTTGAGAAGATACTTAAAGTATATTTAGTTGTACGCATGCCAAATAGAAAAAAAAACCCCCACTGAAAATGGATTAGTCATGTGCTCCAAAGAAACACCAGCAACATCGCTAAAACATTCATGAGACGACACCCGAGGGGAAAGAAGAAAGAGAGGCCGACCAAAGGATACCTGACGGAGAACTGTAGAAGCGAACATGAGTAGGATGCAGTACATCTGGGGCACAGTACAAAGGCTGGCCGCAGGCAATGAGCGGCAGGCCATACGGGGGGGGGGGGGGGGAAGAAGAATGTTCTTGCTGCCTTGCAAGACCTCACATGGCATACCGGGCGGTGATCACCTGTCAAGGATATGGATGGATGTTTAGTTGTAACTTATAACATTTCTCTTGTTGTAGATTTAATATCTACGTGTCCTGCAACAATAACTTCTGTAACCTACATTTTCGATGCATATCCCTTCAGAACATGTCCGTGAAGAGTGCCCAAACCATGCGGACCTGAGGCGTGAGACATGGCCAGAGGACACAAGCTTGGGGGCTCCTATCAGGATCTGGAGAGGACTGCGGGCTTTGGCATGTCGACAGGGAATAGGATCTGAAGTGACCAACACGCTCGAACGCAGAAGAAGAAGAAGAAGATATACATAGTTGTATTATAAAATAGGTTTGTGTATGTCAGTGTCTTCTCTCTGTATGCTGTATTTATCCAGTTTTGTGTATGTCAGTGTCTTCTCTCTGTATGCTGTATTTATCCAGTTTTGTGTATGTCAGTGTCTTCTCTCTGTATGCTGTATTTATCCAGTTTTGTGTATGTCAGTGTCTTCTCTCTGTATGCTGTATTTATCCAGTTTTGTGTATGTCAGTGTCTTCTCTCTGTATGCTGTATTTATCCAGTTTTGTGTATGTCAGTGTCTCTCTCTGTATGCTGTATTTATCCAGTTTTGTGTATGTCAGTGTCTTCTCTCTGTATGCTGTATTTATCCAGTTTTGTGTATGTCAGTGTCTTCTCTCTGTATGCTGTATTTATCCAGTTTTGTGTATGTCAGTGTCTTCTCTCTGTATGCTGTATTTATCCAGTTTTGTGCTTAGCACTTTTTATATTTGTCAGGCTATGATATTTCAAACGCTAACATACCCGCCCGCGCTGCTGACCTAGCAATAGTTCCTAGTCCAGAACTTTCTAGTCTGTTTATTCTAACAGCTCTCTGAAGTCAGGAAGCTCTGGATGAAAATAAATATTTAAATAAATGTAAGACCTCTAGGGGGCGGTGCTTAGCATCTTGAGGTTCCTGGGTTGTTGTTGTCTTTTTTTTTTTCCTCGATTATTTGTTCACTGTTGCAGTCAATATTACAACATGCCAGCAGTTTGAGGGAGAAGAACGGGTAGAATTAGAGGTTTAAAATGTATATAGCATGAACTTTAAATGTGATAGAAAGAGAGAAAAAAAAATAGTAAGAGAAGAACTATGAACAACGTTGTGGAATCAAGCAGACCTAGCAACCTCCGAACCTAGTGAAGGTAGACCGCTAACGACTCGGCAACGAAAAATAACTTCAAATGGCAGCTCTCACAATGTTCTGTGTAATCTGCCGAGGGTTGCACGGAAAACAGATTTGACAGTTTCATTATGAGAAGGACACATTTTGCTGGAACATAACGCCAGACGTGGAGTGGCACCAAACACTGGGTGGAAATAGTGAAGATGGGATCGGAGCACTTATGGACTAATCGTCCGATGTGCAATAAGGATAATCCATTGACTAATTAAAAACTAACTAACTAATTAAAAACTAACCAACCAACCAACCAACTAACCAACAACCAAGCAAGCAAGCAAGCAAGCAACCAACCAACCAGCCAACCAGCCAACCAACCAACCAACCAATCAACCAGCTAACCAACCAACCAATCAACCAACCAACAACCAACCAAGCAAGAACCAACCAACCAGCCAACCAACCAGCCAACCAACCAACCAACCAAACAACCAACCAACCAGCCAGCCAACCAACCAACCAACCAACCAAACAACCAACCAACCAACCAACCAACCAACCAACCAACCAACCAACCAACCAAACTGTTCAAAAACAAAAAGAAGGAAACGCAACACTACTGCAGTCGTAATGGACACCAAATTTCAAACTTGTATCAAAATTTTATTTTACGTAATAAATGTTTCAATCTTGGTATGAAAAAACTTTAAGACTTTAGCAATGAAATGATGTTCATTAAATTTGGTTTGAACTTTTATTCTTTGCGACTGTGGCCTCCGCTTCAGTAAGGTGTATGGCCTCCTCTGGCCTGTATCGGAAAACGAAATCTCCTTGACATGGATCCGATTAGGCGTTGGATCTGTTGTTGTGGGATGGCTCCCCCATTCTTCCCGCAGTGCAAGAGACAACTGTTGGAGATTGGTTGGTGCCATGTCTCATTGGCGGGCTTGTCTGTTGAGTTCATCCCATAAGTGTTATATTGGGTTTATGTCTAATGATATGGATGGGAACAGAATGGTCTGGACGTTGTTGTCAGCGAGGAACTGGGTGGTGAGTTGTGCCACATGAGATCGAGAGTTATCCTGCTGAAAAATCGACAATGGAGCCGCCAGAAGTGGAAAGACGCAAGGACGAAGAATTTCAGCGACGTATCGTTGGGCATTCAGGCGCCCTTCAATTTGCATCAGGTCTCTTCGTCCCATGAAGTTGATCGTTCCTTACACCAGTACACCTCCATCACCATGTGAAGGAGCGTCATCCATGCAGTTCTGGGCGTAGCGCTCATGGACTCTGCGATAAACTCTTTTCCGTCTATTGTGTCACTGGAGCAGAAAGAATGATTCATCACTAAACCAAACCCTTCTCCAATCATTCGCAACGGACCATTGACGATGCTGGTTCGCCCACTACAGTCGGTTATGGCGATGCCGGTCCGTAAGAACAGGACCTCTGTAGGGTCTTCTAGCTCAAATACCAGCGTCGTGCAGCTGGTTCCTGACCGTTTGATCTGAAATTCTACGAGCTGCTGCCATTGACTGGACTGTTGAGGACGCAGATGCAAATCGATTCCTGAGGTGACGCAGCCGTATGAAGCGGTCTTCGGCAGGAGTTGTGACTATGGCTCTTCCACTGCGCGGCCGGTCTGCAACTGAGCCAGTTCCTTGAAATCGTCAACAAAGCTGACTAGTGGTGCTACTAACCACATTAAATTGTCTAGCCACTACACTTTGTGGCTGTCCAGTCTGTAAACGTCCAGTGATGATGAGTCGTTATTCTGTAGTGAGATGAGCCATACTTGCATATTGAATTTTCAATTGAATTTTATTCGAGGAGCTTCAATAGTTTATAGGCATTCAATAACATGGTCAGTGAGTTTTGTATTCAGCAAGTTTCACGGAATTATCGTGAACCTGTTATGAGTTATTGTCAAAAATGCTGTTTTGACATGTGTCGCTTTTCTGTGCTCATGAATCATCTGGTGAGTACAATTTAGGTCAGTGCGTGAAGTTGAATTTGCCCTTGTCTGATCAGCAAACTTCAGTTTAAATAGCAATGTCGTATTTGTTGCGTTGCTTTTTTTTTTTTTTGAACAGTATAATTAGCTAGCTAACTAAAACTAACTAGCTAGCTAACTAACTAACTAGCTAGCTAATTAAATCTAATTAATTAACTAGTTTGAGATAACTAGATAGCTAGAGCTAGCTAGCTAGTAGCTAATTAGCTAACTAACTGCAAAAAAAAGACAAATGATGACAAAAAAGTGCATGACTGATAGAAAAATCACAATGGAATTATGCGTCTTGTAGCGTAAAGAAACGTTGTATATTTCTTCTATAGTTTTGTTTTGTGTTTTCTTACCTGCCTGTCCTTCTGTTCCCATGGAAGATGTAACCAGGGCGTGGACTGAGTAGACTCGTTGTAGCCCTCAACATCTTTGTCCCAGCTGATCTGAACGATCTCCAGGTTCTCCTTGCTCGTGAGTGACCTGTCCTTTAGGGACTCGTAGAAGCTGAAATCGAGAGAGAGAGAGGATAAATTTTCAGATGCAAGGCCTGATATGGTACCGCTGAAGCAGTGGAAGATAGATATTTGTGTGTGGCTGTACGAGTTATATGGAACCGAAAGCTAGAAAATCACCCAACCTATAGAAAACAAGCTGAATTATTTCCAGGCTAAATGTTTACAAAGAATTAGCAGAATAATGTGGCCAAAAACCATAAGAAATAACATCTTGTTGGAAGAAATGCAGATGAAGCCACTGACACCAATTATTGAGGAAAGACGCTGGCGATGGTTGGGACATGTGCTCCGGATGACTGACAACTCACTACCAAAAATAGCACTAAGATGGACACCACAGGGGAACAGAAGTAAGAGTAGACCAAAGGAGACATTGAGAAGAACAACAGAAAGGATGCTGAGCAATAGAGGGTTCACTTGAGAAAGAGCGGTAAAAAGACAAAGGACAGGCGTTTGTGGAAAACCCTTGCGGAAGGACCCATGTGCCCTTTGCACTTAAGGTTCAGAGAGAGAGAGAGAGAGAGAGAGAGAGAGATGGAGGAGTAAGAGTTATACTTATCTATTTCATATACAATGTGGTCACAGTGTAGTTTCGATTATTATATAGTCCCATGGGCACGTGAGCAGTCTCTCATGGCGAAGGTCAGTGTTTTGAATCCAGCAGGTGGCGCTGAATTTACCTAAATAAAGAAATTGATACGTGGCTTTCTCCTAGAGCTAAGGCAAGGAATAGGTGTAAGGCTGACCACATCATCCTCTAGTGTGCCGACAGATCAAAGATAATACCGGCACTAACAACATATCCCAGAAGGTACATCTATGGTACCTTCACTTACTAAGTCATTCCTCTAATATAGACGGTGTTAGCAAGCTGAGAAGTATTGGTAATCCCTCTCTCCCCTCTCTCTCTCTCTCTCTCTCTCTCTCTGAACTGATTATCTCCGTTCAGGCAAGTATCCAAGTATCTTTCACACTTTGCTAAGACATCACAATATTAACAACCTTCGGTATGCTGACGACACAGTACTGATGGCTGAGAACCAACAAGACCTGCAAAATCTCTTGGATAAAGTCGCCAAAGAAAGTGAACAGAAAGGCCTTACTTTGAACATCAAAAAGACAGAGACTATGGTTATATCTAAGAAACAGAATCCACCAGCATGCAGTATTAAATTAAACGGAACCATTCTAAAGCAGGTGCAGAAATTCAAATACATTGGAGCAGTAGTAACTTCAGATGGGAAATGCAGAACAGAAATTAGGAACAGAATAGGTCAAGCAAAGACTGCATTTCAGAGAATGAGAAACATATTAGCTAACACATCTTTATCAATGAATGTTGGAAAACGAGTCCTAAAATGCTATATTGAACCTGTCTTGTTATATGGAAGTGAATCATGGACAATAGGCAGGTCTGCACAAAAATCATTGGAAGCAGCAGAAATGTGGTTTATTAGAAGAATGTTGCGAATCCCCTGGACAGCAAAAATAACTAATGAAGAATGTATGAGAAGAGCTGGAGAGACAAAAAAACCTTGTCAGAAAGATAAGAAAGAGACAATGTACTTTCATAGGACATGCAATGAGAAGAGGGGGCATTGAAAATATTATAACAACAGGAAAAATAGAAGGAAGAAGATCAAGAGGAAGACCAAGAGAAATGATACTGGACAGTCTGACGGGATGGTGTGAGAGGAGATCACCAACTGAACTGATGGCCTGCATGAAGGATCGGGTACTCTGGAGAAGCATAATAGCCAACGCCAGTCGGCACGGCACCTGATGATGATGATGATAAGACATCACGCAGTTGCAGATAACCAAATCCAGTTCTGACGATACATGCAAAAGGTTTAATGGCTGGGAACAGATGATGATGGTAACTTGCCGAAAGAAAGGTACATCGAATTGTATGCCAAAAAAAAAAAACACACAGCTTTCAGTTGATCCATCTGATGAATCAGGGCATTGAACTGGGCGTTAACTTATAACCCGCACATCTTGAAAACCATGTCTCAGGGCGGAACATAATGATGTCTCAGGACGGATAATAACCAAGTCTCAGGACGGAACATAATGATGTCTCAGGACGGATAATAACCAAGTCTCAGGACGGAACATAACTATGTCCCAGGACGGAACATAACCATGTCTCAGGACGAAACGTAGCCACTTCTCAGGACAGAACATAACCATGTCTCAGGACGGAAATATAACCATGTCTCAGGAAGGAACATAGCTATATCTCGGGACGGAAATATAACCATGTCCCTGGACGGAACATAACCATGTTTCGGGACGAAACGTAGTCACGTCTCAGGACGGAACATAACCATGGCTCAGGACAGAACATAACCGTGTCTCAGGACGGAACATGGCCATGTCTCAGGAACATAACCATGTCTCAGGACGGAACATAACCATGCTCCAGCTTTCAAATATCTCAGCAAAACTCTGAGAACGACAAACGTGCACATCCATCCATTCAGCTCCTTCTTAAATGAACACATCTTTCAACATTTAACCCTCGCCAATCCCGTGCTCTGCATTTCACGTACTCAATCTAGTCGCTTAGGTAAGCGACCCACTTAAACAACACAAAATGTAAACACTAAATCATGGGCGTCGACAGCAAAAAAAAGCGTTATTGGGTAGACGCTCACAATGAACTGTTACAACTGTCACTTCATAAGTTGCTACAACTGCATTTTCATAAGTACCAGCCAAACAGATAGAGATGACGTAGTCGAGGACTAATTCCAGAACATATACGTGAGGAGTACGTCAGCTGCACCTAACATTCTCCTCTTCCACAATCTCTCCCCACTAAGTTCCACTCCCTTCTCACTTGTTACACATAGTTCAGAACCTCCTCACAGCATCACATTACAACCCTTCTACCCCAACTATTTCACCCTCTCCTGGCTAGATTACCATTGTATCACTCTCTCTTCCCTCCACGGTTTCCCTACCCACCACCCTCACTTACGACCCACCTATCACACATTCCAAGTCTCCATTTAAACACTCCCTAAGCTCTACCATGCCCATTTCTGACACACAGCGTCGGACAAGCCACAGCTTCTTAGAAGTTACAGCCAAGTGCTGTATTCATTTTATTTTATTTTAACAGAGCATTCATGTGAATCTATACTTTATCTCCTCTCTCTATATCTTTGTTCTGTGTATTGTTGTTGTTGTTGTTGGTATGATTAAGGCTCACGCCGAAACGTCAAACTGTGTACTCGTTAAGTAATAAAGCTGTACCGACTTTTTTCCCAGTGTGTACGTTCATCTATGCATTCAGACTAGTCCACAAGGTCTGGCTCTGTGGCAGAAGTCATGAGACTGCCATGAGAATCCTGGAGAGAACTGTGGACATTCTCTTTATGACAGAGCTCCCAGATTTTTCATGCTCTGACGCTGAGCGATGAAGAGGACGATAAGAAAGAGGAAGTAGACAAAGAAGAGGAAAGAGAAAAAGCGAAAAGAAAGAAAAAAAACAGAAGGATTCGCAATAACACCAATAATAATAATAAGATAAAGAAGAAGTTGATGATAAGGAAGAAGAAGATAAAAAAGAAGAAGATAAAGAAAAAGAAGATAAAGAAGAAGAATATAAAGAAGATGATAAAGAAGAACATAAAGAAGAAGATAAAGAAGAAGAAGAAAAAGAAGAAAAAGATAGAGAAGAAGAAGATAAAGAAAAAGAAGAAAAAGATAGAGAAGAAGAAGATAAAGAAAAAGAAGAAAAAGATAGAGAAGAAGAAGATAAAGAAGAAGAAGAAGATAAAGAAGGAGAAGATAAAGAAGAGGAAGGAACAAGACACCCCTATACCGCCTTGACTTGGACACTTCAGGGGAAAAGAAAGAATAGACAATGCAGGAAGAACTAGAGTAAGCGGGAAAGAGGTATCTCGACTTGTCAAGACATGATTGGCTGGAGAACCTTTGATACCTTATGCTCCATTGGGAGTACAGAGGACTGATGATGATGATGATGTCGCTGTCTATTTGGCAATCAGTAACCCACAAGGTTTTGTGAATCATAGCTGACCAAGACCCTGTTTTATCTCTCCGTTGGTATCTCAGTAACAGACCCAGCCTGGATAGCTGCCCAGTGATCGCCGTAGTCCCAATGGGGGTGGAGTTTGCTAAAGATGTACTGCTGTGCCATTATCACTGCATCGTCTGCAAAGAACATCAAGGTACATAATAGGAACAAGAAAGAGAGGAAGACCAAGGAGAAAATGGCTGCAAGACATCGTTGATGATCTGCGAATGGACGCATCAGCAGCAGGGCATCTTGCTTACAACCGAGAGGCCCACAGGAGAGAGGTGTTAGGGAGGCAAAGTTCCACAAGGGACATGCAAACGACTAATAGAAAGATGATGCCCTACCATCACAGTCTAACAACCAGACCAAGGCACACATGAAGACACTTCTCACCTGACTAAAGCCGGCGTGAACATCCTGCAGGGAGGAGACCAGTGGGCAGAGAAGTACAGTCCTAGAACTCTCTCCTTCCCACACAGAGACCGAACGTGGACTGTCTGGCCGCTGGACCTCGTCACTGTCTCGCCTAGCAGGGTCTCCAGCGTGTGGGCCATAGTTAAAATCTTAGTGCTGTCTGGTTAGATGATCTGGTTCTTGCTGGGAGAATAAAGATAAGGAGACTTTAACCGTAACAGTCATAAAGTGATAGATGTAAAACTATAAGATAAAAGGTAAAACTGTACTGTTTCATGCCACTGAGATATAAAATAAAAGGTAAAAACTGTACTGTTTCACGCCATTGAGATACAAAATAAAAGGTAAGAACTATATTGTTTTATGCCATTCAGATATAAAATAGAAGGTAAAATTTTACTGTTTCATCCCATTTAGATATAGCATAGAAGGTGAAACTACTATTTCACGCCATTGAGATACATAACTGATACAGAGTTGGTGTCTGTATTTTACTTGGCTTGCTTCATGCCACTAAGATAATAACAATAATAACAATAACAATAATAACAATAATAACAGTAATGATAATAATAACAACAGTGTCAACAATAACAATAATAATAATGATAACAATAATAATGATAATAATAACAATAACAACAATAATAATAACAACAGTAACAATAACAATAATAATGATAATGATAACAACAGTAATAATATTGATAATAATAACAATAACAATAATAATGATAATGATAACAACTACAATAATAATGATAATAATAATAAAAATGTGCCGTGCTGGAAGACGCTGACAGTCTTGCTATATCATAGATCTCGTTCCGTGATATTTTCCATCAGCTCATTCGGTGATTTTTTTTGTTGTGCCACGGAGTTTAGGCTGTCCATGATTTTTTTTCTCTCTTGGTTTTCCCCTGCGTCTCTTCCCATTATATCTTTCCTGTTGTTATGATGTTCTCAAGCCCTCATCTTCTCATGGTATGACCAATCAATGATGACTTTCGTTTTCTTCTGGATTTAATTGGGTTCCTTTCCACATTTTTGTTTTTGTTAGAGACGTTCTCTGTGTGTCATCTTATTTGTTTATGATATTCTTAACATTCTTCTAATGAATCGCATCCCTGATGCGTCTAGTGATCTTTCCTTTGATCTGTTGATTGTCCATGACTTTACTTCCATAGAGTAGCGTAGGTTCAATGTAGCATTTTAGAACTCTATTTCTGATGTTTATTGATAGAGATTCAATGCACAAGATGTTTGTTATTTGTTTGAAAGCTGCTTTGGGTTGGCATATTCTATTCTTGATTTCAGAGGTGCATGTCACATGTGATGTTACTCCAATGCCCAGATATTTGAATGTGCGCACTTAACGTTGTTCATTGTATCTTAACATTGTAGATAGGTGGGTTCTTCTTCTGTTAAATGTTAAATCCTGGGCTGTTTTTTTTTTTTTTTTGGTGCTATTTAGGACGCCCTTTTTTTCACTTTCCGTCACTGCTACATCTAATAATTTCTGTAAGCTGCTTTTCTGCTTTTGGTTTTTTCCCCCTTTTTTGGCTATTAGTACTGTATAGGCTCTTTTCGTTTTTTTTATTTTTAGCTATTAGTACTGTATAGGTTTTTTATGGCTATTAGTACTGTATAGGCTCTGTTACGTTTTTTTGGCTATTAGTACTGTATAGGCTCTTTTACGTTTTTTTTGGCTATTAGTACTGTATAGGCTCTTTTCGGTTTTTTTTTTTTTGGCTATTAGTACTGTATAGGTTCTTTTCGGTTTAAAAAAACTATTAGTACTCTATCATCTGCACAGTGCCAATAAGATAAATGATAGATATAATGTTATTGTCTCTATTATACTTTGCCTGCTCCATGCCACTAAGACAAATAATAGATATAATGTTATTATGTCTATTATACTTGGTCTGCTCCATGATACGGATGCATTAAACCAGTTTTAGGGTATAACCATAAAAAAATAAATATACAGAACACTATATAAAACATACAATAAATATGTCCCTACGTGTTTCTGAGGCCTACCTAGTCACGGAGGTAAAGGTAAAATTCCCGCTAAGGCATTCTGGGGGGATACGTTGTCAGGCCCGCATTTTCCATGACCTTCGGCACATGAAAGAGTTATGTGGCCAGCATCACGCCTGGGAGTATTTACCTTCCCAGATTTCTCTGGTACCCGTTTTAAGAGGCTGGGTGAACCCCGGGGCCTTTTTGGTGTATACCCCCCCACCCCCACCACCCCTAATAAAAAAGTCCCAGTGCTGGGACTGAACTCAGTATTAGCAGTCACAGAGACGTAGACAGAGAATTTGCTACTCATATTAGTGTATACAAAACAAGCTATCAAGTGGAACACAACAGGCCGAAGAAAAAGGGGCAGACCGCGTGAAACTCTGAAGAGAACATTATTAAGAGAGGCCAAGTTAACAGGCATAAAATCCTTTGTTGAGGTTGAAAGACTCGCCGAAGACAGGAAATATTGGCGAACTACTTTGCGAGCCCTATGTGACGTCTAACGGCACGGGAAGGATATAAGATATAAGATAAGATTAGTGTATAACAGGAAGCGATGTCCCACGTGACAGAGACATGTTTTTATTTAACCTGTTGGGGCAAGAGGTAGACCTAGACAACAATGGCGAGACAGCCTAGGAGGTGCTCTCAGAATCGACAACTCACAAGTAAAGATCAAGAACAGGGACGAATTTCTTGTCTGCAGTAACGATCCTCAATGGCTCGGAAAGCTGCTCAAAGTTACTGGGGCACTACAGAAGAGTCAGTCACCTCCCCCCTCCCCCCTACATACACAGGCAGATTTTTCTTGGATGATTTGGTACACATTTCTCGGGCGAGGTTGACTGGAAGCTAAAGCTGTATATAATAGCCCGGAATGATCAAAATTCCACGGGTTATTTCATTGCGTGGAGCCCGAGCGGTCTGGTATCTGCCCACTGATGGTTACATTCTGGGGAAGAAGGCTATTCCAGTGTCTCCTAAACCTTATTACCACACACACACACACACACACACACACACGCACGCACGCACGCAAACACACACACACACACACAAAACCCTCAATATTAAGACTACGGGAAGCTTTAGCATTCATTCATTAAATGCGTAGAAGGTTAAAATGCAGCGACCTTCTCCAGCATATGTACTCGTTGTTCGACTGTTTTCAACTGTTTTCGACTATTCAGACCATGTTGGTTTAATTCTGTTCGTCGACTGGGGGCTGTCCCAAAGATCTTTCAATGACAACCAGTTAATTAATCTGGACACTCTAAATTGTATCTAAAAGAGACATAAAGACAATACAACAGAGGATACAAACAATCATAAACTACTGATTGAGAAAGAATTTTAAACATTAAATGGCAGGACAAGATCAGGAACGAGTAAGTCTGGGAAAAGGCAGGACAAGAACCTGTGAATCTACAAATCATGTCTAGGAAGTGGAAGTGAAATGGCCACACTCTGGGGAAACCCAACACCAGCATAGCAAGACAGGCACTGACATGGAATCCTCAAGGAAATAGAATACGAGGAGGACCTAGACATACTTGAAGAAGAGAAATTATGACAGTGCTCAGAGACAAGGGATGCACATGGAATGAAGCAGAGAATAATTCCAAGAGCAGAGTTGAGACTGGAGAACCTTTATCTGTGGTCTATGCTCTGAAGGCGCTCTTAATTATCCCGTAATTGCTCTGCCACCTGTGTCAGTGACATCTGGAATGCACAAGAACTGTCCCACGTCATGTCCTTGCACATTAACAAAAAATGATCTGTGCACGATGAATAAAACTAATTATGTCAGTCCGTAAGAACAGCGAAGAACAAAACCTCTATCTTAATGCGAATAAAACTAAATTGATGATAACTGACAAAATAAACAAGGCAGCTGAAATATGTATCAATGAGGAAAAACTGAAAGAAATGGAGAGTTTTGAATATCTTGGATCACTGCTAACTAATAATGGAGATACAATGAGGGAAATTAAAAGGAGGACATCTATCGCTCTTCAGAAAGTAAAAGAACTAAAGAATCTGTGGAAAGGAATAGACAGAACTATAAAAATAAGATTTTTAAGAGCATGCATCTTTCCCATTGCAACATATGCCTGTGAGACCTGGACACTTAACAAAACAGTAGAGAAACACATAAATACCTTTGAATGTAAATGCTACAGAAGAGTCCTTCAGATATCATGACACAAAAAAGAACACATATATCCATACTTATCTTATCTTATATCTTATATCCTTCCCGTGCCGTTAAACGTCACATAGGGCTCGCAAAGTAGTTCGCCAATTTTGCCTGTCTTTGGGGAGTCTTTCAACCTCATCAAAGGATTTTATGCCTGTTAATTTGGCCTCTCTTAATAATGTCCTCTTCAGAGTTTCACGTTGTCTGCCTCTTTTTCTTCGGCAAGTTGTGTTCCACTTGATAGCTTGTTTTGGGATTCTCTGATAATTTCTTCTCATCAAGTGACCAACATATGTCCATCTCCTTTTCCTGATCACACATGAGACTGGTTGTTGTTCAGTCATCTGTCTTATCTCTGCATTGTTCTTGAATTCATTCCACGTGATGCCGAATATTTTCCTTAGGCATTTATTTTCAAAAGAGTCTAATTTCTTGTCTATTTCTTTAGTTGTTTTCCAGCTTTCGCATGCATAAATGAGGGTGGATATTACATTTGGATTGAATAGTCTTAACTTGGTTTTTGTGCTTATAACTTTTGAATTCCATATGTTCTCAAGATTCTTGAAGATTGGTGCTGCTTTTGCAATTCTAATCCTAAATTCCTTTCTAGTGTCACCATCCTGGTCTATGTAGCTGCCAATGTATGCAGATTGATTGACTTCTTCAATATCTGTCCCTTCTATGCGTATTTTTCCATTTTGATTGAGAGGAATTTTCATTATTTTTCTTTTGTCCTTGCTAATTTCAAGTCCTATTTTGGTAGCCAGTGAAGACAGGCTATCTGTTTTTTCTTGCACGGAATTCACATTATTACTGATAATAGTTATGTCATCAGCAAAATCAAGATCTTCTAGTTGGGTCCCATGTACCCAGTCAATACATGTGTTACCTATGCAGCATTTTTTCATTATGAAGTCTATTGTAATCCCAAAAAGTAAAGGAGACAGTATACATCCTTATTTCACACCTGTTTCAATCTGGAACCATTCACTCATCCCTTCTTCTGTCTTGACTGCACAAACATATCCATTGTATAAGTCCATAATGATGTTGACAATTTTAGATGGTATTCCATATAGACATAAAATTCTCCATAATGAATCTCTGTGTATGCTATCAAATGCCTTTTTAAAATCTATGAATTTCAGTATTAATGGTTTCTTCTTTTCAATATGTTCTTCTAGTATTATTCTGAGAGTAAAGATCTGGTCGAGAAAGCTTCTCCCTTTTCGAAATCCTGCTTGTTCTCCTCTCATTGCAGTATCCACTATATCTTTGAGTCTATTCAAAATTACCTTGCAAAATACTTTTGACACAACTGATATTAAGGTTACTCCTCTCCAGTTGTTACAGTCACTAAGGTTGCCTCTTTTTGGTATTTTAACAATGATTCCTTTCTTCCAATTAGAAGGGACCTTTTCTTCTTTCCAAATCTTGTTAAACATTCTCTGTAGTTGTCTCATGTTGTCACTATTGATAGCTTTTAGCATTTCGGCTGTTATTTCATCTTAACCTGCAGCTTTGTTGTTAGCCATTAAATTCACTGCTGTTTCAATATCCATACTACAAGAACTTAATGTTGAAGAAGGCTGGCTAGTAAAGAGGATTAAACAAAGAAAACTTAAATATTTTAGACAGATTAAACGTCATGATAATCTAGAGAAGACCGTCTTGGAGGGGTACATAACAGGGAAAAAGAAAGAGAGGAAGACCAAGGCGAAGATGGCTGCAAGACATCGCTTATGATCTGCAAATGGATGCATCAGCAGCAGGCCATCTTGCTCACAACTGAGAGGCCTACAGGAGTGCTGTTAGTGCTGCGAAGTTCCACAAGGGACATGCAAATAAATGAATGACACTATGAATGCGCACACCTCTTCAAACCTCCTCGGCAGTGAGGCACTCACAGCCAGCTCTAAGCAGCTCTACGGCCCCAGCCTTCCGAAGAACACAGCGGATACATCAGCCATGTTCTATCAGTGTCCAATCACTGGCTGGGAAATCCATGCACCACCGAAAGTCACAGCTCACAGTGACGCCCCGACCACTTAACTCTCGCTGTAGCGCCAAACTGGACTCCCAACCCACAACACAAGGAAAAGTGGCGTAGACAAAGCACAGAGAAAAGCAAACAGGCACAATCAGCAACAGTCACAAACGCCCTTCTGCCATGTTGGGACATGCGGAAGACCATTCTAGTTTCAAGGGGACATCACTCTAAAGTCAGAAACGATTGAATGAGGCCCCTACTGGAACTGTTATAATTATTTCCCTTTGTGGCACTGAGACGTTTAGTCGATGGTGGCACCAGACTGTTGGCCTGTAGCACGTTACTGCAGCCCCCCCCCAGTTGACCCATCTGTTACAATTTGGTACTCGGCACGTGGGTAATGGAGCTTTTCGGGGAATATCTGAAAACAGATAGTATTTGCCGGCAGGGCAGGGCGCACAAGGTTACTGTACACGTGATCCTCGTCGAATGAAGAGAAAGCAGAAACATCACGTGACCATCACATCCACAAAACCTCTCCTCCCCTTACAGTCCCCTAAAACATCACCACTATCACTTACTATCACAAGCACTATCATCATCTCCACTATTATCATCACCACTATTATCACCACAACTAATATCATCACCGCTACTACCACCACCACTATTATCATCACCATTACTATCACTACTCTAACATTATCACCACTGATACTATCACCACTACTACCATCACCATCAATACTATTATTACCATTATCATCATCATCACTACTATCACCACCACTAGTATCATCACCACTACTATCATTATTACTACTATCACCAATACCACTATCATCACCTCTACTATCATCACCACTACTTTAACAATGTTTTAGTTCATTTATATTGTTCATTATTATTGTTATTATTGAATGTTCTATTATCATCACATCTCACCTTGGTACATCACCCGTCGAAGTTTCACATACATGGCAATAGAGGAGGCCTCATAAAACATTTCACTGATTCATTTTAATTTGACAAATAATATCAATATGATCAATACGTATAGCTGATAAATCACTTGTAATAATAGGCATAGGCAAGATTATACACATTTCATTATTTTCATCATAGTAGCACGAAATCTCACAAAATCACAATATCAAAATTCTCATAATTCTACAAGCAGTATTTAAGCAGCGTTCACAATATTCAGTAATACAAAAGCTCTTGGTAACAATTACTGTACGATCTCTTGCTACACTAGTTCAATCTAACTCTACTTCTCTATCTGTTATGTTCTTCTATTAGACTACTTGTTTAGGACCTTTTGGTCCTCCTCTATCAAAATCTCTCTCTGCCTCCTCCTCTATCAGAACCCCTATCTGCTCTCCGCCGGCCCTCCTCTCTGAATCCTCCTCCCTTCTTTATATTCGTAAGTTCTGACCACGCCAAAACCGGTCGCAACTGGCGTCTTCACTTTAGTCTCTTTCATCTCCGTCGCCTAATTGTTACCTCCCATTAACAAGTCCACCATCTCTTTCATGTTACCTGCTTCGGGACCTAGTCCGTTCTCTGTTCAGTCTTTGATCTACTGGTCAATTGTTCCCCCTGGGCTACTGCATGTGCGCGCGAAGTCGCACCTCTAGAACTGGACCACTCTCACGATCTATCAGATCTATCGATACGGTTTTACCTTTGATCAGGTCTTTGAAGTACCGAGTATCCGTTCCTCGCTCCTCTAACTATAACTTCTCTGCCCCCCAATACATTCTTTATTCCTGATCATGTCACTAATAATAATAATAATAATAATAATAATTATAATAACTATAATCATTACTTACAAGGCTATGCTACACTACTATCATCACCACTACTATTATCACCACCACTATCATCACCACTACTATCACCACCACTACTATTATAATATTGTAGTTTGTGAATCATATATTCCTGAATATTTCCATATTATAGAATAGTTCTATAGTACTGAATCTTACAGGTGCTCTCTGAGTAACACATCACATATTTCACAAAACATTACAACTTCACTAATCAGAGCAAGTCCGATGAAATGTTCTCTACAGAATTCATTTATTTCTGACAAATAAGTTCAAGATTTATTGTTGATAACATCACTTGGATTGAAACACAATATCAAACTTTATCATATTCTACATGCTGCAAGTTTTCAACTTCAAAATACTCTGCACATGATAGGAGAACAATTCTAAACTCTGTACTATATTCCACTTGAAACACGTGGTCAACTAGTTTCTCGTCTAAAATCACTGTACTCGAAGTTTCAAAAGTGCCAATTCTTCTTAATCACTTGAATCAATTGAAACAAATCTTCAATCTGTCCTAAAACTATTTCTTCAAAACTGCTTTTCCCGAGTATCTATTGCTCTAAGTGTCCATCTGTTCCATCTGTTGTTACCTACGTCTTCTTTCTCTCTCGTGTCTTCTCTTTCTGCTGTTCTTCTCTTCTCTACTTCCGTACTTCTTGGTTCTTGATTGTCTATTCTTCCGTCCTCGGGACCCCTCCTCTGTCTCTTCTTCTTCCTCTCCTGTCTCCTTCCGTGCTTCTTGTTTTTTCCCTGTTTCTCCGCTGGCCTTTTTATCTTCAAGTCCAGCTTGATGGATTAACCAATAAGTATTTTGGCTCCACCCTTCAGATGTCCACTGGTTCCCATTAGGGTTCTGATTGTCCGTCATTCAAACCGCCCCGTGACTTATTTCTCGTTAGTCAATTGTCCAATAGGCCACGCCTCTAAATATTTAATTTGTCAGCTGGCCGAGTTGGTCACTCTTTTATTAAAAAACCAGTCTCTTTTATTAAAAAATCAGTCTGTGTCAGCTTCGTCTACACAATTATTATTTACCTAAGTCATTATCTTCCTATTTCATGTCGGAGGTTTTATTGTGTCCTCGCTTTTGATTGTGTTCGCCTTTTCTATTTGTCTTTTCTATTTTGTTTACACTTGTCAACGTCCAGTCACCGCTTTGTTATCACTGGACCATCCTACTTTCTAGCATCCTTCCTTTGTAATACCTATATCTCAGCGTCATTGAGTCTCGTCTTTTTCTATTCACTGTTTCCACTATTTACTTTTGTCCCCGTCTTGTTCTAGTGTCATGGAAGTTCTATACCTTTGTCTTCCTTTCCTATCCACCTTTCTCTGTCGCTATTCGATGTTACTATTTTGTTTACGGTATACTTTCATAATCATATTCATTAATAATAATAACAACAATAATCATTACTTACAAGGCTATGCTACACCATCATCACCATTACTATCACTACGACTACTGTTATCACCACTAATTTCACTACCACTACTATCATCACCACTAATTTCACTACCACTACTATCATCACCACTAATTTCACTACCACTACTATCATCACCACTATTATCATCACCACTAATTTCACTACCACTACTATCATCACCACTATTATCATCACCGCTATTATCATCAAATAACATCTTATTGGCAGAAATGCAGATGAAGCCACTGTCAACAATTATTGAGGAAAGACGCTGGCGATGGTTGGGACATGTGTTCCGAATGACTGACAACTCACTACCAAAAATAGCACTAAGGTGGACACCACAGGGGAGCAGAAGTAAGGGTAGACCAAAAGAGACATGGAGAAGAACAACAGAAAGGATGTTGAGCAATAGAGGGCTCACCTGGGCAAGAGCAGAAAAAAAGGCAGGCATTTGTGGAAAACCCTTGCGGAAGCCCCATGTGCCCTAGGCACTTAAGGTTCAGAGAGATAGAGAGAGAGAGAGAGAGAGAGATTATCATCACCACTACTATTATCATTGCCACCACTACCATCACTAGTATAACCACACCATCATTACAATCACCATCATCACTGCTACTACAACCATCATTATCATCATCATTACAATCACCATCATCACTGCTACTACAACCACCACCATCATCATCATTACAATCACCACCATCACTGCTACTACAGCCATCACTATCATCATCATTACAATCACCACCATCACTGCTACTACAACCATCACTATCATCATCATTACAATCACCACCATCACTGCTACTACAACCATCACTATCATCATCACTACAATCACCACCATCACTGCTGCTACAGCCATCACTATCATCATCATTACAATCACCACCATCACCACCACTATTACCACATATCAGACCTTTTAAACAGAAAATAAAGGGACTTAAGAAATGGCAAGGGAGTTAACTTGGGATGAATATATGGCACACTTTACTCGTGCAAGTTTCCTAATTCTAGGTCAGTCCCTTTTGGTCGGGCCGATAACTTATCAGCACCTCGTGTATAGGACTTTGTCCAGGTCCAGAGAACGGGAAGAACAACCCCAATACCCCCACCCCCTTTTTTGTTGTTTTCTTGCCTCTCTCTCTCTCTCTCTCTCTCTGTCTCTCTTCCTTCCTCATTCACCCGTACTCATTCTCGCTCTTTCTACCTCCCCCCCCCCCAACACACACACACAAACCGAGAATAAAACTCTTTTTTTTTTAAATCAGAGTATCAAGACCCTTCCGCATTAACGAAATCGTATCCATCTTCAATCGTCAAACGGTCTATTCCAATCCGCCAATTAGATATAGCTTGCCCTGTTTCCTAGCAACCGTTGAAACCGAGGCAATAAAATGTCCTTCGAGGCTGCTATCCCTGCACCATTCAGACTTTCACTCCCGGCTCCAGGTAAATCGTGGTAATTATGTACATTCCGGAAGACTTGCGCCTCCTCCTCATCCCCTCCATGTTCTCATCCTTTAACTGCTCGGAGGAAAGGAGGAAAATGCACCCCGCACCCCGCCCCCCCCCCACACACACACACAAAAGCGGTTAAGAATTCGTAAGAGACAACTGTCGGGTCAGGTCTAACTTGTCGAGTAGGAACTTCCTCAACAAAATTGCACTCAAAACGTGCG
Organism: Achatina immaculata; assembly: GCA_009760885.1. Lineage (NCBI taxonomy): Eukaryota > Metazoa > Mollusca > Gastropoda > Stylommatophora > Achatinidae > Lissachatina > Lissachatina immaculata. The sequence continues at coordinate 18,836,254 of CM019698.1, forward strand.
CGCTTGAGTACGGGACATCTTTAGCTGCAAGTACTAGACCAGTGTTTCCAAATGTGGGCGTTGGAATGGACCGGGGAGGGGGGGGGAAGCGGTGAAAGAAAAAACGAAGCAGCAGACGGGGGAGCAGTAATACCTTCCCTCTTTGCACTTTTCAACCTGATATTGAGAATTTAGAAGTTGAGAAAATGATGCAGTAGGTGAGCTATAAATGTGCTCCTTCATGTTGTTAAACTGGTTTGCTGGCTGAAGTTTTTAGTTGTGCAATGATATCCTAGTTTAACGGGTCATTGTACGAGTAGTATATAGGGTGGGGGGGGGCGCTGAGGATGTGATAATGGGAGGGGCGCTGAGGATGTGATAATGGGAGGGGCGCTGAGGATGTGATAATGGGGGGCGCTGAGGATGTGATAATGGGGGGCGCTGAGGATGTGATAATGGGGGGGGGGCGCTGAGGATGTAGTAATGGGGGGGGCGCTGAGGATGTAGTAATGGGGGGGGGGCGCTGACGATGTGATAAAAGGTGGTGGCAGCCTGAACAAGCCTGGGAAACGCTGTACTAGACCAGCGGAGAGCGCCCAATATTGAATTTTTTCAAACAAATACGCTTGTTGCTAAGCACTAAGATGGCTGGATTTGTTTAAAGTAAGAAAGCCTAATTCACTGACAGGTGTAGCTTCCAGCTTTGTTGCTTCTCGTAACACTTGTATATAGTTCCACGAGTTCTGTTAAAAGGTAGTCCCATAGCAAATAAAAGGTAGTCCCATGGCAAATAAAAGGTAGTCCCATGGCAAATAAAAGGTTGTCCTATAGGAAATAAAGGGTAGTCCCATAAGAACTAAAGGGTAGTCCCATAGCAAAATAAAAGGTAGTCCCATAGCAAATGGCGTAAAACAAGGATATATACTGTCTCCTTTGCTTTTTGGAGTTACAATACAATTTCTTAATGAAAAAATGCTGCACAGGTAACACAGGTATTGACTGAGTACATGGGACCCAACTAGAAGATCCTTCATTTTCCTGATGACATAACTCTTATCAGTGATAATGTGAATTCCATGAAAGAAAAAAACGGATATTCTATCTTCACTGGCTAGCAAAATAGGGCTTGAAATTAACAAGGACAAAACAAAATAATGAAACTTCCCATTAATCAAAATGGAAAAATACACGTAGAAGGGACAGATATTGAAGAAGTTAATCAATTTGCATACCTTGGCAGCTACATAGACCAGGATGGTGACACCAGAAAGAAAGTTAGAATTAGAATTGCAAAAACAGCATTAATCTTCAAGAATCTTGAGAACATATGGAATTCAAAAGTTATAAGCACAACACCAAGTTAAGACTATTCAATTCAAATGTAATATCCACCCTTATTTATGCATGCGAACGCTGGAAAACAACTGAAGAAACAGACAAGAAATTAGACTCTTTTAAAAGACATGCCTAAGGAAAATACTCGGCATCAAGTGGAACGAATTTAAGAACAATGCAGAGATAAGACAGATGACTGAACAACAACCAGTTTCATGTGTGATCAGGAAAAGGAGATGGACATATGTTGGTCATGTGATGAGAAGAAATTATCAGAGAATCCCAAAACAAGCTATCAAGTGGAACACAATGGGCCAAAGAAGAAGAGGCAGACCACGTGAAACTCTGAAGATGACATTGTTAAGAGAGCCCAAATTAATAGGCATAAAATCCTTTGATGAGGTTGAACGACTCGCAGAAGACAGGAAAATCTGGTGAACTACCTTGCAAGCTCTATGTGATGTTTAACGGCACGGGAAGGATATAAGATAAGATAGCAAATGCCGTAGGGAATGAAGCGTTAGAGAATTCATTATGCTGGGCCATCAATGTCTTAGGTAGGGCGGCAAGTTCCTTTCCTTCCCAGATTTTCTCTGGTACCCATTTTACGAGGCTGGGTCGACCTCAGGGCGGTACTGGTCGGGGGGTAAAAATCCCGCTTATCTGGAGATTCGAACCCCGATCATTTTGGTTGCCAGACGAGTGCTCTAACCACTACACTACCTGGTCTCCCCCCTCTCCTTTCTCAGTGCATCTGAGATAAAAGATAATCTCCTATTAAGAAACTGGCGGACAAATGGACGAAGATCTCATCATCTGCGCATCTGAACCCACGGCTGCTAGCACAGAGGACGACACTCAGCCACGGAGATACTCGGATTTTTAGTTCTGTCTGTTCCTGAAGTTCCTTATTCCATCTTTCTGACGGTCTTCACCTACCTGCCAACCTGCCTACTTACCTACCTACCTACCTACCTACCTACATGCATAACTACTTACCACTTACCTAACTACCTACCTGCCTGCCTGCCTACCTACCTACCAACTTACCTACCTACCTACCTACCTATCTACCTACCTACCAGCCGACCTGCCTGTCTACGTATTTACATGCATAACTATCTATCTACATGCCTTCCTACCTACCTACCTACCTACCAGCCGACCTGCCTGTCTACCTATTTACGCGCATAATTATCTGTCTGCATGCCTACCTACCTACCTACCTACCTACCTACCTGGCTGCCTGCCTGCCTGCCTACCTATATACATACATAAATGCATATTTATCTACTTACCCACTGACCTGCTTTATCCATCCATCTACCCAGTCACTCATCCATCTACCCAGCCACTCATCCATCTACCCAGTCACTCATCCATCTACCCAGCCACTCATCCATCTACCCAGCCACTCATCCATCTAGTAATCACGCAAGCGTAGCCATATCTTTGTTACGACCCGCAGCGAACACTGTATATACACTTTTCAATATCCCACACTATAAAACAGATGACGTCAACGCACGCAATATCGCAAATATGTATAGAAAACAGATCCCTTTTTCATGTTGCACCCCTTTCATGTTCGACAGGCGCGTGTTCCTGCCGCTCTACATCAAAGCAACTTCAAAGGCCCCGGTGTCCTTTCAAAGCAGGCTAACGCATCAATCCCCTATAACCCTCCTATAACCCCTGCTGGCTTGATCCCCTGCCTGTTTGCGTGTTAAGAAGATTAAAAATGGATGTACCACTCAAATTCGACATTTTTCTCTTTTTTTTTTACGTCTATATCTAAAAGCGCTTACGTTAACACATCCGTTTTAACGACGTCTAGTTTAGGAGAGCAAAGTGTTATTTTAAGTGACAAAATGGTAGGAAACATCCTGGATGTTGGGTGGGGGGCGAGCAAGGGAATGGAGACATAAACAGGAAGATTTGAAAATGAAAACTATATCAAAGGAAACTTTTATGTCTTCCTCAGCTAAAAATCTTTCCCGTTTCCACCGGCTTTGATCTCGGGTAAATTATTTATTTATTTTTTGTTAAGTGCATAAAACGCGAATGTGCAGTTTTACGAGGGTACGATTAAACAAGAAAAAACGGAAGGGCGAAAGAAGGGTCTTTATCAAACTGGGAGGCTCCACAAAGCATTCAGTCATGAGGAGAGGAAAAAAAAGAAGCAAGGGAAGATAAAATAAGTTACGCATAACAGGAATAAGGAATAATTAAACGGTTGTGGACCTCCATCTTCAGCCTGGGGACAGCTCTGGACCTCCTTTCCAGACTGAGGACAACTGTGACCCCCCCCCCCCTTTTTTCCAGACTGAGGACAACTGTGACCCCCCCCCCCCTTTTTCCAGACTGAGGACAACTGTGACCCCCCCCCCCCTTTTTCCAGACTGAGGACAGCTGTGAACCCCGCTTTTTTCCAGACTGAGGACAGCTGTGAACCCCCCTTTTTTCCAGACTGAGGACAGCTATGAACCCCCCCCCCTTTTTTTTTCCACACTGAGGACAGCTGTGGACCTCCTTTTCAAGATTGAGGACAGCTATAGACTCCTCTTTCCAGACTATGGACATCTGTGGACACCCTTTCCAGTCTGAGGACAGCTGTGGAACCACCCCCCCCTTTTCCAATCTGAGGTCAGCTGTGGAAACCCTCCCCCCCTTTCCAGTCTGAGGACAGCTGTGGAACCCCCCTTCCCTTTCCAGCTTTAGAACCGCTGTAGACCCTTCATTAAATATAAATAAATAAATAGAACCCAAATGATCCTAAGACTTTGTATTTTAATCAAACCATTTCATTTGCTGGTCCGTGGATCTCCAGAAAAACCTTTCGTGGACCACCTGTGGGTCCACGGACTCCAGATTAGGAACCAATCTTCTATATGGGTGAGCAGAAGAAGGATAGGAAGTGAGCTAGTGTTAGGCTATATCAGATATTGGCGGAATCAGCCACGAGTAATACTTCACTGTAGAACTATGCAAGGCAGCATTCGTTAGCCCAGAGGTTATCATACTGCGGGGAATCTCTCCCTGGGAGGACTTTTAGGGTTTCTGGGAGTAGGGTGGGGGTGGGGGTAAATTTGGACCACAGACTATCAGGCACAAACTGTTGGAGTTTAGATCTTTCTACAAACTACAATGCACTTTATATGTCACTTAATATTAGACATGGGGGGGGGGGAGGGGGAGTAAGGATGACTTTATGGCTTACGGTGAGAAAGGTTGCCGGGGGCAGCAAAGTTTGAAAACCACTGTATCACCAGGTGACAAATACCTACATGTGGTTGTTGACATGAACAGATAATGTTATTATAATGAATGTTGGTTGGTTGGTTGGTTGTTTGGTTGGTTGTTTGCTTGGTTGTTTGGTAGGTGGCTTGTTTGGCTGGTTTGTTGTTTGGTTGCTTGTTTGGTTGCTTAATTGGTTGGTTGGTTGCTTGTTTCGTTGGTTGGTTGGTTGGTTGCTTGGTTGGTTGTTTGTTTGGTGTTGGTTTAGTTAGCTAGCTGGCTAGTTCGTTATTTCTTTAATTAGATAGTTAATTAGCTAGTTGGTTAGTTAGTTAGTTAGTTAGGTAGCTACTTGGTTAGTTTAGTTTATTTTAGTCAGTCAGCCAGTCAGGCAGCGAGCCAGTCAGCCAGTCAGCCAGGCAGTCAGTCAGTCAGTCAGCCAACCAGCCAGCCAGTCAGTCAGCCAGCCAGTCAGTCAGAGAGTCAGTCAGCCAGCCAGTCAGTCAGCCAGTCAGCCAGTTAGTTAGTTAGGACAATCATGCATATGCTTCGGACATGTCCATAAGTGTTCCAATCTCATCTTCAATATCTTATTCAGTGTGCAGTAACTGATTATACCCGTGTCTTTGTTGGCTGACCACCAGTCTGGAGCTCTTGATGAATCTTTCATCTTTAGCCATCCCAAGTTTTACCGTCAACTCCTTCAGTCTTGGCAACCACTCCGATCCACAGCTGTTAGTGCTTTGTCCGACCAGTTTCTCTTATAGCATGGATGATGCCTGCTCCATCCTTTGCCTGCCCTTCCTCCGTTCCGTGACAGCCGAGTCGGCCAAGTAATTTGCTCTTGCGTGTCCCCCCCCCCCCCCCCGCCCCATGTAGAGTCATGAATCATCAGTAACGTGTGATGTTCTTGTAATCAGGAAAGTTTACTTCCATGTGTATGATGTGCATTGTTCGATTAAGGCATTGACCAGTCTACACGGCTGTGTCATGCAAACGAGCAGAATAAATGTGAGCAAAGGGGGGTAAGTATTCCTGTCTCCTCTTGTTGAAAGCTATCAGCACGGTGCACTCACTCTGCAGCACCAGCGGAAAAAAAACTTGAAGAATCGGAAGTTACGAGGAAAAGGAGGGGGGGGGGGTGTGATGGATTTGATCACACGCTGTTAAGCCAGAGAAGACAGATGGAGAGGCCGTATCTCTACCGAATGAGCCTCGTAAATGTGAAAAGTCTGTGTTCAAGAATGATCTATCAATTGATAGCATGTGTATGTGGGGGGGGGGGGGTATGGGGGAGGGAGAAAGAGAGAGAGAGAGAGAGAGATTAAGAGTAGTTTCTGAGGGGATTCTGTAAGGTGGATCAGAACTATCCCAGGGATTTTATCCGAATGATTAGTTGTTCTGTATTTTCATCCCTATGGATTCCCTTAAGGAAAGTGGATATATACCCCCCTCCCGCCCCGTGGCCCTGAAACTATGTATCGCCTACAGCTTTCTCTAATCCAGTCCTTGCAAAAATACGCCCCCCCCCTTTTTTTACAACCCCTCTTGGGGCCCAGGAAAGATGGGAAGATCCAGGAAGGCGGGGAGGGAAAAGGAAGCAGCAGGTAAAATCTGAAGCAACTAAGAAAGATAAGGTTTTTTGTTTGCTTGGGGAGGGTAAGTGGCGCTAGGAATGCTGCCGGTTAGACAAAGAAGGCAACAGCTTCAAAAAGCGTGAGAAACTCTGATATAGCGTGAAAATCTTTGATATAGTGTGAGAGCCTCTGATATAGTGGGAGAATCTCTAATATAGTGTGAAAACTTCTGGTATAGTGTGAGAACCGCTGATAAAGTGTGAGGACATCTGATAATTGTGTGAAGACCTCTAATATAGTGTGAGAACCTCTTGATATAGTGTGAAAACCTTTAATTTAGTGTGAGAACCTCTGATATAGTGTGAGAACCTCTTTATATAGTTTGAGAACCTCTTGATATAATGTGAACCCCTCTGGTATAGTGTGAGACCCTCTAATATAGCGTGAGAACCTCTATATATATATATACTGTGAGGACCTCTAATATAGTGTGATAATCTCTCTCTCTCTATATATATATGTATATACTGTGAGTATGAGAATCTCTATATATACTGTGAGGACCTCTGATATAGTGTGAGACCCTCTGATATAGTGTGAGAACCTCTATATATACTGTGAGGACCTCTGATATAGTATGAGGACTTCTATATATACTGTGAGGACCTCTGATATAGTGTTATGAACTCTGATATAGTGTGAGAACCTCTATATATACTGTGTGGACCTCTGATATAGTATGCGACCCTCTGATATAGTGTGAGAACCTCTGATAGAACTGGATCTTTTTAAGACTGACTATATTACTGATTATTCTGTTCAAGCATAACTGCATGAAGGATCGTGTACTCTGGAGAAGCATAACAGCCAACGCCAGTCGGCACGGCACCTGATGATGATGATTACACACACAGAGCAGAACAGAACAAATAACACTGAAAGGTTCATTAAAAACTACGAACTCCAATAAGTAAACATTTGTTTACTTTTCTTATTATTCCCAATCAAAAATGGTGGGAAAATAAGTTCTAAATGGGGACATTTTATGCCTTTAATTAAAAATTACTCGGCATCAAGTGGAAAGAATTCAAGAACAGTGCAGAGATAAGACAGATGACTGAACAACAACCAGTCTCATGGGTGATCAGGAAAAGGAGATGGACATATGTTGGTCACGTGATGAGAAGAAATGATCAGAGAATCCCAAAACAAGCTATCAAGTGGAACACAACAGGCCGAAGAAAAAGAGGCAGACCACGTGAAACTCCGAAGAGGACATTGTTAAGAGAGGCCAAAATTAACAGGTATAAAATCCCTTGATGAGGTTGAAAGACTCGCCGAAGACAGGAAAAATTGGCGAACTACCTTGCGAGCCCTATGTGACGTTTAACGGCACGGGAAGGATATAAGATATAAGATAAGAATTAAAAATATGGGCTTATAATATTGTGCTCCTTTGACCTTTAGGTGAAACCTGCGCCCTTCCAAGTCCTGCGCCCCGGGCGGCCTTGTGTTCACAATGACTGCGCCATTCCTTACGGAAATAATAAGTTTAACATCCAAATAAAATTACACTTACCGTAGACTGAGCCGCTCAAACAACTGCACAGTATTGGAGAACAAAAGTTTCGCTGCGAAGAACTAATCCGAAGTATCATTCACACCAAAGAACTAAGATGTACCTCCACAATCTGGAACTAAAAGCGATGTAGCTTCGGCGGAACTCACCATTCACAGATTAAACAGCAGAAACCGTCGATTCCCGCCTAGATCCTTCTTCTCGAAGAAATATCAGTTTCCTCTGCTGGCTAGTTCGTCCTTGTGATAAATTTTGAAAGATAGCATGTAAAGTTAAAATATAAAGAATATAGCAGATAAGAACCGCCCGCGGGGTTTGTTTCGTTGACTGTGTGTGCCTGAGCCGACGCGAAATGGTTGCAGTTTTTTAAATGCGCTGGAACCTCTCACTTCTACTCCGCTGGTATATCGCTCTTAGCCTGCATCTCTGGGGTGATGAGGAGGAGGAGGATGAGGAGGAGGGTGGGGGAGAAGAGTTTTTTTTTTTTTTAAATGAGGGAGGAAGTAAATAAGTAAGAGAGTTTCGCTCAAGATGAAAGGGGTCACCTCGACCCAGACGTGGAGGCAGAAGAGACTTCGTGGGGGAAACTCTGGAAGGTAATTTTTGTTTGTTTGCCTGTTTGTTGAGGAGGTGAACCCTCCGTTTTGTGTTAGAGCAGACGGGCGGCCTCTAGACGGGGGCCTATGAGGGAAGAACAGAGGAGGGAGGGCGGGAGAATGGCTATTTGGGGGGGGGGGTGCGGGGGGGGTGTACAGCCAAGGCAATGTTTCAGTACCTGGAGTGTTCTTGTCTTAAGGCTAGGCTTAGAAGGGGTGAAAAACGGTAACTGGGAGAACGGGGTTGGGGTGGTTGATTTGGGGGGAGGGGGTAGTTCTATACCGTGTTAGAAAAGTTCTTTTCGGAGGTCCTTCCTTTAGGTACCTAGGTAGAGCCGCCAAAGAAGCAAAAAAAAAGAGCCCATAATATGTTGTTTATGGAGCCGACAAACTAGAGAAGGCCTCAGTTTTGGCGACCTGGCGGGTGAAGTATGGTAAGTGAACTTAACCGGCTCTATGGAACTATGGCTGTTGAACCTACGACAAATCAACTATGGATGATGAACTGTGGCTAGTGAACTATAGGTGGTGAACTGTGGCTAATGAACTACGGTGATGAACTATGGGTAATTAACTATGATGATGAACTATGTGTAATGAACTACGGTGGTGAACTATGGGTAATGGACTGTGGTGATGAACTATTGCCAATGAACTATAGTGATAAACTCTGGCTAATGAACTATGGTGATGAACTATGGGTAATGAACTATAGTGATGAACTACATCTAGTGAACTATAGGCAATTAATTATAATTAGTGAAATAACGGCTAGTGAACTATGTGAGTTGTACTATGGCTGGTGAACTAGTACTAATGAACTATAATTGGTGAACTATGGGTGTTGAAGAAAGGCTGGTGAACTACGACTATTGAACTATGACTAGAGAGCTATGATTTGTGGTGTATGGATGTTGAACTAAGGCTGATGAACTACGACTAGTGAACTATGACCTGTGACTTATAGGCTGTGAACTTTGGCCGTGAATTAATAAGTTATGAACTATGGATAGTGAACTGTGAGTTTTGAACCATAATATGCAAACTGTGACTAGCGAACCCTAGATGGTGAATTATAACAAGTGAACCTTTGCTGCTGAATCGTGGTTAGTGAACCATGGCTGTTGAATAATGGTTAGTGAACCATAGCTGCTGAATCATGGTTAGTGAACTATGACTGCTGAATCATGGTTGTTGAACTTGGAGGTGATGAACCATGACGAGTCTCTAAAAGTATTCAAAAAACGACAAGCAAGTCTAGAGACTGAACAGCTAACTACGACCAAATACGTCTAAGAAATCGCACTTCTTTGGTCGCCGTTGTTCTTTGTTTTTGCCAGTTCATTGTCCACAATGAGCTTCTGTGTAGTGAAGATTTCCCACCATGGAACTGTAGAACTCTTTGTTCTGATATGCCATGAGGAAGGAACTGGATTGCCGTTTTAGTAGAAAAGAAAGGGGGGTTTTCTCTGTTCTAGACGATAAAATCTCACGTGAAGGCGGACATGATTGACGTGGGTTGAGAAAAATGCTGACAATCGTTAACCATCTCAATCTTGTGTTGAGTGGCGTTTAGGAGACTGGAGGGTAACTTCTTGTCTGGAGTTTATGATGCAGAGTACAAATAGAGGTTAGGTTTTATAATACAAGAGCAGGGGGGGGGGGAGGAAGAGAGAAAGGAGAGAGGAGGGAGAGAGAAAGGAGAGAGAAGGGAGGAGAGGAGAGGAGAGAGAAGACTTGAGGATAACTTCTTGTCTGAAGGAGATGATGTAGGATACAAAGAGAGGTTAGGTTTTATAATACAAGAGAAAGGGGGAGAGGAGAGAGAAAGGAGGGAAGGAGAGAAAGGAGAGTAGAGAGAAGGAGAGAGGAGGGAGGAGAGAGAGAGAAAGGAGAGAGGAGGGAAGGAGAGAGAAAGGAGAGAGGAGGGAAGGAGAGAGAAAGGAGAGAGGAGGGAAAGAGAGAGAAAGGAGAGAGGAGGGAAGGGGAGAGGAAGGAAGGAGAGAGAAAGGAGAGAGGAGGGAGAGAGAAAGGAGAGAGAAGGGAGGAGAGGAGAGGAGAGAGAAGACTTGAGGATAACTTCTTGTCTGAAGGAGATGATGTAGGATACAAAGAGAGGTTAGGTTTTATAATACAAGAGAAAGGGGGAGAGGAGAGAGCAAGGGGGAGAGAAAAGAGAGAAGAGGAAGGAAGGAGGGAAGGAGAGAGAAAGGAGAGAGGAGGGAAGGAGAGAGAAAGGAGAGAGGAGGGAAGGAGAGAGAAAGGAGAGAGGAGGGAAAGAGAGAGAAAGGAGAGAGGAGGGAAGGGGAGAGGAAGGAAGGAGAGAGAAAGGAGAGAGGAGGGAAGGAGAGAGAAAGGAGAGAGGAGGGAAGGAGAGAGAAAGGAGAGAGGAGGGAAGGAGAGAGAAAGGAGAGAGGAGGGAAGGAGAGAGAAAGGAGAGTAGAGAGAAGGAGAGAGAAAGGAGAGAGGAGGGAAAGAGAGAGAAAGGAGAGAGTAGGAAAGGAGAGAGAAAGGAGAGAAGAGGGAAAGAGAGAGAAAGGAGGGAAGGAGAGAGAAAGGAGAGAGTAGGGAAGGAGAGAGAAAGGAGAGAGGAGGGAAGGAGAGAGAAAGGAGAGAGGAGGGAAGGAGAGAGAAAGGAGAGAGGAGGGAAGGAGAGAGAAAAGAGAGAGAAGACTTCAAAAATAACTTCTTGCCTGGAATTTACGAAGTAGGGTACAAATAGAGGTTAGATTTTATAACACGATAGAGAGAGGGAAGAGAGAGAGAGAGGGGAGAGAGAGAAGGGTAGAGAGAGAAAGGAGAGAGAAGAATTGAAAATAACTTCTTGCCTGGAGTTTACGAAGTAGGTTACAAATAGAGGTTAGATTTTATAATACAAGAGAGAGGAGGGAGGAAAAGAGAGAGAGAGAGAGGGGGGGGGGGAGAGAGAAAGGAAAGAGGAGCGAGAGAGAGAGGAGGGGTGGAGAAAAGAGAAGGGGACAGACAGACAAACAGACAGCAAATAGAAACTCGCAAATTCAGTTTTAAAAAGAAAATTCTTTTCATTCCCGTGACGCGTCCTTTCCAGAACGTTGTCCCTCTCACAGCCTCCCTGAATGCAGTGCGGTCTTGAGCAAGTTGTCTTGCAGTGAGACACGTTCAGACTTTCCCTGATGTCCTGAGTCCACATGCGGCGAGATCGTCCCTTTTCTCTTTTCCTGGGCAAACTCTCCAAACTACTGTGCCTCTTGATGTGGCAGATGTATCCCAGCTTTCTACCCTTTGATCGTATTTACAAGCCTGTTTTCTACGACACCTAATCCAATGAATATCTCTTTATCTGATTTTCTTTCTATCCATGATATTTATTTGAAATACTGTTATTCTCTTTTCTAGTGATTTGTTAAGTGTTTTTTTTAATGGTGTGAAGGCGTTTCTCCGATCAGGCAATCAGCGACCATAGCTGACATGCTAGCGTCAGGGTTAGTGAACCGTAGCTGACCAAGACCCTGTCCACCTTTCCGTTGGTACCCTTAGTAACATGCGTAGCCTGCCTAACGGGGCAAGGATTGCCATAGTTCCCTTGGTGGTGGAGTCTGCTAAAGAAGCATTGCCTAACCCCCCCCCCCCCCAACCTGCTTTTTAGCTGTACTCCCGGACTGAAAAAATAGCTGCCATAACCCGCTCCCACGCCGATACGATCCTGTGCCCCAACACTTTCACAGCATCGGCTACAAGGAAGACCAGCTCGCAGTTACAGGGAGATAGCACAAGACAAGACAAGATGAGGCAAGACAAGACAAGACAAGACAAAACAAGACAAGATGAGACAAGACGGGACAAGACAAGACAAGACAAGTGATTTCTTTTGAAAACATAAAATGTGTATGTGTTTTTAGGAAGGATTTTGTTTTTAATAGTAAGCCTAGTCCATCAATCATGCCAACACTAACCGGCAGAATTCCGAGATGGCTAGGACAAGGATCAAGAACGGAAGGCGAGAAAGTTTTGTCTGTGGAACTTATAGCGGGAAGGAGGTCAACATGATGGACTTCAGATGTAACGTAGGTCGTCAGTGGAAGATTTCTCCATCAGTCACGTGGTCTGAGAAGGACCCGCTGAAGAACGACTCTGATCAAAGGCGTAGCAGGCATCGCCGTAGCAGGCATCACATGATGACCAAACTTACGTTACCCAACAAGTTAGAAGACGCAGGGGCAAAGATGCTAGACCTTACATCACAGATATTGCTTGCCCTTGGCTGCGGACAGACGAATCCAACAACTGGTAGAGCCAGCCATGAGAGAAGTTGCTCAGCAAAGATGATGGTAAGCAAACCCAGAACAGGACATGCCATTAATTATCCAGAACTTTGGGGGGGGGGGGGCCTGGTTGGCTGAGTCTGGTAATCCGGTGGTACCGGGTCCAAGTCCCGGCAGTGGGGACTTTTTATTCTGGTACCACCACACCAAAAAAGGCACAGGGGGCCACCCAGCCTCTAAAACTGGGTGCCAGAGAAATCTGGGAAGGTAAATGCAGCCAGGTGTGATACCGATCGCATCAGACTTTCATGTGCCGAAGGTCATGGAAATACCTGCTTAAGAAAAACAAAGGCAGCAAGGACAGGTGCCGGTATCCCTACCTCACATGCTGTAGTGATCTAGAACTGTGAAAGCACTGAAACATCATCCACCTACGGCGTGCAGATTCCACATTATATGGATTTCTCGTCATTTTTTGTGAATGGTTACCACAAGTTTTTACACTAAGATTCAGTTTTATGACTCTACGAGCTGGAGATATTAAGTTTATCGGGTTAATTTCTAAGAGCTCTGTTGGCTCTGTTTTTATCATCTGCAGTAAGATCTTGGCCATACTGGCAAATTAGAGTACTTTTATCGTTGTGAATGTTATCGACGATTTTGTTGGCGTTTTCATTTTGAATATTCATCATCATCATCATCAGTCCTCTGTACTCCCAATGGAGCATAAGCCACCAACAAAGATTCCTCAGCTAATCCTGTCTCGGGCACACCTCATACCATGTCTTTCTCTCTTCCTCTACGTCTCCCTGTATTGCCTCCCCCCCCCCCCCCGGTTCTTAATAGTTTGGCCCCTCTTTCTTTTCCATTGAAGTGTCCAGGTCAAGATGGTCTAGGGTTGTCATGTTTTTTTCCATTCGTAGTATGTGGCACAGCCACTTCCATCTTCGTCTTTTGACCTCTTTAGCAATGTTCTCAATGCCCGTTCGTTTCGTTGTTTCCTCGTTTGTCACATGTTCTTTCCAGTCTGTTCTTAGGATCTTCCTGAGGCATCTTCCCTCAGATCCTCTCAGTCTGCTTTCGATTCTCTGATTAGTTCTTCGTGTTTCGGCTGCGTATAATAAAAAAATGAGGCATACATTGGACTTATTTATTCTGATTTTGAGGTTCTTGAGAAGAGTTAATTATTAGTAACTAGTTCAATGAACCAGAGCCATAACGTTAAAATGTTAAAAGGTTAAGAGGTTATCATCACTACACGTCGGACAAGTCCACGAGTGCTCCCTTCTCCCCCCCCCCCCCCCCGTGAAGGAGGATCTCAGTATAATGGACGTGCCCAGTAGCATCTGTGAAGGTTGCTGGCTTTGGCTTTTTCGGACCAGCCGACCGGAAAAGGTCAAAGTAGCACCTCATGATTTTGGGGCACATGATTAGCTTGTGTGTTGTCCAGTTAGAACGCGTAGCTGACCAGCCATTCGTCAATAGTTTGTGGGAGGTACGGTGAGGATTATAGCCAGGGAGCATGTTATCGTATCTGTCTTATGGATCAGTGTATATTTGGTTGCACCGTTTCCTGCATTATCTCCCCCTGTGCCATCCTCAAATTGTGAAAGTTGTCGTAGATCTGATGATAGTTTATGTACGTTTTGTTGGAAGAAGTATTACTCGTTGTTTTATGTGACGAAGTCGTAGTTTTTGGTGAATTGTTGAATATATTCAGTGTTATATAGAAGTAGTTAAGATATATGTAACATAAAAACCATAACTATTGATTTCATTGACATGTTTGATTGATTGCATTTGGATTGACATTTGCTATTTGATGTGTTATGTGTTAAGTGCGCGTTGAACTTTGCCATCAATTTTTACTATTTATTTGTGTTGAGCTTGCTTTAAAGTGTCATTTTCAATAAGCTGGTCTATGTTTGAATCACTGCTCACGTATGTAATCAGAAGTATTCATGTCAATGCTCAGAAGTTTTGCCCGCTTATACGTGTGTCAGTGTTCATCTGCCACACGTACATAATGTCACAATTTTCCATTCATATTTGTCGTATTTTCACATGTTTTGTCATTTCATTTGAGAGTTAGTATTTTGTGATGGTAAAGTGCAGTTAAGAGCATTGCACAAAATGAATGTGATGTTTCATGAGTTAGCACGAATATAATATGTGTTGCTAAGAAATGGGATGCTAACTCACGAGTTATTGATGTAGCATTGTGTCGAGAAGAAGATAGAATTGCCGAACATTAGTGCGATTGCACAAGACAGTATAGTGTGGCCTTTTATGTGAAGAAGGGATAATTTTGAAGTAGATATATTAATATGAGAGTCACCTATAATGACAGTTTGAAGTAGATGTATTAGTATGAGAGTCACATATAGTGACAGTTTTGAAGTAGATGTATTAATATGAGTGTCACATATACCGACAGTTTTGAAGTAGATGTACTAATATGAGTGTCACATATAGTGACATTTTTTTATGTGATTTGATTTCATGAAGTGTCTCTATTTTCTGGTTGTATGTTCCTGTTCGTGGTGTATACAGTTTTCGTGGTTCTCATTTTGTCGTGTGTGATATGTTTCCTTTTGTTTTGTGATTAAAATTGACTATTATTTGCCTTGGAGCGAAAATGATGTATGCACAAGAGATGAGGGAAACAAGACCAAGGAGTAGACTAAGACAGAGATGGAAGGACAACATAGAAGAGGATATAAAAGAAACTGGTGTCACCAACTGGAGAGAGAAGATTAGGAATAGAGAGGAATGGAGGCGAACTTTATCTGCAGCAGTGAGCCTTAATGGCTCGGAAAGCTGAAGACGAAGAAGAAGAAGAAGAAGATTATTTGCCTTGATCATTATGTGGTTTACGAGTTGTTACTTATGTATGTGAAAATGTGCTGTGTTAATGTGTCCTCTTTACATTAGGTACAATTCATAAGGTAGTTAGCTGGGCATAGAAGGGAGGTCTAGAACCTGGGTTGGTATATTTTGGAGGGATGCAGTTTTGGGATCCCATGTTACGATTGTACTCAAATACGGGAAGAAGATATCTGATAGTCACGTATAGAAGTTAGTAGCACCAAATTCCAAACTCCCGGACATTTTTTGGTATGTTTGTTATAAATAGGAAACAACGAGGTTTTCGTACGATAAAGTAAGAGAGATAACAGTTTTGTAGGATTAGACTTCGAAAAAATCGTAGACAAAGCACTTTAGTGAGACGTGAGGGAAAGAAAAATCACAAGAGAATTACCTGGGATTCGAACACGGACTCCGGGAGGACGAGCAGCCGTCTAGCCACGAGAGAACAGCGTAATAATGGACTTAGCTAACTCGCACCTTTGCTAATAACTATGCTTACAAACGCCTTTTTGTTTGGTAAAATATTTTTGATATATAAACAAATCTCTTTACTCGCCTGATATATAAACAAATCTCTTTTCTCGCCTGATATATAAACAAATCTCTTTACTCGCCTGATATACAAACAAATCTCTTTACTCGCCTGATATACAAACAAATCTCTTTACTCGCCTGATATATAAACAAATCTCTTTACTCGCCTGATATATAAACACAATTCTTTACTCGTTTGATGAATAAACAAATCTCTTTACTCGCCTGATATATAAACACAATTCTTTACTCGTTTGATGAATAAACAAATCTCTTTACTCGCCTGATATATAAACACAATTCTTTACTCGTTTGATGAATAAACAAATCTCTTTACTCGCCTGATATATAAACAAATCTCTTTACTCGCCTGATATATAAACACAATTCTTTACTCGTTTGATGAATAAACAAATCTCTTTACTCGCCTGACATACAAACAAATCTCTTTACTCGCCTGATATATAAATAAATGATAATAAACTCATGATAATAAACAGACGATAATGATGATGACTGATAATAATGAAGATGAATAATGATGCCGGTGGATGATAACGACGACGAAGACGACTGTAATGGTTGTCCTCATTTCCCCTGTACGTAGTCACGAAAAAAGGTTTATACGTGAGCTGCATTACTAGGCTTCTTAATGACCTCCATGCTATGAAAATGACATCAATCCCTAGCGCTTTCATCAGGCTATTGTGGCTCAATCTATTCTCAAAGAGTTAAAGAGAAAGCGAGGAGTATACTTCACTGGCTACGGTTCAGTAGCTTCGACATCAAAGCCAAAGCCGGCAGGCCCGGGAATCCATTATTAAATCATCAAAGGTTTTTTTTTATTTTTAGCCGACGAGTTAAAATGATTGATTGTTCTTGTTACAGCACTCTCAAGGACTTGTTAAAGCGACCTTGTATCTGGCCTGGTGCAAGTTTTTTTTTTTTTTAAACAAACGCTGCAACTGGAACACTGTGCAAGACACGTCATGGAGGTCGGTCGAAAGAAATCAAATGCTGCCACGTGTAAAGGACTAAGAGCAAAACGTTTGAGTCAAAACGTACTCACCTTTATCACTTGCTCGTGACTTGTGACCTGCAGAATGCAGGTGAAAGCATACAAGATGGACAGAGCTGAGGAAGTAACATCCACCGCGTGAACTACGAGATGTTGTGTATTGATTCTGAGCGCCAGTCTGTCTGCAAGCAGGCGTGCAACCTGGCAGGATCGATTCTTTGAGTGGCATTATCGCGTGCTGTACTCGCACCCGCTGTTTAAGCACTCACGCGAACACTCGCACACGCACCCTCACAAACACGACCTGGGGTAGGCACGTGTTTTTTGAATCATGTCTCATAAGGAACATATTTTCATTGCTTATCTCTTGAAATCTAGCTCTTTTAGCTGAATAGTTCCTTCAGCCAGTGATATCTATCTTGAAATCTAAATGTATAAACTAGGGAAAAAAAGTAGGAAAAGCTTTATTACTTAATGAGTACACAGTTGTGACGTTTCGGCGTGAGCCTTAATCATGCAAAAAAAAAAAACACAGCACGAAGAAATAGAGAGAGGAGATTAAGTATAAATTCACGTGAATTCTGCATTTTAAAAAAAATCAAATAAAATGAATAGAGCACATAGCTGTAACTTGTAAGAAGCTGTGGCTTGTCCAACGGTGTGTGTTAGAAATCTAGCTCTTCCAGCTGGTACTTCTGTACTGAAATATAGCTCTTCCAGCTGGTACTTCTGTACTGAAATTTAGCTCTTCCATCTGGTACTTCTGTATTGAAATCTAGCTCTTCCAGCTGGTACTTCTGTACTGAAATATAGCTCTTCCAGCTGGTACTTCTGTACTGAAATATAGCTTTTCCAGCTGGTACTTCTGTACTGAAATCTAGCTCTTCCATCTGGTACTTCTGTACTGAAATCTAGCTCTTCCAGCTGGTACTTCTGTACTGAAATCTAGGTCTTTCAGCTCGTGCCTGTCTTGAAATCTAGCTCTTTCAACTGGCGCTTCTGTCTTGAAATCTAGCTATTTCAACTGGCGCTTCTGTCTTGAAATCTAGCTCTTTCAACTGGCGCTTCTGTCTTGAAATCTAGCTCTTTCAACTGGCGCTTCTGTCTTGAAATCTAGCTATTTCAACGGGTGCCTTTGTTTTGAAATACTGGTACTTCTGTCTCCAAATACTGGTACTTCTGTCTTGAAATACTGGTACTTCTTTCTTGAAATCTAGCTCTTTCAGTTCCTGCTTGTGGTGAACTGTGGCTCTTTCATGCTGGTATCACCTCGGCTATAGAAGGAGAAAACCGCTGGTGCTGGTGTGGTCTGGCTATTGAGATACTGCTCTGTCAGTCTGTGCGCTATCGACATGTCACTGACATTTAGCAGTACTGACACTGTGAAGCTCTGCAGAATCCTCCTTGTTGTACGCCTGTTTTTTTAAGAACTTCTAACACAACTAAGACAACTGTTGCCCTAAAAAGGACAAATAAACACAGATACTACATACTAGAACAACACTTCTGTCCTAAAAGAGGACAGTCACACCAAACTTACATAATGAACTAGAGAATCCCTAACATCCCTTTCTAGAAAAATAAAACTCACACACGACCTGTTTCTACATTTGGACCAAAAACTAACTCATTCATACATCCCTCCCATCAGATCCACATGACTGAGTTCTCCCTCGGAACACGGAGATACTTTCTCCGTGCTAGCATAAACAGGTGAGTTGTGCTCTATTATTTATATTTGAAAAGTTTTCTCCTACTTTTTTTAATTGCAAAGTCTTTGGTCAGATCATCAAAACTAATCTTATGTAACACATCCGCTTCTATACTTAATAGAGATAAGGCATCCAGCCTGGCTTGTTGCATAGTTGTTCTGATGGGATTTTTAATATACTTCAACTGAGAAAATGAACGCTCAGCTGAGCAATTTGTGACCATTTATGTTAAAAATATACGAAAGCCAGTGTCTGTATTTGGAAAGGCACACTCAATATTGTCTTCTACAATTATTTTATAAAGTTCAGCATGGCTGAATCTTGTTTTCACATTTTTTGTTGCACTGAACTTCACATATGAATGAAACTGCTGAAGCTCAGCTGAGAAATTACTGTTGAAGTCCTCTGGGTAAGCATCAGTCAGCTTTTGACAACGCTGAGAATACCTCTCAATGTTAGTAGATGATGAAGTAACATTACATGGCACATCACTTAGAAAAGAAAATCTCTCTGCTAGTTCTTCGTATATCTCTCTTCTTCTTTTCATCTCAGTTTCAAGTTTGGCAACAACTGTGTAAAAAGTGGTGATACGAAATTTATATCTGACATTCAGATATACTTCTGGTGCATCTCTGTCATTGGGTACCTTCTTTCTGATACATTTGCGAGTTGTAGCTGCCTTGTAAACAACATCTGGTAGCATTTCCTTTGTAGCTGCTTTATATCTTCCAAATTCATCTCATGAAGTGCACAGTTGGTCAGTTAATGATACATACAGATCTGCACATGTTTTTAAGTTCACATCCTCATTTTGTAGAACTTAGCTTACTCTGTGAAAATTCTGCAAAATCTCATTCCAAAAATTCAACATAAAAACGAATTCTAGCTCTTACATCTTATCTGCACTAATATTTGCTTCTCTTCAAGCGTCTCCCTTTTGTGTCTGGTATTGGGCGATATATTCTAATGCTTCTAAAATTTTAAGGAAATATTTCGAAATTGCTGCTGTTGCCATAGCATGTGCCTCCTATCTGGTATTAGAGAGGAATGTTTAAGATGCTTTCATGTTCAATACAGCCTTTAAGAATTTTCCACTGGCTGCATGAGGCTGAAAAAAGGTATAGAGTAACTGCTTCTGTAGAGAAGAAATAAACTGCCTCTTGACAGCAGTCAACAGCACTTCGGCCTACCAGACTTAGTGAACGAGCTGCACAGAGCACATATGTAGCAAACTTGTTTGTTCCTAACATTTTCTGCTGCATCCCATTATAACCCCGAGACATGTTAGCAGCGTTGTCATAAGACTGACCCCCTAGATTTTGAAAAAGTTTATCCTACCAGCTTCACGTAAGTATCTTATATCTTATATCCTTCCCGTGCCGTTAAACTTCACATAGGGCTTTCTGGGCAGCTCGCCAATTTTTCCTGTTTTCGGCGAGTCTTTCAACCTCATCAAGGGATTTTATGCCTATTAATTTGGCCTCTCTTAACAATGTCCTCTTTAGAGTTTCACGCGGTCTGCCTCTTTTTCATCGGCATCGTAAGTACTGCAACACCTGATTTGCCATTTCCTCACCGGTATGGCTTTTCATGTCCAGAAAGGATAAAAAGCGTTCAATAGGCTGTCCATCTTTTAAGTACCTAAGTACAACACTTAACTGATCGATATGTGATAGATCTGGTGTTGAATCAACTGACAAACTAAAATAATCAGAAGATTTTACTTTGTCGACAATGAGCGCATGGATCTTCTGTGCCATTAGTTGAATGAGTTCCTCACAGGTGGTTTTTGGACGGGTAAGAAGGATTTCCTTTGCCAGAATTTCTATATTTGGAAATGTGGCCTGCTAAAGTTGGATCGAACTGGTTTATGAGCTCAAGCAGCCCTAAGAAATTCCCGTTTTTCAATGATTCAAACCTTTCTTCTGTTCCTCGAAGAGCCAAGCCACATTCAGCTAAAGTACGAATAACAGCTATGACACGCCTCAAGACATGTTCAGCCAACGTACGAATAACAGCTATGACACGCCTCAAGACATGTTCAGCTAAAGTACAAATAACAGCTATGACACGCCTCAAGACATGTTCAGCTAACGTACGAATAACAGCTATGACACGCCTCAAGACATGTTCAGCTAACGTACGAATAACAGCTATGACACGCTTCAAGACATGTTCAGCTAACGTACGAATAACAGCTATGACACGCTTCAAGACATGTTCAGCTAAAGTACGAATAACAGCTATGACACTGCTCAAGACATGTTCAGCTAAAGTACGAATAACAGCTGTGACACGCTTCAAGACATGTTCAGCTAATGTACAAATAACAGCTGTGACACGCCTCAAGACATGTTCAGCTAAAGTGCGAATAACAGCTATGACACGCTTCAAGACATGTTCAGCTAAAGTACAAATAACAGTTATGACACGCTTCAAGACATGTTCAGCTAAAGTACAAACAACAGCTATGACACGCTTCAAGACATGTTCAGCTAAAGTACAAATAACAGTTATGACACGCTTCAAGACATGTTCAGCTAAAGTACAAATAACAGCTATGACACGCTTCAAGACATGTTCAGCTAATGTACAAATAACAGCTATGACACGGCTCAAGACATGTTCAGCTAACCTAAGAATAACAGCTATGACACGCTTCAAGACATGTTCAGCTAAAGTACCAATAACAGCTATGACACGGCTCAAGACATGTTCAGCTAACCTAAGAGTAACAGCTATGACACGCCTCAAGACATGTTCAGCTAACCTAAGAATAACAGCTATGACACGGCTCAAGACATGTTCAGCTAACCTAAGAATAACAGCTGTGACACGCCTCAAGACATGTTCAGCTAAAGTACAAATAACAGTTATGACACGCTTCAAGACATGTTCAGCTAAAGTACAAATAACAGTTATGACACGCTTCAAGACATGTTCAGCTAACGTACAAATAACAGCTATGACACGCTTCAAGACATGTTCAGCTAATGTACAAATAACAGCTATGACACGGCTCAAGACATGTTCAGCTAACCTAAGAATAACAGCTATGACACGCTTCAAGACATGTTCAGCTAAAGTACCAATAACAGCTATGACACGGCTCAAGACATGTTCAGCTAACCTAAGAATAACAGCTATGACACGGCTCAAGACATGTTCAGCTAACCTAAGAATAACAGCTGTGACACGCCTCAAGACATGTTCAGCTAAAGTACGAATAACAGCTATGACACGCCTCAAGACATGTTCAGCTAACCTAAGAATAACAGCTATGACACGCCTCGAGACATGTTCCCAGTAATCATACTCTTCCTGAATTTGCTTCTCCAACTGTTGTCCCCGCCCCTTGTCTGCGAGTTAAGTATGTTAGCATAGAGTCTCGGTGAGTTAAGTATGTTAGCATAGAGACTCAGTGAGTTAAGTATGTTAGCATAGAGTCTCGGTGAGTTAAGTATGTTAGCATAGAGTCTCGGTGAGTGGTGCTTTTTTCATGATTATCAGTTACAATATTATTTGGCCAGTCACTGAACCCTTCTCTTATAAAAAAAATTCGAGAAATTTTTGGTAGCAAACAGTTTACAAACAAAACAATAAACTGATCCCGTTGATGGTGAATACAGTAACCACTTTCTCTTGCATTTCTTCTCACCGTTGGGTTTTGTTCCAACATAGAGTTTCTACGAACAGTACCTCACTGGTTTGCCACTACTGAAATGCCGGTAAGACTTGTCAAATGGCCCATTGTGGTGTTGACAGTCACTGGGTCCACAAGCAATCCAATAAGCCACATCATCAGCAGAGAAACCAAGCCACAACCGTGGATCCTTTGCTACATTATGATTTACTTCATCTTTTTGCAGACAGAATAATTTCACAACCATCACCATAGTGCATTAAACTTTCATTTTCAGCAATTATTTCAAGCCCAGAATGTATTGAAAAGTAACTTGAATCAACATTTGCAGTAGAGGTATCAAGAGAATTTACAGGCAAAGCTTGTGACAGCTCGATGATTCTAGCATCATCATATTTTGATTCTGAAGTGATCGAAGTGGTATTTATCGTATTTGTGTCCACTTCTGATGACGGAGATTGGTTTTGACCCGGACTTGGTACATAAAGTTGTGGAACTTGTGTGAAGAAAACAGTCAGCTTGCATTTTTGGGCTCTAAATTCAAAGTCTTCTCTTGTTTCTATTTTGATAGTTTTCGCTTTTGTGCACCACTTAACAGAACACGTTTCATCTTGGTTCTTGGGGTCTGTAAAATACAGAAATAAAAAAAAATATTTTGTTTGAATTATTATGCGGCAGTCAACACAGTTTTAGACTATGTTGAAAACAAATGCCTCAAGAAAATACTTGGTATAAAGTGGAACGAATTTAAAAAAACACAGAGATAAAACAGATGAGCAAACAATAACCTGTCTCATGGGTGATCAGAAAATGAAGATGGACATATGTAGGCTATGTGATGAGAAGAAACAATCAGAAAATACCAAAACAAGCTATCAAGTGGAGCACAACAGGTCAAAGAAAAAGAGGTAGACAGCGTGAAACTCTAAAGAGGACATTGTTAAGAGAAGCTAATTTAGTGGGCATAACATTCCTTGATGAAGTTGAAAAACTCGCCGAAAACAGGAAAACTTGGCAGACAACTATGCCAGCCCTATGTGACATTTTTATAGCACGGATAAGATGTAAGATGTAAGAATCAACGGAGTTACACATATCATAGGCAGACCTATAGGGACATTTTAATTCCCCGCTTACAGCTTATATCTACATGTACGGCGGCTGAATGTCCGCATGTACGGGGGCTGAATGTCCGCATGTACGGGGGCTGAATGTCCGCATGTATGGGGGCTGAATGTCAACATGTACGGGGGCTGAATGTCCGCATGTACGGGGGCTGAATGTCCGCATGTATGGGGGCTGAATGTCCGCATGTACGGGGGCTGAATGTCCGCATGTACGGGGGCTGAATGTCCGCATGTACGGGGGCTGAATGTCCGCATGTACGGGGGCTGAATGTCCGCATGTACGGGGGCTGAATGTCCGCATGTATGGGGGCTGAATGTCAACATGTACGGGGGCTGAATGTCTACATGTATGGGGATTGAATGTCTACATGTTGGGAACTGAATATCCATATGCATGGGGGCTGAATATCCACATGTATGGGGCTGAATGTCCACATGTATGGGGGCTGAATGTCCATATGTTGGGGGCATAGTTGTGCTTTTCGCTTTAATTAATATAGACAGATTTTGTCTCAAAATTTGTAAACCGAAAAGTGGATTTGCCGGGGGCACATTATAAATTAGTACCGACAGCAGGACTTACATTCTATGTTGTCGGTGTCATAAAAAAAAAGGAATCAGCTTTCTTACACAGTTACAATGTTAGCACGTGTGTTGTTGGCTGTTGGCACGCCGGGCGCTGAGTGAGCTACTAGCGCCTCTCTGCACAGTCTCATTCTCAGTGGACGACTGAACGGGACAGCCGACATGAACAAGACTTAGAGAAGAACGATCACGACGACTGAACGGGGACAGTCGACATGAACAAGACTTAGAGAAGAACGATCACGACGACTGAACGGGGACAGTCGACATGAACAAGACTTAGAGAAGAACGATCACGACGACTGAACGGGGACAGTCGACATGAACAAGACTTAGAGAAGAACGATCACGGCGACTGAACGGGACAGTCGACATGAACAAGACGTAGAGAAGAACGATCACGTGACCGTGGGCTGTGGGGGCAGTTAGCAGATTCTAATTTTGTGTTAATCCCAAGATTATTGTATATCATTAACCTCTATTATTATTATTATTATTATTATTACTTCCGCCAAGGGTGTTATGTTGTTTTGTCGGAGTATGTGCGTATTTGTTTTTTTTCTTTCTGGCGTTGTACAGAAAGTTTACAAACTTCACGGACTGCGTACAAGATTTTCCCTGCTTTTTATTTATGTTGGGGGGGGGGGGAATGATTTTTTTTCCCTTTTATTTCATGACCCTTGGCGGAGGTCTGCACTCTCTGGGTGCTCTTGTTATTATTGTACATATCTGTATGTCATTTATGTTTTCGTTTAATGTAGGGGCCCGTTTTGTGGATCCTGGTACAGCTGCACCATATGGACCATAGTAAATCGGTTATGGAAAATTTCTGTGGTGCCCCCCACCCCCCACCCCTTTTTTTCCATTGATGTCCCAAGCGTGTGCTTATTTTGCTTAACGGTTAATGCAGCCATGGATATATATATATCAAGACCCACGCTTTCACTTTCGCAAAGCTCGAACTTCCACGTTTTTGCTCAAGCAGGGAATGACTGACGGTTACTCCTTACAACAAAATGGCCGTGCACACCCATACCGAAAGGGAGAGAATTCTAGAAAAACACCAGTTCACGCAATGCAAAAGTAATCGTCTCCTTTGCACTAAAATTGTTTCCAGAGTTACGCGTCCGGTCACCTGTAGCATCCGAAATCCGTTATATCCGGGTTTTTCGTTAAATCGAGGGTGTTCTGGACTAGACTAGATGGTGACGGCTGGCAAATAAGAGGTGATCAAAAACCATTC
Organism: Achatina immaculata; assembly: GCA_009760885.1. NCBI lineage: Eukaryota > Metazoa > Mollusca > Gastropoda > Stylommatophora > Achatinidae > Lissachatina > Lissachatina immaculata. The sequence continues at coordinate 18,861,531 of CM019698.1, forward strand.
CAAACTGTTCCTTATATCAGGTTGTTGCTTTCCTGGTTGACTGGCTTGCAAGGTTCTGGCTTGACCAGGTCCTTTAGGTGGTGGAGCTCGGAGAGAAGTTGTTTTTTTTTAGTGGAGAGCATTCTAGAATTTTCAGAAGAAGTGTCATCTTACTTCCATGCTTTCAAATAATGATACTTCTAGAAGACTACCATGATGATGATGCCGGAAATGATGATAATGATGACGAGTGTGATGACGACGATAATGGAAATTGTAATGATGATGATGATGATGATGATAACAACGGTGATGATGACGATGATGACGATTATGATGATGACGTCGATAATGATGATGATGACGACGATGATAATGGTGACAAATGCAATTACATACGAATAACAGCCATGGCACGCCTCAAAACATGTTCAGCTAACGTACGAATAACAGCTATGACACGCTTCAAGACATGTTCAGCTAAAGTACAAATAACAGCTATGACACGGCTCAAGACATGTTCAGCTAAAGTACGAATAACAGCTATGACACGCCTCAAGACATGTTCAGCTAACCTAAGAATAACAGCTATGACACGCTTCAAGACATGTTCAGCTAACCTAAGAATAACAGCTATGACACGCTTCAAGACATGTTCAGCTAAAGTACAAATAACAGCTATGACACGGCTCAAGACATGTTCAGCTAAACTAAGAATAACAGCTATGACACGCTTCAAGACATGTTCAGCTAAAGTACAAATAACAGCTATGACACGCTTCAAGACATGTTCAGCTAAAGTACGAATAACAGCTATGACACGGCTCAAGACATGTTCAGCTAACCTAAGAATAACAGCTATGACACGCCTCAAGACATGTTCCCAGTAATCACACTCTTCCTGAATTTGCTTCTCCAACTGTTGTCCCCGCCCCTTGTCTACGAGTTAAGTATGTTAGCATAAAGTCTCGGTGAGTTAAGTATGTTAGCATAGACTCTCGGTGAGTTAAGTATGTTAGCACAGAGTCTCGGTGAGTTAAGTATGTTAGCATAGACTCTCGGTGAGTTAAGTATGTTAGCATAGAGTCTCGGTGAGTTAAATATGTTAGCATAGAGTCTCGGTGAGTTAAGTACGTTAGCACAGAGTCTCGATGAGTTAAGTATGTTAGCATAGAGTCTCAGTGAGTTAAGTATGTAAGCATAGAGCTTCAGTGAGTAGTGCTTTTTTCATGATTATCAGTTACAATATTATTTGGCCAGTCACTGAACCCTTCTCTTATAAAAAAAAATTCGAGAAATTTTTGGTAGCAAACAGTTTACAAACAAAACAATAAACTGATCCTGTTGATGGTGAATACAGTAACCACTTTCTCTTGCATTTCTTCTCACCGTTGGGTTTTGTTCCAACAAAGAGTTTCTACGAACAGTACCTCACTGGTTTGCCACTACTGAAATGCCGGTAAGACTTGTCAAATGGCCCATTGTGGTGTTGACAGTCACTGGGTCCACAAGCAATCCAATAAGCCACATCATCAGCAGAGAAATCAAGCCACAACCCTGGATCCTTTGCTACATTGTGATTTACTTCATCTTTTTTGCAGACAGAATAATTTCACAACCATAACCATAGTGCATTAAACTTTCAGCAATTATTTCAAGCCCAGAGTGTATTGAAAAGTAACTTGAATCAACATTTGCAGTAGAGGTATCAAGAGAATTTACAGGCAAAGCTTGTGACACCTCGATGATTCTAGCATCATCATATTTTGATTCTGAAGTGATCGAAGTGGTATTTACCGTATTTGTGTCCACTTCTGATGACGGAGATTGGTTTTGACCCGGACTTGGTACATCAAGTTGTGGAACTTGTGTGAAGAAAACAGTCAGCTTGCATTTTTGGGCTCTAAATTCAAAGTCTTCTCTTGTTTCTATTTTGATAGTTTTCGCTTTTGTGCACCACTTAACTGAACACGTTTCGTCTTGGTTCTTGGGGTCTGTAAAATACAGAAATAAAAAAAAAATATTTTGTTTGAATTATTATGCGGCAGTCAACACAGTTTTAGACTATGTTGAAAACAAATGCCTCAAGAAAATACTTGGTATAAAGTGGAACGAATTTAAAAACAACACAGAGATAAGATAGATGAGCAAACAATAACTTGTCTCATGGGTGATCAGAAAATGAAGAAGGACATATTTAGGCCATGTGATGAGAAGAAACAATCAGAAAATACCAAAACAAGCTATCAAGTGGAGCACAACAGGTCAAAGAAAAAGAGGTAGACAGCGTGAAACTCTAAAGAGAACATTGTTAAGAGAAGCTAATTTAGTGGGCATAACATCCCTTGATGAAGTTGAAAAACTCGCAGAAAACAGGAAAACTTGGCACACAACTGTGCCAGCCCTATGTGACGTTTCTATAGCACGGGTAAGATGTAAGACATAAGAATCAACGGAGTTACACTTATCATAGGCAGACCTATAGGGACATTTTAATTCCCCGCTTACAGCTTGTGTCTACACGTACGGGGGCTGAATGTCCGCATGTATGGGGGCTGAATGTCTACATGTATGGGGGCTGAATGTCCACATGCATGGGGATTGAATGTCTACATGTTGGGAACTGAATATCCATATGTATGGGGGCTGAATATCCACATGTATGGAGCTGAATGTCCACATGTATGGGGGCTGAATGTCCATGTGTTGGGGGCATAGTTGTGCTTTTATGCTTTAATTAATATAGACAGATTTTGTCTCAAAATTTGTAAACCGAAAAGTGGATTTGCCGGGGGTACATTATAAATTAGTACCGACAGCAGGACTTACATTCTATGTTGTCGGTGTCATAAAAAAAAGGAATCAGCTTTCTTACACAGTTACAATGTTAGCACGTGTGTTATTGGCTGTTGGCACGCCGGGCGCTGAGTGAGCTACTAGCGCCTCTCTGCACAGTCTCATTCTCAGTGGACGACTGAACGGGACAGCCGACATGAACAAGACGTAGAGAAGAACGATCACGACGACTGAACGGGACAGCCGACATGAACAAGACTTAGAGAAGAACGATCACGACGACTGAACGGGACAGCCGACATGAACAAGACTTAGAGAAGAACGATCACGACGACTGAACGGGGACAGTCGACATGAACAAGACTTAGAGAAGAACGATCACGTGACCGTGGGCCGTGGGGGCAGTTAGCAGATTCTAATTTTGTGTTAATCCCAAGATTATTGTATATCATTAACCTCTATTATTATTATTATTATTACTTCCGCCAAGGGTGTTATGTTGTTTTGTCGGAGTATGTGCGTATTTGTTTTTTTTTCTTTCTGGCGTTGTACAGAAAGTTTACAAACTTCACGGACTGCGTACAAGATTTTCCCTGCTTTTTATTTATGTTGGGGGGGGGGGGGAATTATTTTTTTTTCCCTTTTATTTCATGACCCTTGGCGGAGGTCTGCACTCTCTGGGTGCTCTTGTTATTATTGTACATATCTGTATGTCATTTATGTTTTCGTTTAATGTAGGGGCCCGTTTTGTGGATCCTGGTACAGCTGCACCATATGGACCATAGTAAATCGGTTATGGAAAATTTCTGTGGTGCCCCCCACCCCCCACCCCTTTTTTTCCATTGATGTCCTAAGCGTGTGCTTATTTTGCTTAACGGTTAATCCAGCCATGGATATATATATCAAGACCCACGCTTTCACTTTCGCAAAGCTCGAACTTCCACGTTTTTGCTCAAGCAGGGAATGACTGACTGTTACTCCTTACAACAAAATGGCCGTGCACACCCATACCGAAAGGGAGAGAATTCTAGAAAAACACCAGGTCACACAATGCAAAAGTAATCGTCTCCTTTGCACTAAAATTGTTTCCAGAGTTACGCGTCCGGTCACCTGTAGCATCCGAAATCCGTTATATCCGGGTTTTTCGTTAAATCGAGGGTGTTCTGGACTAGACTAGACTAGACTAGACTAGATGGTGACGGCTGGCAAATAAGAGGTGATCAAAAACCATTCCAAACTGTTCCTTATATCAGGTTGTTGCTTTCCTGGTTGACTGGCTTGCAAGGTTCTGGCTTGACCAGGTCCTTTAGGTGGTGGAGCTCGGGGAGAAGTTGTTTTTTTTTTTAGTGGAGAGCATTTTAGAATTTTCAGAAGAAGTTTCATCTTACTTCCATGCTTTCAAATAATGATATTTCTAGAAGACTACCATGATGATAATGCCGGATATGATGATGATGATGACGAGTGTGATGACGACGATAATGGAAATTGCTATGATGATGATGATGATAATGATAACAACGGTGATGATGACGATGATGACGATTATGATGATGACGTCGATAATGATGATGATGACGACGATGATAATGGTGACAATGGCGATGATGATAACAATGATGATTACGATTTCAATGATGATGACGATGACGACAAGGACTACCATCATGACGATGATGATGATAATGATGATGATTTGAAACCTGCACAAGCCTCACTGCTCGCACACACGCACCAGGTCTGCATAGAAGATCAACCCCACAAAGGTGAGTACTTCTTCCGTTGTTTGAAAAACGGCTCTGTCACAGGCAGGATACTCCTACGTCTGTTCAAGCCCCACCCCTTCGGTTCCACCACCTTCTTAGACCTGGTCACAGTCAGCAAAGGCACCCTAAGCGCCTGCGACAGGCTCCGTGGTGGAGCTCTCTTAGAATTTTGTCCGGGCTGAGGCAGTCTAACGTGCTCGTCTACAGCCATTTCCAGTTGCCTAGCGATTCTTAACGTGGACAACAGTACGCGTGGAGATTCAGCTCACGTACATGTGGACATTCAGACCCCTTACATGTGGACATTCAGCCCACATACATGCGGACATTCAGCCCACATACATGCGGACATTCAGCCCACATACATGCGAACATTCAGCCCTCTTACATGTGGACATTCAGCCCACATACATGGGGACATTCAGCCCTCTTATATGTGGACATTCAGCCCTTAAATGTGGACATTCAGCCCCCTTATATGTGGACATTCAGCCCCCTTATATGTGGACATTCAGCCCCCTTATATGTGGACATTCAGCCCTCTTATATGTGGACATTCAGCCCCCTTATATGTGGACATTCAGCCCCCTTATATGTGGACATTCAGCCCCCTTATATGTGGACATTCAGCCCTCTTATATGTGGACATTCAGCCCTCTTATGTGGACATTCAGCCCCCTTATATGTGGACATTCAGCCCCCTTATATGTGGACATTCAGCCCCCTTATATGTGGACATTCAGCCCTCTTATATGTGGACATTCAGCCCCCTTATATGTGGACATTCAGCCCCCTTATATGTGGACATTCAGCCCCCCCCCGTACACATGGACATTCAGTCCCCCGTACATGTGGACAATCAGCCCCCGTACACGTGGACATTCAGCCCACGTACATGTTGACATTCAGCCCACGTACATGTGGACATTCAGCCCCCAACATGTGGACATTCAGCTCCCGTATATGTGGACATTCAGCCCCCGTACACGTGGACATTCAGCCCCCGTACACGTGGACATTCAGCCCCGTACATGTGGACATTCAGCCCCCCGTACATGTGGACATTCAGCCTCAGAGCCTAGAGATCAGGGGAGTTTAATGGCTGGAGAATGCAAACAGAAAGATTTATGACACTTCTGGTGGGATTCGAACTCCCAACCTTCAATCTTTGATGTGAAAGACACACACAAAAAAAACGGAGATAACCCAGTCTCCAAAAGGTCAGCACTGCTCACTTCTGAGGTCTGCATCCTGTACAGCTGACTTACTGGCTTTATGGTAGCACGAAGCAAGACAGAAGTTGGCCTTCCGGTCTTGGCGTGGTTGCCAAGGTCAATGTCAGAGCTCCTCTTGTCCTGGGCGTATAAAGAAGTTTCATTGCCAGGATTCTCAATAAGCTCTAGGACAAGAACTGATTAGGCTGGTTCTCATCTCAGGCGCCAGACTGTTGTTACACAGCCTGATATGAAAGAGTAATCATATCCACTTTCTTCCGGACTGCTGTTCTGATGCCAGTCTGTGTCACAACAGCCTTGGACACAAGATAAGAACCAGCCTAATCATCCCAACAAAAGTCCAATATTTCGGCAAATATCTTTTGTCAAGGGCCACATATAAAAGCAACACAACACATAAAAACATAAAAAAAGAGATGAAGAATTAAACACTTATCTATTTTGTAATCTTCCTTGCCCGAAATGTAGAATCACTGTACAAAATGCAGAGTTCTTTATTTATTCGTCCACATCTTACTCCTTGCCACACTTCTTCCTCCCAGTTTTCCTCATTCTTTCCTTCATTTTGTAAAACTGAACCAAACGTCTTAGTTTACCCTTTTTTTTTATAAAAAAACTGTTTTATCGCTGACGGTAATTTCTCTTATCTTTTCAAAGTTTTGCTCAAATGTTCAGCTGATATTTAACACAGAAAACATTTTTTTCATTTGTTCACTCATTTATTTTCCATTCTTTGTCTACACTTGCTGTAAAAGCATTATCTCATTCATTTATTGGAGAGAGAGAAAGAGAGAGAGAGAGAAAGAGAGAGAGAGGAAGAAAAAAGAGTGAGAGAGAGATGGGGAGAGAAAGAGAGAAAGAAAGAGAGAGGGAGAGAGAAGGGGGGAGAGAGAGAAAGAGAGAGAGAGAGGGAGAGCATCTTATTATTACCTTTAAGTAGAGAGATTATCTTATGTATGAAATCATGGTAACTGAGCAATCCAAAAATCATCTCACTTAACTAGAGATAATGCAAAAAACATATTATTTGTGTATTATTTCCCTTTAATAGGTAGTGTAGAAAACATTTTATGTATGTATTACTTCCCTTAGCTAAAGTTTATAGAACACATCTTATGTGCGTATTACTTCCTTAAAAAAAGAGTGTAGAGTGTAGAACATTTCTTATATGCATACTACTTCCATTCACTAGAGATAATGTAGATAACATCTTATGTATATATTATTTCCCTTTAATACATAATGTATAAAACATCACATGTGTGTATTATTTCCCTTTAATAGATAGTGTAGAAAACATCTTATGTATGCATTATTTCCCTTTAATAGACTAAAGAAAACATCTTATTTATGCATTATTTCCTTTTAGTAGTGTAGATACCATCTTAAGCATGAATTCATTTGTAGCTGAATTCATGCAGTCTTATGTTATGTATGATGCAGCTGTACACATCTAGAATCTCTGCAGGAAACATTTTATTGCCCCATTAATCCATTACAGGAAAGATCTTATTCAATTATTCGTCTTTAAATATTATTGAGAAGAATTTATTTAAAACATAATTCAATTAAGTCAATACGGAAAACATAGTACTTGTATATTTATCACAATTATTAGAAAACAATATATATATATATATATATATATATATATATATTTACTTATATTAAGACAAGTAAGGAAGAAAATAATAAATGTAATGTTATTTAGTATGCAATGAGGGAGATTAGAAGGAGGACATCTATTGCCTTTCAGAAACTAAAATAACTAAAGACGCGGTGGAAGGAGACATATGTAACTACACAAATACAGCTTTTAAGGGCATGCATTTTTTCCCATCATAAAACATATGCCTGTGAGACCTGGACACTTAACAAAACAAAACAAAAATACTGAGGAATACATGTAATTCAAACTGTGTTTGAACCTTGACCATCTCTATCCACTTTCTAGTTAAGTCTATATCCCGTGGCATTTCCTTTCTCAGTCCCAACGTTTCTGATAAGTTTTCTTATCTTTTCAACCTTCCATTCAAAGACAAAATAAAAATCCATTAATTCTTATCTTTCGTCTTATCTTTCTTGGGGACCCTTTTAAATAAATGCTACAGAAATGCTTCAAATACGTATCATGGACACAAAAAAGAACAAATATATCCTTACTACAAGAACATTGAAAAAGGCTGGCTAGTAAAGAGGAAACAGAGAAAGATGAAATATTTTGATCACATTAAACGTTATGATAATTTAGAGAAGACCGTTTTGGAAGAGTACCAAATGGGAAAAAGAAAGAGAGGAAGACTAAGGCAAAGATGGCTGCAAGACATCACTGATGATCTGCGAATAGATGCACCAGCAGCAGGCCATCTTGCTTATAATCGAGAGGCCTACAGTAGAGCTGTTATGTAGGCAAAGTTCCGCAAGAGACAAGGAAATGAATGAATGAGTGAATGAATGAATGAATGAATGAATGAAATGTTATTTAGCATTATTTCAGAGCTGACATATTGGTCACGAGTTGCTTTGTCCGTTTTGGTCACAGATGGACAATCCACAGTTATCCACAGTTACATGTAACGCTGTGGACGTCATGCCACAGCCACCAAGGAAGAAATGTTGAAATGCGCTGAGGGCATTATTCTTACTGATAGGCGTATCACTACTCAACAATTGGCCTTAAAGCTGTCAGTCAGCAATGGTAGTGCAAATGCAGTTATAAAAGCTCTTGGATTTTCTCTAAGTCTCACAAATGAACATCGATTGCAAAGGAAAGCAATTTCTTCTGAAGTGTTAGACCGCTTCAATGCTGAGGGAGAGAACTTTTTGGCTAAGATCGTAACAGGTTACGAAACCTGAGCACATAATTTTGAACCTGAGACAAAAAGACAGTCAATGGAGTGGCATCATCCGCAATCACCACGAAGAAAGAAATTCAAGACAACCTCTTCAGCTGGAAAGAGCATGATCACTGTCTTTTGGGACATTGAAGGTGTGATTCTTGTGGATGTTATACCAAGAGGAGAGAAAATCAGTTCGCAAGCTTACATTAAAACACTGAAAAAACTCAACCAACATTTCCGCAGGGTTCTACCTCACAAGAATCCAGCAGGTCTGCTTCTCCTTCAAGACAGTGTGCGCCCTCACACAAGTCTGGCAACACGGGAAGCAATCACCAAATTGGGTTGGACTGTACTCCCTCATCCACCCTATGGTCCCGATTTGGCACCCTCTGATTTCCATCTGTTTGGTCCACTTAAAGATGCACTCCTAGGGGTAAGATCTGAAGATGACGAAGAAATGCAGAAGAAATGGCTACATAATCAAGAGAAAATCTGGTACGGGCTAGGAATACATGCACTTGTTTCGCGCTGGCGTAAAGCCGTACAAGTTGATGGGGATTATGTTGAATAATACCGGTGTTTACATGACATATCCATGTGTATTGTGTATAAATCTCATGCTTTTTGAATAAACAGCTCCTTTGCGAACGAAGAAGAAGAAGAAGAATAAACAGCTCCTGATAAAAACGATATGGTGGATTACTTTCTGAACTCCCTTCGTAAAAATAATAATAATAATAGTAATAATAATAATAATCATTCAGCTTTCCTAGCCATTGTGGCTCATTGCTTCAGATAAGACTTGTCTCCACTCCTCTCTGTTCTTAGTCTTCTCCTGCCAGTTGTCCTCTCCTCTCTGTTCTTAGTCTTCTCCTGCTAGTTGTCCACTCCTCTCTGTTCTTAGTCTTCTCCTGCCAGTTGTCCTCTCCTCTCTGTTCTTAGTCTTCTCCTGCCAGTTGTCCTCTCCTCTCTGTTCTTAGTCTTCTCCTGCCAGTTGTCCACTCCTCTCTGTTCTTAGTCTTCTCCTGCCAGTTGTCCTCTCCTCTCTGTTCTTAGTCTTCTCCTGCCAGTTGTCCACTCCTCTCTGTTCTTAGTCTTCTCCTGTCAGTTGTCCACTCCTCTCTGTTCTTAGTCTTCTCCTGCCAGTTGTCCACTCCTCTCTGTTCTTAGTCTTCTCCTGCCAGTTGTCCACTCCTCTCTGTTCTTAGTCTTCTCCTGCCAGTTGTCCACTCCTCTCTGCTCTTAGTCTTCTCCTGCCAGTTGTCCACTCCTCTCTGTTCTTAGTCTTCTCCTGCCAGTTGTCCACTCCTCTCTGTTCTTAGTCTTCTCCTGTCAGTTGTCCACTCCTCTCTGTTCTTAGTCTTCTCCTGCCAGTTGTCCACTCCTCTCTGTTCTTAGTCTTCTCCTGCCAGTTGTCCACTCCTCTCTGTTCTTAGTCTTCTCCTGTCAGTTGTCCACTCCTCTCTGTTCTTAGTCTTCTCCTGTCAGTTGTCCACTCCTCTCTGTTCTTAGTCTTCTCCTGCCAGTTGTCCACTCCTCTCTGTTCTTAGTCTTCTCCTGCCAGTTGTCCACTCCTCTCTGTTCTTAGTCTTCTCCTGTCAGTTGTCCTCTCCTCTCTGTTCTTAGTCTTCTCCTGTCAGTTGTCCTCTCCTCTCTGTTCTTAGTCTTCTCCTGTCAGTTGTCCACTCCTCTCTGTTCTTAGTCTTCTCCTGTCAGTTGTCCACTCCTCTCTGTTCTTAGTCTTCTCCTGTCAGTTGTCCACTCCTCTCTGTTCTTAGTCTTCTCCTGTCAGTTGTCCACTCCTCTCTGTTCTTAGTCTTCTCCTGCCAGTTGTCCACTCCTCTCTGTTCTTAGTCTTCTCCTGTCAGTTGTCCACTCCTCTCTGTTCTTAGTCTTCTCCTGTCAGTTGTCCACTCCTCTCTGTTCTTAGTCTTCTCCTGCCAGTTGTCCTCTCCTCTCTGTTCTTAGTCTTCTCCTGTCAGTTGTCCACTCCTCTCTGTTCTTAGTCTTCTCCTGCCAGTTGTCCACTCCTCTCTGTTCTTAGTCTTCTCCTGCCAGTTGTCCTCTCCTCTCTGTTCTTAGTCTTCTCCTGCCAGTTGTCCTCTCCGAGGGCTTGTAGGTCTTCTTCCTCCAGGTTGTCCCGCCGCTGTTGTCTTGGTCTGCCTCTTGGTCTTTTATTTTATGTTTCTCAGCTTTTTCACTGTTAATTATGTTTGTTATATGAGCGGCATATTTGTAGAGTGCCTGGAACAGAGTGAACGTTGTATAATAAAGGGCAGAATGTCAGACAGGCCTGCGTGCCCAACTCTTAACCCTTTGGAAATAAAAATCAATCAATCAATCAATCAATTCAATCAATTCAATCAATAAGCACTTAAAGATCAATCAATCAGCGAATCAATCTCCGTTAATTACTTAAAGATCAATCATTCTGTCTCCTTTAATCACTTAAAGATCAATCAATGAATCAGTGAATCAATCAGTCTGTCTCCTGTTAATCATTTCTGTATAAGCCCTTTTTGTCTGTCTATTTTCGTCCATCCTCTTCAACTGTCGGAGCCATCTCAATTTGTTGTTTTTTTTCATAATGACACAGTTTTATAATATTTTATTACTACTGGCATTATTTATTAGCTACACGCCTGAATGGGGCCCTCCTACCCCACTATTAGGCGGCATTTGGGCCCTTTTGTAAAAAAAAAAAAGAAAACATTACTGCCTCAGTAAATCGTATTGAAAAAAAAATACTGGTTATGTCCCTTTTCAATTTCATTCTTTGGTAGGAGAGTTGCTTATCTTTGATGTTCTATGCGAGAACACACCTAGTTCATAACACAAGAAAATGTTTACATCCCATAATTTCATGCAGTAGATACACCAACGACTCGTTCATAATGACAGTTTCCCAATTTTAAAAGGCAACATTCAGCACATCAGTAGCTATACTAGTACTGAACTGCTTTTCCTGCGCGCCCAATTCTTCATCCTTTTAAAATAAAGATAATTCATTCACTCATTCCATGCAGTGGATTATATACCCAACGCTGACGTCGACCTGCCTGTAAAAATGGGCCCACGGCATACTTATTTTAGGAAAACTGACTCAGAAGACTGGGAATATCTGCCTGCAGGGAGAAGTGCACCATGAACTTCGTATACATTGTTGGGAGCCCAGTAATAATATTAAAACGATGTTCGCGCGTTAAGCTCCTTAACGTAAATATGGCAGTAAAGTTCATTTCACGAACAGTGGTTCCAAACCTGGGGTCCACTGTCCCCCAGGGGGCACACGGAAGAGCGAACGGACTCTATAAACACAAAATCTTGGCATCACCTGGGGTTCTATTTATTGCTTTATTTTTAATGCAGGGTTCACGGCTGTTGTCACGCTAGAGAGAGTGCCCGTGCCCAGAAAATGATTAGGAATCACTGATGTAACACATATTTTACGAATTCATTGATTACATTGGGATGTTCAGTAACTCGCGCTTGGCATTTGTTCAGTAGTATACTGTATCACACCACTGACATGATTTCAGTAGTGTAAGCTTGACATATTTTCAGTAGTAGCACACGCCTGACATAACTTGAGTAGTGCAAGCTTGACATATGATCAGTAGTAGCACACGCCTGACATAACTTGAGTAGTGCAAGCTTGACATATTTTCAGTAGTAGCATACGCCTGACATAACTTCAGTAGTGCAAGCTTGACATATTTTCAATAGTAGCACGCCCGCTGAGTCAAGGATTAATGAAAAAAAAAGTTCAAATATTTTTCTAGTCTAGAGTTTCTCAACCACTGGGGAATCGTTCTCCCTCTCCCCCTCCCCTTTTTTCCAGGGTAATTTTAGGATTTAGGGGAGAGGGCGGGGAATTGGAGGCATTGTTTGAGAGACTCAGACCACTGGAATATCGGTCTACAATTTAAACAGATCAATATACCAACAGTTTGAACTCGTCAGTCCCAATTCCCAGTCTGAAGTCCCCAAATCCCCCCTCCCCACCCTCTTACCTGAATACCTCGCTGAACTCCCCTTCCCCCCCCCCCCTCACTCGTTCTTATATTTGTAATGCAACTTTCCTGATACTTTTATCGGCTTTATCATGGTGGTTCACGAATACGTTAGTTGCCGCAGAGACGCGCGATCAGGCTTGCCTTTTCCTTTTGTGCAGTTCTCGGTGTATGAAACCAGACTTGCTGTCTTTCATTTCATGCTCCGCTTTGGCAGTCTGTTCAAGTTGCTGTTTTTTTTTCTCTCTATCTCCCGTTGTTTTTTTTTTTCCTTGAGGTATCCAGTGATTGTTGGTTTCTTTAATTTCTCTCCTCCTCCTTTTCAAACTCCTGATACTTCTTCTTACTCATCCTCATCCTCCTCCTCCTCCTATTCTTCTTCTTCTTCTTCTTCTTCTTCTAATCGTGCTACTTCTCTTACCCCACCTTCTCCTCTTCCTCTTCTTTCTTTTTTTTCTGCTTCTCTTAATACTCGTCCTGCTTCTTCATTGTCCTCCTCCTCCTCCTCCTCCTCTTCGTCTTCTACTTCTAATCGTGCTACTTCTCTTACCTCACCTTCTCCTCTTCCTCTTCTTCTTCTTCTTCTTGCTGAAATCGCGAGCTTTCTGTCTTCTCATGACAAGCCCAAACATCAGAACAACATGAAAGGCTAATCAGAAGTCATAGAAGGAATGCCACTGAACAAGGGACACACGTGATCAGTTATTGTATGCTGAAAGAGGTAATAAAGATGAGATCGGAGCAACAACGGACCTGTTCGGAAGGCATGGGTGATGGTACTTTTTGACTACTCACTCTGCGCGTTGGGAAGATCCGGGCAAGGGGTGGGGTCAAGGAGGCAAATAGGTGACAGCTTGATAAAGATTCTTAATCACTGAATTAAACCACGCCCAGCTTAGATCGTTGGTAGTCACTGAATTAAACCACGCCCAGCTTTGTATGGTTGACTTCTGGGGTCAAGAATTGTTTGCTCTATTTTGTTTTAGCCAGTTTCCTCCTCAGAGACCTACAGGTTAAGAAAATTTGTAACCCCCTGTTAGCCAATCATATTTAACATGTTTCCCTTTCAGTCCTTCGCAGCTCTTTCATTAAACTAGCTTTTGCTCACGTGTCAGTGCACAGGTTATATCTTGTGTAGTCAAGTCTAATATGAACATGATAATGTGATCAATATAAGAGGATATTCTTACATAATCATGTCTAACATATGGGCACGAAAAAGCAGAAGCCCTCTACAAGGCAGGGAGTAAAATGAAAAAACAAGTCAGCCACCCAATAACACACCCAGAAGCAAAAAAAAAAAATCATCCACAACACAGTAAACACCAGCTGAAAAACAAAATAGAAATAAAACAAGAATCTATTCATCAGCTACGGAGATGCCAGCAAACTACAGTCTTCCGTCTAAGAACTGGGTCACTGCGGACTCCCGGGTCACCTCTAACGTCTTAGATGTCAAGCACAAACGAATGTCCCTGCAGCTTTGGTGTCCAGAGGCCAGAGCGTGTCCTGCAGACCTGCCCAGCTTACTCAAACCTCCGAGTGTAGACCTGGCCCCGAGGGAGAGGAGCTGAAGCAGAAGCTATGGAGCTCACACTCAAGCCTGGAGACGACGGCAGATTTCGTCAGGCGAAGGGGCTGCAGATCTAGCATGACAAGGCATACGCGAACGCGGAAGAAGAAGAAGAAGAAAAAGAAGAAGAAAAAGAAGAAGAAGAAGAAGAAGTAAAAGAAGAAGAAGAAGAAAAAGAATAAGAAGAAGAAGAAGAAGAAGTAGATAAAGAAGAAGAAGAAGAATGTCTAACATGAACGTGGCAATGTAATCAATACAAGAGGCTCTCCTACGTGGTCATGTCTAACATAATCATGGTAATGTAATCAGTTGAGAGGCTGTCCTGAAGCAGTCATGTCTAACATTATCTTGGTAATGTAATCAGCTGAGAGGATCTTTTTGTGTAATAATGTCTAAAATAAACAATGGTAATGTAATCAGTTGAGAGGCTCTTCTTGTGTAATCATGTCTGGCTTGACCAATGGTAATGTAGTCAATTGAGAGGCTCTTCTTCTGTAATAATGTCTAACATGAACAATGGTGATGTAGTCAGTTGAGAGGCTCTTCTTGTGTAATCATGTCTAATATTATCTTGGTAATGTAGTCATTTGAGAGGCTCTCCTGAAGTAGTCATGTCTAACATTATCTTGGTAATGTAATCAGTTGAGAGGCTCTTCTTCTGTAATAATGTCTATAATGAACAATTGTGATGTAATCAGTTGAGAGGCTCTTCTTGTATAATCATGTCTAGTATTATCTTGGTAATGTAATCATCTGAGAGGCTCTCCTGAAGTAGTCATGTCTAACATTATCTTGTTAATGTAATCAGCTGAGAGGGCCTTCTTGTGTAATCATGTCTAATATTATCTTGATAATGTAGTCATTTGAGAGGCTCTCCTGAAGTAGTCGTGTCTAACATTATCTTGGTAATGTAATCAGTTGAGAGGCTCTTCTTCTGTAATAATGTCTATAATGAACAATGGTGATGTAATCAGTTGAGAGGCTCTTCTTGTGTAATCATGTCTAATATTATCTTGGTAATGTAATCATCTGAGAGGCTCTCCTGAAGTAGTCATGTCTAGCATTATCTTGTTAATGTAATCAGCCGAGAGGGCCTTCTTGTGTAATCATGCCTGGCATGGGCAATGGTAACTGATTACTTCACACAGCCACGGAGACATTACCTAGCCCAAGACTTTCAGAACCTGCCGCTGCAGACCTTTGCCTCTATTGACTGATGCTTTCACCTGGCGTGGAATGTGGAGAAGAAGATTATGCAGTCTGAAATGTATCCCCTTGAGCATCAAAAAGAGTTTATGCAACTAAGTCTGCATTTGAGACAAGACTAGACAGGATAAGAGACACAGGGCGAGATAGCTGAGGAAAGGATGGGGAATACACGGAGCTTTCCCTGCCAAGGTTTGGTTGTCGTAGGCGAAGAGTTTGTGTAAACATTTACGCTTTGGTCGCTGTCAGTGTGGGTTATCTTATTTGGTAAACAATCTCCTGAAGGTTTTTTTTTTTTTAGCCTCCTCTGTGTTGTTTTTCTGTGCTTCACATCATGGTAGTCCGTTGGTTGCTGGTTGGCAGGTTACTGGTTGGATGTTTGAGGGATTCGTTGGTTGGCTGGTTGATCGGCTGTTGGTTGGCTGGTTGCTGGCTGGGTGCCTGAGGGTTTGACTGATTGCTGGTTGGGTGTTTGGTGGTTGCTTGGTTGCTGGCTGGTTGATTACTGTTTTGCTGGTTGGATGTTTGAGGGTTGACTGGTTGGTGGTTGGGTATTTAATGATTGGTTGGTTGACTGTTGACTGGTTGATTACTGGTTGCTTCATTGTTGGTTGGTTGATTAGTGGTTAGTTGGATTCTGGCTCCTGCTTGGTTGATTGCTGGTTGATTGGTTGTTTGCTAGTTATTTGGCTGGTGAATGGTTTATTGCAGAGTGGCTGTTTCCTGATTGGTTGATTGTTTGCTGTTTGGTTGGTCGTTGGTTGGTTGACTATGACAGAATGTTGATCATCCAATGTCTACCGACTCTGATAGACGGACAGAATGTTGGTCATCCGGTGTTTACCGACTCTGATAGACGGACAGAATGTTGGTCATCCAGTGTTTACCGACTCTGATAGACGGACAGAATGTTGGTCATCCAATGTTTACGGACTCTGATAGACGGACAGAATGTTGGTCATCCAATGTTCACCGACTCTGACAAACAGAGACACTGTTAATCGTCTAGTGTAGACGGGTTTTTATCTAAAATCGCGATAGAATACCGGCCATGTTTTGTCCCTTTTTTGCTATAATTAACGGAACCTCCAGCTCTCTAGTGAAGTCAGCCTAGATTTGACACCACAAATATGGCTGGAGCACGCATAACTTAAACGTTTCTTTGGATCTGTGTAGCTGGTACGGAAAACTCATGGCCATTGTGAAAGAAACTTTGGTAACTGAAAACTGAATGTGAAGAATTTAACATATAAATTTATGGAAAAAAACATAAACTTTACTATTTGTAATTGTTAGAAGAGTTAGTTACTTTCTTCGTCTACATCCTTTGCTTTTGTCTATAATACCCAGTTTTCTACCCAAGTATCTGAATTTGGCCATGACCTCTTCCTGCATGAGGTTGAAGCACATGGCAATGATTGACAGACCCATGACCAGGTACAGAGCACAGGTGATTAGTTTTTCATTACTGTCCAGGTCTTTGCCGACCCCGAAAACGTAGTCCCCAAAACCGATTGTGCTGAGCGTGATGAAGCAGAAGTATGCGCCAATTAAATAGTTCCAGTCCTGCTCCCAAAGAGAAAATAAAACGGCTCCGCCGAAGACGTAGCTGGCGATGATGATTAGGCTCACGAATATCGGGACCCTAACTATCTCCGATTCAGAATTCTCTGGTGAGCCGGGTGTGCCGTCTTTGGTTTCTTGGCTACTGCTTCCTTGCTCGGCGGAGACGACGTCGGAGGCCGTTTTCTTAGATCTTTCCGAGGATTTCGACTTCTTGTTGACGGCCGGGGTGGGGCTTGGCGTGGACTTCAGCAGGTTGTTCTTCTTTCTCTTCTTGTGCCTGGCCGGACAAAACAGGTAGAGCATGAAATGGCAGAAGTGTTTGTACAGAAAGCGAAAGCAGTTGGCACAGGAACTTCCGATGTTGGAGAGGCAGAGAAGCGTTAGGGGTATGCCAATCAAGGCGTAGAACATCGTTGCTAAGCGACCGTAGTCTGTCTTCGGAGCGATGTGTCCATATCCTGAAACAAAAAGAAGAAGCAATGTGTCTTGGTATTTCTTTTTTTTTTTTATCGCTTTAAAACTCAATTCGTTTTTGTTATTTTTGTGTGCCTAGTTTTAAACTAAGGCGATATCTTAACATTTTCCTATCAGCCCTTAACTGCTAAGACATCTTTTTTTTTATTTTTAGTTTGTAAGTTAACTCTTTCACGCCTGAATTCATTTCCACGCTCCTCCAGAATAAATTTTGATGAGAAATTTTGGTATAAATAAACTGGATGGAAGTTAACTATGTAATTTAAAAGTATGGGGAGAGTTAGAAATATGTTAATTTCCATTTTATTTAGATTTTGCTTAAACATCGATCGCTCTTGGGCATTGATTTGAATAGGGCATGCAAGATCTATCGGCACTGTTAGTGCTGGTTTGAAGTAAAAGAGTTAACGTTGTGTCACTTTGTTCTGGTCCATCGCTAGGTTACCGTGAGTCCTTGGCAAACCAGTGCTCGCGTTAACTGGCAGGTACAGGTAAATTACCGATTTAAAAAGGAGAAAACCGAAATTTTGGATGTCGTCGGTTACTGTTACCGGTTTATATTATAAAAAAACCTTGGAAGAAGCATTGATTAGAGAAAACTTAAATATTCTGGACATATTAAACGTCATGATAGTCTAGAGAAGACCGTCTTGGAAGGGTACATAATGGGAAAAAGAAAGAGAAGAAGACCAAGTCGAAGATGGCTGCAAGACATCGCAGATAATCTTGCGAATGGACGCCATCAGCAGCAGAGCATCTTGCTCACAATCGAGAGGCCTACAGGAGAGCTGTTAGGGAGGCCTACAAGAGAGCTGTTAGGGAGGCCTACAAGAGAGCTGTTAGGGAGCCCTCTAGGAGAGCTGTTAGGGAGGCCTACAGGAGAGAGCTGTTAGGGAGGCAAACTTTCTCCAGAGACATGCAGACATCTGAGTGAATAAGAGGCAATCAGGAAAATCGGTTGGAGGATAATCTGGCCAGTATGATGATGATGATGACGATAATGATGGCGATGCTCAATCTGTATAGAGGAGAATCAGTCAGTTGTGACCCTGGTTCAATATTTCAGAATATTGTAACGATTAAATTTCGCTACAAGAACAAATTTGTGCATGAACTCTTACTTTTCGCTGATTTTTATAAAGTGTTTAATTTTACATTTAAGTGTAAGGTATCGAATGTTGTACTGACAAAACCGGTATGTCGGAAAGCTACTTCGTGGAAGGTGAAAGACAGGTACATCATCATCATCATCATCATCATCATCATCAGGTGCCGTGCCGACTGGGCTTGGCTATTATGCTTTTCCAGAGTACACGATCCGCATCATCATCATCATCATCATCATCATCATCAGGTGCCGTGCCGACTGGGCTTGGCTATTATGCTTTTCCAGAGTACACGATCCGTCATGCAGGCCATCAGCTCAGTTGGTGATCTCCTCTCACACCATCCCGTCAGACTGTCCAGTATCATTTCTCTTGACCTTCCCCTGGCTCTTCTTCCCTCTATTTTTCCTGTTGTGACAATATTTTCAATGCCCCCTCTTCTCATTGCATGTCCTATGAAAGTAAATTCTCTCTCTCTCTCTCTCTCTCTCTCTCTCTCTCTCTCTTTCTCTCTCTCTATTACTGTTTTTGACAAAATTTTTTGTCTCTCCAGGTCTTCTCATACATTCTTCATTAGTTATTTTTAATCTGTTTCTCTGTATAAGCACAACCATTCTTGGGGGCTACAACAGTGGTTTCCCGTTGTCTTGTGTCGGTGTTTGTACGGACTCTTCGCTAGCCTTTGGACTCCCTGTCTTACCCGCAAGGCAGTGGGAGTGAGAGGTTTTAAGGCGCAATCAGTGTGCCTAACTACTTCGAGGACCCATTCCCTTCTCCACCCCACCTAATTCAACATTCCACGCCATCTTAATACATCAATAACTTCCACATTTTACGCCATCTTATTACATCAAAAACTTCCACATTTTACGCCATCTTATTACATCAAAAACTTCCACATTTTACGCCATCTTATTACATCAATAACTTCCACATTTCACACCATCTTATTACATCAATCACTTTCACATTTCACGCCATCTTATTACATCAATCACTTCCACATTTTACGCCATCTTATTACATCAATCACTTCCACATTTCACCCCATCTTATTACATCAATCATTTCCACATTTTAACCATCTTATTACATCAATCATTTCCACATTTTACACCATTTTATTACATCAATCATTTCCACATTTTACACCATTTTATTACATCAATCATTTCCACATTTCACGCCATCTTATTACATCAAGCATTTCCACATTTCACGCCATCTTATTACATCAATCATTTCCACATTTCACGCCATCTTATTACATCAAGCATTTCCACATTTCACGCCATCTTATTACATCAATCATTTTTACGTTTCACGCAATCGTGTTACATCAATCACTTCCACATTCCACGCCATCTTATAACATTCAGAAGAATTAATTATCTGCCCATGTTTTATGCAGACCAAACAGCAATCATTTCTTATCAAATTTCCTCCCTTCTTTGTCAGCAAAGAAGACCAACGCGAAGACCCTCTTTGGTTTCCCAGAATCTTACCATTGTGAACTGTTTCCCAGGGCGAAGGTAAACAAACAGAATGGGTGAGCGTTCCACAGCGAAAGATGGAGCACAATTGATGTATCTAGTAACATGTTTGTCATGGGATTAGCATTTGGTATTGATCTCTGCAGAAGGTATAATGCAGCAGAGGGTAGGACACTGGAGTAAATACAAACATGGCAACAAAAATGTCAACATTAGAGCTGCAGTTTTCCTGCGTCACGTGGGTACTCGTTCGTATCCATTGTTGCCCAAATGGTAAACAAGGCACGGTTGTCACGTGTTCTTGAATCCAGAGCCAGGATCTATCTATCTATCTATCTATCTATCTATCTATCTATCTATCCATCCATCCATCCATCCATCCATCCATCCATCCATCCATCCATCCATCCATCCATCCATCCATCCATCCATCCATCCATCCATCCATCCATCTATCTATCTATCTATCTATCTATCTATCTATCTATCTATCTATCTATCTATCTATCTATCTATCTATCTATCTGGAAACCGGAAAATAAGAGTAGCAGTTTCATTTTTCTTTTTGCGCGCCTCCAAAAAATTTGTGCGCGGTATGATTTTTTCTATGCGCGGCCGCGCAGGTGCGCAGTTTAGAGGAAACAGTGCTCTATCTATCTGTGTATATATGTACCTGTCTGACTGTATGTGCATCCACCTGTCTGTGTGTATATGTATTTATCTGTCTGTTTGTCTCTGTGTATATGTATTTATATGTCTGTCTGTCTATATATACACCTATCTCTTTGTCTGTATGTATTTGTCTGTCTGTCTTTATGTGTATGTGTATCTGTCTTTCTCTATGTGTATATGTCTCTATGTTATCTGTCTGTATTTATATATATATCTATGTGTCTGATGCATATGTATCTGTCTGTCTGATGTATATGTATCTGTCTGTCAGTATGTATATGTATTTGTCTGTCTGTTAGTCTGTATGTGTATCTGTCTGTCTGTCATCTGTATATGTATCTGTCTCTCTGATGTATATCTATCTGTCTGGATGTTTGTCTTCTGTATATGTATCTGTCTTTCGGTATGTGTGTATATGTATCTGTCTGATATATATATATATATATATATATATATATATATATATATATATATATATATATCTGAACCTTAAGTGCCCAGGGCACATGGGGCTTCCGCAAGGGTTTTCCACAAATGCCTGTCTTTCGCCTTTTTTTCTGCTCTTGCCCAGGTGAGCCCTCTATTGCTCAACATCCTTTCTGTTGTTCTTCTCCATGTCTCTTTTGGTCTACCCTTACTTCTGTTCCCCTGTGGTGTCCATCTTAGTATATATATATATATATGTCTGTCTGCCTGTATGTATATTTACCTGTCTCTCTGCTTATATGCATATGTATCTGTCTGCCTGTATGTATATTTATCTGTCTGCCTGTATGTATATTTATATGTCTGCCTTTATGTATATTTATCTTTGCTAGTATGTATAGTTATCTGTCTGCCTGTATGTATATTTATCTGTCTGCCTGTATGTATATTTATCTGTCTGCCTGTATGTATATTTATCTGTCTGCCTGTATGTATATTTATCTGTCTGTCTGGCGCATATGCATCTGTCCGTCTTTTTGTATGTGTCTGTATATATGTATATGTGTCTCTCTGTATGTATGTATGTATGTATGTATGTATGTATGTATGTATGTATATCTGTCTGTATGTATATGTTATCTATCTGTCTGTATGTATATGTTATCTATCTGTCTGTATGTATATGTTATCTGTCTGTCTGTATGTATATGTATCTGTCTGTCCATTTATAAAATACTACCATATATGAGGTGGTGGTGGGGGAAAGGAGAAGATACTGTCCGGTCTAGCAGTTAGCGACCTATAGCTGACCTGCTGGTGTAGGGTTGGCGACCCATAGCTGACCTGCTGGTGTAGGGTTGGCGACCCATAGCTGACCTGCTGGTGTAGGGTTGGCGACCCATAGCTGACCTGCTGGTCTCAGGGTTGGCGACCCATAGCTGACCTGCTGGTGTCAGGGTTGGCGACTCATAGCTGACCTGCTGGTGTTAGGGTTGGCGATCCATAGCTGGCCTGCTGGTGTTAGGGTTGGCGAACCCATTAGCTGATCAAGACCCTGTCCCACCTATCCACTGATATCACCAGCAACAGGCCTAGCCTGGCTAACGCCATAGTCCCCATGGTGGTGGAGTCTGCTAAAGAAGTATTGTACAACCCCCCCCCCCAACCGCATTTTAGAATCACTCAAGGACTGAAAAAATAGCTGCTATAACCCACTTCAAATCCGACACGATTCTGTGTCTCAGTATCTTCACAACGTCGGCTGCAAAGAATACCAGCTTGGAGCTGAAGGGAGGTAGAAGACAAGACAAGACAAGATAAGATAAGATAAGATAAGACAAGACAAGATAAGATAAGATAAGATAAGATAAGACAAGACAAGATAAGACAAGACTAGACAAGATACGATAAGATAAGACAAGACAAGATAAGATAAGATAAGATAAGATAAGATAAGACAAGACAAGACAAGACAAGACAAGATAAGATAAGATAAGACAAGACAAGATAAGACAAGACTAGACAAGATAAGATAAGATAAGACAAGACAAGATAAGATAAGACAAGATAAGACAAGACAAGATAAGACAATACTAGACAAGATAAGATAAAATAAGATAAGACAAGATAAGATAAGATAAGATAAGACAAGACTAGACAAGATAAGATAAGACAAGACAAGATAAGACAAGACTAGACAAGACAAGATAAGACTAGACAAGATAAGATAAGACAGGACAAGACAAGACAAGACCCGACAAGACAGGACAAGACAAGATAAGATGAGAAAGATACGACAAGACAAGATAAGATAAGAAAGATAAGACAAGATAAAATAAGACAAGACAAGATAAGACAAGACAAGGTAAGATAAGACAAGGCAAGACAAGACACAAGACCCCCCCCCGTATTGACAAAGCGACAAGTAGAAACTCAGAAATCACAATCTGTCCCGTGAGGGTTATTTTTTCTTTTTTTCTCCCCGGCCCCTAATATTATCTAGGCCCACAATTTTATGGGGGCAAAAACGCTGCCCGATTTGGCAATTATCGATCCATAGTTGATATGCTGGCGTCAGGAGTTCGTGAAGTATAGACCATCAAGACTCTGTTTCATCTCTCCCTTGGTACCCCTAATAACGGGCTTAGTTTGGCTACCGGGGGGGGGGGGAATAAGGTTAGCCACAGTTCCCAAGGTAGTGGAGTCTGCTAAAGAAGTATTGCACGGCCATGTAATCCCGCCATCCATATCAGAAATCATGCTATGTTCAGTATCTTCACCGCATTGTTTACGCAGAAGAAGAAGTTCGCAGTTTCAGGGAGATAGAAGAAGAAGAAGAAGTCTCACATCGTGCCTGCTCGTGGAGGAAATGCTATCTTAAAATTTGTGAATTAAATATAAAGATGGTGATTTGGCGGACGCCACTAAAATTAGTTCTTCTCGTGGAGCGCTCACGTTTCGATAATACTCATTACATCCAAAACACGGACCTTTATGGAAGGTAAATAAACACCGACTGACAACCGTTGCTTGGCGACAAGATGGCGTCTTGGGCGACCAATCATCGACGTTGATGCTCAGACTTGTACAAAGAGCGGCAAATGGCGCCGAGACAAAGATGTAGTATTGATAACATAGGTTGCTTTCAGTAGTAGGTTTGTTTATGACCGTGCAGGAAACTGTTTACTGTAGAGAGGAGAACAACAAATACAGCACCCTAGATCATCGGAGGAAGTACTCTTCCGAGTGTTTTGGCCCTATTAAACTCCTGATACTCTTAAAAAGGGCTGGCCCTCCTGGCTCATGATACTCTATGAGGGCCCCCTTGGCTCATGATACTCTAAGAGGGCCGGACCCCACCTTGCTTATGATACTCTGAGGGGCAGGGCCCTCCTGGCTCATGACACTCGAGGAGCTGGTCCCTCCTGGCTCATGACACTCTGAGGGGCGGGGCCTCCTGGTTCATGACACTATAAAAGGGACGGGGCCCTCCTGGCTCATAATTCCCAGTTATCTGTGAGTTGGTTTTCTTCTTTTCTACTTTGTACCGTCCCGGAATTGAACCACGGTCTTCCAAGTGGCACTGCACCTTGGAGTGCATCTTAGCCATTCTGCAAGGGGGATGGAAGGGGGAGGAGGGGGCGCCGGTGTTAGATATGACAAATGGAAATATTTAAGTTCTCAATGCTTATTTCACGTACTCCACAGCCAGCATGAGGCCTTTTCTGCTGTTTCTGAAAGGCTTTTCAATGCCCTTACTCTTGCTTGTCCCTTTATGCCCAGTTGCTTACATAGGCTGTATGTTGATGTTGCTACGAATCCTCTCGCTCCCACTTCTACATCTATCACTTTTGCCTAGACTCCTGCCCCATGCCTCCTGCCTCCGTTGCTTGACCATATCACTGTACTTCTCATTTTTTAGTATATGCGGTTCCTCTGTTCTTGTTTTGTACGGAACCGTAAGCTCGATCGTTGTAAGGTTCTTATTTTGCCGTGGAGACGCTGTCTGGTGACATTCCTGTGTTCTTGATGAAATATGGGTATTCTTTTCTACCTGGTGGGTCGGCTATCACATCCCAGTCGTTTGCACCATCTACCAGTGATGATAAAGAGATGTCTATGGTTTCAATATTTGATGTCACTTCAGCACTTACGAAATACTTCAGTCAGTCAGTCTTGTGCATGTCCCTTGTGTAATGGCCTCCCTAAATCTCTCCTGGCCTCTCGGTTGTAAACAAGATGGCCTGCTGGTGATGCACCCATATGCAGATTATCAACTAGGTCTTGCAGCCATCTTCGCCTTGGTCTTCCTCTTTTCTTTTTCCCATTATGTATCCTTTCAAGACGGTCTTCTCTAAATTCTCATGACGTTTAATGTGTCCAAAATATTTAAGTTTTCTTTATTTAATCTTCTTTACTAGCCAACCTTTTTCTATATGAAGGTTTTGTAGTATGGATATATTTGTTATTTTTTTGTGTGTGTCCATGATATTTGAAGAACTCTTCTGTAGCATTTACTTTCAAAGGCATTTATATGTTTCTCAGCTGTTTTGTTAAGTGTCTAGGTCTCACAGAGACCTAACAAATTTCCATAAAAGCATGGTAAGTATGTTTATTAGACAGTTGTTTATGTGGACGTACTGGCGGTCTAAGAATTAAAAACGTCATGAATTTGGTAGACCTCAGCACATGGGGATCTTTCAAAAGGAATGTAAATGTCCCCAAACGTCTTTGTGCTAGCATGATTTACAACTTCTTACAACAGACTTACAACTTTCTTGGACATGTTCTCAGATGCAAAAGTTATAAACTTGGTAGTTACTGGAAAATTTAAAGGAAAAAAAAGAAAAAAAAAGAGATCTCAATGGACTGATCATATGAAGAAACAGAATCATTTGAATAGATTGGAAACATCCAGGAGAAGAAGGCTGACTTCATGTACGGATCCAGGCAGGGTTGGTCATGAATTCATCATCATCATCATCATCATCATCATCATCATCATCATGTGCCATACTGGGCGCCCCCTGGGCAGTCATACTCCTCCACAAATCTCGGTCCTTGACATTTCTGAGTAAGTCTGTTGCTGATTTCTTTCCATGCCACACTGTCTGGCCTTCTGACATTTGTTCCCTCGGTCGCCCTCTGCTTATGTTGCCTTCAGTTTTGTGCATTGTTACGATGTTTTCCAGTTCTCTCTTCTCATCATATGCCCCATGAATGATGACTGTCTTTTCTTTATTTTATTATTATACTATGTTTTGAGAAGTGAAGATGCCCGATAAGGTAATCAGCGAGCCATAGCTGACATGTCAGCATCAAGGTTAGCAACCGATAGCTGACATGTCAGCATCAAGGTTAGCAACCCGTAGCTGACATGCCAGCATCAAGGTTAGCAACCCATAGCTGACATGCCAGCATCAAGGTTAGCAACCCATAGCTGACATGCCAGCATCAAGGTTAGCAACCCATAGCTGACATGCCAGCATCAAGGTTAGCAACCCATAGCTGACCAAGACCCTGTCCCACCTCTCTATGGTACCCCCAGTAACAGGCATAGTCCACATGGTGGCGGAGTTTGCTAAAGAAGCATTGCACACACCCCCCCCCCCTCCTGCTTTTTAGCTGTACTCCGGGACAGAAAAAGTAGCCGCCATAACCCGCTCCCACGCCGATACGATGCTGTGCCTCAACATCTCTACAGCATCGGCTGCAAAGAACACCAGGTCACAGATACAGGGAGTTCGTACAAGTACAAGTATACTATGTTTTTCGTTAGGTTGTCTCAAACACTGCTCATTACTTATCTCCGCTGTCCATGAGTTCCTTATCATTCTTCTCAGGAACCACAACTCTGTTGTCTTCAATGATTTACCCACTTGCCTGCCAATAATCCATGATTAAAAGGAATGGAAAAACTAATTATTTCAGTCCGTAAGAATAGCGAAGAGCAAGATCTCTGCCTTAATGTGAAAAAAACTAAATTGATGACAACTGACAAAACAAACAAGGCAGTTGAAATATGTATCAATGAGGAAAAACTGGAAGAAGTGGAAAGTTTTTAATATCTTGGATCAATACTAACTAATAATGGAGATACAATGAGGGAAATTAAAAGGAGAACATCTATCGCTCTTCAAAGAGTAAAATAACTAAGGAAGCTGTGGAAAGGAACAGACAGAACTACAAAAATAAGATTTTTAAAGGGCATGCATCTTTCCCATCGCAACATATGAGACCTGGACAATTAACAAAACAGCTGAGAAACACATAAATTACTTTCAATGTAAATGATATAGAAGAGTCCTTCATATATCATGGACACAAAAAATAACAAATACATCCATAATACAAGAACTTAATATTGAAAAAAGGCTAGTAAAGAGGATTAAAGAGAGAAAACTTAAATATTTTTGACACATTAAACGTCATGGTAATCTAGAGAAGACAGTCTTGGAAAGGTACATAATGGTAACAAGAAAGAGAGGAAGACCAAAGTGAAGATGGCTGCAAGACATCGTTGATAATCTGCAATGGGTGCATCAGCAGCAGGCCATCTTGCTTACAACCGAGAAGCCTACAGGAGAGCTGTTAAGGAGGCAAAGTTCCACAACGGACATACAAATGGCTGACTGACTAAGTCCATGATTCACATCCTTATAATAAAATAGGTTCAATATAGCACTGCCATACTTTCTTTCTCACATTCAATGACAACGGCCTGCCATACACCATGAAAAAGTAGATCCAGAAGCGTAGGGAGACAAGATGGCGGCCATTGAAGAGTTTATTTGCATGCGTTGCTTTTAAGCTAGGCTCAAGATCATTATCACTATAAAATATATTATCAGCGACCTTGAATGAAGTCCCCCTGATGCGTTACCTGGAGTTATTTAGGTTAGGAGACAGTTCAAATGAATCTAAGATGGCGTCTGGGATGTGCGCCCACGCGAAAGTTATTTAAGAGAAATTTCAGAAGCTCTAAGTACAGGATAGGTCACGACCTGATAAATTCCTGATCAGTTCGTGAATAAGTGCGTAATAGTCAATCAATTGGCAAGTGATTCGCTATATTGATGGCAAGTAACTAGTAATTTGTGCCACTGATTTAAAACTTGATTGAGAACGCTGCTGTGTTCTGTCGGTACAGCCAGTACTGGCACGGCCATATGTATATCATTTGTGATCAAATCTTGCCTGCATTCATAAATGTTCTCGTCTTCAGGTGGAGTTCTCTTTCTGTTTTCAAGTGGAGCTATCTTTTTCTTCAAGTGGAGCTTTCTTCTTTTCTTCGAATGGAGCTGTCTTCCTGTCTTCAAGTGGAGCTATCTTCTTATCTTGGAGTAGTGCTATCTTCTTATCTTCGACTGGAGCTAACATAGCCTCCAAGTGGTGCTATCTTATAGTCTCCAAGTGGAGCTATCTTCAGGCCTTCAAGTGGAGCTAACTTCTAGCCTCCAAGTGGAGATAACTTCAAGTCTCCAAGTAGGGCTAACTTCTAGCCTTCAAGTGGAGTTATCTTATAGCCTTCAAATGCTGATATTGACCTTCTCTATGTGCGCCCTTGAGCAGTGCTACTATTATATGACTGGACCGTCCACAACCCACTAATCAACAAGGCCGTAACAAATGGGTTGAGACTAGGAATTTACTGTCTACACTTCTTGCGGACTAGCAGTGTAACATTTTAATAAATACAAGCCCTCCACGACACAGCTGTCTGGCACCGCCCACACTGAAGTAATGGATACCACACAGAGCCTGGGGAACGTCACAAACTCAGAATCAGTATTTGAAATTGCCTTGACTTATGTTTTTGTTTTTGTGTTTCTAGATTTTCCTCAAAAACAGATTTCCTGACGTGATATCCTGTTTTTTTTCCCCTTCCCTGAAATCGATGACACAACATTAAATGTCTGGGCAAGGTATAAGATTACTGATTGCCTTCACAAAAGCCAGAAGTTGTAGATACTTAGTTACAGCGGTTGTTCTCAAAGCCAGAAGTAGTAGATACTTAGTTACAGCGGTTGTTCTTAAAGCCAGAAGTTGTAGATATTTAGTTACAGAGGTTGTTCTCAAAGCCAGAAGTTGTAGATATTTAGTTACAGCGGTTGTTCTCAAAGCCAGAAGTTGTAGATATTTAGTTACAGAGGCGGTTCTCAAAGCCAGAAGTTGTAGATATTTAGTTACAGCGGTTGTTCTCAAAGCCAGAATTTGTAGATATTTAGTTACAGCGGTTGTTCTCAAAGCCAGAATTTGTAGATACTTAGTTACAGCGGTTGTTCTCAAAGCCAGAAGTTGTAGATACTTAGTTACAGCGGTTGTTCTCAAAGCCAGAAGTTGAAGATACTTAGTTACAGCGGTTGTTCTCAAAGCCAGAAGTTGTAGATATTTAGTTACAGAGGCGGTTCTCAAAGCCAGAAGTTGTAGATATTTAGTTACAGCGGTTGTTCTCAAAGCCAGAAGTTGTAGATACTTAGTTACAGCGGTTGTTCTTAAAGCCAGAAGTTGTAGATATTTAGTTACAGAGGCGGTTCTCAAAGCCAGAAGTTGTAGATATTTAGTTACAGCGGCGGTTCTCAAAGCCAGAAGTTGTAGATACTTATTTACAGCGGCGGTTCTCAAAGCCAGAAGTTGTAGATATTTAGTTACAGCGGTGGTTCTCAAAGCCAGAAGTTGTAGATATTTAGTTACAGCGGTGGTGGTTCTCAAAGCCAGAAGTTGTAGATATTTGGTTACAGCGGCGGTTCTCAAAGCGAGCTGTACTGTCCACCCTCGAGGGTGTTCTGAAAACACAGGGATACGGGGTTGGGGGGGGGGGGGTGAGGAGCAACAAAGGCATCAGAACAAGCTGAGATAATGGAGTTTTGGGGACCGCTAGATGGTTTTTGGCAGGTAAGCCGGGGGCAGCCTGAAATAACTTTGGAACCGCTGACTCACAGTTTGAAAATTGTTTGTGGGGGGGGGGGAGATAAAAATGTAACTTTTTTGTGCGTGAGTAACCTTCGCGTCTAGGCGTTGTGGAGATCGAAGAGGTGAGTGCTTATTTTGTAAATGCGCAAATGTGAGGTTTCAAAGCTGTGGAACTTGTGAGAGAGATGGAGCCTGTAAAGTGAAGAAAGATCAGTGTCTATGCTATCGCGAAAACGTCACCCCCCCCCCCCCCCCCCCACAACCACCACCAAATCTCTGGCAGGCTAGTCTCGTCATTTTCGTGTCACATGAAACTGGACAAGATAAGACTCGAACCCACTGGTCTGCAAACTCTAAGCTCAGGCGTTAAGGTCTGCGCAAAGAGATACAGTCGCTCATGTCCGTGGTTTGGAATCCAGTCTAATTTATTCCAATTAAACAATGCGGAATATTTTGTTCTTATGTTGTTTTTTTTTCTCATTCGTAAAGTTTCAACACAGTCTCTTAGTTATGATGTGTATATTGACAGGCGTATGCTGTGTTCTTGTAAGTGCCTTGAGTGTTTTTATAACGATACAAGTGTTTATTTTCATAGTCCCTACAATGACATAATCATTTTTTTTATGTATTAGCTGTACCCGGGGTCCATCCAGCCTCTGGAAATAGGACTAGAGAAACCTGGAAAAGTAAATACGGCCAGGCGTGATACTGACAACATCAGACTTTCATGTGCTGAAGGTCTTGGAAATACGGGCCTAACACCGTATCCACAATAAGCCTTAATGGCATGGAAAAGGAGATTTGTTTCTCTCGTCTTCAACCTATATTAACAGCATCTAGAGTGAGAATTTACAGAAGACCGTCTTGGAAAGGTACATAATGGGAAAAAGAAAGAGAGGAAGACCAAGGCGAAGATGGCTGCAAGACATCGTTGATGATCTGCAAATTGATCCATCAGCAGCAGGCCATCTTGCTCACAACCGAAAGGCCTACAGGAGAGCTGTTAGGGAGGCAAAGTTCCGCAAGGGACATGCAAAATGACTGAACAGTGGTGTGACGATTTAAAAAAAAAAGCTATTACAATAGAAAAGTCCACGTACTATATTGGACAAAGTTGCGAACTGAAAGGGACATAACAGTGTTTCCCAAGTGGGCGATAACGCCCCTCCATCCCCGGGGCGTCGGAAAGGACCAGTCGGCGGTGAAAGAAAAAGGGTCATTAGAGGGGAGGCAGTGGAAGAAAAGGGGGCAGTGGGAAGGGGGACGTTAATGGAAAACGAAGCAGCAGACGGGGGTGGGGGGGGGGCAGTAATACCTTCCTTCTTGGCACTTTTCAATCTGATAGTGAAAAACTCATGTCCCTACACGAAACTCATCACATTAAAAGTTGAGAAAATAATGCAGTAGGTGAGTTATAAATGTACTCCTTCGTATTGTTAAATTGGTTTGCTAGCTGAAGGGTAATGCATATCCTAGTTTAACAGGTCACTGTACGAAAAGTATGTATAAGGAAGGGGGGGGGGGTTGGTGATGTGGCCTGGGAGAAAGGGGGGGGGGGTAGCAGCCCGAAGAAAGCCTGGGAAACACTGTGATAGAACGTGCTAGCTGTACACTGTACACATTATAATAGGATTTTGGTGGTCTTCTTCCTTCTGTCTGTACTGTTGATGTGTACAGTGTGTTAATGGTGCTTTTCTTAGGCCGTATCGTATCGTAGTGCTCACGTTACGCCCGTGAATAACAGGGTAGATTTCATCTTGATCTTCGTGAGTTGAGGTTACTGGTCTAGTTATACACAGAATTCCAGCTCTCACTCTCACTTGCTGGATTAGTTAAACACTGTTTCAGACATACTTCTCATCCAGGCTCTTCAAAACCTCACGTTGACCACAACTGGTAGAGACAGTCAAGTAAATTCCTGGGTAAAGGCGACTTGGAACATTTATTGATGATCTTCTTCTTCTTCTTCGTTCGCATTGTCTGTCTATATCTGCAGTCCTGTCTCTTGGATAAATTTCACTGTCTTTTGTAACTCATGTATGGAACCGTAGAGCTTATCTTCTTTAGTGGTTTCACTGGGCCAGTAATTATTTCTCAGTGTCTCGTAGTTGATGCAGTTCTGGAGGATATGTTCGACAGTTTGGGGCACCTGGGCACATGTACATAGATTAGTAGTACCAACCTTAAACTTTGTATACATATGACTTCGGAGTTGGCTGTGTCCTGTTCGGAGACGGAAGATGGTGACTTGTTCCTTTCTGTTTAGCATGTGATAGTCATCATGTGGTGATGTTTGTGGCTTCCTGTAGGTTTTTATCATGCTTTTCTTCTGATTATAGGTGATTGGTATGTCTGGTATTTATTGATGATAATATGGATGGAAATAACATTAAATCGGACTGCCGGCTGGTTATCCTTGCCATGTGGCCAGTCCATTCATACTTACAACTGCAGTACAACTATAACTTTCATATGTTCCTCGAAGACATCACACAGCACAAGAACGTCCACAAAGTTACAAGTTCAAACCAAGACTGACTCCACGCACTCAGCTTTCCCCCCACAATTCCCTGTCACGAGTTTTGCAGTCCCCGTGACCTTCTCGAAGGATCTCATTACGAGAAAATTCTAAAAGAAAAACCCATAATAATGCCCTCACTATCAACCCAACAGACTTTACACGAATACCTGCTATAACATCTCACTTGCCTAGATACGAGGATCGAAAACAGGAAACTTGTAGAAAACAAAACAACAACAAAACTCCTCAGATCATCAGAGAAATACCACCACCCCCCCCCCCCCAAACCAAACCCCTCAGACAAGCGTTTCGATCATTTAAGCTCCTGATGCTCTAAGAGTGCTGGGCCCCTCCGTGGTCATGACCCCCAGAGGTCTGTGAGTTGTTGGTGTATAACCGCTTTACGAGGCCGAAGATAATGCTGGAATGTTCACGTCTGTAACTTCTTCTTCTTCTTGTCCTTCTTGTTCTTCTTGTTCTTGTCCTTCTTGTTCTTGTCCTTCTTGTTCTTCTTGTTCTTGTCCTTCTTGTTCTTCTTGTTCTTGTCCTTCTTCTTCTTCTTGTTCTTGTCCTTCTTCTTCTTCTTCTTCTTGTCCTTCTTGTTCTTCTTGTTCTTGTCCTTCTTGTTCTTGTCCTTCTTGTTCTTCTTGTTCTTGTCCTTCTTGTTCTTCTTGTTCTTGTCCTTCTTGTTCTTCTTGTTCTTGTTCTTCTTGTTCTTGTCCTTCTTGTTTTTCTTGTTCTTGTCCTTCTTGTTCTTCTTGTTCTTGTCCTTCTTGTTCTTGTCCTTCTTGTTCTTCTTGTTCTTGTCCTTCTTGTTCTTCTTGTTCTTGTCCTTCTTGTTCTTCTTGTTCTTGTCCTTCTTGTTCTTCTTGTTCTTGTCCTTCTTGTTCTTCTTGTTCTTGTCCTTCTTGTTCTTGTTCTTCTTGTTCTTGTCCTTCTTGTTCTTCTTGTTCTTCTTCTGCGATCGAGATTGTTGGTCACATCAGATCCTGATCCCTGTCGACATGGCAAAGCCCGCAGTCCTCTCCAGATCCTGATAGGAGCCCCAAAGCTTTTGCCCCAAGCTTGTGTCCTCTGGCCACGTCTCACGCTTCAGGTGTGCTTGGGTTGGGCACTCTTGTAAGGTATGTTCTGGAGTCTAGACTCCACTGCCGCATGAACACTCGTCTGTGTGAGACATTTTGACCTGATGCAGGTGGCTGAGTAGTTTGCAGTGGTCTGTCCTTAGGCGAAAGAGGATGGCTTGTTGATGTCTTTGTAGTTGGTGTATTGCATCTACAAACATATCAATGCTCAGTGAAGCTAAATTGTATCTCCAAGTGGCTCTAGTTTGTGATCTAAAGTTTTCCCTTTCATCTTTTTTTCCCTATTTCTTTCGCACAGTGATACATCCAACTGTTCCTAAACCTGTTTCTCCCTGGCTTGTGGAAGTTGATCTTGCTTCGTTTTCCTTCTGAGGGTTCCAACAGCTCGTAACTGTCCGACGCAACATGAGTATTCTCTATACTGTGGCTTGAATCCATGAGGCAGTGGAGTCCAGACTCCAGAACATATCCTATAAGAGTGCCCAAACCATGCGGACCTGATGTGTGAGACATAGCCAGAGGACACAAGCTTGGGGCAGAAGCATTGGGAGCTCCTATCAGGATCTGGAGAGGACTGCGGGCTTTGCCATGTCGACAGGGATCAGGATCTGATGTGACTAAATACTTCGAACACAGAAGAAGAAGAACAACAACAACAAGAAGAACAAGAAGAAGAAGAAGAACAAGAACAAGAAGAAGAACAAGAACAAGAAGAATCCGAACAGACATCGTCTAATGTTCTACTTGGAACTGATGTGGCAGTGCAGAAAAGACCATCGCAATATCTTTGGCTTAACATCAAAGCTGTCTGTAGGTACTACTGTTAACTTTGTGTGTTTCCGAAGTCTATGTAGCACAGGAGAAAAATATCGTGTAATCATTGGCTTAACATGAAAGCTTTCTGTTAACTTTGCGTGCTTTCTGAAGCCTATAATGGCAGTGAATGTTGTAAAGAAATTTTTACCTGTCATTAGATTCCACCAGACCGAAACTTGATAAGAATTAAAATAGAATATATGAACACACGATGATAGTTCGACTTATTTGTTGTGAAGGGTTCAAGTAATGCCAGCTTCTTAACAGAGTCCACTACTTTGTGGCCACGTTATACTATGTAGCGTTAGACAGAAAAAAAAAGAAACGCAACACCTTGTAGACGAAGAAATCCAAGTAGGTAGGATGCTGTCTTAGTCAGTTCTTCTTTGTCGTTTCCTTAATCCAGAAAGTCTCTTTCTCTATCTCTCTCTGTGTCTCTCTCTCCCTCTATCTCTCTCTACCACCTCTCTCTCCCTCTTTTTGTTCCTCTCTTCATCTCTATTTCCCTTGTCTCTCTCCCCTCTCTCTCCCTATCTTTCTCCATCTCTATCTCTCTCTCCCAATCACTCTGTCTCTTTCCCCTCTCACTCAGTTTCCCTCTATCTCTCTCCCTCGTCTCTCTTCCTCTATCTCTCTCTACCCCCACTCTTTCCCTATCTTTCTCCATCTCTATCTCTCTCTCCCTCTCTATCACTCTGTCTCTTTCCCTTCTCTCTCAGTTTCCCTCTATTTCTCTCCCCTGTCTCTCTCCCTCAACATCTCTCTCTACTCCTCTCTCCTTCTTTTTGTCCCTCTCTCTTCATCTCTGTTTCCCTTTGTCTCTATCCCCCATCTCTCTCCCCTCTCTCTCCCTCTTTTTTTACCTCTCTCTTCCTCTCCGTTTCTCTCTGTCTCTCTCTCCCCCTCTCTCCCTATCTTTCTCCATATCTCCCTCTCTATCACTCTGTCTTTTCCCTCTCTCTCACTCTCTCTGTGTCTCCCTCTATCTCTCCCCCAGCTCTCTCCCTCTTTCTCTCTATCCCCTCTCTCCCTCTCTTTCTTCCTATGTCTTTTTGCCATCTCTCTCACTCTCTGTCTCCCCCTCTCTCTCCCTCTCTTTGTCCCTCTCTCTTCCTCTCTTTCTTCCTCTGTCTCTTTCTCCTCTCTCTCACTCTTTCTGTGTCTCCCCTATCTCTCCCCCATCTCTCTCACTCTTTCTCTATCTCCTGCTTCTCCCTCTCTATTACTCTGTCTTTTTCCCCTCTCTCTCACTCTCTCTGTGTCTCCCCTATCTCTCCCCCATCTCTCTCCCTTTCTCTATCCCCTCTCTCTCCCTATCTTTCTCCATCTCTCTCTCTCCCTCTTTATCACTCTGTCTCTTTCCCCTCTCTCTCACTCTCTCTGTCTCCTCCTATCTCTCCCCATCTCTCTCCCTCTTTCTCTTTCTATCCCCTCTCTCTCCCTATCTTTCTCCATCTCTATCTCTCTCTCCCTCTCTATCACTCTGTCTCTTTCCCCTCTCTCTCACTCTGTCTCCCCTATCTCTCCCCTATCTCTCTCCCTCTTTCTCTCTCTATCCCCCCCCCTCTCTCTCTTTCTTCCTCTGTCTCGTTCCCCTCTCTCTAAGTTCTCTCTAAGTTTAATCTTACACTCTTTTGATCTGCTTTTTTTTCCTATTGTAATTTGTATACCAGTATTAAATCGAGTGTGTGGGAAGAATGAAAGATGGGGTGATGAAGGGACGAATGTAAGACGGGGTTGCGTGCCTAACTCTTTACTCTTTAAAAATAAAGATTATTCATTCATTCCCTCTTTCTCCCTAACTCTCTCTCCCCCTGAGCTTCTCTTTCTCTCTCTCTCAATCCCCTCCCTCAAACCTTCCCCCTGTCTCTCTCTCCCCTCCCTCCCACCATCCCCCTCTCTCTCTTTCCCCCTCTCTGTCTCTCTCCTCCCTCCCACCCTCCCCCTCTCTGTCTTTCCCCCATCTGTCTCTCTCCTCCCTCTCACCCTCCCCCTCTCTGACTTTCCCCCCTCTCTGTCTCTCTCCTCCCTCCCACCCTCCCCCTCTCTGTCTCTCTCCTCCCTCCCACCCTCCCCCTCTCTGCCTCTCTCCTCCCTCTCACCCTCTCCCTCTCCGTCTTTCCTCCCTCTCTGTCTCTCTCCTCCCTCCCACCCTCCCCCTCTCTGTCTTTCCCCCAATTGTCCCTCTTCTCCCTCCCACCTTCCCCCTCTCTGTCTTTCCCTCCTCTCTGTCTCTCTCCTCCCTCTCACCCTCCCCCTCTGTCTTTCCCCCTCTCTGTCTCTCTCCTCCCTCCCATCCTCCCCCTCTCTGTCTTTCTCCCCTCTCTGTCTCTCTCCTCCCTCCCACCTTCCTCCTCTCTGTCTCTCTCCTCCCTCTCACCCTCCCCTTCTCTGTCTTTCCCCCTCTCTCCCCATCCATCTCATCCTCCCCCTCTCTGTCTTTCCCCCTCTCTCCTCATCCCTCGCATCCTCCCCCTCTCTGTCTTTCCCCTCTCTGTCTCTCTCCTCCCTCTCACCTTCCCCCTCTCTGTCTTTCCCCCTCTCTCCCCATCCCTCTCATCCTCCCCCTCTCTGTCTTTCCCCTCTCTCCTCATCCCTCTCATCCTCTCTCTCTCTGTCTTTCCCCCTCTCTCTCTCATCCCTCTCATCCTCCCCCTCTCTGTCTTTCCCCTCTCTCTCCCCATCCCTCTCATCCTCCCCCTCTCTGTCTTTCCCCTCTCTCCCCATCCCTCTCATCCTCCCCCTCTCTGTCTTTCCCCCTCTCTCTCCATCCCTCTCATCCTCCCCTTCTCTGTCTTTCCCCCTCTCTCTTCATCTCTCTCACCCTCCCCCTCTCTGTCTTCCCCCTCTCTCTCTCCACATCCCTCTCTCCCTCCCTCCCTCTCTCTCACACACGCACAAACATACTCAACTGAATGTTTGAAACTTTTCTCTTGAGCCTAGTAAATCATTCAAGTATGGACTCCCTGAAGCATGAGAACGTGAAGTATCTATGTACACACCACCACAAGTCTAACAAATCTTCACCAGATCACTTTACTCCTACAGAAACTTGATGTCGCATTCACAGCTAAACACAAAGTAGTGTATCTATCTAGGCTATCACAAACGCTTTCATTCTGTAGAGCGGGCAGCCATGAGACAGCGGAAGACAGCTACTGGCCAACTGAAACGAGACAGGCAGCAACGCTTTGTGGTGCTTCATTGGCACTTAACAGAAATCCAGTTTATCTCAAAGGAAGAACTGCAGATACAGGCTGTAAATGCTTAAGGAGGAGAGAAGGAGGAGGAGAAGAAGAAGAAGTAGTAGTAGTAGTAGTAGTAGTAGTAGTAATAGTGGTAGTAGTAGAGATAGTAATAGTAGTAGTAGTAGTAGAAGAAGAAGAAGTAGTAGTAGTTAGTAGTAGTAGTAGTAGTATAGTAGTAGTAGTAGAAGAAGAAGAAGTAGTAGTAGTAGTAGTAGTAGTAGCAGTAGTAGTAGTAGTAGTAGTAGTAGTAGTAGTAGTAGTAGTAGTAGTAGTAGAAGTAGTAGTAATAGTAGAAGAAGAAGAAAAACAAAAAGAACAAGAGAAGAAGAAGAAGAAGTAGTAGTAGTAGTAGTAGTAGTAGTAGTAGTAGTAGTAGTAGTTAGTAGTAGTAGTAGTAATAGAAGACGAAGAAGAAGAGGAAAAGAAGAAGAAGAAGAAGTAATAGTAGTAGTAGTAGTGGTAGAAGCAGAAGAAGAAGATGAAGAAGAAGAAGAAGAAAAAGAAAAAGAAGAAGAAGAAGTAATAGTAGTAGTAGTAGTGGTAGAAGAAGAAGAAGTAGTAGTAGTAGTAGTAATAGTAGTAGTAGTAGTAGTAATAGTAGTAGTAGTAGTAGAAGAAGAAGAAGAAGAAGTAGTAGTAGTAGTTGTAGTAGTAGTAGTAATAGTAGTAGCAGTAGTAATAATAACAGTAGTAGTAGTAATAGTAGTAGAAGACGAAGAAGAAGAAGAAGATTTTTACAGTGAACTGCAAATTATTTTACTGCCAGACTCACGAAAGCAGACTGAAAGGATTAGAAAGAAGACGCCTTAGTTAAATTTTAAGAACAAACTGGGAAGAACCTGTGACAAACGAGAAAATAACCAAAATAAACCTCATTTAGAAATAAAGAGGTCAAAAGACGAAGCTGCCAGTGGCTGGGCGACATGCTATGAATGGTAGAAACAAGACACCCCTACACCGCCTTGACTTGGACACCTCAAGGGAAAAGGAAGAGAGGCAGGCCATTAGGGACATGGAGACGCACAGTACAGGAAGAACTAAAGGAAGAGGGAAGGGCATCATCATCATCATCATCATCATTATCATCGCCTTTCACTCCCTTGAGAGCACTGGCCACGGATAAAGACTCACAAGTCATCTCTGTTCTTGGAATTATTCTCTGCTTCCTTCCATGTGTATCCCTTGTCTCTGAGCACTGTCATAATTTCTCTTCTCCAAGTATGTCTAGGTCTTCCTCGTTTTCTATTTCCTTGAGGATTCCATGTCAGTGCCTGTCTTGCTATGCTGGTGTCGGGTTTCCTCAGAGTGTGGCCAATCCACCTCCACTTCCTAGACATGATTTGTAGGTTCATAGGTTCTTGTCACAACCGAGAGGCCTACAGGAGAGCTGTTAGGGAGGCAAAGTTCCGCAAGGCACATGCAAATGACTGACTAAGGTTCTTGTCCTGCCCATTCCCAGACCTCCTTGTTCCTGATCTTGTCCTGCCATTTATTGTTTAAAATCCTAAAGCAGTAGGTCATGAATGTTTGTATCCTCTTTTGTATTGTCATTACCCATGTTTAAGGTAAATTAATATGCTCAAGACAGGGCTAGCTGGGGAACCTTTGTTGATGCATTGAGCTCCACTGGGAGCACAGAGGACTGATAATGATGATGTCACTAAAGAGCATCTCAGTTTATGCAGATGGACACCCTTTCCGGCTCCAGACAAGCTGTGGGCTGGCCCCTCATTAAAAATAAAGCATTAAATAGAATGTTGCTGAAACTTTTTTTTTTAAATTGGACCAATCCATTTCCTAGTCTGTGGACCCACCCCCAAACCGAAATTTCCTTCGCGGACTCTCCCGAGGTCCATAGACCTCAAGTTAAGATCCGCCAATCAGGCGAGTCTCTCTTGGAGTCATACATTCTTCATACTGAGTATCAGTTCCTGAGACATGCTAGTATCTGTTGCTATCATCTGTTTCACGGTTATGAAATTAAAACGCAGTGCAAAAAGAATCACCGTATCCGCGTATTCGGTAGTCGTCGTTTTGGTTATCCGCGATTTCTGTTATCTGCGGTTTACAGCGGCCAGAAAGTATTAAAACCGAGTAAAAATGACTATTTCTTTTTTTTTCGGGTCAGATTATGCCTAGAATTATGCCTAGAGTTATGCCTATAATTATGACTAGAGTTATGCCTATAATTATGCCTAGAGTTATGCCTAGAATTATGACTTGAACATTACACAGGTTAACAAACAAGCTATGTTCACTAACGGCGCTCTCCAAAAATCAACATCATCTGTTCCTGACATCATCCATCCATCAACATTATCTGCTTCTGACATAATCTAACCATCAACATCACCTGCTCCTGACATCATCCACCCATCAACATTATCGGCTTCTGACATCATCTAACCATCAACAACTTCTGCTTCTGACATCATCCACCCATCAATACCAACTACTTCTGACGTCATCCAACCATCAACAACATCTGCTCCTGACATCATCCAACTATCAATATTGTCTGCTCTTGTCATCGTCCAACCATCAACATCGTCTGTTTTAGACACCATCCAACCATCAACATCGCCTGTTCTTGATCCAGCTATCAATATCATTTGTTCCTCACATCATCCAACTATTAACATCGTCTGCTCTTGACATCATTGAACTATCAACATAACCTTCTCCTGACATTATTCAACAATCAACATCATCTCTCTGCTTCTCCAGCTCCAGCGATAGAAATGCCAGGATGACATGACACAGATGATCCTCCCTTTGGCAAGTTTCCACCAGAAGATTAGCAGCTTAACACTGGGTCACATTGTCTAGAGCACTTCATCTCGCCATCGCCATTTGAAGAACTCCTCTGTAGCATTTACATTCAAAGGCATTTATATGTTTCTCAGCTGTTTTGTTAAGTGTCCAGGTCTCACAGGCATATGTTGTGATAGGAAAGATGCATGCCCTTAAAATCTTATTTTTGTAGTTCTGTCTGTTCCTTTCCACAGCTCCTTTTAGTTGTTTCACTTTTTGAAGAGCGATAGATGTCCTCCTTTTAATTTCCCTCATTGCATCTCCATTATTAGTTAGTAATGGTCCAAGATCTTAACAAAACAGCTGAGAAACACATAAATGCCTTTGAATGTAAATGCTACAGAAAAGTCCTTCATATATCATGGACACAAAAAAGAACAAACATATCCATACTACAAGAACTTAATATTGAAGAAGGCTGGCTAGTAAAGATGATTAAAGGGAAAAACACGTAAATATTTTGGACACATTAAACGTCATGATAATCTAGAGAAGACCGTCTTGGAAGGGTACATAATGGGAACAAGAAAGAGAGGAAGACCAAGGCGAAGATGGCTGCAAGACATCGTTGATGATCTGCAGATGGATGCATCAGCAGCAGGCCATCTTGCTTACAACCGAGAGGCCTACAGGAGAGCTGTTAGGGAGGCAAAGTTCCGCAAGGGACATGCAAATGAATGAATGAATGAATGATCCAAGATATTCAAAACTCTCCACCTCGTCCAATTTTTCCTCATTGATACATATTTCAGCTGCCTTATTTGTTTTGTCAGTTGTCATCAATATAGTTTTCTTTGCATTAAGCTAAAGGTTTTGCTCTTCCCTATTCTTATAGACTGACATAATTAGTTTTTCCATTCCTTTATGTGTTGTAGACAGTAATATTGTGTCACCAGCATATTATCGCAGCAACAATGAAGAACGGAAAAACCGGTGACCTCCCACAATAGGATTACTTATCTTTTCTAAAGAGTTAAATATAAGGCAAAAATGTATTTAAACTGCATAGTTTTCAAGACATTTTTCATTGGGTCCATCTCTCA
Organism: Achatina immaculata; assembly: GCA_009760885.1. NCBI lineage: Eukaryota > Metazoa > Mollusca > Gastropoda > Stylommatophora > Achatinidae > Lissachatina > Lissachatina immaculata. The sequence goes on from CM019698.1 coordinate 18,902,615, forward strand.
TGAGGGTTAAACTAAGACATCAGAATTCCGTTCATGTGCGAGGGGGAGAGGGAGAGTGAGGGGGAGAGAGATGGAGAGAGAGAGAGGGAGGGAGGGAGAGAGACAGAACTTTATTTTCAACGGGTTAAGAATTGGGCACGCAGGCCCGTTTACCAGAGAGATTGATTGCTCGATTGATTGATCTTTATTTCCAAAGGGTTAAGAATTGGGTCGTTTAGCATTATATCCTTTAGAGAGAGAGAGAGAGAGAGAGAAAGAGAGAGGGAGGGAGGGAGAGAGAGAGGAAGAGAGAAAGAACATACTTTATTTTCAAGGGGTTAAGAATTGGACACGCAGGCCCGCTTACCAGAGAGAGTGATTGATTGACCAATTGATTGATCTTTATTTCCAAAAGGAAATAAGAGAAAGGGAGAGAGAGAGACAGCAAAAGTATAATTAAACTTAAAGCAGGTATGTGTATAAAGTGAAAAAAAAGACACAGCGTTAGCTCTTATCCGCTGGTTTTAGACGTCCGCGGTCGGTCTTACAACGCAACACTCGCGAATATACGTCTGCGTTTTAAACTTAGCCTTTCTCAGGGTACAATAGTTACTGAAAACGAACTGCAAGAGGTGAGAACGTATATTTCTAGTAGGAGAGGAGAAGCAAGAATGTATATTTCTAGTAGGAGAGGAGAAGAAAGAATGTATATTTCTAGTAGGAGAGGAGAAGAAAGAATGTATATTTCTAGTAGGAGAGGAGAGCCAGGAATGTATATTTCTAGTAGGAGAGGAGAAGAAAGAATGTATATTTCTAGTAGGAGAGGAGAAGAAAGAATGTATATTTCTAGTAGGAGAGGAGAGCCAGGAATGTATATTTCTAGTAGGAGAGGAGAGGCGGAAACGTATATTTCTATTAGGAGAGGAAAGGCTAAAATGTATAATTCTGTTAGGAGAGGAGAAGCTAGAATTTATATTTCTAGGAGAGACGAGAATGTAAATTTCTAGTGTTAGAAAAGCATTTAAATATTTCTAAATATATCTTAGCTGAAAAAAAAAATATTTATACTTTCAAAGTGAACTAGAAAGTTCAGATCATGGAGTTCTCAGTTAATCCCTCAGTACCTGTTTCTTGTTTAAACTGATTCCACTTGGCTCACTACAGTTTCTATTTGTGAAGGTAAAACAGACATATATATTGACAATGTTAGCTTATGTAAGACAGGGGCCACACGCCATTTTTTTTAAAGAATAGAAGACATAAAAAGTCTGTGATTATGTGTGCTCGTTATGTGAAAATTGAAAAAGGTGAAATTGTTTGTGAAGACATTTTTGAAAAGAATTAAGACTTCAGAATCTATAGATGACCGTATGGTGGCATTGCTTTGTCTTTTCTGCTTTTATTGTGAAACATAGAATGCGGTTTAAGGATTGTTTTGTGAAACTGAGAATGTGGTTTTAGGTTATTTTGTGAAACAGAGAATGTGGTTTAAGGTTATTTTGTGTTGTACTGAAAATGAAAATCTAAATTTATGACGCATTTTTGAAAGCGAGGAGGCTTAGAGCACCTAATGGCAACAAGGAAGATCGAAGGCTGAAGAGACAGAAGGGACAGAGGTAGACAGAGAGACAAGATGTAGAAGGACATGATATCCTATGCCTATTGGAAGGGGCATTGAGAGAGAGAGAGAGAGAGAGAGAGAGAGAGAGAGAGAGAGCTAAAATTGGATATTTCAGAATGATGGTCGAGTTATCGGGGCTTCCCAAACAGGAATGATCAAGACCCTATCTCACTTTATTCGTGGCGTTCGCAGTAACAGGTTGCCTTTTTTTCTTTGTGGTTGGCTAAAGGGGTGAGGCTGGTCGCAGTTATCATGGTGGACAGAGCGTAATGGGAGGGAGGCTTCTTTCTAGCGTCCACTCCAAGGTTGAAAGTTGATCGTAGTAGCCGACTCATACTCGATGAACGTGGGTCAGTATCAGGAAAACGTCGGCTGCGCTGTTCTCTCGCGATTACGCGGTTCCTCGCCCTACTGGAATCTCTTGTTCAAATCTCAATTATTTTTCATTCTCTGATGGCTAAAACGCTTTGTCTTCTATTTCCAAGTCTCTCATGGTTAAAGCACTTTACTATTTTCCGGAATGTATAAACTAGGGAAAAAAGTAAGAACAGCTTTATTACTTAACGATTACACAGTTGTGACGTTTCGGCGTGAGCCTTAATCATACAAAAACATACAGGACGAAGAAACAGAGAGAAGAGATAAAGTATAGATTCACGTGAATGTTATGTTAAAAAAAGGAAATAAAATGAATAGAGCACTTAGCTGTAACTTGAAAGTAGGTGGGTCGTAACTGAGGGTGGTGGGTGGGGAAACAGTGGAGGGGAGAGAGAGTGGTACAATGTTAACCTAGCCAGGAGAATGTGAAATAGATGATTATAGTTAGGGGTAGAGGGGTTGTTTCTGTGAGAAGGTTCTGAACTATGTGTAACAAGTGAGAAGGGAGTGTAGCTTAGTGGAGTGAGGTTATGATTGTTGAAGAGGAGAATGTTAGGTGTAGCTGAATAACGAGTTCAGTCTGTGTGGTCCAGCGTCCCATAATCCTGAATGTAGTGGTTCTCAAGCGTTAGGCGGCTTCTGACATCTGCGTGACATTATTTAATGGCTGTTACCAGAGATTCAGATTTGACTCTGTGGTTGAGTCTATAGAAATGATTCGGGACTGGTTTCGAAGCATACTGGGCGATATCGTACATATGCGGTCCCCTAATCCGAGGCCAGTCTCACCAATATACTTTATCCTGCATCTTTTGCATACAATGACATATATCACATTATGAGACTCACATCTGAATCCCTCATACAGAGTGAGGATAGTTCTGGGAAAGATGATCGCATTCGTTTCCCAGACTACAGGGCAGGTAACGCAGCGGGGTCGGTTACATTTTCTGGTGCCAGGATATGTAAGGCTCCGCTTCAAGTGGCTTCTCTCATGACCACCCTCAGTTACGACTCACCTATCACACATCACAAGTCTCCATTTAAGCATTCTCTACGCTCCACCATGCCCATTTCTGAACAAGAGTCGGACAAGCCACATCTTTTTACAAGTTGCAGCTAAGTGCCCTATTCATTTTATTCCCTTTTTTAAAACATAGCATTCATGCGAATCCAAACTTTGTCTCTTCTCTCTGTTTCTTCGTCCTGTATGTTTTTGTATGATTAAGGCTCACGCCTAAACGTCACAACTTTGTGATCGTTAGGTTATAAAGCTGTTCCTACTTTTTTTCCCCTACTTTATACATTCTGGTATCACAGCTTTACTGTCGTGCTTTGTGTATTGTTGTATACTTATACACTAATTTTTGTATTTTAACTATTTTCCCTTCTCTCATGGGTAAAGCACTTTGTCTACTATTTTCCCTTCTCTGATGGCTAAAGCACCTTACTATTTTCCCTTCCGTAATGACTAAAGTACTTTATCATTTTTCCTTCTCTATTGGCTAAAGCATTTTGTCTACTATTTTCCCTTCTCCGATGGCTAAAGCACTTTACTCTTTTCCCTTCTCTGATGACTAAAGCAATTTAGCATTTTTCCTCCTCTCATGGCTAAAGTACTCTACTATTTTTCCTTCTCTGATGACTAAAGCAATTTAGCATTTTTCCTCCTCTCATGGCTAAAGTACTCTACTATTTTTCCTTCTCTGATGGCTAAGGCACTCTGTCTACTATTTTCCCTTCTGTGATGGCTAAAGCACTTTAATATTTTCTATTCTCTGATGGCTAAAGCACTTTTTACTATTTTCCCTTCTCTCATGGCTAAAGCGCTGTGTCTAATATTTTCCTTGCTTTCATTCCTCAAGCTCCGTGTCTACTATTTTCCCAGGTTAGTCCTACAAAGCTGTATTCTGTAGCTTTGGCGCTCTAAAGAACAGCAGGGAACCAAGAGCAGAACAAGAACACTGTGGGAGAGTTTAGGTGACCTGGTAGATGCCGTTAGTTTATGTAACACGCCAAGCCCTACTCCGTTCGCTAGAATAAAAGAATAGAAGTGTTGTTTTTTCTGTAAAGTAAGAGAACAAATATTGTAGGATTAAACCTCGAAAAAATCGTAGACAAAGCACTTTTAGTGAGACGTGAGAGAAAGAAAAATCACAAGAGAATTACCTGGGATTCGAACACGGACTCCGGTAGGACGAGCAGCCGTCTAGCCACGAGAGAACAGTGTACTATCGACTTAGCCAACTAGCACCCCAAAAAAAGGTGTTTTGTTGACATAGTCTTTAGTAACTGCTCAACAGATATGAGAGATCGTGACACCCGTGTTGTTTTTTCTGTGACGACCGCACAGATGGTTGCACAGTCAGGAGGTTGTAGGAGGAAAAGAGATGTCTTAAATATTCTCCTGTATGAAGCGAACTAGCCAAACTTATCAAGAAGTCTTGTTTGTTTCATAAAAATAGAAGATACACGAAGAAGGAGGCAAAACAAGTCACTGCAAGACAAGACAAGACAGGACATAACAGGATAAGACAAGACAAGACAATGCAAGACAAAACAAGACAATGCGGGACAAGACAAGAGAAGAGAAGGCAAGACGATCCAAAGGCAAGACCATGCAAGATAATACAAGACAAGACAGTTCATGACAAGAACGACAAGACAAAACAACGCGAGACAAGACAACGCAAGACAAGACAATGTAAGACAAGACAGGATCACAGAGATTACAGGATCCAATCCCGTTCAGATTCTCTCCCCCCCAGACACCTGCACTTTTCCCCGGAGTCCAATTCATCCACACTAGACTGTACACACACTCCTACTTCTGTCTGTTAGCACTGTGCATTAAGTCCTACAAAGATTCATTCAGTGTCACAAAGAACTTGTGTTTCAATCAACGGCGGCTCGCTGAACAACGCTAACCGGGCCACAAATTCGTTGTTTAACGAGTTTATCCAGCCGGTGACTCGTGGAAACTAGAAATCGTGGTCGGCGACAGGGAAATGAAACTTAATTAACAGGAATTCGAGAGAAGCCAGGAAACATTGAGGAACTGATTTAGTTGTGGTGTAAGTGGTGCGTGTGTGTAAGTGTGTGTGAGTGTGTGCGATTGGTAGAGAGGAAGAGTATGTGCGGAGGTGAGGTAGGGTGTGAAATCAGTTCTTAAGTACATAACAAGAGATTAGCGGAGAGAAATGGACGGAGATGCAGATGGAGAAATTCTTGTCAGTTTGTGCGTATGTTAGAGGTCTCTCAAGTGGGTTATTTTAATCATCATTGATAATGATGATGATGATGATTGTGGTTGTGATGATGATAATGTTTGTGGTTATGACGATGATGATGATAATGGTTGTGGTTATGATGATGGTGATTGATAATGGTTGTGACTATGATTATGATAATGGTTGTGGTTATGATGATGACGATGGTTGGGATTATGATGATGATACTGGTTGTGATTATGACGATGATAATGGTTGTGGTTATGATAATGGTGATAATGATTGTAGTTATGATGATGATAATAGTTGTATTTATGATGATGATAATAGTTGTAGCTATGATGCTGATAATGGTTGTGGTTATGATAATGGTGATAATGATTGTAGTTATGATAATGATAATGTCTGTGTGGTTATGATGACGACATTGCTGTTGTTGCTGTTTCTGATGATTTTCTTAGAAATTGTGATGGCGGTGGATGATATACAAATGTGTAGAAATATATAGTCACGAGTGCTACCCCCATTTATGTGTCGGCTGTCGACGCCCATGATTTAGTATTTATATTCGGTGCTGCTTCAGTGAACGTTTACCTGAGCTGTGGTTTTGCGTTCGTCAATACCGGGTAGCACGTGATGGGGGGGGGGGGGGGGGGGGAAGGTGAACTTTTACGGGTAGTGTATGAGTTTGGAGAGAACAGAATGAGTTAGTAAGTTAGTAGATGGATCATCCTCATTTCATATGTGACATTTGAACAGAATGAATGCTTGACCAGGGTGGACTGATCTGTTGACGCTGTCAATTATTACGGCGACTCCAAATTTCGTCACGTTTTCCGATACTATAATCTCGGTGAAAACAACTCAAGAAATAGACGCGAAATTAGACTCTTTTGAAAACAACTAAAGAAATAGACGCGAAATTAGACTCTTTTGAAAACAACTAAAGAAATAGACAATAAAACAAATCCCTAAGGAAAATACTCGGTATAAAGTGGAACGAATTCAAGAACAACGCAGAGATAAAAGAGATGAACAAACAACAACCTGTCTCATGGGTGATCCGAAAAAGAAGATGGACAGATGTCGGTCATGTGATGAGAAGAAACAGTCAGAGGATACCAAAAACAAGCTGTCAAGTGCAACACAACAGGTCGAAGAAAGAGAGGTCGACCACGTGAAACTCTAAACAGGACATTGTTAAGAGAGGCCAGTTTAGTGGGTATAAAATCCCTTGATGAGGTTGAAAACTTCGTCTCAAACAGGAAAATTTGGCGAACAACTATGCGAGCCCTATGTGACGTCTAACGGCACGGGAAGGATGTAAGATGTAAGATAATTTCGGTGAAGGTTCCCGTCTTGTACGCTGTACTGGAATTTGTAATGTCATGTGCTGCGTCAACCTGAGTTTATGTGTTACGTCAAGCTGACTTTATGTGTTACGTCAAGCTGACTTTATGTGTTACGTCATGCTGACTTTATGTGTTACATCAAGCTGACTTTATGTGTTACGTCATGCTGTCTTTATGTGCTACGCCAAGCTGGTTTTATGTGCTACGCCAAGCTGGTTTTATGTGCTACGCCAAGCTGGTTTTATGTGCTACGCCAAGCTGGTTTTATGCGCTACGTCAAGCTGGTTTTATGTGCTACGTCAAGCTGGTTTTATGTGCTACGCCAAGCTGGTTTTATGTGCTACGCCAAGCTGGTTTTATGTGCTACGCCAAGCTGGTTTTATGTGCTACGCCAAGCTGGTTTTATGTGTTACGCCAAGCTGGTTTTATGTGCTACGCCAAGCTGGTTTTATGTGTTACGCCAAGCTGGTTTTATGTGCTACGCCAAGCTGGTTTTATGTGTTACGCCAAGCTGGTTTTATGTGCTACGCCAAGCTGGTTTTATGTGCTACGCCAAGCTGGTTTTATGTGTTACGCCAAGCTGGTTTTATGCGCTACGTCAAGCTGGTTTTATGTGCTACGCCAAGCTGGTTTTATCCGCTACGTCATGCTATCTTTACGGTAAATACGAGCATGCCAATGTTAGGCACTGAATGCGAGCATAAATAAATCTGACGGAAAGCAAGGGTCCTTCGCGTCCTCCTGAGGCTTCACTGGCAGAAAGGGCTGAATGCCCCTGCAGATGCCCGTGAAATCTGCAGTGTGGAAGGGGAAGGGGCAGTTGATGACAGCCCTGCAGGGAAGTGATTCCAAAGATTCAACTCTGGGGACACTGACATCAAAGACAAACCCCAGGTTGGGACGCCACCCAACCACCAATGATGAAGCCCTGAGTCCAAGCTGCTGAATCCCAGTACCAGTACTCGGTGCTCGTCAGCCCAGCCCAGCTCTTCTCACGGCATTTGCACGAGCTCCGCTTCAGCAGCAGGCAGGCTCGACGAGTCTCTCGTGAATCTCACTCCCCAGCAAGCACAGTCTGTCGCCAACTGTTGGCAAACTCACATGACAAAATATTTCTCCGCCCTCCCAGCAAGCTCAGAGCCTGTCACTGTTGGCAAACTCACATGACAAAATGTTTCTCCGCCCTCAGTAAGCTCAGAGCCTGTCACTGTTGGCAAACTCACATGACAAAATGTTTCTCCGCCCTCAGCAAGCTCAGAGCCTGTCGCCAACTGTTGGCAAACTCACATGACAAAATGTTTCTCCCCCTTCCCAGCAAGCTTAGAGCCTGTCGCCAACTGTTGGCAAACTCACATGACAAAATGTTTCTCCGCCCTCAGTAAGCTCAGAGCCTGTCGCCAGCTGTTGGCAAACTCACATGTCAAGACGTTTATCCACCGTATCGTCACTGGGGATGAAAAAGTGGATTTTCCTGCGCTACCTCAACGCTTTACTTTTAAGTAAAGAGGATTAAAGAGAGAAAACTTAAATATTTTGGACACATTGCATCCTTGCTTTCAGAAGTGAGCTATTCTCAACAAAATGTCTGGAGGGAGGCAGTTCACTCTGGCCATGCTGGTCAGCCAGAGGACTCAGCGAAAGTTCGATGAAGTTTTCTTGAAGTGAAACCTTCCATTAGAAGATAATATGTTCTAAGGACTGTTATAGCCGGAGGTGGGGTGGAGGATACGCTCTCAATTCTAATGAAATGTTTCCAAGGCGTGCGTCTCAAATAGCCTCTGACAGTCAAGTACAGCTCCTGGCCTTCTCGTGGCTCTAGAGGTCGGTCACTTCCTAAACACGCCCATACTGGGATAATACGCCTAAACCGGCTCAATCCAGGGGTGGAAGTCACTAGTGGCGAGGATTCTTCCTTCTGGACAAAAGCTCCGTACTGGTCACAACTAATAAGGGTAGCGGCCACGACCACAAAATGCTGAAGTCGGCGACACTGGAACAGAGCAGTCTAGATAGGCAACCATCTCTCACCCGGCAGGGATGTATGCGTATCCTAATTATGGTGAGGTTTTCCGGTGAGAAAGTCCAACGCTAGACTGAATGGGCAACCACCTTTCACTCGGCGGAGATACACGGGTATCCCAAAACACGTCGAGGTTTGAAAGTCCAACTCTGGATAAAATTGATGCAACGAAAACCACTTCTGAGACCCACCGAGAATACAGGCTCAAGCCCTGCGATACTCTGAACGTCTTGTGATCCTCTTGGGGATCTCGTGTGGTTCTTTTGGGGACCACAGGGGGACCACGGGACCTATCGAGGACCACAGGAGTAAATTCAGTAGGATCATGGGGCGATCTTGGTGGTACAAACGAACGAAGAATAAGAAGAAGAAAAAGAAGAAGATAATATACTGCGTAATTTGAAGCGACCATCAATCCAAACCATAGTTACATATCTACCAATGATGGTATCATCTCACAACCACCGCCTGTCCCATTGTTAAAGCGCTCTGAGAGGTAGATTGGAGGGCTTAGAGGGCAGTGAATCTACATCCCTACTCAGACTGAGAGAGCTGGGACTACAGATCGCCACTGCCAGGAACGAGAGGCATATCGGACATGCGAGACGACTGGTCAACCAATACCGGACATGCGAGACAACTGGTCAACCAATACCGGACATGCAAGACTATTAGTCAACCAATACCGGACATGCGAGACTACTGGTCAACCAATACCGGACATGCGAGACAACTGGTCAACCAATACCGGACATGCGAGACAACTGGTCAACCAATACCGGACATGCGAGACAACTGGTCAACCAATACCGGACATGCGAGACAACTGGTCAACCAATACCGGACATGCAAGACTATTAGTCAACCAATACCGGACATGCGAGACTACTGGTCAACCAATACCGGACATGCGAGACAACTGGTCAACCAATACCGGACATGCGAGACAACTGGTCAACCAATACCGGACATGCGAGACAACTGGTCAACCAATACCGGACATGCGAGACATCTGGTCAACCAATACCGGACATGCGAGACAACTGGTCAACCAATACTGGACATGCGAGACAACTGGTCAACCAATACTGGACATGCGAGACAACTGGTCAACCAATACCGGACATGCGAGACATCTGGTCAACCAATACCGGACATGCGAGACAACTGGTCAACCAATACAGGTCTTGCGAGACAACTGGTCAACCAATACCGAACATGCGAGACAACTGGCCAACCAATACCGGACAGGCCCTATCAGCCACAGGATGCTAACGGATATGCCGAGGGGTTCGGGGGGGGGGGGAATATGAGCACCTGTTGACATGTCCGGAGCGCGGTGATGATGACCCAGACCATGAACCATAAAACCACCGCACACACCACCATCACACAACTACCATCAACATCATCATCACACAACTACTTTTCAACACCACCATCACACAACTACTTTTCAACATCACCATCACACAACTACCATCAACACCACCATCACACAACTACCATCAACATCACCATCACACAACTACCATCAACATCAACATCACACAAGTACCATCAACACCACCATCACACAACTACCATCAACACCACCATCACACAACTACTATCAATACCACAATCACACAACTACTATCAATACCACAATCACACAACTACTATCAATACCACAATACCACAATACCACAATCACACAACTACCATCAACACCACCATCACACAACTACCATCACACCACTATCACACAACTACCATCAATACCACCATCACACAACTACTTTTCAACACCACCATCACACAACTACTATCAATACCACAGTCACACAACTTCTATCAATACCACAGTCACACAACTTCTATCAATACCACAATCACACAACTACCATCAACACCACCAGCACACAACTACCATCAACATCACCATCACACAACTACTTTTCAACACCACCATCACACAACTACCATCACACAACTACCATCATCACCACCATCACACAACTACCATCAACACCACCATCACACAACTACTTTTCAACATCACCATCACACAACTACCATCAACACCACCATCACACAACTACCATCAACACCACCATCACACAACTACTTTTCATCACCACCATCACACAACTACCATCAACATCACCATCACACAACTACCATCAACACCACCATCACACAACTACCATCAACACCACCATCACACAACTACTTTTCATCACCACCATCACACAACTACCATCAACATCACCATCACACAACTACCATCAACAACACCATCACACACAACTACCATCAACACCACCATCACACAACTACCATCAACACCACCATCACACAACTACTATCAATACCACAATCACACAACTACCATCAACATCACCATCACACAACTACTATCAATACCACAATCACACAACTACCATCAACACCACCATCACACAACTACTATCAATACCACAATCACACAACTACCATCAACACCACCATCACACAACTACTATCAATACCACAATCACACATCTACCATCAACACCACCATCACACAACCACCACCCACGCCACCTGCCTATGGTTGTGATGACTGTGATGCTGTAGAGAAGGGATCCCGAGAAAGACCACTTGACGTCCTCGTTAGACTCGTCCCGTCCGTCCCAGCCGTCCCGTACAGCCGACATAACATCGTCCTGGAACTCCCTCAAGATTCTGTCTGCCAGTGCGGTCCAGTTTTTCTCGTACAAGACGTTTAGCTCTTGGGTCATGTTCCACAACTGTCAGAGACAATGTAGAGCCAGGTATTGAAAATGACAGACAGACAGACAGACAGATCAGAGAAAAGAAGGAAGTAAATTAAAAACGATTACAAAAACGATACAACATTCTTCTTCTTCTTCTTCTTTTTCTTCTTCTTCTTCACATAACTAGGGCAGAATGTCAGATGGGCCTGCGTGTCCAATTCTTAACCCTTTTGAAATAAAGATCAATCAGTCAATCAATCAATCTTCTTCTGCGTTCGAGGTTGTTGGTCACTTCAGATCATGATCCCTGTCAACATGACAAAGCCCGCAGTCCTCTCCAGATCCTGATAGGAGCCCCAAAGCTTTTGCCCCAAGCTTGTGTCTTCTGGCCATGTCTCACGCCTCAGGTCTGCATGGTTTGGGCAGTCTTGAAGGATATGTTCTGGAGTCTGAACTCTACTGCCACATGGACACTTGTCCGTGTGAGACATTTTGAGTCGATGCAGGTGGCTCAGTAGTCTGCAGTGGCCTGTCCTCAGGTGGAAGCGGATGATTTACTGATGTCTTTGTAGTTGGTGTATTGGATCTGGTTCTTTGTTGCATTTCAGTTGGTTTTTACATTCAGATCTGCACTGGTTACAGATTATGGTTTTCGCCTCTTGGTAGTTTACTGGATGATTGGTTTAATCTAGATTACTGCCAGCTTTGTATAGGCTATTTCATTGCCAGCTATTCCACAGTGGGATGGTATCCACTGTAGGGCCACGGTTGTTGACAGTGTAAGGTGCTTCAGTTCTGTTGTGATTTCCTGTATGTTTGCCTGTGGGTTCTTTGTTGTTTTTAGAGATCCTAGAAGTGCCCTGCAGTCTGTGAAGAGGGCTATTTTGTGTGGTGGGTGCTGGTTTTCAGTGTTCTGAGGGCTTCGAGGTGGGCTGTTGTTTCTACTCTGTAGTTGGAGGAAATCTTTCCTGTCACGAAGGCCTTTTTGGTTTGTCTCCCATCTGTTTATCTTATGTAGACGCCCCCACCTCCGGTTTTTACTGCCTTTTCTGAAGACCCATCTGTGTATACTTGTGACACAACATTAAAAACGATACAAAGAAAAGTGAAGGAAAATTGTACAAATGCAAGCAGACAAACAGGAAAACAGCATGGAAACAAAAGCTAGAGCATAGGAAAACTAACAGAGTGTTACAGGAAAACAGATAAGAAATGCCAGTAACGTTTGAAAACAAAGTAAACTTCTTGTGAAATATAGGCAAAAGATGGACGATGTTCTCTGTGAGGGCAGCACGGAGAACTAGGAAACAGGCCTACCTTTGAGACGCTGTGATGTCTTCTCCTCGAGACTTCAACTCTCTCCTGCAACTCTTCGGACGCCTCCAAGTAGCTGAAGAGAAACCCGCCCATGATGGAGTACGCTACGACCATGGAGCACAGCCCCACATGAGAAAAGAGGAATGCCATGAACTGTTTGCAGCACCGAGAGCATCTTGGCCCGCATTTCTCCCCCTCGGAGTCGGGCGATTCTGTATCATGCCGCCCGCCGCAACAGGCGCAGCACCAGGAGGAATGGTTACATCTGGAGGCGTGCTGTTCGTTTATGGCCTGGATGTGCTTTGCGTCGTTTTCTGAGCCGCGTTTTGGGCTGTTGGCCGTGCAGCAGCCGCAGCACTGCTTGTCTGTCCGCTTGGTCTGACTTCTACCCCGTTCTCTCTTCTCCTGCTTCGACCGTGGAGACTTCTTTGGTAAAAGCGGCTGCTTCCCCTTTCCCGCCTCCGCCCTTGGAATGTCGTCGTAGTGAATCTGCGGACTCTGACCTGACAGCAGCTTCTGCCTGGACTCCGACGTCTTTGGCTGGACATCGGCCGCAGGTAAAAGAGCCGGGCGCTGTTCTACGAACTTCGGGGCATTTAGAGGTCTTCTCTCCTCGGAGATGGTCGGAGAAGTCCGCTTGGGCGTGGTGGTCTCGGAGGAGATGCCCCGTTGTATGAGAGGAGAGTCCATGGATTGTGAGTCATGCTGAACATACGGAGATTGTTCGGCGTCATTCATGATTACCTGGCTCTTAACGTCCACATGGAATGCATAGAGGAAGTCTGCCAAAGGAAAACGGTTACATTATTTAGATGGGTTTGATGGATTGCTATACATTACATGTTATGAAGAGCTAATGATGGTTTATCTATTGCTATACATTAAATGTTATGAAGAGCTAAGGATGGTTTATCTATTGCTATACATTACATGTTATGAAGAGCTAAGGATGGTTTATCTATTGCTATACATTACATGTTATGAAGAGCTAATGATGGTTTATCTATTGTTTCAAAAATAAACTACTGATTGATATAATCTGTTACTGTTAACAAGTTTATTACGTATAGATTGCTCTTGCGGGGCGGAATTTACCGATGCGATAAGAAAATTTTTCTCAGACTGAAGGTTCGGGGTTCTCCCGCTTCCACTCAGAGCTACGGAGTGGATGCACCTTGTTGGGATTCTTCTCCAATGGAGGAGGTTCGCAGCATTTAAAGACTTGTCTCAATGTGAGTCGGTTGTCCCGATGTGAATCGGTAACTCTTTATTATAATGTCAGCGTTTCCAAAAAAAAAAAAAAAAAATGTAGATCTGTGTATTTCTGATGTCAGAATTTGGCTAACTTTCATGTAAATCTGATATCAGAATCTTCACTAACTTTTGAAATCTGATGTGTATTTTGTGTATTTCTGATGTAAGTATCTTGACTAACTTTTGAGTAATTTCGATGTCAGAATATTGATTACATTTTGAGAAATACGAAAGAAAGGGAAAAAAAATGAATGTGAGTGTAACGACAGCAGGTTAGCTCTCGCACAAAAGCCAAGGAAACAAAGTGGTCAACACCCTACCATCGCTCCTGGTAGCAAGTTGCTGGATATGTTTAAGACTAGATAAAATGAACAAAAAAAAAATTATCGCGATGATAGAGCTTGTTATGATCATGCTCTGCATATTGAAGAAAGAATCAAACCCAAACGCCTTAGGAAACGTGTGGCCAAGCTAAAATAACAAAACAACATGTTTCCTGGAGCAGTAATAACTTCAGATGGGAAATGCAGAACAGAAATTAGGAACAGAATATGGCAAGCAAAGACTGCATTTCAGAGAAATAGAAACATATTAGCTAACACATCTTTATCAATGAATGTTAGAAAAGGAGTCCTAAAATGCTATATTGAACCTATCTTGTTATATGGAAGTGAATCATGGACAATAGGCAAGTCTGCACAAAAATCATTGGAAGCAGCAGGAATGTGGTTTATTAGAAGAATGTTGCGAATCCCCTGGACAGCAAAAATAACTAATGAAGAATGTATGAGAAGAGCTGGAGAGACAAAAAAACCTTGTCAAAAAGATAAGAGATAGACAATGTACTTTCATAGGACATGCAATGAGAAGAGGGGGCATTGAAAATATTATAACAACAGGAAAAATAGAAGGAAGAAGATCAAGAGGAAGACCAAGAGAAATGATACTGGACAGTCTTACAGGATGGTGTGAGAGGAGAACTGATAGCCTGCACGAAGGATCGAGTACTCTGGAGAAGCATAATAGCCAACGCCAGTCGGCACGGCACCTGATGATGATGATGAACATGTTTCCGGCAAGCTGCGCAGGCGCATGGCTGTACACCACATCACCGGAAGCAGGCCTCAAGTGTGGAAAAACTGTTTCAGTTTACACATTTTTTTGTTCAATCGATTAACTCATATTAAGTGAGAAAATGGCGTCCATCATAGGAGAATCCCCTTGAAAACGGTACAGAATCAAATGCACACAATAAACAGGAAGCAGCTATAAAAACACACTTCAGCGCACTTTATTAGGTGAGGAAAATAAAAGAGTTCAGGTACTTTCATCGGGGCTGACAGCGGCCTTTAGATCTCTTCAGGTGCTCTGTAATCGGCTCAGGTAGGAAACTCAATATTTGGCATTTAAATAATAAGAAGGAAATTATATGATCTTTGGTATTGAAGTTCATTTTTAAAGCATTCCGATAAATCTTGAAGTTCATTTTTAAAGCATTCCGGTAAATCGAATGGGGGCTCAATATTGATAGGAAAAGTGTGGCGGTTTCTGAGATGTTTTTTTGTTTTGTTGTTGAATGATTGGTTTTAAATGAAAGTTGAGAGATGAATGGGGCGGGCCTGCATTGAAATAAAGTTTGTTTATTCCTTTGTTCGTTCGATCATAGTCGTCGTCATCATCATCATCATCATCATCATCATCATCATCATCATCATCATCCAACTCCTTGTTCTTCGTCCTAACTCCTCCTCCTTCTCCACCTTCTTCTTCTTCTTCCTCCTCCTCCTCCTTCTCATCCTTCTTCTTTCTCCTTTTTCTTCTTCCTCCTCCTCTTTCTTCTTCTTCTTCCTCCTCGTCTTTCTTCTTCTTCTTCTTCCTCCTTTTTTTCCTTCTTCCTCATCCTCCTGCTCCTACTTCTTCCTCCTCCTCTGCATCCTCCTCCTCCTCCTTCTTTTTCCTTCCTCTTCTTCTTCTTCATCTTCCTCCTGCTTCTTCTTTCTCATCCTCCTCCTCCTCCTTTTTCTCCTTCTTTCTCCTCCTCCTGCTTCTTCTTATTCTTCCTCCTCCTCATCCTCCTCTTTTTTCTTCCTTTTCTTCTTCTTCATCATCCTCCTCTTTTTTCTTCCTCCTCCTGCTCATTCTTCTTCCTGCTCCTCCTCCTTCTTCTTCATCCTCCTCGTCCTCCTTCTGCACTTTCTTCTTTGAGCATTTGCTGAATTCAGCAGCTTTCCAAGCTATTAAGGCTCCATGCTGCATACAAGACAGGTCTCCATTCCTCTCCGCTCTTGATCTTCTCTTGCCAGTTTTCGATTCCAAAAAGCCCGTATATCTTCTTCTAGGATGTCTCGCCATTGTTCTCTAGATCCATCTCTTGGTCTACCCCCCCCCCCCTTTTTTTTTCATCGTCTCTGTTTATGTTTCTTGAATGATTGCTTGTTAATTAAAGTTGAGAGATGAATGGCAGGATGATCATCTGCTTCATGGTTGTGTGTCTGTCCGCCTCCATTCTCTCTCCAAAGTCTGTTGTTTTTCATAATGGCTGTAAAAAGCGGAGAGTTAAACAATGTGTAGATTTCTTTGTTACTTCTTATCTTCCACTGTTATGTTATAGATTTCTTACTGGTCCATAAACTCTTCTCAGAATATTCTGTTTTCAAATGTCTGTATTAGGTTTTTAATCTTCTCTATTTGTGCTCCATGTTTCTGACCCATACAGAGCAACTGGTCCAATCTGTGTCTTATTTATGTTCGGCCGGTCTAGCTAACGAATATAAACATGAAAAAGTTCTGAAAAGTTGCAGAACATAGAACATTAATTAAAATCATGAGAAAAGGCAATCAATATTCCCTAGAAACGTCACGGGGAGACAGAAGTTCCGGAACCTGATACTCTTAAGAGAGGACAAAGCTGGAGATTTAAGATGTGGCCCGAGATGAGGTTCGGATGAAGGTCCTTAGCTGCTGTTACGTGCGGGGAATCCCCTGGGAACAACTGTGTTAAGAACGCACTTACCTTAACATAGTCTTTATGAGGCAGGGAACAGAGATCTGTTTGCTTAAAAATTCTGACCTACTTCTGTAGCCCAGAAACTTGTAGCAATCAACACTAATTGTTATTTTTGTAAAATGTAACGTCAGGTTGGTGGACGGATGGGGACATGGAGATCGCCGGCAGGGATGAGGAAAATCTGAGGTGAAACCAATGAATCCAAGGCGTGACAAGCCTATGAGTCTCTACAGTAATGGGTATCAGAATGATGTAAACAAAACAGAGCCAGCAGACTATAGGTGGTGGGGAATGGATATCGTTGAGGCACTCATCAGATTCCTCATCCCAAAGTCGGAGTGTCTCTGTAGAACTGTCTGAAAGCCGTCTGGCCAGTCACCGTTGCATGCTGGACCTGACATGGAGAAGGGGCTTAAGTACAGGCACCAGAGGCTGGAAAATAAAGTTTTGGCCAGGCCAGCCTACACCACTGTCTTTATGGCAGTCCGAGCAACACCACAGTCTGCCCTAGCAAAGAAAGGTGTTGAAGTCGGAGGTACCCAGTCAAAAGGCGTATCACAAATATCAGCGTACCATGAATCTTCGCCACTGTGTGTACAAAAAAGAAGAAGAAGAAGAAGAACGTGTGGGAAGATTGATGATACAGAGTTATGAGGCAGTCAAAGATTGATGACACACAGTTATGAGGTGGTCAAAGATTGATGATACACAGTTATGAAGGACAAAGTTTGATTATACACAGTTATGAGGTGGTCAAAGATTGATGATACACAGTTATGAAGGACAAAGTTTGATGATACACAGTTATGAGGTAGTCAAAGATTGATGATACACAGTTATGAGGTGGTCAAAGATTGAAGATACACGGTTATGAAGGACAAAGTTTGATGATACACAGTTATGAGGGATGAAGATTAATGATACACAGTTATGAGGGATGAAGACTAATGATACACAGTTATGAGGTACGAAAGATTGATAATACACAGTTATGAGGAATGAAGATTGATGACACAGTTATAAGGGATGAAGATTGATGATACACAGTTATGAAGTAAGAAAAATTGATGATACACAGTTATAAGGTACGAAAGATTGATGATACACAACAAGACGTCACAGAAACTGATGATACACAAAAAAAGAGAAACACAAGGATAAATTCCAAGTAGTTTTTGTAGGAGAGATGGTCATTTCAAACATGCGGTTGTATATACGCGAAAGGGACATATAAATATTACATAATAAAATTTTTGAACAGGAAGGCGTGGAGGCAGAGATTTCCTGCACAATAAAAAAATGTAATAATAAAAGTTAAAATAAATATAATTTTAAAAACTTTAACTTGTCATGCAAAAGAAAAGTTGTGTTTTTAAATTCTGACTTGTAAAGTTTGAATCGTTAAAAGTATTTTATTATAACCAAAGGGATAATCTCCCATTTTATTATTTAGGTCAATATTTATTCCCGCGTTTATTTCTTTAAGTATAAAGTTAACTCGAAACTCTTATGGTATCTACTTTAAAAATTAACTTCAAATAATAAACTGACACTGATACGTTATTATCTATTACTTATGCCGTTTACAGTATCCTTCTTATAACAGTGCTATTTCTAATTGACTAGTCTATAATTATACTTTATTTTAATTATGTTCCTACCATTTATTAAGCTTAATCAGGTTATTTTAAGAAATTATAGAAGAAGGTTTACAGAGAAAACTTAAATATTTTGGACACATTAAACGTCAAGGGCAGAATGTAAGACGGGCCTGCGTGCCCAATTCTTTACCCTTGAAAAATAAAGATTATTCATTCATTCATTCATTCATGATAATCTAGAGAAGATCTCTTGGAAGAGTACATAATGGGAACAAGAAAGAGAAGAAGACAAAGGCGAAGATGGCTGCAAGACATCGTTGATGATCTGCAAATGGATGCATCAGCAGCAGGCCATCTTGCTCACAACCGAGTGGTCTACATGAGAGCTGTTAGGGAGGCAATGTTCCGCAAGGGACATGCAAATGACTGACTGACTGACTGACTGACTGACTGACATGTTATTTCAGTTGATGAACTTTGATTGTGGTCTGTCTTTTTCCCCTAGTAAGTTTCGTTATTTAATCAGGTGTATTTTTTAAAAGTTCTAAACAGAATGTTTACTTCTAATTTTAAGTATATGCGAAAATGTTTACTTCTAATTTTAAGTATATATGAAAATGTTTAATTTTAATTTTAAGTATATGCGAAAATGTATACTTTTAATTTCAGGTATATATGAAAATGTTTACTTTTAATTTCAAATATATGTGAAAATGTTTATTTTTAATTTTAAGTATATGGAAAATATTTACTTTTAATTTTAAGTATATGCGAAAATGTTTACTTTTAATTTTAAGTATGTGCGAAAATGTTTACTTTTAATTTTAAGTAGACCACAATCAAAGTTTACCAATGTCTATTTACTATCTCTTGACGAAGTTATCCTAGGAAATACTAATTTAGGTGACACAAACAACTTCCTGTAAAGAAACATGCAACAAAGGTAACACGTGTTTCGTCTCTGAATATTAATTTGTTTCTTTGCTGTATAATAACAAAACGGTTTTTAAAAATCTAATTTATACGGCATTTTATAAAATTTTCGTTTCTGTAGAAACAGTGATGTTTTTTTTTTATATGTCATTCTGTCTATGCTCTAACAAAAATTGCCCCAGTTTATGTGGACTCTTTACTTATATTCTGTACTCAGTCATTTGCATGTCCCTTGTGGAACTTTGGCTCCCTAACAGCTCTCCTGTAGGCCTCTCGGTTGTGAGCAAGATGGCCTGCTGCTGATGCGTCTATTCGCAGATCATCAGCGATGTCTTGCAGCCATCTTCGCCTTGGTCTTCCTCTCTTTCTTTTTCTCCTTCTTTCTCTGCGCGCCCAATTCTTTAACCTTTAAAAATAAAGATTCATTTATTCATTCATCCCATTATATACCCTTCCAAGATGGTCTTCACTCAATTATCATGACGTTTAATATATCCAAAATATTTAAGTTTTCTTTGTTTAATCCTCTTTATTAGCCAGCCTTCTTCAGTAATTAAGTTCTTGTAGTATGGATATATTTGTTCTTTTTTGTATCCATGATATTTAAAGAACTCTTCTGTAGCATTTACATTCAATGGCATTTATGTGTTTCTCAGTTGTTTTGTTAAGTGTCCAGGTCTCACAGGCATATGATGCGATGGGAAAGATGCATGCCCTAAAAATTCTTATTTTTGTAGTTCTGTCTGTTCCTCTCCACAGCTTCTTTAGATGTTTTACTTTCTAAAGAGCGATAAATGTCCTCCTTTTAATACCCCTCATTGTATCCTGTACTAGCTACTAATAATATGGCTAGTTAATGTTTCTTTTATTCAGATTTTTGAGGTCTGTTTCTTAGTATTCTGTTTCTTCATCTTTCTAATGGGGATTCTGGATCGAAATTTGCATTGACTGTTGTTTTTAAACGTTACCATACCAACTCTTCCAGGTTAATCTCTTCTTCTTCGTTCGCTTCTACACCCAAGACCGCCCGGTGATCCTACTGAATTTACACCTGTGGTCCTCGATAGATCCCATCGTCCCCCTATGAGTCCCCAAAAGGACCACACGGGATCCCCGAGAGGACCACAAGAGGTTCAGAGCATCGCAGGGCTTGAGCCAGTATTCTTGATGGGCCTCAGAAGCGTAATTGCTTGACACCGTGGTTTTCGTTGCACCAGTTTAATCTAGAGTTGGACTTTCTCACCGGAAAACCTCGGCGTGTTTTAGACTTTCTCACCAGAAAACCTCGACGTGTTTTGAGATACCCGTGTATCACCGCCGGGTGAGTGGTGGTTGCCTATCTAGATTGCACTGGTCCAGTGTCTCCGACTTCAGCATTTTGTGGTCGTGGCCGCTACCCTTCCTAGTTGTGACCAGGACGGAGCTTTTGTCCAAGAGGACGAATCCTCGCCACTAGTGACTTCCACCTCTGGGTTGAGCCAGTTTAGTCATATTATCCCAGTATGGGCGTGTTTAGAACGTGACGTACCTCTAGAACAGAGATACCATGACATGAGTAGTCATCAAGTTTCACCCCTGGTGTAAGCCGGTTTAGGTATATTTCACCAGTATTTGTATATATCGGACGTGACCGACCTCTAGAGCAGAGGTGCCGTGGTATGAGCAGCTCTCGCAGCGATACTATTGGACCTTTCCATCACCTTTTCACATCGGCACCACACAGCAACCCTGATTGTTTTTCCGTATTTTCTTCCTTGGCCGGGAGGAGCTTCACTCCACGCGCGGCATCCGAATAATCTCGCCAGCAGTGTCTTAACCTCTAGGTTAAGCCGGTTCAGGCAATTCGCTCGATATGAGTGCACTTAGGACGTGGCCGACCTCCAGACCTGAGGTGCCGTGATTTAACTGCTGTTTACTTCGCTTAGTCCTTTATTTCAACTTTTCCACAGTGGTGCCGCACGGCAACCCCATTTGCACCTTTCTACACTGGCCGGGAGGAGCCCCACTCCACGCACGGCAGCTGAAGAATCTCGCCAGCAGTGGTTGATGAGCTACCAAACATGACTCTCATCTACCCGAAGCGTCTGGTTTTCAGGCGCCAGATATTCGCCTTCGCTCCTTCTCCTGTCAGTTTAAACAGTTCTGCCACGGGAAGGCCAGGAGTTGGACTTGACTGTCAGAGGCTATTTGAGACACATGCCATTGGAGCGGAGAGCGTATCCCCCACCCCACCTCCGGCAATAACAGTCCTTAGAACCCCAGGTTAATCTATTTTGACTGTTCTTTTTAACGTTACATGCCAACTCTTCCAGGTTAATCTATTTTGACTGTTGCAGAAGATTTCATATTTTGGAAACTTTGTGCTAAACGCTTTCGGAGGTGTCTCAGTTTGATACATGTGAGTTTCGTTTGGTGAGCATTAAATGTGAACTATAATTTGATTTAAGAACGAACCATCTGAATTTTACAGTGAATATATGAAAAAGGGGCAGACCGCGTGAAACTCTGAAGAGAACATTATTAAGAGAGGCCAAGTTAACAGGCATAAAATCCTTTGTTGAGGTTGAAAGACTCGCCGAAGACAGGCACAATTGGCGAACTACTTTGCGAGCCCTATGTGACGTCTAACGGCACGGGAAGGATATAAGATATATAAGATAAGATATGTTGTTACTTTGAGCAATAGGGAGGGGGCGGGGTCCCTTGTGCAAGAGTGGAAAAAAAGGCAAAGGACAGGCATTTGTGGGAAACCTTGCGGGAGCCCCACGTGCCTTGGACACTTCAGAGAGAGAGAGAGAGAGAGAGAGAGAGGAGTGAGAGAGAGTGAGAGTGAGAGAGAGTGAGAGAGAGTGAGTGAAAGAGAGTGAGAGAGAGAGTGAGAGAGAATGAGAGAGAGTGAGTGAAGAAAGTGAGAGAGAGAGTGAGAGAGAGTGAGAGAGAATGAGAGAGAGTGAAAGAGAGAGTGAGAGAGAGTGAGTGAAAGATGGTGAGAGAGAGTGAGTGAAAGATGGTGAGAGAGAGTGAGAGAGAGTGAGAGAGAGTGAGTGAAAGAGTGAGAGAGAGAGTGAGAGAGAATGAGAGAGAGAGTGAGAGAGATAGAGTGAGAGAGAGTGAGAGAGAGTGAGAAAGAGTGAGAGAGAGTGAGAGAGAGAGAGTGAGAGAGAGTGAGAGATAAAGAGTGAGAGAGAGTGAGAGAGAGTGAGAAAGAGGGAGAGAGAGTGAGAGAGAGTGAGAGAGTGAGAGAGAGTGAGAAAGAGTGAGAGAGAGTGAGAGAGAGCGAGAGAGAGATAGAAAGAGTGAGAAAAAGAGAGTAAGAGAGAGTGAGACAGAGTGAGAGAGAAAGTGAGAGAGAGTGAGAGAGAGAGCGAGAGAGAGATAGAAAGAGTGAGAAAAAGAGAGTAAGAGAGAGTGAGACAGAGTGAGAGAGAAAGTGAGAGAGAGTGAGAGAGAGAGAGTGAGAGAGAGTGAGAGAGAAAGAGTGAGAAAGAGTGAGATGTGGTAAGATTTCAGTCTTGTGTTGAACCATATAGTATCTCGTGGAGTGACATTCAGAACTTGTGAAGTGAACGAAAGGAAGAATTAGTAATGCGTATTAAAAACTTAAAAGTGGCAGAGAGTAACAAATATTGTCCCGGCCACGGGCTAAAACAGCGGTGAGAGAAAGTGAACCTACCGATCATATCAAAGAACAATAAAGACTACAGTAAATTCAACAGAATATCAAGACAATATCAAGACAATATCAAGACAATATCAAGACAATATCAATACAATATCAATACAATATCAATACAATAATCATTCAGAACTTCACATTATTATAATTATACATAAATTCAGGGATTTAAAATATTATAACCGCACAAAACACTCATGTAATATTATATAGTACCCCCCCCCCCCTCCCCCCGTTGAAATATCAATAAAATTATAATCAGTTGTTGTATTGTAAAGCCGTGTAACAATATCAAAAGGGAGTTTAGTTAATTGTCACATTACTGTGTATTGTACTCAACTGTCATATTATTGTATATTGTACCATGTCGAAGCACCAGCGAAATTCTTGTGTCAGTTGTCATATTACATTGTACACCCCTCCATCAGAACAATCGGTTATCAAATTATCCTGTAAGCCGCTGAACACAACCAATGCGTAAAAATCACAAACATCAAATAGCGAAGGGTGTTAGAACTCAATGGACATCTCGTAAATATTACTGGGTTTTTTCTTTATATCACCGGCCGCAGTTAGCCATAATGTTCTGTGGCTTGATTGGGAGAGAAGGGGGCCGATATATTGAATAAAACGATTTGTATTTGTACAAGGTAACGTTTATCCTTTTAGACAAGGCTATCTAATAAGGAAGGACACATTGAAAGACGAGTGTAGCTGTATGGATAAAGGTGGTGTCAATACAACAGACATAAAAAAGAATGAACAAGACTTTTATGATATACCAATTTAGGAGATCGATAAGAGGTCATAAATTATGCGCGTAATATTTGATGACGACGAATCAGCGTGCATGCTTTCAGCCAATAGAACAACAGATGTAGAAGTGTGAAGTGATTGGTTGAAAGGTGGGATTGTTGTTTAATTGGCTGAACGGTTGGGTGCTCGGTTGTTTTGATTTGCTGTTTAGTTGAATGGCGGGACAGTTGCTCATTTGGTTGGCTGTTTATAAGATGTTTAGTTGTAATAACATATGCTGGCTGTCGTGGGGGGGGGGGGGCGGGGGGGGGGGGTGAGTCATGGTCAGTAGGTAGATCGAGATGGATGCAAAGATCACTAGAGGCAACAGAGATGTGGTTTATTAGAAGGACGTTAAGAGCACCACGGACAGCTAAGATGACAAGCGGAATATCTAAGAAAAACAAATGTGGAAATGAACATACGTAAATCCATAAGAGAACGACAGTCTTCATTCATTGGTAATATCATGAGAAGAGGAAGTCTGGACATATCATAACAACAGGGAAGAAAAATGGAAAGAGAGGCAGGGAAAGACCAAGAGGGAAAAAAACATAGCCATGGGCAGTCTAACGCGATGGCACAATAAAATGCCACCAGCTGAGCTGATATACAAAATCAAGGACCGAGAACCGTAGAGAATCATGACCACCAACGTTTACTAGCACGGCACGTGATGATGATGATGATGATGATGATGATGATGATGTATGGAGTGAGGTCCGAGCGAACTTCCTCTAAAAATATAAAATATCTGTGCACAAGGACGAGATGCACCAAAGTATATTCATCATCATCAGGTGCCGTGCCGACTGGCGTTGGCTATTATGCTTCTTCAGAGTACCCGATCCTTCATGCAGGCCATCAGTTCAGTTGGTGATCTCCTCTCACACCATCCCGTCAGACTGTCCAGTATCATTTCTCTTGGTCTTCCTCTTGATCTTCTTCCTTCTATTTTTCCTGTTGTTATAATATTTTCAATACCCCCTCTTCTCATTGCATGTCCTATGAAAGTACATTGTCTCTCTCTTATCTTTCTGACAAGGTTTTTTGTCTCTCCAGCTCTTCTCATACATTCTTCATTAGTTATTTTTGCTGTCCAGGGGATTCGCAACATTCTTCTAAGTAAATTGCACAACTAAATAATTTTTGTACTTGTAAATACCAAATTTATAATGTAAAAATTCATCCCATTGAGCATAAATTACTATAGTTGGACTAAAGCAGTCTTAAAAGGCGAATAAAGAACAAAAACAAAAAACGAAACAAACTCACAGCGACAAGTTCTCTTTTCACACTGCATTACACTCAGTTGCTTATTATGAGAATAGGCAACCCGACTGCAACTCAGCATGCCACCAGCCATACTAGAATTATGACAACTCAGGTATACTACAATTATGACAACTTAGCCATACTACAATTATGACAACTCAGCCATACTACAATTATGACAACTCAGCCATACCACAATTATGACAACTCAGCCAATACTGCAATTATGACAAATCACCCATACTACAATTATGACAAATCAGCCATACTACAATTATGACAAATCACCCATACTACAATTATGACAACTCAGCCAATACTACAATTATGACAAATCACCCATACTACAATTATGACAACTCAGCCATACTGCATTTATGACTACTCAGTCACACTAAAATTATGACAACTCAGCCAATACTACAATTATGACAAATCACCCATACTACAATTATGACAACTCAGCCATACTGCATTTATGACTACTCAGTCACACTAAAATTATGACAACTCAGCCATACTGCATTTATGACTACTCAGTCACACTAAAATTATGACAACTCAGTCACACTAAAATTATGACAATTAATCAGAACTGCTATAACTATAACACATCAACACCGGAATAACGGTGACCCAGTCGTAATACAATAAAGGCGCAATTATTCCCTGCTGCAGTAATGATAACTATGCCACGACCAAATAATGACAACCTTTTCACGCTGGAATAATGATAACTGCCACATTGGAATAGTGATAACTATGCCACGATGAAATAATGTTGGAATAATGATAACTGTGCCACACTGGAATAATGATAACTACGGCACAATGAAATAATGTTGGAATAATGGTAAGTATGCCACGATGAAATTAATGGTGTAATAATGATAACTATGCCACGGTGAAATAATATTGGAATAATGAATACTATGCCACGATGAAATAATGTTGGAAGAATGACAACTGTGCCACGATGAAATAATGTTGGAATAATGGTAAGTATAAAAGGTAAAGGTAATCCTGTCATGCCTTAGAGGCACATAGGGACATGGTGTTAGTTCCCATATCTTCCTCGACCTGTCAGCACACTAGAGGGTGATATGGTCAATATCACGCCTGGCCGTCTTCGCCATGAGAGACCACTGCACTAACGACTTCGCCACTCAGACACCCAATGGTAAGTATGCCACATTGAAATAATGGTGTAATAATGATAGCTATGCCATTATGAAATGCTGTTGAAATAATTATAACTATGGCACAATGAAACAATGTTGGAATAATGAATACTATTCCACGCTGAAATCATGTTGCAAGAATGACAACTATGCCACGATGAAATACTGTTGGAATAATGATAAATATGCCACGCTGGAGTAATGATAATTATGTCACGCTGGATTTTCAATAACTATGCCTCGCTGGAATTACTATAACTGAGCCACTATAACCATAACTATAACTATAACTGAGTAATAATAACTGTATGGTGCGAAAAGCTAAAAAAAAAAAAGAATAACATCACGTAAAATCAGAGCCAGTTCAGGGAAGAAAGGTTATTTTTATTTACGAAAAGGGGGTGGGTGGCGTGGAGTGGAAGAGATATGACCTTGAAGGCAAGGAAGGGGGAAGGGGGCAGTACCGTAAAGAAATTTAGGCTACCACTGAATGAGATGAACACTAAAGAAAAGGGGTCCATTAACTAACACAAAAGTACGTGGGCGTACAGTGATATCAGTCTAGAGAACGTGCAAAATGCTAGAAACAATCATGATCAGCATGTTTTTCCGCTCAGCTAAACCCTGCCAGAATAGATCCCATTTCTCTGATTTGCTTGTTCCAATCAGTGATAGTGGGAATTCCGTAGGTCGATCGATTAAATCGATCAGTGTTTCAGAAAAACAAAACAAAACAAAAAAAAGCTTTGTTAAGGACGAATGACTTTCTGATTCACATGTTAGATCTATGTACTTAGTGAAAACCCGACCGATAACCCGAGGACTTGTGGATGGGTACGAAGCGGGCAGACAATGGAGAGTCAGCTATCAACAGAATAACAACAACATTAACCGGCCGGAGATTCAAATGAAGCCGTTTTATTCTAAACTAACAATAGGTGGTCATATCTGAACACGGTGAGACAGAGAATAGACCGATGGTATAAACATCACCCTTGATACAGTACTGGAGGGTCTTGTCTTCGTGGGCAACATGTGTCTGCTAACAGCTAGATACGAAAACATGGAAGACAAAAAACAAATAAGATAACACAAAATACTGGCAAAATAGAACTAAGTAAATGTAGGAAAGACAACGTTAATGAAACAAAATGTGAACACCAGCAATGTACTGACAGTAGTTAACAAAATAGTAGAAGAAGTATAACTTGGCAGTACATTAGCAGAAGATGGAGGCAACAGATAGGACGGACGGACGGACGGACACACAGAGAGAGAGAGAGAGAGAGAGAGAGAGAGAGAGGTTAACTACAGCAAACCAGGCTTTCACAATCCTGCACAATATGTGGAAATCCAAGAAGGCTAAACAGGGAAATGAAAATCTGGATATTTAAAGGTAATGTTCTAAGTGTGATATTATACGGAAGTGAATGCTGGCACTCCACTGAAACTAAAGAAAACACGCTGAATTCCTTCCAGACTAAATGTTTACGAATGATTCTTCTTACAAACTTACATCCTCCCAGTGCCGTTAAACGTCACATAGTAGTTCGCCAAGTCTTCCTGTCTTCAGCGAGCTTTTCAACCTCATCAAGGGACTTTATGCCTGCTAATTTGGCCTCTCTTAACAATGTCCCCTTTAGAGTTTCACGTGGTTGGCGTATGATTAGACGAATAGTGTATAGTAGCTAAATGCCAAAAGAAACAATAGCTTGCTGGTAGAAATGCAGATGAAGCATCTGACTTCCATTATCAAGGAAAGATGTTGGCACCGGATGGGAGGGGTGTACTCCAGTGACTGGTAATTTATTATCAAAAATAGCGCTGAAGTGGACCCGTCAGGGAAAAAGGAGTAAAGGTAGACCAAAGGAGGAGTGGAGAAGAACAGCAGAGAGGAGGTTGAGCAATAGAGACCTCACTGGACAAGAGGGGGAAAGAGATGAAGGACAGGCGTTTGTGGAAAACCCTTGTGGAAGCCCCTTGTGCTTTGGGCACCTTGAGATAGATAGATAGATAGATAGATAGATAGATAGATAGATAGATAGATAGATAGATAGATAGATAGATAGATAGATAGATAAGAAAACATCAGGGATGAAAACTTTAACCGATCAAAGCCCCCAAAGGTCCACCCGTGGTAAAGGTTTGGCACAATAGCCTGAAGTAACTCGGCAGGATCGAAATAATAAATCTTTCACCCGAAGATGAAGCACAGTGAGAAGTATCTGCTTATATGGCGTGTTTGTCTTTTCGTTGTCTTCAGCAGCTTGGCTATCAAATACTGCATAGAGTTGGAGTAAGACATAGAGCTGCTGAAGCCAGATACTTCACACATTAACTGTAGCAGCGGGGATTTCTAACCAGACGGTTCTGTGAAATCACAGTCAAGCATAGAATTTCGCCATGATGATGATCATCATCATCATCGCTGGGCAAATGAAATAAAATTTAAAAATGCCACAATGTGGAAGAAGAGAAAAGACGAAAAAGAGGAGGAGGAGGAGGAGGAGGAAAATAAGAAAAAGAAGAAATAGGAATAATAAGAAGAAGCATAAGGAGAAAAAGCAAGAGCAGAGGAATAAGACAAAGAAAAATGGAGTAGGAAGCAGAAGAAGAAAGAGGAAGAAGAAGAAGAAGAAGCTGAGAAAGAAGAAAGCGGAGAAGGAAGAGGAAGGAGGAACAAGAGAAGAAGAAGAAGAAGTAAAAGAAGAAGGAAGAGAAGGAGGAAAGAAAAAAGAGAAGGAAGAAAGAAAGAAAGAGAAAAAGAAGAAAAAGGAGAAGAAGAAGAAGAGAAGGAGGAAAGAAAAAGGAGAAGGAAGAAGAAAGGAAGAAGGAAAGAAAGAAGAAAGAAGAAAAAGGAGAAGAAGAAGAGAAGGAGGAAAGAAAAAGGAGAAGGAAGAAGAAAGAAAGAAATAAAGAAAGAAGAAGAAGAAGGAAGAGAAGGAGGAAAGAAAAAGGAGAAGGAAGAAAGAAGGAAAGAAAGAAAGAAAGAAGAAGAAGAAGAGGAGGAAAGAAAACGGAGAAGGAAGAAAGAAAGAAAGAAAAAATAAAGAAGAAAAAGAAGAAGAAGAAGCAACACCCTTCTCCTTCAATAAAAAAATAACAGTAAAATGTATTCCCAGAGAATCAATGAGGCAAATGAAAGTTACTGGACCGTAAACCATACATGCAATTACTCCGCGTCTTCTGCCGATACACTATATACGGGACTATATTTATATCTCGGAGGTCTGCACTTGACACTGAGCACAAGGACTCTCTTCTCTTCGCTACACAACAAACATAATACGCTATTTTTCCTGGTACATTCATATAACTTTCGTTGTATGTAATGTAAATCTGTGTCTCAGGTACTTTCGAAAGTAAGGGTTGTGTGTAGTATCCTACATTACTGGATAATGACTGTTCAATGACTGATTCTCAGAATAGAAACTTGGTCTAGAAAAGACTGAAGGTTTCCTTCTCATAGAAGAACTTGGTCTAGGAAAGTCTCAAGATTTCCCCACTCTGCTTTTGAACAGAGGAGTTACAATATTCAGGCTACGAACCCGACACTGCAGTTCATCTCTACAAGATAACGGCTGCGCCAGCAGCGCCCATTCCATGGGCCAAAACGGCCCCCAGACTCCTCAACACATACTACAGACAGACCTACAACTTATACAGAGACCTCAGTGCCCAGGTACGGCCCCCAGACTCATGAACACATACTACAGACCTGCAACTTATACAGAGACCTCGGTGCCCAGGTACGGCCCCGAGAAAGAAGCACGGAGGAGAAACTCTTGGGTTTCTATGAAGATCTACTGCTAAAGGTAGGATTCTTGAAGGTGGGCCAGCTCCCTGATCCAGCTGATAATACGAAACTGAATGCAGCAGCAGCAGCAGCAACAGTAGTAGTAGTAGTAGTAGCTGTAGTACTAGCAGCAGTAGTAGTAGTAGTAGGAGTATTAGCAGTAGTAGCAGCAGTAGTAGTAGTAGTAGTTGTAGTAGTTGTTGTAAGTTTAGTAGCAGTAGTAGCAAAGTAGTAGTTGTATTAGCAGTAGTAGAAGCAGTAGTAGTAGTAGTAGTTGTTGTTGTAGTAGTAGTAGTAATAGTAGTAGTAGTAGCAGTAGTAGTAGTAGTAGTAGTAGTAGTAGTAGCAGGCAAATGAATGGCATAGCACAACATATGCATTATTCATAGATTTTGAGAAAGCCTTTGACAGTGTCAACAGAGATGCACTGTGGAAAATCCTAAGATGGCATGGCCTCCCCCATAAAATAGTTAATGTAATCAAAGCCCTATACGAGGGTTTTCAGTGCAAAGTTATCTGTGGAGAACATACCTCCAGCAGCCTTAGGGTACAAACAGGAGTGAAACAGGGATGTGTACTATCACCAACATTATTTATCTTGGCAGTAGACTGGTTAATGAAGGAGGCAACATCAGACAAACGCAGAGGATTACAATGGACCCTTAACACAGTGCCGGAGGACCTTGACTTTGCGGACGACATTTGTCTATTATCAAGCAGTCACAAAGATATGCAAGATAAAATAAACAAGTTAACCCAGAATGCAAACAACATAGGACTAAAGATCAACGTAGGAAAGACAAAGTTAATGAAGCAAAATGTGAACAACAGAAATGTACTCAGAGTAGATAACAAGTTAGTGGAGGAGGTCAACGAATTTGTATACCTTGGCAGCAGAGTAGTAGAAAATGGAGACAGCACAGAGGACATCAACAGCAGACTTACTAGAGCAACCAGGCTTTTGCAATGCTACAGAATATATGGAAATCAAATAAACTAAGCATAAATATGAAAATCAGGATATTTAAGAGTAATGTTCTAAGTGTACTACTCTATGGAAGTGAATGCTGGAAAATCACCAAAACCATAGAAAACAAGTTGAATTCTTTCCAGACTAAATGTTTACGTAGAATTAAAAAAATATTTTGGCCAAACACCATAAGAAATAACATCTTATTGGCAGAAATGCAGATGAAACCACTGACAACAATTATTGAGGAAAGACGCTGGCGATGGTTGGGACATGTGCTCCGAATGACTGACAACTCACTACCAAAAATAGCACTAAGATGGACACCACAGGGGAGCAGAAGTAAGGGTAGACCAAAAGAGACATGGAGAAGAACAACAGAAAGGATGTTGAGCAATAGAGGGCTCACCTGGGCAAGAGCAGAAAAAAAGGCGAAAGACAGGCATTTGTGGAAAACCCTTGCGGAAGCCCCATGTGCCCTGGGCACCTAAGGTTCAGAGAGAGAGAGAGAGAGTAGTAGTAGTAGTAGTTGTAATAGTAGCAGTAGTAGTAGTAGTAGCAGTAGTAGTAGTAGTAGTTGTAGTAGTAGTAGTAGTAGTTGTAGTAGTAGTAGTAGTAGTAGTAGCAGTAGTAGTAGTAGTATAAGTAGTAGTAGCAGTAGTAGTAGTAGTATTAGTAGCAGTAGTAGTAGTAGTATCAGCAGTAGTAGTAGTAGTAGTAGTAGTAGTAGTAGTAGTAGTAGCAGTAGTAGTAGTAGTAGTTGTAATAGTAGCAGTAGTAGCAGCAGTAACAGCAGCATCAGCAGCAGCAGCAGAAGAAGAAGAAGAATAAGATGAAGAAGAAGAAGAAGAAGATGTTAATGGCCTCTGCTGTCTTGATCACAGGCTGGTGGGAAGACCATGTCCGATGAGGCAACCAGCGACCTATAGCTGATCAAGACCCTGTCTCAAATCTCCGTTGGTACCCCTAGTAACAGACTTAGCTAAGATAACGGGGCAGGGATCGCCATAGTCCCGGTGGTGGTGGAGTCTGCTAAAGAAGTATTACACACCCCCTGTTTTTTAGCTGTACTCCGGGACTGAAAAATTACCCGCCATAACCCACATCCCACGCTGATACGATGCTGTGCCTCAACATCTCCACAGCATCGGCTGCAAAGAACATCCGCTCGCAGTTACAGGGAGATAGCACAAGACAAGACAAGACAAGACAAGACAAGACTTTGATCGAAAATAAGCTGCCTTAAAAATCTGGAATTATCTTGAGATTCTTTTTCTGAATGTATATATCTTGTTATATGGAAGTGAATCATGGACAATAGGCAAGTCTGCACAAAAATCATTGGAAGCAGCAGAAATGTGGTTTATTAGAAGAATGTTGCGAATCCCCTGGACAGCAAAAATAATTAATGAAGAATGTATGAGAAGAGCTGGACAGACAAAAAACCTTGTCAGAAAGATAAGAGAGAAACAATGTACTTTCATAGGACATGCAATGAGAAGAGGGGGCATTGAAAATATTATAACAACAGGAAAAATAGAAGGAAGAAGATCAAGAGGAACACCAAGAGAAATGATACTGGACAGTCTGACGGGATGGTGTGAGAGAAGATCACCAACTGAACTGATGGCCTGCATGAAGGATCGGGTACTCTGGAGAAGCATAATAGCCAACGCCAGTCGGCACGGCACCTGATGATGATGATGATGATATATCATCACGCTTGCACCTTGCACAAAGTATTCACAAAGTAATGGCAGAGTTGTATTCACATTGAAAGTAGAACTAGTACAAGATTCAAGAGAAAACTTAAATATCTTGGACACATTGAACGTCATGAGAATTTAGAGAAGACCTTCTTGGGAGGGTACATAATGGGAAAAAAGAAAGAAAGGAAGACCAAGGCGAAGATGGATGCAAGACATCGTTGATCGTCTGCGAATGGACACATCAGCAGCAGGGCATCTTGCTTGCAACCGAGAGGCCTACAAGGGAGGCAAAGTTCCGCAAGGGACACGCAAATAACTGACAAGGCTCATCATACATTCATGTGCCGAAGGTCATGGAAAATACGTGCCTAACACCAGTTTCCCCAATATGCTTTAATTTCATGCAAACGGGAATTTTACCTTTTTTTTTTTACTTTTACAAGATTCTTCAAATCTTTTTAAGGTACATTTTGCAGTGTGGTCAAAGACAGGGAATGTTTATTGGTTTAAAGTGTTCTTTTATTTATTTTTTTTTAATCGCAATTTCATTTTCGAAATAACCATCATATGCATCTGACCCTTTCCTATCCATGTCTTTTTTTTTAAGTTAAAAAACTGGATGTAGAATCTAGTTTACGACATCGAGTTCCTATTTTTGCTTTATTTACAGTTCAGTTTTAATCTCCTTGTTTTTTATTTGTGAATTGTGTAACAGATAATTTGATACATCGTTTTCTGCTTTATAAAACAATAAAGTTTATCTTTCAAAGGCACATTTTCTTTTAAGAAATCTTAGAAGCCATATTGCTGGGTGCAGCAATGATGCATGTGCAAGCTATGCAACAATTCAAATTGTTGAACTTATAATTTTATAGCGAAAAGATAGAGTAGGAATTCAGCTGTTAAAAGTATTCTGTTTCAAAGAAACTCATATAATGTTAAATTCTGCTGAAATTTAAATGGATGTGATAAACAGACCAGTACAGAAAGTGCTCTTCGATTTACGCTGATTCGTTTTGTCTATACATATTCTATAGAAACGTTACTTCCATTTTTTTTAATGTGTGTGCTAGTGACATGCTTTCCCTCTCTCCCCTTTCTCTCTCTCCCCTTTCTCTCTCTCTCCTTTCTCTCTCTCTCCTTTCTCTCTCTCTCCTTTCTCTCTCTCTCTTTCCAGGTTAGGGGGGTAGGGGTATCCCCTATCAAAGGAGAAGTAAGACGCCTCCTTACCTAGGCCAGCCTACGGGACACCCTTGGGCAAGGTGAAGTACCCGTATAGCCACCCGATCAGGGTGACGTGAAGCCATGGGAGCAGGTGGTGGATGGAAGACCAAGGCAAAGATGGCTGCAAGACATCGTTGATAATCTGCAAATGGATGCACCAGCAGCAGGGCATCTTCCTTACAACAGAGAGGCCTACAGGAGAGCTGTTAGGGAGGCAAAGTTCCACAAGGAACATGCAAATGAATGACTCTCTCTCTCTCTCTATCTCTCTCCCTTTTCTCAGCATTTTGGTGTTATTTCATCATTGTCATCTGTGAAGACACAATTCATTTTAATTTTTGCATTCCGAAGGACTACAGAAAAGAGAAATGATGACAGTTCTCAGAGACAAGGGATACACATGGAAAGAAGCAGAGAATAGTTCCAAGAACAGGGATGACTGGAGAGCCTTTATCCGTGGCCTATGCTTTCAAGGGAGTCAAAGATGATGATGATGATGATGATGATGGAGTACACCAAGTGAGACATAACTCCATGATACCCTTATACACGTTTTTGCATTGAGAATTTGGCACTTTTTCCTATGTTTTTTGTGAGCGTTAAAGAGATCCACCGCCGGCTTGCTGGGCCAGTCGCGGTTTGAGGGCAGAATTTAACCGAGGGGAGTCCATCTCCCTGAGCAGAACACTGTAGGCAACAGAGGAAGAGGTCGCCCTCCGAAGAGATAACTCAGACTTTAGCATGTCCCTTGTGGAACTTTGCCCCCCTAACAGCACTCTTGTAGGCCTCTCGGTTGTAAGCAAGATGCCCTGCTGCTGATGCATCAATTTGCAGATTACCAACGAAGTTCTGCAGCCATCTTCGCCTTGGTCTTCTTTCGTCTTGTTTTTTTCGCGCAGGAGGTAAAGCTAAAGGTAATCCTGTCATGCCTTAGAGGCACATAGGGATATGGTGTTAGTGCCCATATTTTCCTTGACCTGTCAGCACACTAGAGGGTGATATGGTCAGTATCACGCTTGGCCGCCTTTCCTTCCCCAACTCCAGAAGAAGTCGGGTACCCATTTCTACAGCTGGGCGACTGGGGCGCCTCCAGCCGGATTCGAACCCCCGACCTTCGCCATGAGAGACCAGTGCACTAACCACTTCATGAGATGGAGAAAGGAAATTACAGCAGCATAAAATATCCCATTTTATGAAGCAAGTCGTCGAGCCCTTTCAAGACGTCTAATTTTCCCCCTTGTCACCGAAAGGTTATGAGGAAGGAGACAAGACAAGACAAGACAAGACTTGACACTTCGTGTACCGACTCAGTGGGCGGAAGGGATAGCTCATGTTTCGTCTACCCTCAGGGTGTGTCAACAGAACGTCGTCAAGCGTGACGGGTTGGGCAAGCAACTGTGACAAACGTGAAGCACTGTCAAGGACGGGACAAGGGTTCGGTTACATTAAAATAAGAAAGAATATGAAATCTACAGTACAAACAACACAAGGATTTTTAGTATGTTAAGCACGTGAACATAACGCTCATCAGAAACACCAAAGATCTAAAGCAAGTAGCAATGAACCGCCAGACATGGAGAGCCTTGTCCTTCGCCCTATGCGCCGCCTTTGGCCCAAGAGGATCAACCAGCTAACTAGCTAAATCACATGAACATCCAAGTTGCATCTTCAGCCTCCTGAAACGCAGACCTCTGGGAGTCACTCACAGACCTCTGGGAGTCATGACTCAGAGAGGGGTCCAACCATCTTAAAGCGTCAGAAGTTTAAAGAGCCGAAAAGCTTTCCTAGGGAGGGGGAGGTGGGTGGGTGGGTACTGTTCTGATGATCTGAAGAGTTGTGTTGTTGTTGTGTTTGCTCTCTACAACAGAGGGTGTCCTGTCTAAAACAAGACTTGTGTTTGACGGTTTTGTCCATATGTACGATTAATGTAAGTCTTCTTAGCACGTTCAAGGTAGTCTAGACTAATGTAAGTGTCTTAGCACGTTTAAGGTAGTCTAGGCTAATGTAAGTGTTTTTATCACGTTTAAGGTAGTCTAGGCTAATGTAAGTGTTCTTAGCACTTTTAATGTAATCTACATTAATGTAAGTGTTCTGGGAAAGTTTAAAGTATGCTAGGCTAGGCTAATGTAAGTGTTCTGGGAAAATTTAAAGTATGCTAGGCTAGGCTAATGTAAGTGCTCTAGGAAAGTTTAAAGTATGCTAGGCTAGGCTAATGTAAGCGTTCTGGGAAAGTTTAAAGTATGCTAGGCTAGGCTAGGCTGAGCTATGATGTTCGATGTAAATACATTCTGGACTTTAAAATATTTTCGACTTACGAAGGGCAGATAACATCGTAAGTCGAGTATCACCTGTATAAACGTTACTAAAGTCTAGAGGAATGTTGTTTCTTACAAGAATGTTACGAGTACACAGTACAGTTAATATGGCAAAAATATTGAAGTTCAATAGAAAGATAAAGAAAGATTGAAACGAATAAAATTTCAGTCAGTATTGGACAGGTAGGTACTGAGAAAGTGATGACAGCCCAGCAGCAGGAAAAATAAACGACAAAGGAGTTCGATGGAGGTCAGAAGACAGGATCATAGAAGTCTAAGGTGTTCACCAGACGAATGGATCATAGGTTCACCAGATTAACGGATAATAAGTTCAACAGACGAACGGATGATATGTTCAGCAGATAAACTGATGATAGGTTCACCCGATGAACGAATGATAAGTTAACCAGATTAACGGATGATAAGTTCTTCAGATGAACGAATGATAAGTTTATCAGATGAACTGATAATAAGTTTACCAGATGAACGGATGATAAGTTTACCAGAAGAACTGATGATAAGTTTACCAGATGAACTGATGATAAATTTACCAGATGATAAGTTTACCGGATGATAAGTTTACCAGATGAAGTGATGATAAGTTTACCAGATGATAAGTTTACCAGATGAAGTGATGATAAGTTTACAACATGATAAGTTTACCAGATGAACTGACGGTACTAAGAATGAAAATCTTTAGAGAAACCTGCTCATCAAAGCAAGAAAATACGGCACTCACTGATGTTGCTGGTCTTGGTGTTGATGATGATATTGATGATGATGGTGATAATGTAGACCTAAACTGAGTACATATTATTAATAGTCCAATATCCAGTATTAAATTTAGAAGTTTTTATTTGAATACACGAAACCTTCTATGCAAAACATCGAAAGCCTTTGATCTGATATAGTCAATCTAATCTATTAGAATCGAGCTGTCATTGGGTGAAATTTTGAAAACCCCTGGTCTAATATAACCAACAACATTATAATCTGTTAAAAGAAAATTTGAAGACCTTTGATTAATGTAACCAAAGAACATTCATATAGTTGAGTAGGGCCTCCACCGAGACAAAAGTTTGAAGACCACTGACTTAATGCAACCAATGAACATTAAAATGTAATCTACCCGAGTACGGCCAGATGAAATTCAGTATAACACGTTATCAGTTAATAAGTCAGGCGTCAGTAATCGCTGAACCGTAACGCAGAGTGCCGGAATTCATAATGTAGTAGCTGTCATGCATGAATGAACAGCGAGATTCAACATAAAAACATACAATAATTTGCAATGGCATGTTATGTGTTTAGAAGGCATACTGTAATGTTGTTAACGGTAGAGTTGCTTCTTCTTCTTCTTCTTCTCCTCCTCCTCTTCCTTTTTCTTCTTCTTACACTTCCTCTTCCTCCTTCTTCTTCTTACACTTCCTCCTCCTCCTTCATCTTCTTACACTTCCTCCTCCTCCTCCTCCTCCTCCTTCTTCTTCTTTTTCCTCTTGTCCTCCTCCTTTTTCTTCTTCCTCTCCTCCCCCTCTTCCTTCTTCTTCTTCTTACACTTCCTTCTCTTCCTCCTTCTTACATTTTCTCCTCCTCCTTCTTCTTCTTACACATCCTCCTTCTTCTTCTTCTTTCTCTCGTCTTCCTCCTTCTTCTTCTTCTTACACTTCCTCCTCCTCCTTCTTTTTCTTACAATTCCTCCTCCTTCTTCTTCTTCTTACACTTCCTCCTCCTCCTCCTCCTTCTTCTTCTTCTTCTTCTCGTCTTTGTCCTCCTCCTCCTTCTTCTTCTTCTTCTTCTTCCGGTTACGTTCTGGGGGATCACTGTAACCACCTGTAACCCTCTGCCCTTTGGGCTGTTTCTGATATGTTCCTGTAACCACCCTACTCTCTCGCTGTTGGTTGATACAGAATCCGCTGTTTGTCAGCTCTTTAATAAGCCCTAGAGAGGAGAGAAAGTCAGGAAGGGCTACATTCCATACACTTCTGACACATCCTCAGGTGCTCCGATCTCCTCTTCAGTATCTTCTTCAGCGCACAGTAACTGACGACAGCCTCTATTTGTTGCTTGTTTCACAAAAAGGAACGGAAAAACTAATTATGTCAGTCCGCAAGAACAGCGAAGAGCAAAAGCTCTATCTTAATGCCAAGAAACTAAATTGATGACAACTGATAAAACAAACAAGGCAGCTGAAATATGTATCAATGAGGAAAACTTGGAAGAGGTGGAGAGTTTTTAATATCTTGGATCACTGCTAACTAATAATAGAGATACAATGAGGGAAATTAAAAGGATGACATCTATTGCTCTTCAGAAAGTAAAACAAATAAAGAAGCTGTGGAGAGAACAGACAGAACTACAAAAATAAGACTTTTAAGGGCATGCATCTTTCCCATCACAATATATGCCTGTGAGACCTGGACACTTAACAAAACAGCTGAGAAACATATAAATGCCTTTGAATGTAAATGCTACAGAAGAGTTCTTCAAATATCACGGGCACAAAAAAA
Source organism: Achatina immaculata (assembly GCA_009760885.1). Taxonomy (NCBI): domain Eukaryota; kingdom Metazoa; phylum Mollusca; class Gastropoda; order Stylommatophora; family Achatinidae; genus Lissachatina; species Lissachatina immaculata. Next base: position 18,941,496 of record CM019698.1, read on the forward strand.
AAACCAAATATATCCATACTACAAGAACTTAATATTGAAAAAGGATGGCTAGTAAAGAGGATTAGACAGAAAACTGAAATATTTTGGACATATTAAACGTCATGATAACTTAGAGAAGACCGTCTTGGAAGGAAACATAATAAGGAAAAGAAAGAGGGGAAGACCAAGGAGAATATAGCTGCAAGACATCGTTGATAATCTGCAAATGGATACATCAGCAGCAGGGCATCTTGCTCACAACCGAGAGACCTACATGGGAGAGCTGTTAAGGATGTAAAGTTCCACAAGGGGCATGCACAACACTGACTGACTGTCCACGGTAGGAAAGTCTAGGAGATATCTCATGGCCTCGCAGGATGTGTCTCTGGTGCATCCAAGAATAGTACGCACTGCCTCATTCGATGTTCTCTCAAGCCTTCCTATCTGTGCTGAGTCGAGCGTTACAACTGGCAATGCATGCTCATTCACCGAGAGATCAACCCCTGATATGAGGGAGCTAGCAGCCGCTGTTCACGCTTTGCAGCTGCCATCGTTTTTATTGCAGCTAATCCTTTCCTGGCTTTAGTTACGAGGTGCTCTACGTGATCCTTGAATCCTATGCT